>LR898471.1:1200000-1854451 GCA_905067625.1 Blumeria graminis f. sp. triticale | reverse complement strand
TATAGAATAACAAAAAAAATGATCGGAAGATAAGATCATTTTAGAAGATACGTTTGATGGGCCTGAAATAATTAGAAAAATATAAATTGATGTGAAAAATGTGTCAAACAGGAATTAGAGATAATAAACTTGACAGACAGGAATAGTTAATTGTAATTTCAATAATGAATGAAAATTTATACGAACTAAATTGAAATAGATCAAATATCACAGGTCATTGGAAAAGGCTAAGTTGTAGATATAATGTGATAATCGCAGGGAGATAAACGGTAATAAATTATAGTATTATACACAAAAACCTATGGTAGAAAGGAATGGAAAAAGAAGATTGAATTATAGTGTTGGATTCGATACTAGTCATGAAAGCTTATTGTTATAAATCTTAAATATAAGTTTTATGATTTATAATTAAAAAATTTTGTAATCGATATCAAAATGCAATAAAGTTAGTTTCCATTTGTCATGAAGTAGATATTTCTTTAATATGACTCAAGTGGAAATATACAATTCTCATATATATTGACAATTGGCTTGTCTATGGTCATCGTGCAACTTGTTGGATGTGGTTTTGGATTCTTACACATATATCTATTTGAGGTTTAGGAATGATATCCTGAGAGATTTGATCGATAGAATTAAAAATGATATCCCTGTTAAGTGAATTTCTCAAAATGCAGTTGTTGC
The DNA here is from genome assembly GCA_905067625.1 of Blumeria graminis f. sp. triticale. Classification (NCBI taxonomy): domain Eukaryota; kingdom Fungi; phylum Ascomycota; class Leotiomycetes; order Helotiales; family Erysiphaceae; genus Blumeria; species Blumeria graminis. The sequence continues at coordinate 1,853,767 of LR898471.1, read as the reverse complement.
AGGGTTTGGGGAAACTAAAGTCGATAAAAAGAGGTATGCACGTTTTAATATTTGCTTTAAGATGTGGCTAATGTTCGAAGCTAAATGTCCTCGAAGCTAAAATCGAGAAATCTTTGTTTACATTTCTCGGTAACACACACGTTGTGTTAGCTTTCACATTGTTACTTTTTTGAATTAGGCTAGAGGATGCGATAGATCGTGTTCTGGGCCTTGCTCTCTTAGTCCGTCTCTTGAGGATCGACTTTGAGGATCTGATAAGGTATTTATATTGAACGTAAATTTATGAAATCCCTATCCGAAATTAGCAAATATCAATGACAATCTTTAAGAATCTTGAAAGTTTTGTCTCGTATTAGCAAGAAGCCTGCAATAATGGACATCATCCTTAATCCGATAATATAAATGCCAACATTGATATCTCCGATACTTCTCTGGTAACTGGTGCGGTCGAAATAGAAGAGCGACCACATGGAGTGAGTTGTCCGGAAGCGCCTCACTGAAATCTTGTTGCACTCTATTTTCCGGACTTCGTTTTGGAAATGGAGACATAATTTGGTGTGGATGTACGGGCCCTCTATTTCGTCTAGGTTTCCGACAATGTCTTGTGTATAGTTGTAAGGTTCGAATGGGTAATATGGTAGGGCTTTAGGTTACCTATTGTTGACATGAACGGCTGTATGGCGTAAGCACAAGGAGGTTATATGGGGTTTTTTATGCCATGATGGCGCCAAATTCGTTTATGCTTTGACTTATGGTCTGTGTCACTTATATTGAAAGGCTGATGGCGACGGATAGGGAGACGTGACCTTGTGAATAGAATACTGATAGGTACGGGAGATTTCAATAGATCACTTGGACAGAGTTAGATGATTGAATGTTGGTTAATTGCATTTATGGATGATGGATGATGGATGTAGATACTGAGAGTAAAAAGGTCCTATCTATATACAGGAGTTCCTACCCTTATTCCTCTACATGTTATTGTCTATGAATGCTAGAGTAACTACAATGGTGTCATCATTGTAGTGAACATGTTGATATTAGTGTGCAGTGACCAGCAGGTAATAGTGATCAGACTCTAAGGAGTTGACTTTGCTGGTGCACAGTTATCCCCTGAAGGTGTGTGCAGTTATGAACTCGGATTTTTACAACAGCTTACTCTTGTACTTGTAGCGCACACTTCCTACTCTTTAAGCTGTAATCCGAACATGACACTCTATTAGCCAACTTCTACTTTCCTTCCATAAATATTGCGTTCATTATGTAGCGCAAAATTTGCAGCCCTCCGACCATCGTATGGGCTTCGCAACCCCGAAGATTGTGGAGGGGGTTTTATACTGCAGCATCGTCGACAAATCCGGCATTGTTTTCAATATCTCGGCTGTCTCTCTACACTAGGTTGCCCCGGCCTTCCGGAATTGCAGTTAAGCGATGCAACCTGAGCAAGAGCGTAAGGCCCTCTCTAGATGAGAAGCTGCGGGCGACTTCATCGCACAAATTCACAGGACTAACCAGTCGGACTCAACAAGTTCAATCTTGCAAAAATAGAGGAGTTTGAAAGGATCTATCAATTCGAGAATGGGGAGTTTTCAAAAAAAGCCCAGGCAAATGCTGCAACGAAAATGACAGTGGCGATCATTGTGTTAAATAAAGGTGTTTCTATGGTGGAGGGATCAATCTTAGGAGTTCTGGAGTCCTAAAAAGAATCTTGAGGACACAGCAGGCTCGGTATCGCGTTTCTAGGCATTACGGACTATTAGGGGGATACTAGTTTAATTAATGGTAACATCTAACCTATCTCTTACTTCAGCAAAGATTGACAAAGTCGACATCTGTAAGATATGATAGGCGAAGGAATATTCGAGGAGTTAATTAGTCGGGCCAGAAGCAAAGAAGTCTTCTGTTTTAAGCGGCTGTTTTTATCTTGTTATTATCTACTGCAGTTTTGGTGGAGACTTACGCAGTAGGAATGAGTAGGTGGAAAAGAATACGGGTATCATTTCCGGTTTCTCCGGTCTTTTTATATATTTTTTTGAAGTTCATATCGTATTCTTTTTTTTTAACGTTTCATGTGTAAACAGCTATAGAGCTATGACACATGACCGGTGCTATGTATACACGTTGGATGACTCTTTTGACGTTAGAGACACTCACACTCTGGATTTCATTCGCAAATACCACTATATGGTATATTTGCTTACACAAACAGTCGACCCTCCTCCGTTAGTACCCACCAAAGGGAATTTCGAAACCTTTGGTTATCCAAGCATGCCTTCGTCATCCATGTATACCAGCGCCGCGTGAAAAGTGGTTGTGTTTTGCCGGATTTGAACCAGCGATCTACTATCTCAAGTGGGATATGTGTCCAAGCTGTCCACTCTACTTGGCAGACCGGCCAAGACGATGTACCACCGCATCATCCAGCCATGGCGGTGTTTATAGTGTCGCCTGGACTCTCGCAACCGAGGTCTTGGCACGCACGAAGCTCAATTTGTAAAAACTCCTTTCCAAATTTCAAAATTGCACTCCTATCGAGACTGTATCCATCCTTCGCATCATCTTGTGAACTTGTCCTGAATCCTCTCACGCCAATCCCAATGAACCGTCTCCCAGATCTGTGCACAACGCTTTGCTTCCTCCGTCGGGTGTATATATCGGCGTGAGCGTGTATTTAGTGACCAGCTGAGGCCAGAGAAAGTCGAAAAGAGGTGTGATCATTGAAATGAGGATTTACTGAGTCGTACTTGTAGAATTGATGAGATTTAGGTATGAGTCGATCTTTTTGGAAGTAAAAAATTGACGTGGAGGAGTAAATTGAATCATTGCCTCGAGGGCCAACTTCTTTGATATTGCGAAATGTGATTGAACTTGTCTCTGGGAGAATAATTTACTCCCAGGTTCGTAGAGGACACCGCGTACAGGTGTTAAGTCTTGCCCTCCTTTGTTTTGTTCATTTACGCGCTAGGTAAAGTTACTACCGTTGCATTCCCACTGGAGTGTTGGCAAATATTGTTATTTAGAGACAATCACATCACACTACTATGTAGCAGTAGTGTTTGGATCCCTCTAACTGGTCTGAAGTGTAGGCACTCATACACGGGTGTTGATCACACTGGTGCCTCGGCATCTACATAGGATAACTCTCACTAGATAGCTTAGATATAGAGAAGAGAAGAACAACTAACCCTTCTGAAATTCAGAACTTATTGTGCTAGCACATTTAACACCCGTGATATACCGACATGGAGCTTAAGCACGAGTGAGGCCGGGCTGGATCAGGTTAACTACTATGAAGTACATCTACCTCGTCCCACCTAAATGACCGGACCACCTCAGACTTCACCCATGTGTTGAATCTTGTCAATTCCAACCGTCCAGAGAGCCCCCTTTTGCCACGCCGAAGCGCAAATTCCTACTCAGCCTCGGCCACCACGCGCCCGAGCCCTTGACGTCTACGTGATCTGTAACCTTTCCCTTCGATTCATTCCCAGCTTTGGCTCATCTCGGCATCTCCTCATCTCATCCAGGGGCCGTTTTCTTCACTGGAGGCCTCATCCAGTCGTCCACCAAGGCCTCCTTAGTTTGTATTCCCTTTTAGTTCCTTCATGCTGCATCCCTCTGTCCTTCAGCCGATATCGTCATCCAAGAAACTTTGTAGAATTTCCACCCCTCCGGCCTTGCCCCATCGCTGCCGCACCCCTAACCGTGGAGGTAAAAAACGCGACTGAGAGCTCAAGACCGAGGCACCGGTGCCCCAGCCTTTGTCGAATGCCTTAGTTAGTGTGCCGGCGAAATGTCGTATGTATTTCATCGGTGGCGATTCGTCGCAGGTCGAACTGTTGGCGCCCTTGGCCGATATGAGGACGCATTTAAGGCCGGTATTTAAACCGTACCTTCACAGTGACTGGCAGTTGCGGAGGGTCGGACATCCTCTTGCTTCTTTGTTGGCGATTTGGCTTTTGGAGGCATAGGATTGCTTTGGTAGGTGATGAAATGATCGTGGAGACTGCCGCGAGATGAGTTTGGCTGGGAATGATTTTGACGAGAAAAAGTAAAAAGATCATGAAGGTTTCGGTTTTTATGATATGAACATTAGATAGGTTGTAGTCTATCTGCGGTTCGTATCTGGGGTGTAGATGGTTGATTTCGTTGAGTTGTGCAGTCGTGAAATCTCTGCAAGTCGGATTTTCGATCAAAAATGAGCCAATACCACTCCTCCCAATCGCCAACTCGATGAAGACTTTCAAATTCACCCTTTGCCTTGACTGAATCTCGGCTCTGGTGTGGCGGCTAGTGAGCCGATGAGATCCCTGTAGCCTGTGCTATTCAGCACAGACATATTCATAGTGTCAGCGCTAAGTTACGCTCGTATTGAAAGTCGGAACTGCTGTTACGGGCTGTGCCCGGATTGGGACTGGTCACTAGGACCAACCCGGCTAGATCTTTAAGCGCTAACGAAGCAGCGCTTACAGAGACGCGAAAGGTTGCATGGGGAAGAATGCAAGGATATGCACAAAGAGGGATCTAAGTGTCGCATAAGGATTGATGCGAGGTTGCGCACAAGAACGAGTCTCAGTGTTGCATAAGGATAATTGCAAGGTTGCGCATGAGGAAGGACCCAAGGGAGTACGTACTAAGGGGGGGAGGATGTCACAGGAAAGAGGGTAGCCGGGGAGAATGGAGTATTCTCAGGTAGGCTAGGAGGGGAGCTTAAACGCGACGCTGAGGAGGACATAAAGGACAGGCGCCGTCGTAGGCAGATTAGCTTCTTGAGGAAAAATTATCAATTCCTAGTGAGGTAACGTCTTTCAAGTACTTCTGAATTCTTTAAACCCTTTACAACTGCCCATGTTTGAGACGTTGGAAACTAGCCCACACCTGAATAATGGGGGAACGACTGAAGGACAGCTACTAGTGTTTGGAATATTGGAATATTGGAATCATGTATATATAGGGCGTTAGATGTAGCATTCCTTTTGTTCTTCAGTTAATAAATAAACTTACCTTTCGACATACAAACGCTCAAGCTTTATATACCGGAACCGTTACATCTGGGAGAATATTTCACTCCCAGGTTTGTAGAGGACACCACTGACAGGTGTTCAGCCTTCGTCCTCCCTTCCAAGAGCTGTGTTGGTTGGGCTTTCAAAAGTGTCGTTAAAAATGTGTTTTTCTAAACGATTGTTTGAAGAAGACGATTGGACCACACATCATGGCGAGCGGGTAATGAGAAGAGACATCCGTTCCCCTGTGTGGGTATTCACGGTTAGGGTTGACTTGGGGTGAAGAAAAAGCCGCCATAACTTCGCAGTGGTACTTGCAAATGAAATTTGAGGCATGAGTGCTCTTCCCTTACGTTGAATCATCTATTCTGTATTTTTTTTTGATATTGTGTCATAGCTAGGTGTGGATCCTGAATTCCAAGTCCGAGCGAAACGCCAAGTCTCACGGCAAGCGAGCCGCCGAAGTTCCGATACTAGGCGAGCCGCCGAGTTTAAGGTTCCATCAAGAATGCACCACTCGCATTCTTTGGTCACAACCCGGGCGGCTAAGCACCTCACTTCTCCCCTACCGTATTCTGATAGTTTACTTGTCATGTATCATGGATCTTTACATTATCTGGAGTATAGAGAATTTCATGTATCATGGATCTTTACATTATCTGGAGTATAGAGAATTTCATGTATTTAAGGAAGAGTTAGAACGTTAATAGAAATACAAGTTTACACCTAGTCTCCAGCTCTACACACATATAGATTGTCGTAGTCGGAGCCACGAGACATCCGTGAATTTTACAGTCAAAATTTGTCATTTTATTCTTGCTAACGTGCACAAGAAACCTCATAGATTGCTGCATACGCAATTAAAATCTGATGCAAAAAAAAAAAGAGGAGAGATACACTAACCTATTACGAGCTAGCTTAACTGCGCCTACAGGGCCAATCCCTTAAACATCCCAATTTCGAGGTTCACATTTTGGAACCTAGAGGCACTGTGTAACAAAGTAATTTCTCGGAGGACAAGACTGAACACCTGTCAGTGGTGCTCTCTACGAACCTGGGAGTGAAATATTCTCCTAGAGCCAAGTTCAGTCAAATTTCGCAATACCGAACAAGTTGGCCCACGAGGCAATGATTCAAATAACTCCACCACGTCAAATTTTCATTCCAAAAAAGATCGAATCCTACCTAAGCCTCATCAAGTTTACAAGTAAGACCTAGTACATCCTCATTCCAATGACCACATCACTCTTAGACCTTCTCTGACCTCAGTTAACCACCAAATACACGCCCACGCCGGGGGACTATTCTCAACACCTGTCAGTGGTGTCCCCTACAAACCTCCAGTTCTCACTGTAGAGTCTGCAGAGCTAAGATTGAGTAACAAAGTCCTCACTTTGACGAGGATTCCCAATCGCTCTCGCGGTCTGTATCGTCTTCATCTCTCAACACATTCCCCTATCACCACCATCATGAAGCTAACCACGATCAGATCAGATGGTAGGGTCGGAGCCCTACTCGTCACCCACCCTTGATCATGGAGGAAAAGCCATCCGATGAGTTTCCGGAGCGTTCCCAGCACCCGATACGGAGATGGCGGATTGGATCAAGTCGACCTCGACTGTTACAAAGAAGGGAGATGTAGATGAATATGCGCACCTCATGTGGTCCCGGTGTCTAGGCCTCGCCTGGCTGGGGCTGCAGGTTTTTTGAGACTTTTTCCCGCGCACGCAGTTTCCATTGCTACCATTTTATTTTTTTTGGGTAGAAGGTTCCGTGGAAAAGGTGGCTGAATTCCACGGGTAAATACTGAGCTGAATGGCTATTCATCAAGGGGAATATATCAACGATCTTTCAAGTAACAAAAGAGGATAGGAGCACTGTACAAGGTGTGGCCTGGGTCAGAGAGGAGCCCAATGTGCTAGATAGTCATAGACTCAAGTACTACAATAAAAACACACACACCACTACGGCCGTTGCCAGTGTGGGGACTGGAGCGAGAGCAGGTGATTAATTTTATGGGATGGAGTAGGGAAGAAGTTCATCTTCAAGCCCTTGGTCTAATAACACATCTTCTGAGTCCATGTCGATGTGTTCGGTTGGAGGTATTTGTTTCTCAGCTTTGGCTGCTAAGATGACTTCCTCCTGGGTGGTTGTAAAGGTCGACGGGGCCTCGCACGTTGCGCGGCGCGCGGGGCAGTTTGAGCGGGGGATACGAGTATCGCAGGGCTTTTACGTCACCTGTGAGGCATCTTATTGTCCTGTAACGATCACAAGTCGGGAAATTGATTAAGAGGATATGCAAATGAAGTATATTGTTTCTTGCCAATTGTTGTGCTCAAGTTTACGCGGGTAATATAGATAGATCTAGAATAAGATGAGTTTCATAGTTGTTAGAGCATTTGATCATATTCACATGCAACCGGATAATTATCGGCTTACCAGTCACTACATCATGGTGGACGTCATCAGTGGGTCCAGAAGGGGCTCGCGGTACTGGACCTTGAAACTTCAATTAATTTGGTTTTCTCGCTAAGCGATGGGCTGGTGTCGTTGGTAAATTTGACTCTCTCGGCAACAACTAGCCGTGTCATGCCTTTTAGATGCATGGCACATGAATGGATCTTAACAGAGTATGAAATCAAAGGCATAGCTGACTCAGAAATGACGTATCGCGACCTACGTTCGGCATTTTTTTAATCCCCTTTACACCAGATGTAGTTCTAAGACCACAGCCAGATGTGCATTAGAAGATGTATCTCCAAATTTATTTCAACCTTCAATACAAACTTCCAATATAATCATTACGATGAGCTCTGGAGCCAATTTTACGTAAGGCATCCCACAGGATGTATGAAAGCATCTAAAGCTAACTGAAAGGGAGGAGACTTGAAGATAAGTATAGGAAATGGAGTTTGGATATTTGAATTTAGAAATAAAATAATCAGATTTGTCATAGCTAAATAGCTGGATATACTATGAATTAAAAAAAGTTTATCTAAAAAAAGTAAGGCATTCGATAACGGCCACGGCATCATCTTCCGAGCAATAGAAGACATTATCTCAACACTAAGCCTCTACAGCCTTACACTATTCCCAAAGCTCTTCCACACGTTACCATCAGCTGGGAATCAGTGTCAACATTGGGAGTTCCTCCGAATTCGAGAGCCACAATCGCTATCTGACCGGTCGCCTTGCAGCCCGCTCAGGCCACGAGGACTTTGTTGACTACCACTACCGCTCCGATCGCTCGTACAGTCCAAGCTCAAGTGATCCAACTGAGTACCCAAAGCCTCCCAAGCTGAACAAACCTGCTACCAACTACTCTTTTGCACTCTCAGCTGATGATGCAATTTATGCAGCCAGGGATAAAATTCTGGAGGCCTATAAATTAACATTTGACAGGGATAGACAGACTAGAATTCTCGACTTGCTACAAATATTTCGAGAATTTACTGAGAATAACTTCCTGCCTGGAGATAAAGTCAAGGGGACTACCACTGCACCATCATCTGTGCCAAAAAAATCTGTCCAGTTTATTGTGAAACCAACCTCTTCCAGTGGTCCTGCACCTTTGGCCACCAACAACTTTCCTAGCTCATCTAGTCAGCCAACCAAGTTTGCCAGCTATTCCAGTGTGGCAGCCACAAACATACCTCACACCACTGCACCATCAGACCAAAAATGGACCAAAGTCACCAACAAAAAGACCAGGCTACCTCTCACTAAACCAACCCAACAACCTCCACCAAGCTCTACAGCACCTATTACCCCAAAAGCTGTCACTAATGCTCCTGATGCTGACACACTTCTTGTTCTTGTCTTGACAAAGGGTGCTTCTGTTCCTGCCTACAATGCTATCAGTGTTAGGGACAACATCAACAGACTTCTGGGCAAGAAAGCTGTGGCAAGAGTCCACACCTCCCCTCGGAATAACCTTGTTCTCACCTGCTTTGACTCCACCCCTGATGAGCTTCTATCTTCACAGGACAAGTGGATAATGCTCTTTGGAAAATGGCCTATTGACACCATTCAAAAAGTGAATAACTTTCCGAAACTGGTAGCCTATGGGGTGCCAACTAGCCTACCAATCACTTCCTTTCAAGAGGAAGTACAAGATTTTAACCTGGGTGTGGAACTGATTGGCAGTCCAAGATGGCTAACAAACAATCCTAACAGCCCAACTTGTCCTGTCATCTTCAGCATCACCTCTGAGGAAGAGAAGATTAAAATTCTAAACAGGGGAATATTAGTTGGAGGACTGCTTCTTAAAGTTTCCAACTATAAGCAAACTACAAACCGAACTCAGTGCAAGAAGTGCCTGAAGTATGGTCACCTCTTCTTGACCTGCAAGAGGGAACCTGTTTGTGCAGTCTGCAAGGGCTGTCACCTCACCACTGAGCACAAGTGCACCACTTGTTCAACCTCGGATAACTGCACACACCACCCGGTGAAGTGTGCCAACTGCAACTCTGGGAGCCACACAGCTCTTCAGAAACATAGCTGCGAAATTTACAAGGCACTTTTATGATAGATCACATCAAAATTTGCCAGCACAATACTGCCAGAGGGAGAGAGATCCTTCAATCATTCTTCGAGGTGGCTCTGAAGGAAGATGCATTAATTCTTTGCATACAAGAGCCATACCTATATTATAATAAAATAACAAAAAAATACTCACCTCTTTCTCATCCCTCTTATATTCCAATTGTACCACACCAAGATGCCTCTATCCGGCCAAGAGTTATCACTTATATCAGGCAACATTGTACAATCAACATTTCTTCAAGACTAGACCTCATTCAAGACCCAGACATGCAGCTCCTACAGATAGATGCACCTGGAGAATCTTTCCATCTTTTAAATATTTATAATGAAAAGTCACTAACATCTTCAACACCTATAACAACTGTTTCACGCTTGTACCAATCAAATATAGAGTGGGACAGGCCACTGCTGCTATTGGGTGATCTGAACCTTCATCATCCATCTTGGAATCCAGCTGTCAAATCACCATCATCTAGCTCACAAGAGTTTGCAACATACATGGAGACATGTCAGGCAAGACTTATAAATGACTTCACTGTAATTGAAGAGATGGGTGGAACATTTCACAGGTCCAACTCGAAAAATACATCTATAATTGATCTGACTTTTGAAACCAACTTTAAGATCCTCCAATGGTACAACTGGAGATATCTGGAAAGTACAGGATCTGATCATGAAGTGATCAGCTTTGAAGCAAATTTACAATCTTCACTAATGACCAACCAAAATTGTCTCCCAGCCAACTATAACTTAAAGATAGCAAACTGGGAAATCTTTGAGAAAAATCTCAGATCACTTGAAGAAAGTTCTAGTCTATGCCTACAACAGTATATTCAGCAAAAAAGATTCAATGACATAGCTATTTTAATGAGAGAAACTATCCAAAATGCAGCAGAAAAGTCTGTACCAAGATCTAATCCATCAGCAAGATCAAAATCCTGGTGGACAAAAGAGCTAACATCCCTTCGAAAAATATTTCATTATTTCAAACGCAATTCAAAAAGGAACCTGACACCAGCAGCAATGGAGCAAGCTCGAGTTGCAAGAAACATTTACTTCAAAGCAATCACTCAACATAAAGCCCAACATTGGCAGGAGTTTATAAAGCAGGCACAAGGAAAGACAGTATTTACTGCCTTTAATTACTCCAACCCATCAAGACAACAAAGTCCACTTGTACCAAATCTGGCATATACTAGAGCTAATGGCAATGAGAAGATAATTGCATCATCTTTTGCTGAGAAATCTGATGCCTTAATATCTCAACTCTTTCCAAAAATAACTTCACTAGTGACCATGTCTCCTTCCAATGTGCCACAGGCTCCAACATGCACTGGAGGTGATGCTAGTAGGGAATGGCCAGAGCTTAATGAGGAGGAGTTCTTTCGAGCAATCCCAATAAAGTCAACTGCACCTGGGTTGGATCAAATTGGATGGCAGATGTTGAAGTTTGCTATTAAAACCCTCCCCAAATTTTTCTTTGCAGCATATCATGCCTTGTTTCAAAGTGGTTACCACCCCTCAGAATGGAAGGAGGCCATTGGAATTATTATTCCCAAGAGGAATAAGAAAGACTATACTGCACCAAAGGCCTACAGGCCCATCTCTTTACTACCTTGTATGTCAAAATTATTGGAGAAGATTTTTGCCAACAGACTTTCCTTTCTAGCCAACACATCAGATGACCTACTTGACCCAAGTCAAATGGGAGGACGAAAACAGAGATCTGCTATTGATGCTGCCCTGTTATTACAAGCATTTGTTCAGGAAAATCATGCTAAAAAAAGAATTACCAGTACAGTATTCCTTGATATCATGGGAGCTTTTGATAGACTTGATCCACACCAGCTTCTCAAGATCTTGGATAAACTTGGACTGCCAATTATTTTCATCACTTGGTGCAAGTCATTTCTGAACCAACGCCAAATACAACTCTCATTTAATGGACAATTAAGTAAATCTTATCAAGTAACAGGTACACCTCAGGGTAGTCCAATTTCACCAATTTTATTTCTCATTTCTATCAGATATCTTTTGCCAGAAATCAAGAGCAAAAATTTTCTACAGCTATCTTATGTAGATGATATTTCTATCTCTACAGCATCAACTTCCATAACTAAGAATGCAAAGTTCCTAGAAAATTGCACTACCAATCTACTTCAAAAAGCTCAAGAACTAAAGATCATCTTTGAAGTTGAGAAATCCGAGCTTATACACTTTAACCGACAACGGAATCCTGATGCTGTTCCCATCCACGTCCTTGACACCATTTTGATGCCAAAAGAGGTTGTAAGATGGCTTGGAATCTGGTTTGATCGGAAACTAAACTTCAAAGTACATGTTGAAAAGCGTATCCAACTTGGAAATGCAGTCTGGGAAAGGCTGAAGAATCTATCCATGCCCTCTAGGGGAATGAATTTAAATAATCTGAGGCAACTTTATCTATCATGTGTAACCTCAGTTATTGATTATGGATCTGTCCTTTGGTTCAATCAAATTGGATCTTCCACACTAACTTCAAAATATGACAAGCTACAAAGCAGAGCACTGGTTGCAATTACAGGAGCATTTCCTCAAGCCCCTAGAAAAGCATTGGAGGTAGAGGCAGCTATTCTCCCTTCAAAAATACGTCACCTCAAACACGCCAGTCTCTATGCTCTCCGTATCCTCCGGCTCCAAAAGACTCATCTCATCCCAAAAAACCTCTACAGCCAACTTGAGGATGAGCTAAATCTAACCAATGAGCAGGATCCAAGGATCTTAAAAGAAATAACTAACTACTCATCACAACTAGCCAGGTTTAGCAAGCTATTAACTAACCTTACAATTAACCATAGATTGGAAGCCAGTGACAATGAATGGAACCCTCCCTGGTTAAAGTCATCAATTAAAGTCAATATCTCTTCATCCTCAAAAGGAGAAGCAGTAACAGAACACAACCAACTATTCAATCAAATCCCAGTATCAGCAACAAAGATTTATACTGATGGATCACTAACTGAAGGGAAGGGAAGCAGCATTGGATATGTGATCTATCCTCCCAATGCCGGACCTATCAAGTGTTTCTCGGCCAATCTTGGCCATGAGATGGGGATAATAGATGCCGAATCCTTCAGCATTCTAAAAGCTATCAGACATGCTAAGAAATTGTCAAATTCAACAACAATATATATCTTTTCTGACAGCCAAGCAGCACTTTTAAGGATACAAAATGGCTCAAATTTATTCTCTCACCAAATCCGGAAAAATGGAATTGGTAATAATATCATACTTACATGGTGTCCAGGACATATGGAAATTGAAGGAAATATGCTGGCTGACACTCTTGCAAAGAGAGCTTCAAGTCAGCATGCAACTAAGCATTATCAATATACCTCTTATAGTTTCCTTAAACAAGAAGTGCACACATCTATCAAAAATGCCTGGTCTAAAGACTGGGCTACACAACAAAAGCTTGAAGATAATGGCAGGAGATCAAAGGGGCTAGGCAAGTTCTACAGAGCTCATATGAAGTGTTCTATCCCAGATCTCAAGTTCAAACCATTTAACTTTACTAAATTCAGCCGAAAGGCTCAGTCATCATATATTCAGGTAAGAACTGGGATAGGAAACAACCTGACCTATTTGAAAAAGATAGGAAAAAGTGAGACAGATTTGTGCAACTTTTGCTCAAATAGTATTCAGACAACAAGTCATCTAATTTTACACTGCTCAAAATTTAAAAGGCAGAGACAAGAACACTTTAAAGACTTGAAACCACTTGTACTTAAGATATTATTCAACACAAATGTGGGGAAAACTGCACTATTAAGATATCTCTCCTCAACTGGCTGTTTCTATGGGGGCAAAGATGAGGAGGATGGAAATTAAATGAATCTTGAAACCAACAACATGCTCTATTAAAGATATTTAAAAAAAAAAAAAAATTTACATCTGTTTATATTTAGGGGAAATGGGAGTATATGTCAATGTATATCAAAATGTAATCAGTGTCATAGCTAGATAGGCTGCATACACTTAATGATTTAAAAAAAAAAAAAAAAAAAAAAAAAAAAAAAAAGATCGCTCGTACGCTCTATGACCTACGCTTGAGGAAAGGAAAATTCTCCTTTCACTTCTTCGCTTGTCGGCTCGGTCTCGCTCTCGCGGTGGATTTTAACATAAAAAGCCAGAAATTCCATGGACTCTTGGCTCTCCTCTTGGCTCTCCTCTTGGCTCTCCTCTTGGGGCCACAGCCTTTGACAAACGGCTTCATGATACCATTATTTCGAAACGATGCAACGACGACACTAGCTAGCACTCCAACCTCTTAATCATTGACAGGCACTAGCTAGAGCTCATATTGGTCTAGGTGACGGATAATTTTCCTCGTGACATAAACATCCTCAGTACTACCCTGGAAACAAAAGTCGCAGTTGAAGAGCACATTTTATCTCTTTTGATAATTCGGGATACACAGCAGGTCGGCTTTGACCCATTTACTACATGTCGGGTGGTTCATGTAGATTAAACTGGCACAATGTTACAAGGAAAATAGAGGCCACTACATCAGAAGCTTAATCTTCGGTTTTCACTCGCACTTCTGACCTCTACAGCTAGGGACACGGCAATGATGGAGCAATACCGAAGAGTTTCACAGATTTAAAGCTTTCCCACATGAAAATATAGATGGGTAAATGAAAGGGCTGATACAGTACAGAATCAAAAGAGGACCAGAATAGAGAAGATATTGCTGGACGACGGTATAAGGCCTTGTATAGTGAAGATATGCGCATAACAACGTTAACATCTGGCCTCTTGGCCAGTCGAGCTCGACATAATCTAATACATGGGTAATGATTAACGTGGCCTGGCCATTTGCGGAGCTTCAGATATGCTTCTTACGTTAACTGGATAAAGTACAAGCATAATCGCCGCTAAATATGTCATGAATGTGATTAATCTAGTACTTTTATTACAGAGCAAAAAACCAACAATAGTTGGCCATGCTAAAAGTACTATGAAAGCCAGGAAACCTCGGCTAAAATTTGACGTCTATTATAATCTAGTCACAACTCTTGCCACTAACTGCATCTCCATCAACCATAAAAATATTCTGAAAAAATATGTCCTCTCATAGGGTCCATGTACGTTGTGAGGTATATCAGTTATTGCACATTTGTCTCATACGAGCTCCGTTCCAGATCTCCAAAGTGTTGCAATGAATAGAAACTTATTTGTTCGTAGGTGATGTAAATAGCAGATGCAGAAATGGTTTGCCTAATCATGATACAACCAGCTATAGATGAGCCTTGAAGAGTGTCTAGCTTACAGACACTCAAACATGCGTCAAATTGATCAAACATCGCCATATCTTCCAATCGTCTCGACAATTCTCAACCCCCAGCAAGCTAGAGCTTTAGGGTACAAGAAATTGGTGCTTATTATCTCTGGATAAGTAATTATACCAGATCGCAGCAGGTAGCGGGGTTGATATTTGATATAGCGATTTCCGTCTCCCGACACTAAGGTGTAGGTAGGCAGAGACAAGATAGTTTCGAATCATGTCTTGAATCTAGTAGAACAAATCTGTTCTCTATATTTCAATGCTCTTACTATTAGATATGGAGTTCAAGGTGTCTAGATGACTACTCATCTAACATACTTTGACCGCAATACGCAGAGGATTTCAAAGCAAATTACTAGGCCCTAATGTTTGCCAACAAGCTTGATCTTACGTGAACCTTATGTAACCAAGTTCTAGATCCAAATTTCTCCCATACTATGGTTTTCAGACCTCGTCATGTCAAACCAATGCTTGGTGACGACCGACAGCGCTTGCCAAGTTTTTTTTCTTTTTTTTTCAGTGTACTCAGCTATGGGAAGCTTACCAACCTGTGACTGTGGCTCAAATACTAATAAATCAGATATCGCCTTTGGGTTTATTACGTTGTATATATTGTATTGCTTACTAGCTAGAAGATGAAGTTGTAACAGCTGAAACTATATTAAACAACCAAGCTTGCTCCGAATACTCAGGAAGAAATATTCCTTGAGTTTGTCCTGGATGTTAATCTCCCAGGGATGCGAAGCGAGAGTATACACCAGAATTAGATTCCGATTCGGCACGCCAAACTTTACAGACTGTTTAGAGTACTGGATGTGATGTAAGCTAGCGACATATTCACTCGATCATAACCGATATTATAAACCTTGCACACGTAAAGTATACACAAAAACAAAGCGGCGAGGTGGGAAAGCAGATAAATACCCTAGAAATAAGTTTTCATATGGCCACCTCAAGATGAATTTATGAGGGAAATATCAAAGTTGGCACTAAAGTAAAAATAATTGGAGCCGAATCTGAGATAAAAGCTTTGATGGTATTTGTTATACAACGAAAACATTATTTTACGCTTCCCTATTAAATTACACTTCTAGGATTTTTCTAGGTTTCCGAGACACAAACATAGCCACGTTTACAAATCTTCATCATCTGTAAAGTACTCGAATTCTTTCGGACATACTGCCTCTTCAGCACTCTCATCATCTTCATCAACAAAATAATGGGTGCCTGACTCAGTCGCAGGTCCAGACCCAGCGGCATAAGATTCATCAGAGCCTTGTATGCCTTGCCGTCCGTCAGAATATGGCTGAATAGCATACTCTGTATTTCGAGCTACCCCTGACATTTGACGGTCAACGTTGCGACGAAGCGATAAGGGTTCATCGCGGATATCTTCTGGCATGTAAGAGCCAGTCGTTTTATCAATATTTGGTTTTTTAAGTTTTTCCTCGAGCAAAATCTTTTCGGTATCTGGCTGCGTGTCGATCATGAGGATTACACCACCAGTTGGTTTCTTAACGGGACGGTAGCGGCCTGTTGGAAAACTAATGAATTTGACTTGAGCTGGGAGTACGCGAGACATATTGTCTATCTCATATCCAATTTTTTCACGCTCAAACTTTTTCTTGGCAATCTCAGCAGGCGAAACTTCCTTCTCACCATCATCTTTCTTGTAGATCTTGGATTTTTTGTCTTTTGTTACTTCATCAACATCCATTCTATCATCCATTGCCGCAGGGACTGTTGACTTTGGTGTAAGGGGGACCTGATCTATATCCATACTTTCCCGTCTTTGTGCACGCTCTTTTTTCTGAGCTCTCCGCTTGGCTTGTGCCGTGGTAGACAGTACAGCTGTTGCTATCATTGTTGGAGCTTCATCTGTTTTGATTTCTTGCTCTGGTGTATAATCAAATAAGCTTGGCCGAGTTGCACTATAAAATTTGAAGTCTGGAATGTCAAGCTCATGATCTAGACAAACCATGGACGTAGGTATGAAGGATAAGGAGAGGAAGTGGGTGAACGGAAACCAATACCAGTACTGTGTAAAGACAGCCATTCCAACAATACCTGCCATATTCAGGTTCCCCGTCTGAGTTTGGAGCCCAATAGTACAATTTCTTCCGCCAGCATCAATGATACCCAGTGCTAACGCACAACCAAACTTGGTCATGGCGTCTTCATGCCGATCTCCGACAATCTTTTTGAGGGTTTTACGGATAGAGGCGACTTTCGGATTCATAACCTCATTTTGTTGAACCATAATCATGGCAAGAGAAATAAGGGCACCTTGTCGAACAAAGTCTGTAGGATCCTTTATCATTGGTTCCAAAAGATCAATGGCTTCGTCAAGGCCAGTACCAGCACAGGAAATCCCAAGTGCCATGGCTGCACCATATCGAACATGTGGGTTGTATGATTCTGACAATAGCTCAACCATGCGTGGAACACCTCCAGGCTTACGGAATAAAATGAATCCCAAACTCATGACTGCGATTCTACGGACATCATCATTCACATCGCTTACTGCAATGTGAAGTAGCTTACGGACAGCCTTGTTGTTGCCAGTGCCACAATACGCCATAGCTACAGTCATGATTCCTCCGTACCGCAAGGTGGGATCAGGCTCATTGAGTAGACCTTCAATCAATTCATCTGCACCTTCTTGGCGTCCGTACATTATCAAAGCCATCCCCACAGCGAGGCCACGCACGATTTTTTCATGCTGAGTGTCGTGAGCGTAGGTGATCATATCTTCTAAGGCTTTCATGTTCCCAGTGCCAAGCATGATAAGTCCCATTGCTAGGCCTATAGCCTCACCATTTAGTGCTGAATCTGTGTACAGAACATGTCTGAGGTTGATATATATATCTTCAGATCCAGTGGCCATTCCAGCAATTCCAAGTCCTAGAGCGCCACCGTGCTGTATTATTTCTTCCTGAGCTTTGGAGAATTGATCTTGTAAGTATTCCAATGCATCAGAGCCGTGATTAGCATGAATCAGCCCATAAGCGTAGAGCGCACCGCCTTGGCTAAATATAGATCCACCAAGGGCTGTAGATCGTGGAAGATACGGCTCAAGTAGCTTTTTACATTGCGAAATATTTCCTCGATGTATTACCCCTAATGCAGCGGTAGCAGAAAATTTAGACCAATTGACAGCTTTTCCTAACCATTCTAAATTATCACGGAAGAATTTGTCATTTGTGGTCCCCTGATTCATGAAGGCATTGCAGAATGTGACAGCAGTGTGAAATATTGAGTTGCGACCTTCCAAACTGTCACGTACTTTATTTAATATACTTATATCAGTACGATTATTACGGTAAAGAAACTCCAAGTTTAACTTGATTGTTTCACTGCCGTCAAGTATTTTTCGTATTCGATCAAACGTATAATACTGAGTTTCCGTGTAATTCTCAAGTGGCTTAATTTTTGTGGCTTGAGAAGGCATACCATTCGTTAGAGGATCAGTCTCGTTAGCTAGGGGAATGTGAGCTTGTTTAATTATTTGTCTAGATCACTCACGCTCGGTTTCTTCTACCCCAGGTTCTTTAACCTCTGCTGGTATATCACGAATTACTTTTGCCAAGAATTCCTGAGTACCATTATCGTATAGATCAAAAGCTATCTGGTATGCAGTAGCAGTTGAAGCTACATTTTGGTGTCCCTGCGTCTGGCATATTAGTTGCAGCAAATGTATGACTGACTACGTTGTCCTTACCACTAAGTCTCTTAACAGTCTCGACGCCTCTTCATCCTGATTTAGGAATACGGCACATTTTGCGATCGAAAAGTGATCGGGAGCAGGTATTTCATTCAGCATATCCAAGATTAACCGAAGAATCTCTGTCCGAAAAGCTCTTTCCTGGACAACGTCCATGCATATTTCGAGTATGTATTCCATTAGTCCCTCTGTAGAGTATTGGCTGCCTTCAACAAAATTTTCCTTCAATTTCTTATCATCTTCACTTGCGCGTCTAATTACCTGTCGTATTACCTTAAGGTTGTATGCCTCTATGGCGATTCCGACTACTTGCTTATACCTCCCTTCTGACAAACATCTCTCAAATATTCGCTCGATAATCCCCAGGAGAGCAGACTTTGTTTCAATATTGAGAGTCTGGCTTGGTTTATCCTTGCCATCCGAAACTACTGATTGCACGTTTTTTTGCACAGAGCCTCTGGATAGGAGCGACTTGGAGGGGATAGTTGAGTGAGAAAATGGGGTAGTCGGAGATGTGAGTGAGGCTGCAATATTCGCTTCGTTTGCCATCGTTGCAAAAGAGGTCGCGAGAGCTGCATGAGATTTATCTCTAGAAAAAGTAAGAGATGTAGGGTTCTTTATGGCATGCTGTACGGCTGAAATGCTGATATATGTGTCTACACATTTAGAAATTATTGTTTCCTCAAATTCACCTTCATTATCTAGTACAAAGAGGTCGCCAGCACCAAGAGCAAATGTCATACTATCATCATATTCTTGCAGGTGATAGAAAACTTTAGAAAGTACTAGTGCAGCTAGTTGCCGTTCAGGGAATTCTCTATCTTCGTAAAGGGCCTCGCTGTCACAGTCAGCATGACCCCTTTGATCAAGTTGACAACAGCTGTACGTTAGAACTTACATCTGACCTATGTATCCAGCAACTTCTGTCCATACAGCATCAATATCATCATTAAGGGTCTGTAAGGCAAATATCTTGAGCTCGGGTTGTTCGTCGGATAAAAACCCGAGTACTCCTGACGCTGAAGTTAAGCCGGGCATCTTAGCTTAGCAAGACGTTGAATTGTAGGTTATGGTGGAAACAAAATGCAGATTTAACTCCGCAACTGAGATGTACGGAGAGTTTCTGTGTGATTGCAGAAGTGAATATAACGTTAACGAATTGACAACCTTCGTCTAACCTGACATGCAAGGTTGAGCTAGAGAGGTTGATGAAATCGCGCTAAACCATGTTTGGAATTTCATGAGGCTCTGGAAACCAGGTCAAAGGCTAGCACACTATCAATATGATATCTGAAGTATTGATACGCGTGTTCCTGACCAAATAAGATCTCTCGTATTACAGCCGGTTAATTTTTGTATATTAATTCAATAATACTGCGGTCCTCACGTGCGCAAATTTTAACTGAATTCAGACGCTATGTTATGGTATGGATGGCAGGAACTAACAAATGCATGCAATAATGTCTACCTAATCAATTCAACACCTTTTAGATCTGCCATCAACATTTTGTTCCTATTAGTGAGATCTTTTACACTTAATGTCGCCATCATAACTCCTCCATCGCTCGTTAGAATTTCGAGCTCAGTGCTCATCTCTCCCATTATTATCGGCACGCGTTATCTCTCCTTGTTCCTTGCCGTCAGCGTTATCTCCCGGATAAAACATATTAATTCGCCAATTCGATAAAAGGGAACCCGAATCTATTTCACATGTTAGTCGCTAATCTTACAGCCAATATATTTTAGTCAGAGGAATCGTGCGCATAGTCTAATGCCAGGATAAACAACCCCAACATGGACCTCCGTTCCATTATCAACACCGAAGCTGGTGATAATTCCATCCGAAACCGTTCAATACCGGAAACTCCGGATCAGAAGCTACAGGCTCGAAGAGATTCGGATCAAAACGATCCGGCTCATGCATCACCTGATAAATATTTGTCGCATGACTACAGGGTACAAAAGATCACTGCACCACCCACAACTAGAAACTATACACAACAACACCATAGTCAACGACCATCACCACCTCTGATACAAGCTTCTCCTCTTAGGGAATTGAAGTCTCCTTCCAGGTCCTTCTCAGGACAAACCCCATATCTTGACACATCTTCCTCAGCCATAAACCAGTATTTATTTCCGCAAACCAACCAAGAACCACAAACCCCAGAACGACCTCCATTGCAAATAAAAGCATCGTTACACTCAGAAAGCTATCAGCATCAAAATCTGAACTCCAACGAGTATCAAACCTCGGCTGGCCAGACTTCATCTTCATCTCAAAATTCTCTAACTAATGCTTCACAACCTCATCTTCAACACCAACAACCCCATCCATACACAACTATCCCATCCTCCATATCGACCCACAACCAAGCAAATTTGGTTAATTTACAATTAAAAGAATCTCCGAAGGTAGGTGTGAGGCAGTCAGATTTTTCGCATCAAATACTGGCCACGACACCGCTTAGAATATCTCAATCATCATCAACTGGAAATACCACGCAATCTGTGAGTTTCATCGAAAATTTGGCGGTACATTTTTCTTACATTTTATAAATAGAAAGTTTATATCCCTAACTCGGCGCCAACTTCTTTTCAGATATTGCCCAACTCACCCAGTGGCTGTAACTCTCAGAAAATATCCTTAAACAAGAAAAATCAAAGTTCTCAAGAGGAAAGAGAACGCAGTGTAAGTATAAGCCCTAAGACAAGACTTTCGCATCATCAGGACGAATCACTTGCTCAACTCCAAAGCATTGAGGGTACTGATCAAAAATCAAACAAGGTCGAATCAGCAGTAATGGAGACAGTCGAATCTCAATATATAAATGTAGGAATGAGTTCCAAACCATATAGTAAATCAGTTAAATCAGTGAGAAGATCGGTACAACCCATGAGAAAACGCATCCGTTACAGTTCACCACCAGTTTGGGCTCGAAGCATTAGGGGTAGTGACTCATACAGGGCCACTCACAAAAAATCCAGCAAGCACCATGAAACGCAACCAAAACAAGCAGTAATCTCTGTACCTAACGCCTCGCCTTGCACACAGATTACCACCGACGGCGTGTCCAATGGGTCTATGACTACTGCCATTCAGCCTATAACTCCAGTAGCAGATGCACATCCATCCTTGTTTCTAGGAAATTGGGAGGAGTGCATAACTGGCCAAAGGCCATCAGATCACATGTCAAAAGTTGTGGGCGACTTTTTATTCTACAATGTTGTCACACGAAGTGACATCGGTGAATTGTCGAGCCTAGGTGTTCAAATTGAAATCGAAGCAAAATTTGGTGACTTAATTGATAAAGAAACGAATCAGCCTTATTACCTACCTGCCAAATCGGAGTGCGTCCTCTCTGAGAATTCACGTGTTGGCTTTAAAAGTAACTTAACTGAAGTAAGCTAATCGAAATTAATTTCATCCTATACCTAATCTGAACCTAGCATCATCATCAAAAGCTAAACACTTTCCTAAATCGTATGGTTACCAATGCACGACCCGGAAGTTCTGCTACCAAGCCACGAGTTAAAATAGATTATCTTCATCGTCGGGAGGTCGATCAATTTTACGAACTTCCCAAAGCACAGCATAGCATACTACCAGCTGCAATAAGAGAGAGACAAGCTAATTACCACTCTGTTAAAGTTCGGGTGTCCAGAGACCAAAAGACTGGAAAAGTTTTAGCTAAAATTATTAAAAGTCGGGTGGCAGATCTTCATATTTACAGCGCTCAAACTTCTACGCCCGACTGTCGAATTAGCATAAACCTCGAAATGCCATATCATGGAGATATTGACGAATTAAAAGCCGCCGGGAATCATAGAAATCAGAGTCCTAATAGAAGTAAGGATCGATTGAGCTATAGCCAATCGTATTATCAGATCGACCTCACACAAGTCACGCAAGTCGTACCTTCAAACGTAAGCCCTCCCATAAACTCACAAAAATTAACTAATATATACTTAGCAAACTCCACGAGCAGAAAAAGATCATGAACTGGAGGTAGAAATATCAACAGAGGCAGTAATGGAGCAAGGTCAACTTGCGGCCGCTGGAAAGCCAAATGATTACCTTCCGCTAGTAGAAGGATTTTTGAATAACATTCGTGTACTATCAAGGCTTGTCGCTGAATACAAATGAACTATAACCGCATGTTTTGGATAGATTGGTTAGTGATAGAAGAGTTGGTGAATTAGTACCATTGTAATTTAAATACCCTAGGCGTTAATGCAGCGATTAATTTAAAAAGTTTCCTTCAACTTGTCAGGGGCATGGTACCTTACATAAAATGGCTTCCGGTTAGAATTCAGACAAATTCGTGATACAGATCATTACGCGCCATTCAATAGCATTTACATCTGTCAGAAGTATTTTTACCATCGTACCTTGACCAGTGTCTCATGAGAGAAGAATGCGTCGTATCGAAATGCGGCTCTATTGGGCTATTCAATTGCATCGAGATGCTAGTAGGTCATGATTCTCACCTCAATTAAGGAGTCATAAGGAAAATTTATGACTTTTAGAGCCCTCGGCAAGAATGCAATAACACATGATAAAAAACTTCTAGATTAATTATATTACAACGAGTGGTACAATCTTATAGAGTAGATAGCTGCATACGCAATTAAAATCTGATACAAAAAAAATCCCATACAAACCTTTGTTGGGCTAGTGGTCTGTAAACAACTCATAGATCAGGAGTATACTAGGACAAGTTATCTACTACGTGTTACTCAATTTTGTGCTATTGCAATCAAGCCCTTAGCAAAATCTCTACGTTCTAAAGATACAGGACCGGAGAAACCACTAGTGCAATGCATAAGATTTAAAGAAGTGAGAAACAGATTTTTAATAGATATCATACCACTTATTCCAGCAACTCTCTTCCGGACCAAAAGGGGGAAGGAAGCATTGCTAGAATTTCTAAGGACTTCCAAGTGCACAAGTGTATACAAGGGAGATTGATTAGATTGACAACAAGTAGACATTAACATAAGGGATCAAGGGAGATTGATTAGATTGACAACAAGTAGACATTAACATAAGGGATCAAGGGAGAGCAAGACTTAACACCTGTACGCGGTGTCCTCTACGAACCTGGGAGTAAATTATTCTCCCAGAGACAAGTTCAATCACATTTCGCAATATCAAAGAAGTTGGCCCTCGAGGCAATGATTCAATTTACTCCTCCACGTCAATTTTTTACTTCCAAAAAGATCGACTCATACCTAAATCTCATCAATTCTACAAGTACGACTCAGTAAATCCTCATTTCAATGATCACACCTCTTTTCGACTTTCTCTGGCCTCAGCTGGTCACTAAATACACGCTCACGCCGATATATACACCCGACGGAGGAAGCAAAGCGTTGTGCACAGATCTGGGAGAAATTTGTTTGGGATGGACGTTAGAGGAATCAGGACAAGTTCACGAGATGATGCAAAGGAAGGATATAACCTCGATGGGCGCGAAATTTCGAATTTTGGCAAGGAGTTCACCGAACTGGGTTTTGTGCGTGCCAAAGCTTCGGTTGCGAGAATGCAATTGACACTATAAAAACAAGCCGACGATGGAAGGTGTTGTGGTCCGCCTCCTGGTGGTGTTTTCCGGTATGGTTTGAGTAGCCTGAGCATCTACTCTACTTGGGAAGGAGACACATAACACCACAATTCGCGCGGAGAAAAGTTGAAAGATGATGGAGACATGTCGGGATAACTCAGGGTTTTTGAGACGTTTCCCTGGGTGGGTATTCACGGATGAGGGTTGACTTGGGGTGAAGAAAAAGCCGCCATAACTTCGCAGTGGTACTTGCAAATGAAATCTGAGGCATGAGTGCTCTTCCTTTACGTTAAATCATCTATTCTGTACTTTTCTTTGATATGGTATCATAGCTAGATCGCTGCATACGCAATTAAAATCTGATGCAAAAAAAAAGAAAAAAGGATCAAGGGATAGGCGCAAGAAAAGAGTTCAGGATATATTTTGCTTTAAAATATAAATAAATTGCCATAGCTATATAGTTTAGTTTAGTTTAATTTATCGTGCCAGGCTTACACCCTCCATCCAATGGACATGACACGCATGGAGGACATCTAGAATGCAAGTTCCTCCATTCTCCAGCGAAGCCCATCGGGTGCCTGACTTTTCCAAATACGTGCCTCACGCTAGTTACATCGGGTCGAATAGGTAGGAACGCATTCACCATGATTCTAAGTCCATGTATTGAGGGAAAACCTTCGTGAAAAAACCTCAATAACTCCTCCTGAACTCTTTCACGACGAGCAGCCGTAGCCCCCCTTTAAACAGGCCATTTTTTTTAACTCATTTTATTGTCCTGTCTGAGTCTATGACTATGTAGGACATGCAGGTCCTCTCTGCCTACAGGCTGAGGATACCTATACCTGTAGTATATCCCCTCCTATGCCTCCCATACAGCTCCCCTCAAACAGTACCACCCCTCACAAGTCCTCATCGATCATACACTTAGAGGAGCCCTTTGCTCTTCATTATCTCCCCCCTCTAGCCAACGAAGCGATTGCCATTTGCGGGTGTATGGCAGCCGGGAAAAATCGCAAAAAAACCACTGGGTGCGGGGCTCTCCTAATACCGACATTAGAACTAAATCTGAAGATATATTGACCCTCCTGAACCCTTCGAAGAGGTCGGGAAGCTGGGCGCTACAGACTTGTGTATACCTTGGGAAATTCACACTCTGCCTTTCTAGCCTCCTTCCAACTCCTTCCCGAAGGTCGTGTTGAGATGTCAGAAAAGTCTTGACAATGCATGATTGCTGTGTGGCAGCTTAGCCCAACTTCTTTTGTACCGTCCAGGGCGCTGGGGAGTGCCGTTGACTCATCGACAAAAGAAGTCCTCCTGGCTATCTAGCCGAAATCTTAGACTTGGCGCCCACAAAAAAATCCAAAGTTGAAAATCCCTCGAAAATATCAGTCCCAGCATGCTCTTCAGAAACCTGTTCCCTCAATCGCTCCACATCTCAGACGCCTATTGTTCCTCATGTTGTTTGTCCCATTAGAGCAACAGTCTCCCATAAGCCAAGACCCAGGCTTTGTATTTTTGGACTTGATTCCCTCCTTGCGGGTATAAATAGCGTCGGAAATTTGTAGTGAGAGATGGCTGGAGATTAATGGGGCAAGCTCCGATATGCAATTGGAGCAACTTCTTTATTGGTCGTGGAGGCGAGATGATGCATGGTTAGAAATGGGTTGAGGACTCAGATGATAATGATGAGAGGCATTGTCGAGAAGTTGTCAAATGGAGATGTGTTTGAGGTTGCTTCCGACTTCGATTCGGATGCGATTCTTCTTGGTTATCCCAGATATGCAGAGCATACTCAGCGATTAGACCGGCACCACTGTCAAAGCTATATAGCTGAATACAATATGGGAGGGTAAGACTGAACACCTGTATGCGGTGTCCTCTACGAACATGGGAGTTAAAAATTCTGCGAGAGCCAAGTTCAGTCAAATTTCGCAATAACGAACAAGGTGGCCCTCGAGGCAACAATTCAATTTACTCCTCCACGTCGTATTTTCGCTCCTAACGAGTTAGACTCCTACCTAAGTCTCATCAAGTTTACAAGTACGACCTAGTAAATCCTCATTCCAATGACCACACCTCTCGCCGACTTTCTCTGGCCTCAGCCGGTCACCAAATACACGCCCACGCCGATATTTACACCCGACGGAGGAAGCAAAGCGTGGCGCACAAATCTGGGAGACGGTTCATTGGGATTGGCGTGAGAGGATTCAGGACAAGTTCACAAGATGATGCGAAGGATGGATACAGTCTCGATAGGAGTGCAATTTTGAAATTTGGAAAGGAGTTTTTACAAATTGAGCTTCGTGCGTGCCAAGACCTCGGTTGCGAGAGTCCAGGCGACACTATAAACACCGCCATGGCTGGATGATGCGGTGGTACATCGTCTTGGCCGGTCTGCCAAGTAGAGTGGACAGCTTGGACACATATCCCACTTGAGATAGTAGATCGCTGGTTCAAATCCGGCAAAACACAACCACTTTTCACGCGGCGCTGGTATACATGGATGACGAAGGCATGCTTGGATAACCAAAGGTTTCGAAATTCCCTTTGGTGGGTACTAACGGAGGAGGGTCGACTGTTTGTGTAAGCAAATATACCATATAGTGGTATTTGCAAATGAAATCCAGAGTGTGAGTGTCTCTAACGTCAAAAGAGTCATTCCACATGTATACACAGCACCGGTCATGTGTTATAGCTAGATAGCTGAATATACATTAAATAATTTTTAATAAAAGAACCACTAATTGCAAAAAACCGAACGCAGATAAATTTTTCCAATAGCATGCAGTTTTTCCAATATCCGAAACTTAATCAGCCATTATTAACTTGGAAGAGTGTTGTGTGCGCCATGGCTTTGACTGCTGAAAGAGGGACTATTCTCAACACCTGTCGGTGGCGTCCCCTACGATCCTCCAGCTCTCACTGCAGAGTCTGCACTGCCGAGATTGAGTAAAACCTTTTCAACTTTGAGCTGAGTTATCTCCCCCTCCGTCAACTATACGCTTCGGATAACTCACAAGACGACCAAGACTATAAAGACGGTGATAATGATGCTGAAAGTGAGGAAAGATAATGAGGTACCAAACGCTACAAAGGTAGTCAGAGAAGCCCTCGTTGTATCACAACATGTGCTACCCACCGGCGGGCGAACAAAAAGCCCCCGAAAGCAAAGTGAAAAACCCTTCCCCCTCAAGAAAAGCAGATTTCTACTCGTCTACAATATCGTCCCTTCTAATATATACTTCTGAATCTATTTGCCAGGAGGGTACCTGAAATACATGAGTTACCCGACGACCGCACAGCCGTATTATTTTTTGTATGCTAGGCTAGGCTCCTTCAAGACAGTCACTCTGGAACAAGAATTTTCTGACATCCTTTCACAACCTTTGGTTTGCCCTGCAGCTTGAATCAGTGGAGGAGTAAGGAGGAGGCTAGGAAGGTTGAGAGACGCTCTTAGGTATACAAAGGTCTGCTGCGCCCGGCTGGTCGGCCTCTTCGTCATAGGAGAGCCCCGTACCATGTGATTTTCAAGACTTTCCTCTGTAACTACACACCCGCAAATGGCCATAGTTTCGTTGGCCGGAGAAGGTAGATAAAAACGGGTTAATGACTCCTCTGAGTGTGTGCTCGAATGAAGACCTTTGGGGGTATTACTATTAGAAAGAAGTCGTGAAGGAGGCATAGGAGGGTGTCGGTAAATGGATCATATTTGGGCAGTATGAATTGTTATATCTAATTGCGGTATTCAGATTGTCGTTAGGACACTGACAGGGATCTGACTTAGCTCAT
This sequence comes from Blumeria graminis f. sp. triticale, assembly GCA_905067625.1. NCBI lineage: Eukaryota > Fungi > Ascomycota > Leotiomycetes > Helotiales > Erysiphaceae > Blumeria > Blumeria graminis. The sequence continues at coordinate 1,825,813 of LR898471.1, read as the reverse complement.
TAGCGAGGCACTTGGAGTAGAGGGAGAGAAAAAGTTTTATGTATTTCGAGACACCAGTTAATTGATATTATTCACCGACTTCGTGACGGCACCCAATTTGTATTACTTCGTGTTTTACCAATATAGGGAGTGCACTACCCGAGGTATAGATACTCCCGGCCTGTAGGCAGAAAGGACCTACATGTCCTTACATAGTCATAGATTTCATAGGACAATAAGAACATCACAATATACTATCAAAGAGAGTGGAAAAGTACCATCGGAAAGCTTAACATGTGATACCAGCCAATTCAGTCCAAAATATGTGGCTAATAAGGTACAAGTCATGCTTTGTAATGATAGCCGACAGTAGAACAGCTTTCGCAACCATTAAATCTAATCAGTCTAAGAGGGCTGCCGAACCTTTTGAGCTGGTTGGGAAGCTTTAATGATTTAGACTGGAGGTATCTGGAAGATTGGCTCGCACTGGAGGTTTCAATTGAAGTAGATAAAAAGATGTAATCGTCTATCTGTCTTCCTTTTTCTCTTAGCTTATATATCTACATATATCTGATACCTGACATACGATGATAGTATCTAGAATTAGCTTCCTCACATCACAAGACAAAATCCAAACATGTTGTAGCCGAGATATAATCCTAAAACGACTCGATACCAGTCCACCACGTCTGTTACACGGATGCCAAATATTTTCTAGCTGAAAATTACCCAAAACGCCAAGGTTTTCCCTGGGGTAACAAATTATGTCAGGTATCGGCTTAGCATGTTATTCTGAAAATAATGTTACGATCAAGTTCGAAGAATTGAATTTACATGAATTACGAAACAATAAGTCAGGAATCCAGATATCGTCGGGCTCTGATTCTGGTCTGATACGGGCGATAATATACACTGTCCAACACGTATATGATACTTGTGGTAATTGTCAAGGGGAACTATTTCACCTACTCATGTAAACTAAGTTAGTCAGGTCACATGACCTGACTATCAGTACATATACTTCATCTGCAGCATCAGGGCTATCTAGTCAACATTTACAACGTAATACCGTGTCACACGTATCTTTCTTAAGAGTAATGTTAACCCAGTTAAAATTAAATATTATTGAAAATACCCATGTCTGCTTGATACGGTAACCTCACAGGTAGGTCTACATGAATTTACTAGCGAAATTGCGCCTTACTACAGCCATCATGTGATCTCAAAACTAAAGTCTGAAATTTAAATCATAATTGATTTCCATGTCTTCATTCTCTGAATCGTAGTGAATTTTCCCCAAGAGTGTGCCTGAGAACCCTGAGACTCCTTCGCTCCTTGTATATCGGTCACGATCGTGATAATATGATATGCATACATTTTGTATGGCGTCATGTCCCTGCATGAAAAAATAACGTCTAATGATATGAAACAATTGGTTGGCTTCAAATCGTTGTATAATATCTTAGAAATCAAATAAATGGTGAAACCTGACAAGCCGTTAATTATTCATCATGACTTATTATGATCATCGACAAATGGCTGAGTCTTTGTTGTTCAATCAATTCGAATAGTTTTGTCTCACAGTAATTCAAATTGTCCATATAGCAGCGACAAAAGCGAGTAACCATAGGTAAAAGTTAACCTGAAACGTGAAAGTGCTAGATGAGTGTCCAACTTTACTCACTGGTTGATAAACCATAGTTGGCATATGAGATGCTAAAGTTCCATTCCAACAATATCGCTCGTAGCATTTCTTACAAGCTTCTGGAGCTGGCGTTTTTGTTTTGCCAAATGATCGGTTGAGAACTGCGCATGCGACGCAGGTGGGCCAATGAGTATCAGCAGTAACGTTCCCGTGTGAGGTCCCATTTCCAAGTGTGGCAACATTATAGCCATTACGAATAATCAGGTTACGTTGGGTATCAGTATAAGATAAATTGAACGTGCTCGAGTTACTCTGAATAGAATAAGGCGAATTTGGAATGTAAACAACCAGCGGAGTCGGGCTAGTAGAGTTAGAAGCGTCACAACCAAAGAATGTTGGAGCACTATTAAGTCCCAAGTTGATAAACGTGTTTTGATCGGGGATGGATGGGAAGGCAATATTGCTCTGGATACTTTTGTCCATTGAGCGTTCATAGGTTGCCACTAGAGATGTACCGTTAGGCCAATTAAATTCTGTATCAGCACTAGAGTCAACGGCGAATATGACATCAACGTTCCGCTGGGGTTGAATCAGAGGATATAGAGGTATATTCTGGCCATCTTCTCCCCCATCTACAAGTGAAAATTCCATCGATTTAGCAGTTGGGTTCAATGCCGCATTATAGCCGAAGAATGGATTGGGTTGATATTGAGCAATATCATTGTTTTTGGCGCCAAGGCTTAAAACGGCATCATGAATAATGTTGGGGGCTCTTGTTTCATTTATGGCGAGTAAGATTTGGTTAAACAATGTCGATGATGTTCCCATTACAAAGCCGGCTTGGTCAAAACCTCGTACGCATTTTCCGCCTGGAGGGACAACTCCATTAGAAAAATTTGATCCAAGATACCTCATGGGAGCAAACCCATTCGTGGAGGCATCCCAACTACCTAATTCGTAGGGATTAAACTCCACAATAGTGCTATTCGTTGAGATGGTTTTCACGCCCGGCCTCCTGTTGTTGGCGATAATTAAGGGAAAAGGTGTAGAAGCATTTTTGAAACTTTCCTGCTGAGCAATGGATGAAAATGTATAGGAAGGACCTCCATCATCAGCATTGACTAGCTGATGTGATAAAGCACGACCCCAGTAATCAGTTATGCTAGTGTTAAATCCAGCGCGGTCTTTGGCCCTTACATCTGATAGGATAGTACGGAAATATTCGGCTGTAGTTAGAATCTGGATTGTTTGAGTCTCTGGACCTTCAAGAATTGAGTTCCCAAACTTCCATATGCTGGTATCTGGATTGCCGTCGCGAAGCTCTTGGACGGAAGAAAAGTTATTGATGTACATCGATCCCACGAGCCAGCTACCCCCAGAAAGCCCTGCTAAATATGTTGAGGCTTGTAGGAGACCACCAATATGACCTGTCTCCGTAGAATTAATTGTACGAATATCAGCAGCCGCAAGGAAGCCACCTCCATTCATTAAAGCTCTGTAACCTCCTCCTGAAGCGGCGATACCAATGTTTGGCAGGGCTTTAGGGTCGTCTTTGATTCTATTCATATAGGCAGGGGCATCGAAATCAGGTATTCCCATTCTGGATAGCCATGATACCATAGGGTCAAATATTTGCTTACGTCGGAGCTCCAGCCATGCTGCTTCATCTGGTGAAATACCTTCTGCATTTCGAATGGTTGGACGATTTTCTGGACAGTCAACAACAGCTGGAGCATAATCCTTCGAGGGTGAGTCAGGCAGTGCTCTTTTTATCTTGTGTGAGTATCGTTTTTCCTCTACATTATATTGAGGAGGGATATTCTTTGCAATAGCGGAGAAAACTTTTAACGTTCAGATATGAAAAGTAATATTTCTGACAGGAGCGCACCTTGTAGTAGGACTAGCCAGCAAGTTATAGACTTTGAACAAAAAAAAAATCCTACCATTATGAGTCTCAATTTAACTCTTCGTTACGTTCTAAAGACGATGCGGGATCAGGCTGGTAAACACTGGACGTCCAGGGCATCCAGAAATACTTGATAAAGTTCGATGGTCGTGAAATATTCTCAACTCAATATTGCTCGATTCTCTAACAAGAGAGGCGGCAGAGGTGTAAGATAATCTGAGATGAAGTATGGAATCCGGAGCCGTCTTTTTTAAAAAAAAGTGATATGTGAATCTTACTGTAAAAAGGAATCGTCCGCTGGGCATGAACGACATAAGCCATATTATCACAATAGATTTATATTTAAATTTCATTTAGCATACATAAGGATGGTATGCTTGCTGGCCAAGGCCAGGCTTAAGCTTCATCTTCGTTTCAGACATGGTCGTATTTCTCAGCATAGTCGTTCAATTCACGTTGACACCCTTATCATTCGAGGTTATGCGATTCGTTCCTCGAGGGTAAGCTGAAACGCTCCGTCTGATTCGCTCTCTAGCTCATCCTTTATCATGATTATGATTTGAACGATATGGTGTTGAGAAAGGTGCATGGCCCCAGTCTGACAAATAGTTTTTTGACACAAGCGAAGGGCTTTCTCTCGGGTTGACAACTTCGATCATAGTGGGTATGCTGATAGGATACGAATGGCAGAGGTTTCTATGGTGAGGTTGACTCTAAAGTTATGGTGGGACAAGAAAGTGCGTAGAATTGACTAACGGATAGACATAAAGGCGTGATGGAAAGATCCACACGCACGGAAGCTTTATCATTGGACGCATGGCCCACTTGGTAAAGATATTAATCCTATCTCCCAACAATGATCTAGATTTCGTACTCGTGTTAGGATTAATATATTAGACTAGAGAGCCGAATATTTCTAATTTGCGACTCGTCTTACTCCAAATTACAAGAATCGCAGTCAAACTCAGGTCTAGCTTGAGGATGCTGCGTAATCATGATGTTATTCTACGTTGTCTGAACATAGATCCATGCGGAGAATTCGGTTATTTTCTTTTTTGAAGTAGGGATCATGTAAGACTCTTGAACTGGCATGAGACGAATCGGTTGTCCGATTATCTGTAACATAATCTAGAGTGCAACCCAACTTTTCGCTCAACCAGAAAAATGTGTATAGTCATTGTTATTCTTTTACATTCTATGACTATTTGGGAGATTTCGATACTCTCTACTGTTGATTATGAATATCTATGCCTCAGGTAGTTTTTCCTCTTTTATGTCATCCTAATATCTCCCCTCAAATAGTATCACTTCTCGCAAGCCTTCCTTCAATTATACTGAAAGATAAAATTTACGAAGGTAAATCTCAGATAGCCGACTGGTCTCCCCTTATTTGACTTGCTCCTTGAGTAAACGTCAGGATGGAACTTCAGTTTTTACCAACGCATGCATTTTTGTTGGTTTTTATTAGGCTACATATGCCAGAGGATCCCTAAGTATCTTCTAAAATCGAATAGTTAGTTAATTACTGTGGTTGCCAAAAATTCTGCATCAGTTTAAAAGCAGACATGGGACACAGAAGTTATATTCGCGCCCCCTTGTCGCTTGGTGTACCGCTATCCAGTCATGCCATCTTTTGACTCGATGACCTAGGGAAACGCAGAGGATAATCAACATCTATCTCGCCGTCAGTGAACTTATTCTCCAGAAAACTATGCATTGTTTGTTTTCTGTCATTCCTCTGGCTATAGATCAATCTCTACGTGTAATTTTCATCTCGCAAAGTATGCGGCCAAATTTGATGTGGGCGACGTAGAATAATTTCGATTAAATGACAGGCATTACGTGTCGTGAGTTGTGTCCAATGCATTTCAGGCATGGTAACTGTGAAATGGATCCCGTGGGTTTGATCTCCGTTCGCTCAACAGACTAAATTGGACTGTCGTACAATGAGACAAATTCATACACTTCACGTCTGGCAGAAAGAGAAGGACGTTCGTCGAGAGGAGGCTAAATCTCGAGGCTGAAGTCTGAATTGAAAGTTACAGAGAACATTGCAATATCATTGTTTGGCATTGAAGACTAGCCGTTGTAAAAGGTGAAATCCCACAGCGGCTTGCTATCTTTTCCGTTACTCTCAACGTCAGTATGTCTCACATGTATGACATGTGAGAAAATGATGCCTGACTGCTAGCTATCCCCAGAAAACTGGAAACGGTCGTGGATAAGATATCAGGGGGAGGATCACTAGTTTGAAACCAGACTTATTCTTATTTTCTCAATAATTCAGTAATTCAAGCCTGTTTCTTTGCCTACAGGCCTACCTATGCTTCGGAGTCGTAAACATAATATCTCCATGTACAATATTTGATTCATGCTATATCTCGTCAGTATGTCAACTGGGGACATAGCTGCTACCGGGGTTGATACTTCGAATAACATGCATGTGGCAAAACCCTATCTTATCTTTCCGCCCGCATGTCGGCAATAAAAATGGTGCAGGCACACGGGACGTTCCCAACGCTTGACAGATGAGACCGCCGTTTGTAGCATCTGGTCGGCCGGGCAAGTCTAATTCGCGTCAAGCGTTGTCATTGTAGCTGTGGTGAACGGTTTGCTGGTGTATTTGTGTCGTATCAGAATTCTTTGACAACACCAATCAACAAGACAGGACAAGGAAATCAGCTGTCAGGGATAGATATAAATTATGAAAAGTATTAAGTGTGGCTCTTTACTGTGTGCACCCATTTTGAAAGCCTGCAACTCCAATTCCAGAAACTCAGGCACAAGTATGAACCTGCATCAAAAATGCCCTCACAAGGCAAGGGAACAAAATTATTTGACAGCTGTATCGCCTCAATCGTACTTTTACAGAGCCAAGTTCAGTTAAATTTCGCAATATTGAACAAGATGACCCAAGAGGCAATGATTCAAATTCCTCCACCACGTCAAATTTTCATTCCAAAAGAGATCGAATCCCACCCAAACCTCATCAAGTCTACAATGACGACCTGGTATATCCTCATCCCAATGACCACACCACTCGTCGACTTTCTCTGGCCTCAGCCGGTCACCAGATATACACCCACGCCGATATTTACATCCAATGGAGGAAACAATGGAAGATACAATGCGTGGCGCACAAATCTGGGGGACAGTTCTTTGGGATTGGCTTGAGAGGATTCAGGACAAGTTAACAAGATGATAGGAAGGATGGATACAGTCTCGACGGGCGTGGAATTTTGAAATTTGGAAAGGAGTTTTTACAAATTGAGCTTCGTGCGTGCCAAGACCTCGGTTGCGAGAGTCCAGGCGACAATAAAAACTGCCATGGCTGGATGATGCGGTGGTACATCGTCTTGGCCGGTCTGCCAAGTAGAGTCTGCATAGCTTGGACACATATCCCACTTGAGATAGTAGATCGCTGGTTCAAATCCGGCAAAACACAACCACTTTTCACGCGGCGCTGGTATACATGGATGACGAAGGCATGCTTGGATAACCAAAGGTTTCGAAATTCCCTTTGGTGGGTACTAACGGAGGAGGGTCGACTGTTTGTGTAAGCAAATATACCATATAGTGGTATTTGCAAATGAAATCCAGAGTGTGAGTGTCTCTAACGTCAAAAGAGTCATTCCACATGTATACACAGCACCGGTCATGTGTTGTAGCTAGATGGCGGAATACACATTAAATGATTTAGAAAAATCGTACTTTTATATTAAAACTCGGACATATGTATACCATAAAGTTTTTGTGTTAAAATTTCGTCACCAGCAATTTTGGTGTCATCATGGGCTACAAATGGACTCAAGCCTTGATTTCCAATGATCTATTTTTTAAACTTACTGCGCCAATGTATATGGCTCGAACACCAGCAAGGTGTTGGAAATAATGCTACTTGCATTTCTTTTTATCGTCCAAGGGGGACTATTCTCAAAATCTGTCAGTGATGTCTCCTACGAACCTCCAGCTTTCATTGAAGAGTCTGCAGAGCCGAGATTGAGTAACAAAGTCCTCACTTCGACGAGGGTTTCCAATCCCTCTTACCGTCTGTATCGTCTTTAACTCTCAACACATCCCCCTATCACCGTTATCATGACGCTAACCATCATCAGATCAGATGGCAGGGTCGGGGTCCTACTCATCACCAACCCTTGATCATGGAGGAAAAGCCATCCGATGAGTTTCCGGAGCGTACCCAGCACCTGATACGGAGATGGCGGATTGGATCAAGTCGGCCTCGATTGTTACAAAGAAGGGAGATGTAGATGAATATGCGCACCTCATGTGGTCCCGGTGTCTATGCCGCGCCTGGCTGGTGCTGCAGGTTGTTTGAGGCTTTCTACCGCGTACGCAGTTTCCATATCTAACTTTTTTTGGGGGGGGGTTAGAAGGTTCCGTAGAAAAGGTGGCCGTATTTCGCGGGTAATTACCGAGTTGAATGGCTATTCAAGGGAAATATATCAATAGTTTTTCAAGAAACACGAGAGGCAATGAGCACTGTACAAGATGTGGCCTGGGTCAGATATGAGCCCAATGTGCTAGATAGTCTATGACTGAAGTAGAACAATAAACACACACTTCATGGTTCTGTATCTGGATACTGTATAAGAAGTTAAGCTAGAGAAATGAATGAATTATTATTTTACTTTATTTCCCTATCTCAGTGTATGACCATGTAAGACATGTAGGTCCTCTACCTACAAGCCAAGGACACCTATGCCAGTAGTATATCCCTATATGTGTCTCCCATACAGCTCCCCTCAAATAGTACCACCCCTCACAAGTCCTTATTTAATTATATACTTAGCGAAGCCATTATCTCTTCATTATATTTCTTATCCAGCCAACGAAACGATGGACATTTGCGGGTGTCTAGCAGTCAGGAAAAATCGCAAAAACCTATTGATACGGACCACAACACCTTCCATCGTTGACTCGTTTTTAGTGACAGCCACACTCTTACAATCGAAGTCTTGGCAAACACAAAGCTTAATTTGTAGAACTTCTTTCAAAATTTCACCCCTCTCGAGATTGTATCCATGGTCCGTATCGTCTTATGAACTTGTCCTGATCCCTCTCACGTTCATCTCAAAGAACTTACATATTTTTGAACAACGCTTTGTTTCCTCCGTCGGATATAAATATCGGCGTGGGCGTGTATTTTAGGAGGAGTTGAGGCCAGAGAAAGTCGATGAGTGGTGTGATCATAGTAATGAGGATATCTTAGGTCGTAATTGTAAACTTGACGAGGATTAGGTAGGAGTCAAACTCGTTGGGAGCGAAAAAACGACGTAGAGTATTTTTAATCATAGCCCCTAAGTACAACTTCTTGGATATTACGAAATATGATTTAGATTGGATTTGGGGAATATTTCACTCCTAGGTGCGAAAAAGACACCACGTACTGGTGTCAGTCTTTGCCTTCAAAGAATTTGGATTGATGATGTTGTAATTACAATTGGAAGAGTTTTAAATTACAAAGGGGACCAAATCTCTACTAACACAGGTATACCTCAGGGATCAGCTCTGTCTCCGATTCTATTCCTGGTTTTTGTCAGCACCCTCTTACCACTGCTTCAAACTCCCTCTAGCTCAGCGGTAGGATTTGTAAATGACACTAATATACTGACGTGGTCAAGCTCTACTGAAGAAAACTGCCGAATCTTAGAGGAAAAGCACAGCATATGCGAGGAGTGGGCAGAGAAAGACGGAGTAAAATTTGCACCGGAGAAGTACCAATTGATGCATTTCACACGAGCAAGGAGTAGACACAACCTTAAAGCCACCGTGAGTATACAAGGGCACCTAACTTCACCGCAGTCCTCTCTTCGACCCCAAACTCCACTGGGGGGGCCACATAAAGAATATCCAGCAAAAGTTGTACACTCAAGTGCAATCAATTAGTAGACTGACACAATCAACTTGGGGAGCGACATTCGTGAAGTCCAAACTGCTATACAGCTCGATAGTGAGACCAGCCCTTACGTATGGGTCCTCGATATGGGCTGAGGCCGGGCCAACAGGAAAGATACCTGAAAGGATAGTGAAACCCCCCAGAAGTATTCAAAGAAAATGCTTAAAGCTTGTTGCAGGTGCCTACAATTCTACTAGCAGCAGAGTGCTAGAGCACGAATCGTCCGTCCTCCCTATAGAGATATACCTGAAACAAAGGAGGGTCCAGCACGCCGGACTATCAGATAAACTCCCAGTTCAAGAGACAATCTGATCGACATGTAAGAGGATAAAGCTGCCCGCAAACGGGAAAGAAACTCCGCATGCATTGACCAGGAGTAAAGATATCGCCGAATGGACCAGAACTTGCGGAAGGGAAAAGGACAAGAGAAGGCAGAAAGAAGCTGGAAAGATAGCGGCCTTTCAGGAGTGGAAGGATTCATGGATAAGCCAGATAAGGAAACACCGCCCTGGCCGACCAGCATCAGCCGATCCAGAACATTAGAAAGCGGCAAATATATTTACTGATAAGCAAACAGGCAGCATCAAAATGAACTTCAAAGATACCCCCTTAAAAGTCCACTGTAACCTAACCAGGGCCCAAAGCAGTGTCGCGATTCAGCTAAGAAGCGAGCATATCGGCCTCAATTCTTACCTATACAGAAGAAAGGTACCCGGAGTAGAAAAGCCAAGCTGTCAATGTGGATATCCGTCGCAAAATGTCAAGCATATGGTGTTGGCGTGTCCGCAGTGGGCAAATGGAAGAGGCGACTTTCTCCGACAAGCTAAAGACAGGTCATTTGAAGCAATGATGAACAGCCCAGAAGACATGGCCAGAATTACACAGTGGATATTAGACAAAGGGTGAATAAAACAGTTTCGACTGGCAGGAGAAGTCGAGGTAGCAATGTCGGATAAAGTAAATAGATCTGGAAGGGGAGAGGACGGAATCCACACGGGCTGAACAGTGTACACTGCATTTCCTGAAGGTAAACCAAATAAATTGATAGGAACATAAAAAGACAGGATCAGGGGGTTTTCACCAAATTGGTTTCCTTCTTTGTAAATAATGTAGATAATCACCTGCATGGACCCATAGGGTGCCTGATCGGGTTAATTGAAACCAAAATCAAATTCAAAAGAGTTTTTATTAATTAATTATTTTATTGTCTCGTCTAAGTCTACGTCTGTTTGACATGCAGCCAGGGATCTGAACGAGAGGGGGAGGTCACTAATGGGTACGCTGGGCCAAATTTTTTTTAAGGGGTTAACACTTTTGAATCTTGGGAGACTAGTCTAATTACCTGTCAGTATTGTCCCCTACTGACCACTAGCTCTTAATGTAGAGTCTGCAGTGCCAGGATAGAGTAACGCATTCTTACTGTTACAGGCTGTAGCCTTGTATGTGGATCCGGAACTATCCGGCTCCGTCTATGAACAAAAGCGCGCTAGTGTCACGGGAAAACGCGCTCGATTGGAACAAAACATCTTACGTGCGCGTTGTAAATCCTCTCCTCCTTAGATAAAATATAAATTAATTTTTGGGACCCATAATTGTGAACAACAAATGTGAAGTCCCTTCACATTTATTTTATCTCTCCTTTTTACACTACCAGCGAATGTCTTCATACCTCTCCTGGTTTTTATAAGTTTACATGTTCCCGGGAAAATTTAATTTCTATTCCTCCTCGGAATCATCGTAATCATCCGAAATATCATCAGAGTCACGAATTGATCAATCTTTATCAACTTCCAACGCTCACCTATAAGGCATCATGCCGAAAAACGATGCTGTAGATGATGCACAGCAGACAACAACACCCCTCACAGTCACGCAAGAGCAATTAAATCATATCCTAAGTCTCATAACTGTTCAGTATACACCAAGGCCGCATATTCCGAGACCCCCACCTCAAGAAGCAAAGAAGCAGTTGTTAAGGTGGCCCGAATGGAATGGGGCCACGGAAACTTATTGTGTATACATTGACCAGCTGACAGCCAAAATCGAGAGTGACTGGGAAATATTGGGGGGGCATAAGGCTGTTTGTAACGAAATGATGAATACGCTCCCTACAGATCGCAAGCTTCAAGTTTCTCACTGGTTTTCATGTGGAGGACCTAATTTGGATTAGGACTACGAAGTTTTTATCCAGCACTTTAATGATTCACTCGAGGATAAAACATCAGCCCGAATAGCTGGATCAACCCTGTCGAAGATGAAGCAAGGCGACAATCAACTATTCGCAAATTTTCTCAATGACTTCGAATACACTCTAGCCCAAGCAAGAGGATTGAGCTGGGAAGGAAAAGTAAAGATCAACTTCCTCTACATGGGATTGAACAAAAGGCTGACGAAAGCTCTTTATTCCAAAGACGTTGCGGAGGACAATTATGCCTTGTCTGTAAAACAAGTACAGCAAACTGCGAGTCGAATTGAGGCAAACGAGAGCCACAACTTCAAGGATGGTGTCAAATACACCAGAACAAATTTCAATGGTCAATCGGAGGTTATCTATAAATCATCATCTGAAGGAAAGGCAGTCGCTGGTGCGTCCCAGAGAGATAACAGACCATTTTTAGATGCAGACGGAGATACGGATATGTCAGGTATAAATGGCATCAGTATGGCGACTTTATCTGCAATTGTCAACGCGGTAAGGATGGATAAAGGAAAAGGAAGATTAGATGGAAGCAAGCCTCCTGCTCCATGGCGGTCTAGTGACGACTTCAATGCACTTCGGACTGCTGGGAAATGCACCCGCTGTGGAGAGAGAGGAAATTTTTTTAAAAAATGTCCTCACTTTACCTGGGCAAAGCGACCTACTACTATTAATGCCACATCCTCCAACACAAAAAATTTTAAAATAAGAGAGGAAGAATTCGATGATGAGGGTGACATAGAATCGGGAAAAGAATAAACTCTGGGCAAAGTCGGGCTCAGGGGTTATCTAAGATTGTGGATTGTAATATAAAAAATGTTGTTAAAAGACTGGACGGCTCCCCGTTCATCTTAGAAGTATTAATCAATAAAAGCTTTTACGTGAATGCTTTCATGGATTCAGGATGTCTGTGCTATTCCGCTTTTAACAACTCATTTGTAAAACGACACAACTTACCGCGAATTCCAATCGAAAGTAGAGAATTAAAACTTGCCAAAAGTGACGTTCAGCAGCGAGCTATAAACGAAATTACATCCGTAGATATGGATATTGATGGCAGAAATGAGAAAGTATGGGTGTACATAATTGAAAATTTATCATATGAAGTCATACTTGGCGACCCATGGATGAGAGCAAATAGCATATTAATAATGCCCGTCAACACTCCATACGTTTTGGGCCGCCTGGGGGGCTCGTTGTAAGAGCCAAAGGATGGGACGAGCGATTGTCAAGTGCATCAAGGACAAAATTAAAATGTCTAAAAATAAAAGCAGGAAGCGCTCGCCAGATCCTTGGGACCCAGCTCGCAGCCATAGCGGCACGTATCCGCGAGACAAAGGATACCGAGACTAAATTATTTGCAGCCTCAATGGAAGACATCAAGAAGGCCTTAGAAGTGAAAAGTAGTCAGACTTTTGAAGAAATTAGAGCAAAATTGCCACCAGAAATTTATAATAATGCTCGTTTTTTCACAGAAGATACAAATCACAGTTTACCGCCCAACCGTCCAGGTGCAGACACCAAAATTAATCTAATGAAAGATGAAAATGGCAGGGAAAAGGAAATCCCTTTCGGCCCCCTTTACGATATGTCACGAGAAGAACTGTTGGTGCTAAGGAAGATATTGACAGACCATCTAGACAAAAATTGGATTCGAGCTAGCTCCTCACCTGGTGGTGCTCCAGTATTGTTTGCAAAAAAACCTGGGGGTGGTCTTCGTTTTTGTGTAGACTATCGAGCTCTGAACGCAATAACTATTAAGGATAGATACCCACTACCACTTATAAAAGAAACGCATAGAGAGGTTGCAAAATCTACATGGGTATCAAAAGTAGACGTTCGCGCTGCTTTCCACAAGTTGAGAGTCCGGGAGGGTGATGAAAGCAAAACTGTTTTCCGAACTAGATTCGGATCCTTTGAATGGCTGGTTACACCCTTTGGGCTAACAGGAGCTCCAAGCTCATTTCAAAGATACATAAACAGTGTCTTGGGTGAATATTTGGGAGATTTTTGTTCGGTCTACCTAGACGACGTTTTAATCTATACATCTGGAGATTTAAATGACCATTGGGCTAAGGTAAACATGGTTCTTGAACGTTTAGGACTTGCCGGTCTGCAATTAGATCCCCAGAAGAGTGAATTTGCAGTAAAGGAAACAAAGTACTTGGGTTTCATTATATCAGTAAATGAGGGAATTAAGGTTGATCCGCTCAAAGTTCAAGCAATAAAAGAATGGCAAGCACCCACAACCATAAAAGGGGTGCGAAGCTTTGTTGGATTTGCAAATTTTTATCGCGATTTCATCCCAAATTTCAGTCGTGTAGCGGAACCACTGTTGAACCTTATTAAAAAAATGTATCATTCCGTTGGGAAACGCCGCAGCAGAAAGCTTTCGATATACCAAAAGAACTTTTTATTACTGCACCTATTCTAGCCCTGTGGGACGATCAAAAAGAAACTGTACTCGAAGCAGACTGTTCAGGATACGTATTGGGTGGTTGTCTATCTCAAAAAGATAAAAATGGGGCCCTTCGTCCAGTGGCATATCTATCAAAGAAGCTAAGTCCGGCAGAGTCTAATTATGATATTCACGATAAAGAATTATTGGCTATAGTTCACTGTATGGAAGAATGGCGTGGTATGTTGATTGGGCTAAATAAACCCTTTGTCGTACTTTCAGATCATCAAAATCTGAAACCGTTTATGTCAACACGCAGGCTCAACGAACGACAGGTGCGTTGGTCACAACTCTTATCGCAGTTCGACTTCAAGCTGAAATATCGACCGGGAAGATTAGCAGCAAGACCCGACGCATTATCAAGACGTGAGCAAGATATGCCACAAGGGTATGATGATTACCGCCTGAAAGATCGAGAATTGCAGCTAATCAAAGACTCATGGATTTTCTCCTTTTCTTCAGCTAATAAGATGAAGTCCCAAACTAAGAATAGTTCATCTATCCCCAATGGCAATAATATGTTTTCAGACGAACATTTTCAGACCCTCTGGGATAGATCACTTCAAAAAGATGAGAAGATCCAGCTGCTATATAATAGTCTAGGAGATGGAAGTCGAAGCCTACCACCAAGTCTCAGCGACTTGAAAATCTCATTAGCAGAGTGTAGCTTCGACCCAAGAGGAGCACTAGTTTTTAGAAATAGAGTCTGGATTGCAGACTACGAACCTTTGAAAACTGCGCTAATTCAGAAAACACATGATTCCCATGTCACTGGACACCCTGGAAGAGACAGTACATTAGCTATATTAAATCGAAATATTTTTTGGCCTGGAATATCAAAAGATGTGCGGAAGTTTTGCAGAAATTGTGATGTTTGCGGCCGTAGTCACGTGTGGAGAGAACGAAAAAAGGGTCTACTTCGGCCACTTCCCATTCCTGATAGGTTTAACAGTGTAATTGCAATCGATTTTATGACAGATTTACCTGCAAAGACAAGCACTGACCCAAGATATTTGATGGTTATAGTCGATCGCTTAAAAGGTAGTGTCGCTTTCGAATAAATGAGCTCTATGAAAGCGGAAGACTGTGCCAAGGTATTCCTCAAGCTACACTTTAGGTATCACGGCTTCCCTGCCCATATAACATCTGACAGAGGTTCAAATTGGGTGGGAGACTTCTGGCGAGAACATTGTCGTCAAACGGGTATGAATCAACGTCTATCAACAGCTTTCACCCTCAAACCGACGGTGCAACTGAACGTATGAATCAAGAGATCCTAGCTTATCTGAGAGCATTTGTAAGCAACACCCAATTTGACTGGAAGGATCTTTTACCCTGTGCCATGTTGGCCATTAACAATAGGGTTTCGACCGCCATTGGGATGAGCCCGTTTTTTGTTGAACATGGCTACAATGTAGAGCCAATTCAACAAGTAGAGCATATTGGCACTGCATCGGAACCTAGAAAAAGAGCAATAAATTTCGTTGAGAGGCTTCGTGAAGCGCAAGAACTAGCACAGGCCGCCATGGCATCGTCCCAGCATACTATGGAGGAATTTGCGAATAAAAGCCGAAAAGAGGCTGAAATATTTAAAGTGGGAGACCGTGTATGGCTGAACCTAAAAAATATTCAGACACCTCAACTTTCAAAGAAACTCTCATGGATTAATGCAAAGTATCGGGTAACAAAAGTTATCGACTCACATTCTGTTGAACTAAACACACCTTTAGGAATATGGCCTCGTTTTCATGTCGATTTATTAAAAAGAGCAGCCACTGACCCTTTACCATCACAACAAACCGATGATGCCCAACCTCATCCTGTTAAGTCCCAATTATCAGAGATTAATTCAGAGTCAGACAGTGAAGAGCAATTTGTTGAGAGAATTCTTCGGGCAGAAAATAGAAAGATTGGTCGAGGTCACCGAAGGTCGCTGCTAGTCAAATGGAAGGGTTTTGCGGAACCTACATGGGAACCTAGGAGCAGCCTGGAGGATACCGAAGCACTAGACACGTTCGAAACGCAGTTCGGGACAAAAGATAATGTCGGCGAAGATATTGGATCTTTCATAGGGCGGAGGAGAGTTACAAAGCGCTCCTTAGTGACTCAATCTAAGTCAAGTTGACACTAGCCTCAATGGAAGTAGGGGGATAATGTTACAGGCTGTACCCTTGTATGTGGATCCGGAACTATCCGGCTCCGTCTATGAACAAAAGCGCGCTAGTGTCACGGGAAAACGCGCTCGATTGGAACAAAACATCTTACACGCGCGTTGTAAATATTCTCCTCTTTAGATAAAATATAAATTAATTTTTGGGACCCATAATTGTGAACAACAAATGTGAAGTCCCTTCACACTTACTCACTTTGACGAGGACTCCCAATCGCTTTCGCGGTCTGTATTATCTTCATCTCTCAACACAATCTCTTATCAACATTAGATGAAGCTAATTACAGTCAGGTCAGATGTCGGGGTTAAAGCCCCATTCATCACCTATTCATGATCGAGCAGGCTAAATGATAGGGTCAGGATTAGGTCCCATGCCTGGAGCAGAGGTTTACGACGCAGAGCTGTTCGGAGCTCAGTAAGCCATGGAAGAGGCCATTAAGAAAGCAAACAGAGGCCAAGTTGAAGTACTTCTGGACAACCCTATTGTCGTGCGAGCTCTACGAAGCGGACGAACAAGATTGTCTCAGTCTGTGGTTGAAAAATTCACGACTCAGACAGGCCAATTTAGATCGGTCGAAGTCCGTTTGATACCGAGATATTCTGGGATTGCCGGGAACGAGCAGGCGGATAAATTGGCCAAGGCAGCCCTGGGAGACCTCTTACACTTAAGGGGTGAGCAGAAATACACCTTTGCAGCGCTGAACCGACTCGTCCGAGTGCAGGCCGAGGAAGCTGTGGAATCATAGTAGATTCATAATAGACCAAGACGGTACGAAGAGTTAGACCTTCTTATGGGACGAAAACGACAATCCGAGCTTGGATTGCTGTGGTGGACTCCTATGTCCAAATCCGCACACGCAGAATACCGAGCCGCAACGACACTGACGCAGCTGGCTACATGCGCAAAGGAGCTTCGAGCGACCATCACAGTCGCTAAGAAAGAATAACAGACAAGCCAAGTGGAAGCAATGACATCACCGTCCGATATCTTCAAGCTGATGCGTTCGGTAAACCATAGATAGGCCAAAACCCCTCCCCCACTCAATCACAACGGAAAGTTCATCACGGACCGGTTAGAGCGAGCTACCATTCTCCGAGGCGCCCTTCTTGCACGTCACCAAGCATCGGACGATCTTCCTACGTGCACTGCTCCCAGCCATAACCGGATACCCTGGGAAGACGAAATAACAGAAAATGAAGTGCGAACTTGCACCATCGGCTGCACCGAGGCAGCCCCAGGAGCAGACGGAGTCACAGTCGAGCTTCTTGAGGCCTGCTGGAAGACGATCGGACCGTGTGTTACGCAGCTCTTTAGAGCTAGCATACAGCTCGGCACCCACCCATCCTGCTTCAAACTTGCAGAAGTGGTGCTATTGGAAAAGCCAAATCGGG
Organism: Blumeria graminis f. sp. triticale; assembly: GCA_905067625.1. NCBI lineage: Eukaryota > Fungi > Ascomycota > Leotiomycetes > Helotiales > Erysiphaceae > Blumeria > Blumeria graminis. The sequence continues at coordinate 1,808,149 of LR898471.1, read as the reverse complement.
ATCCAACTTCAATCAAAGGTTGGAGACCAATCGCTCTACTTTCGTGCCTAGGCAAAGGATTAGAAAGACTTCTTGCAAAGCGAATGGCGCACCTCGCAATCACTCATGATGTGGTTGGCCATCAACAATTCGGTGCGCTCCCAAAGCGATCTGTAACGGACCTGGTTTCCTGCGTAGTCCATGACGTCGAAGAAGCACGCTCCCAGGGATGGGCCTCAACTTTCGTAACTTTAGGCGTCCAAGGAACGTTTGATGCAGTGCTCCACAATCGCTTGGTTAGGCGCATGCAAGTCCAGGGATGGCCAGACTCAATCCTCCGGTGGACGACTTCATTCTTCACACACCGGAAATTTCAAGTGCGTTTTTCCGGCGGAGTCACCACCCAGAGAGAGTTGGTCTGTGGAGTCCCGCAGGGCTCACCAATATCACCTTTACTATTCCTTCTGTACATGGCGGAGCCAATGAAAAGCGGCAACTCAGGATCGAGGTTTAGCTACGCCGATGATATTGGAATTCTAGGGTTTGGACGCACAGTTGCTAAATCTGCCAGCGCTGCACAAAGAGAGGTAGACCATCTTCTCGAGTGGGCAGGGACAAATGCCGTTGCCTTCGAAACGGAAAAGTCTAAAGTCATCCAATTCTCAGGACGACGCCGAGAAGAAGCAGTTGGGGTTCACGTGAATGGAAATCTCATCGAGCCCGCTGACCATATTCGATGGCTAGGCGTACATTTGGATCCTCGACTCAATTTCAAACACCACGTAACTACGTGGTGCGGGAAAGCGATAGAAGCTGCACAGCATATGCGCCGCTTCAACTCTGTCTTTCGGGGAGCAGCCCACGGGCCGCTAGCTAACGCAGTAGACATGTGCGTTATCTCGCTAGCAACTTTTGGATCTGATGTCTGGTGGCCAGGGTCCAAACGCCCAACTATACGAGGAATGGTCACGTCATCTACGTCTAACCTATGCAGCATGATTGATAGAGCGAACCTAATGGGATTGCGGGCTGCGCTTCCAGCAATGAGGACAACACCAAATGTAGTCCTTCACAGAGAGGAGGAATCCCGCCAGCAAAAGTCATACTTGAGGGAAATCGACTTCGACTATCGGCAAGGCTTAAGACCCTTGATGATCAACACCCTCTGAGGATCCGCGCTTCCGTGTGCCCCAATGTCGGCACCCAAAAATATAAAAAGACCGCCAAAACATCAGCCAGACCAGAAATCCAGATGTCACGGTTACAGCGTGCCTACCGAGAGCTTCCGGAAGCAGAAGCCCCTGAAAGTCTGACGCCGGTGGCTTACTCTAGGAAATCAGGCTCAAAGTCGATGGAACGCGAAGGTTGCGTTAGACGGATTAGCGACGTGCCAGGAACGGACATTTGCGCATACTCGGATGGTTCATCGGAAGGACATGAACGTTCTGTCTAGGGTTTCGTTCTGAAAAAAGATGGGAAACTCATAGGCAAAGGAAGTGGCATCAAGCACGGGGGAGAGGTGCTGGATGCAGAGATAGCAGGAGCAAGGAAGGCTCTGGAGGCTGCACTGGAGTTCTTGAAGAACGAAAAGTGCAGGAAAGTAGGAGTGACGCAGCAAATCTACGTGTTTCTAGACAGCCAGCAGGCTGTAAGCGCACTAACGACAGGCTCGTCCTCAACTAGCCTAGAAGATGTACGCAGATTCCGTGCATTAAGTAAAGTGGCAAAAGTATTGGTAAAATGGGTGCCAGGGCACGCAGGGATTCAAGGGAACGAGGAGGCAGACACCATTGTTCGTGCCGCACTTCGAGAGTTACCTAGCCAGGAGACACCACCAGGATCATGTACTCTGGCATATCTACGTGTTCTCATGAATCGCAGACGACAGAGGCTGCTAGACGACTGGTGGGAAGAGGCCCGTCCGCCTCAATACCGCCAACTCGACCTACAGGTGCGGAGACGCAAACCACCCGAACTGTCTCTCTCTAGGCACCTCCTCCGGGCACTAATCGCAGCACGAACAGGCCACGGCAATTTTGCGGCATACCGTCGCCGTTTTAATAATCCATACGCTCTCATGGAGTGCTCTTGCGGGAAGGAAACTACTCCAACCCACTTCATCCATAGTGGCCGCCACGCACAACAAACGCGTAGGCTCAGAAAGTCAACGTCCCACGTTGACTTTATCAAAAAGCTTCTCGGGCCCAAGTGCCACGATAGCTTCAAAAACCTTGCGAAGGAAACCGGCTGTTTTGATAGACGACCTGGCCACTCATCCACTGCTCTCAGCGGGGATCAGATAAACTAGTCATTGCCACAACGCATGACACGAAAGGGATCGATGCGAGAAGTGTCGTTTCTCTGAGGAAATCTTTTATGTACTTGAATTTAGGGTTGAAGGATGGAGTCTCGATTTCGGAGTCGGAGTAGGGGTTGTCTGCATTGTAATTTACTTCCTACTATTCCTGTAGCGAGTCCAGCGGTTGGAATGAGTTAGGCCTGTAAGCAGTGATCCCCGCCGGCTTCACCAGTCCTGTACCTATAGTGGACCTAGAGCTGTAGCTTAGGATTTTAATATAAAAAAACAAAAAATAGAATCGTACAACTCTTTACTGAATCATTAAGATCGATCGTGAAACCACACCGTAGTAATTCCAACATATTTCGTTATATCCAAGAAGTTGGACTTAGGGGCTATGATTAAAAATACTCTACGTCGTTTTTTCGCTCCCAACGAGTTTGACTCCTACCTAATCCTCGTCAAGTTTACAATTACGACCTAAGATATCCTCATTACTATGATCACACCACTCATCGACTTTCTCTGGCCTCAACTCCTCCTAAAATACACGCCCACGCCGATATTTATATCCGACGGAGGAAACAAAGCGTTGTTCAAAAATATGTAAGTTCTTTGAGATGAACGTGAGAGGGATCAGGACAAGTTCATAAGACGATACGGACCATGGATACAATCTCGAGAGGGGTGAAATTTTGAAAGAAGTTCTACAAATTAAGCTTTGTGTTTGCCAAGACTTCGATTGTAAGAGTGTGGCTGTCACTAAAAACGAGTCAACGATGGAAGGTGTTGTGGTCTGCCATCTGGTGATGTTCTCTGGTATAGTTTGAGTAGCCTAGGCACCTATTCCACCTGGGGGGGAGACACCACAGATCATATTTCGCGCGGAGATAAGTAAATGAATGATGGAGACATGTCCGGATGAAAAAGTGTTTTTGAGACGTTCCCCTGGGTGGATATTCACGGATGAGGGTTGACTTGGGGTGATGAAAAAGCCACCATAACTACGCAGATTTACTTGCAAATAAAATCAGAGGCATGAGAGCTCCATTTGTATAATAAGTCATATATTCTGTAAATTTTCTCTATTATTGTATCATAGGGAAGTAGCTTTTTTTAAATCATTTTATATGTATTCAGCTATCTAGCTATAACATATGACCGGTGCTATGCATACACGTTGGATGACTCTTTTGACGTTAGAGACACTCACACTCTAGATTTCATTTGCAAATACCACTATGTGGTATATTTGCTCACACAAATAGTTGACCCTCCTCCGTTAGTACCCACCAAAGGGAATTTCGAAACCTTTGGTTATCCAAGCATGCCTTCGTCATCCATGTATACCAGCGCCGCGTGAAAAGTGGTTGTGTTTTGCTGGATTTGAACCAGCGATCTACTGTCTCAAGTGGGATATGTGTCCAAGCTATGCAGACTCTACTTGGCAGATCGGCCAAGACGATGTACCACCGCATCATCCAGCCATGGCAGTTTTTATTGTGTCGCCTGCACGCTCGCAACCGAGGTCTTGGCACGCACGAAGCTCAATTTGTAAAAACTCCTTTCCAAATTTCAAAATTCCACGCCCGTCGAGACTGTATCCATCTTTCGCATCATCTTGTGAACTTGTCCTGAATCCTCTCACGTCCATTCCAAAGAACTGTCTCCCAGATTTGTGCGCTAGGCTTTGTGTTCTCCGTCGTGAATAAATATCGGCGTGGGCGTGTATTTGGTGGTTAACTGAGGTCAGAGAAGGTCTAAGAGTGATGTGGTCATTGGGTTGAGGATGTACTAGGTCGTACTTGTAGGCTTGATGAGACTTAGGTTGGAGTCAAACTCGTTGGGAGCGAAAAAACGACGTGGAGCAGTAATTTAAACTTTTGCCTCGTGGGCCAACTTGTGCGTTATTGCGAAATTTGACTGAACTTGGCTCTGGGAGAATATTTCACTCCCAGGTTTGCAGAAGACACCGCGTACAGCTAAGTAGCTACACGCATGTAAAAGCTGATGTAAAATAAAATGTCCAAAAGTATGATTACCCACACAAGTATGATATTCAGCGGAAGGCTGAAGTCTATTAAACGATATTTGGATACTAAATAGAGTCTACCTTAATAATTTTGTTATTAACGACCCTTACGTTTCATAATTTTTAGAAGTAAGCAACGTTTATTAATCTCTCGGGGTACCAACTTTTCAGATCATGGGCTCTCAAAAGGCTGACCGTTGTATAACCTGCTATTGCATGTGAATTTTAATTATCGGCATAAAGCATACAACTGGGACTGGGTTCCAACCCTATATTTTACTAACCAGATCTTGCACCTCTTTTCTAAATTCGTTTCTAGATATTAGTTAAGATATGAGCATCGACGAGAGAAAGGCCCAGTCAAATCTTTTGAAGGATATTGTTTCCCATGCTCAAAAAGCATTCGATCCTTCGTATGAAAAAGGAACACGTTTAGGCCATATCAAAACCTTCGAGTCGCTCTTAGAATCGCAAGTAGAGTGAAGGCCATATTTCAATTGAAAATGCACTAATTTTCGAAGCACCAGCACCTGTTCTCTCCTGTCCGTCCTAAGCACTCTTGTTCAACCAGGTCGAACCTCTCCATGGATACGAGAGCAGCTCACTTCAGCACTAGCACGCCTTCCTCTCCGACCCAAAGGTGTCCAAAACACTATCGAATTTGTTATATCTATACATCCAAGCTCGACAGTAACTTCGAATGCAGAAGGAACGGGAAAACGATCTTGCATCTCACATGAAGCTATGAACGCAGTTTCCCGTCTACTCTCATCGCCACCAGCGGCATCTGGAATAGAATATTGGTTCAATGGTATCGCTCCTCAACTTTTATCGTTGCTCGATGGAGATGGAGACCTCGAAATGGACAAAGTAGCAGCATTCATCATTGGGTTCGGTATTCTAGGAAGAAAAATTTACGGTTCTATAGGTGGGTTTGTCCCTTACACTTTACTTCGGATCACAGATTAACTCCAACAGGAAAACCCGGTTGGAGAGCCTTTGTCGAGCCAATTTATGCTCATATATGTCCTTCAGCAATGCAATGCAAGTCCCAGATTTACAGAAAGTATGAATCTATAGATGTGGAGATCTTGAGCATGCACAGAATATTGTCCACAGCCGAGGAAGTTTACCATGCGCTACAAAGGCTCCAGGTCCTAGTAACATCGCATCCTCATCCTTCTTTGGCAAATCGTTTGTTAAGACCTATTCTTCTTCCTCTTTGGGCCATTTTCTGGCGATCTCAAGAATATAGTCAAGTGGAAAACTCTTTTGGAAATACTGCCAAAAATTTATTGACAACACTTCTACGTCTTGCACCAGGTAGTAACAGTACAACTCATAAGGGTCTCCTTAATTTGATTATAGATGACCTGATGTTTCAAGGAAAAGATACCGTTGGAGAAACTGGTTGGATCTACGTTCTGACACAGAGTGGAATCCACATCGAGGAAATAAGATTGAGTAACCAAACATTCAAAATGACAAACCTCGAAAATGTGGACCTAGCAATTAGTATTTTTGTCACACTAATGAGCGATCTGCCCGAGTTGAAAAATGAGGTATCAGCTCTATTTATGAAACTTATATCAAGCTATCTATCCTGCCGCTCCAAGGATTTCACGACACAGATTCATACGCACGAAGTTGACTTTCCTTCTGATACTATAGCCAAGGTTATTGGTGTCAAGTTGATGCAAAAAATGCTAGTAACTCTACCTGAAATGCTTATCGATAACTCTCTACAGCTTCTCGAATTAATAAATCAAGTTTTAAGTGATTGGGAAGCAATCTGTCATGAAGATAGTAATGCGGACCTTATTTCTGTCGCGCTCAGCTTATTGAACGTGGTTTTGACTTCACGTTTTCAGAGAAGCAAGGCAATCGATCACCTATTCGAGTCAATCCAAAAATCTTTAGAAATTATAAGCCGACAGTCTTTTCTAGAAGTCTCAAGGACTTCAAAAAACCTCTTGATGCTTTTGACTTTACATGATACTATCATTCCAACTGAGTCTGATACAACTGTTGGAAAAAGGCCCTGGATAAATAAGCAAACTGAAGAAAAGAAATCCTACGATCTTGCAATGTCCTACCTTACTAGTCTTGACTCACCTCCTCCTGTTAAAGTACAAGGGCTAGAGATCATATCGCAACTGATCGGCGCATCAAGCTCTATTTTAGATATTCCAGCACTTATTTTGCTTTTGATAACTTATTTAAGAGATAATGAGGAATATGTCTACCTAAAAATAATAAATTTATTAGTTCAGCTATCCCGATGGCATCCTAAAACAGTCATGCGTGATTTAATGGACCAATACGTAGACTCAAACGAAGAATGCGAGCTAGATCAGCGATTGCGTCTTGGCGAAACCTTACTGCAGGTAATAGAGAAAAATAGACTCGATTTTAACCTCGAGGCTGCTGATACGCTATGTCGGGGCTTACTCTTCCTTGGAAGTCGTCGTGGATATAGACCCAAATCTTACAAGCTTCGTGAGAAAACTGTACTTCCAAAAGTAAAACAAGAGGTTGAAAACATAGAAACGTCGAGCGAACTTGAACTAAGCCTGGACAATGATAATGATACTAGTTTACAAGCAGAGGATCTGCTCTGTCAGATTGTTGCCGGGTGGGAAAGTAAAAGAGGTGAAGAAGACGTCCGAATCCGGTCATCGGCTATCACCATTTTCGGAGCAGCTATCTCGACTAACATTGAGGGTATCAGTTCACGCTTAGCATCAGCTTCTCTAGAACTAAGCCTTCAGATCCTTGGCCTCGAACCTGAACTAGAAAAAGGAATCTTGCGGCGTGCGGCTGTACTACTAATCATGAATTTCCTCAAGAGTTTAGATTCCAGTAGAGCCAGAAAGAGAAGCTCAGTGTTTGATTTCACTGGACAGGGAGTTGCAGATATTCGAAGGGTATTGCAGTATATCGAAGCCACCGATAATGATGGTTTGGTCCAGCAACATGCTAAAGATGTACTTGAAAGTCTTGAAGCTTTGCAGATTAAATGTCTAAACCCCCCACTTCTGCATAACTCACGCAAAATAATAGCATATAATGAGATGTCTATCTTGTCTACAGGCCCAAAAAGTTCCCATTCAAATCCTATAATTGAAGAAATCGAATAAAAGCCAAGCAACTAGGCAAACTCCCTACACGCCAAATAATAGACCGCATTAATTATTGATTCTATTCAATACCAAACATTTCATGGCACCTTACATCACCACTAGGTTTCTTCAGTATTTTTGTAGTGGCTCAATTCTATATTATGCTTGAAGGCAATGTTCCGGATATCATAAGATTTAACTTATCAGTTACTGTTTACAAAGCTAACTCCACATCTAATCAAAACATTATATAAAAAAATATTATAGGAAAAGATGAAGGTTAATGTCATTACAGTCATGTAATAATTGAAAAGCTAGTACACACCGATTTCGAAAGTTTTCGAAGGATCTTCTCAGGATGTATTGGCTCGATTATTATCAACAAAACGCTGAACCTCGTCCTATCATACGATGGAGACTTAAAACCTGTCATCGGCCCTTCTATTTAATCTACAGGAATAACACCCTCCTTAGGGTTGAAAGTAATCCACAAAAAGATATAGAGATTCTGTTGGAATTACTAAGGGGTGGGTTCACGATCGATCGGAATGATTCAGTAAAGAGTGGTACGATTCTGTGTTGTCCTAAATGTTCATAATGTCTTGTCTTTCACACTATACAGGATTTACAGCTATACCGTGGATCCTGGCTAGCATATCTATGATGTCATAGCTACTTTTACGTTTTAGATAATCTGACAGATTCTTATATTTTATTGATTATCGCCATAAAAACTTTACGCCAGAAATTATTGATAGGGACCCCAACTTTAATAATCTGATAACATCTAAAAGCCCGGTAATAGATTATTGCGATCAACTTACGATTGATAGATAGAAATAGGTCTATTATGGGTCATATTCCAGAAACTGGTTAAGTATGAATCTTTCAATCCTCTACAATTGACCTCTCTTCGAAACTTCCAGATCAGTGACCGATCTCTGTAAGGATCTTATCACTTATTGCTTCACGCACCATTTAATAAGGATACGAATGACATGGGATGCGCAAATAACAAAAAATGGAAAGTTATTGGTAGAAATTAAGAGATAATAAAAATATGTGAAAGTGAATATTTATTGAGTACTCTACCTTTCGACTCTAAGAAATATCTTTTTATCTTTGTACTGTGGTATTTTGCGAGTATCCACACTGTTGATAAATTCATGTACATCATATCATATTGTTACAGGTCAGAAATTCTTGATCAACGTTGTGGTTTCACCTGGGACATTCAACTAAGATCTCAAGTAAAGCTTCTACCTGAAATGGACTTCAGTAATGTTCTAGGATCATCAGAAGATACATGATAGTCGAAACTATGATATCCAAGAGATACAGAATTGTATAGATATTCTAATGAGATCTTACCCTTATTGAGTAGCTAGCAACTTCAGTAGCGGGTATAGTCTAACACTACTACAATAAAATTCAATACTTAGCAAAGCTGACGTTTATGAAAGTGAAGATTCTTACGGCGAGCGAGGATTTTAGTAGCTTAGGCGCTTGTTTGCCGAGTTTGGACAGCAATTCGTACTTCTGCCTGTTTAAAGGGATTTCTAGACGCCTAGACTTTGTGTAGTTCAGTATTTGAAATAAGTTTGCGATAGTATGACAATTCAGACGGGATGTAATTGTGGCTATATATGGTAATCAGCCCCCTATAGCTGGGGCCTACTCGTTTCAAGTTCTTCGGAACTGCCATGACTGTCTGATGAATATCTTTCATCGTAACTTCAACTGTCAAAAAAATCATAGTGATAGAACAGTGATTAATCAATCATTTTAATCTACGTAGGGAATGAAACCATTGGAACAAATACACTTTTGGACTGAGACTAAATACTTCTGAGTGGTGTCTAACAAAATTTAAGCTCTCAAGACAGGGTCTACGGTCCTGAGATTATACTATAATCACTTATTCCCGTGGAAACAAGTTTTAGCCCTTACTTTCGATGATCCGAATCCAATCTCTCCTGATTAACAATCACGATTATGAAGATAGGTAATTATCATGGATTAGGCACCAAAAGCAATAAAAACTTAAATCTGTGTTAATTATTTGTCTTGCGGCTAATGGCGACCTGTCTAGAGCAGTTGGTCAGATATTTATACATTCCGTCTTACAATCCCTTCAGCCCTCATTATTACGGCGAGATCTAGAAGAGGTAGAATCTACCGTCTTAGGGGTGTACAAGTGATAATCGGGGCTCACGATGGAGGTTTAGAAGTAAGAAATTATAAATTAAGAGGACGATGATGTTTTTCATCGTGACTGTGACGGAAACCGAGTTGGTGATGCATAAATCGATTTATTAAACTATATGAGGAGAGAAGAGAACTCTAGCTACAACTAACAAGTACTTATAATGACTGGTCCGCTGCGTGTGTCTACTAAATGATGACTTTCCTCCAGGCATCATACTCGCTAATTAGCCACGTATTGTTTTTTTTTTTTTTTTTAATAAATTTTAGGTCCTAAGCTATGCTCTATATCTCCTAGGAGTCAAGGACCGGTGTACACGGCCAAGATCATGCTTCCCACATGCCCGACTCGGTCTCACTGCGTGACCCACTACACAACCAGTAGCTAGTTATAAGAAAGAATATAAATGCTCCCACAGACTCCCATAACCAAAATTCCAAATCCAATACTCCAATTTGAGGTGGGAAAGCGACACTCGTCTCGTTTTCCTTCCTGTCATGCTTCGTGCTATGACCTAGTTAATGTTGTCTCCGCTGAGAGCTGGTGACGGACTTGCAGGTGAGTCGCCGAAGCAGCCGGTTTCCTGCGCAAAATTTGTAAAATCCTCAAGGCACTTAGGCCCGAGAAGCTTTTGGACAAAGTCGTGATGTGACATTGTCCCTCGGAGTCGACGCGTCTGACGTTCGTGCAGTCGACAGTGAATGAAGTGGAGAGGTGATGTTTCCTCTCCACACGTACACTCCATGGAAGCGGTGAAGTTGTTGAAACGACGGTGACATGCAGCGAAGTTTCCGTGTCCCGTTCGGGCTGAGATCAGTTCACGGAGTAACCGCCGAGAAAGTGCCTGCTCCTTTGGCTTGCGTCGTCGCATGAGTAGACCCAGATTTCGATACCTAGGTGGACATGCTTCCTCCCACCATTCCTCGAGAAGAGCTTGACGTTTCTGGTTCATCAGACGACGAACGTACGCCAAAGTGACGGAGCCAGGCTGGCTCTCTTTACTTGGAAGTTGTCGGAGGCCGAGCGTGCAACTCTATCAGCCTCTTCGTTTCCCTGTATCCCCGAGTGGGCTGGTATCCACTGAACCGAGACTCGAGCCTTTTCTGATAGCGCCCTAAATTGGCGTACATCGTCGAGACTTGTTGTGGCGGTTCCCGTCAGCAGTGCCTTCACTGCAGACTGACTATCCGTCAACACGTTGATCCACTGCCTGCCGTTACTTCTCCCGTTCTCTCTCTCCAACAATCCTAGCGCAGCTTCCAGGGCCTTCCTCGCCCCTAGTATTTCCGCATCGAGCACTTCACCACCATACTTGATACCACATCCCTTCAGCAGAGTCTTTCCATCCCTCTTCAAGACGAACCCCCATGCTGAGCGGCCATGCCCCTCCGACGATCCATCCGGGTAGGCACAGATATCCGATGGCAATACACCTCTAAGGAACCGAGTTACCTTGTCCTCCTCTTCTGTCCTTGGTCCGAAGTTCGACAGATAGCATGGAGGCGGCAGAGGCTTAGCGTCTTCCGCGTCCGGGAGTTGTCGATAGGTCCGCTGCACTCTTGACATCTGGATCTCCGGATTCTTGGGTACCCGAGCATTTTTCTTGTACTTCCTTGTTCCATTGTTTGGACACACGGCGGCACGAGTCCGGAGTGGGTGGCGGTTGTCCAGTGAGTGGAGCCGAGCCGAAAGCCGTAGTCGGTTCCCTTCCAGAATGATCTTCCCTGTTGGGATACCTCCTTCTCGGTGGAGAACAAGATTCGGTGTAGTTCTCATTACCGAATGGGCAGCGCGCAGTCCCGTCAAGATTGCCTTGTCAATCATCTCGCAGAAAATGCTGGTTCGAGGTGTGATGATCTCCCTTTTGGTCGGACGTTTGAGGCCGGGCCACCAAACATCTGCTCCGAAGGTTGCTATGGGGACAATGCACGTGTCCACTGCTCGAACCAGTGCCGCGGGGGCAGCTCCTCGATACGCAGAGTTGAAGCGGCGCATTTGCTGGGCCACCTTCAGAGCTTTGCCACACCACGTCGTGACGTGATGTTTGAAGTCCAGCCGCGGGTCTAGGTGTACTCCAAGCCAGCGTATTTGGTCTGCTGGCTCGATAACCACGCCGTTCACACGAATACCCACTGGCTCCTCGCGTTTCCGTCCGGGAAACTGGACTACCTCCGACTTATTGGTATCGAAGGAGACTGCGTTGGTACTTGCCCACTCCAGAAGATGATCCACTTCCTTCTGTACAGAAGCGGCCGACTCGGCAATGCTACGCCCGAATCCTAGTATCCCGATATCGTCTGCGTAGCTGAACCTCATTCCCGGGTTGCCGCTTCGCATAGGCTCTGCCATGTATAAAAGGAAGAGAAGTGGCGATATTGGTGATCCCTGCGGAACCCCACAAACTAGCTCTCTCTGCCCGGTTACCCCTCCGGAGTATCGGACTTGTACCTTTCGATGTGCAAGAAAAGACGCCGTCCATCGGAGAATTGAGTCCGGCCATCCCTGATCTCGCATCCTCCTCACCAAACGGTTGTGGAGTACTGCATCGAACGCTCCTTGGACGTCTAGAGTTGTGAATGTGGCCGCCCATCCCTGGGTGCTTGCCTCTTCGATGTCGTGGACTACGCAGTTGACGAGGTCGTTTGCAGATCTTTTGGGGAGCGCGCCGAATTGTTGGTCTCCGACAAAGTCGAGCGTAACCGCGAGATGAGCCATCCGCTTCGCCAAGAGTCGTTCCAATCCCTTACCCAAACATGACGGAAGTGCGATCGGTCTCCAGCCCTTAACAGTCGCTGGATCTCGGTTCGTCTTGCGGAGGAGCACCACTTCAGCCAGCTTGAAGCAGGATGGGTGGGTGCCGAGTCTGATGCAGGCGCGGAAGAGAGTGCCGACAAATAGTCCAATCGTCTTCCAACAGGTTCGCAGAAGCTCCACAGAGATCCCGTCTGCTCCAGGCGCTGTGTTGGCGCAGCCTATAGTGCACATGCGAATCTCCTCGTCCGAGACATGGTCGTTCCAGGGGATTCGGTCGGTACTCTGCGCATCGAGTGGCGGTAGGTCGTCCGTCGCTTGGTGCCGTGCCAGAAGAGCGTCTCGGAGTATCTCTGCCCGCTCAGCCAGATCGAAGTACAGCTTCCCTTCGTGGTTGAGTGGAGGGGGGGTGCTTGCCTGCCTTGGTTCGGCCGAGCGCATCAGCTTGAACACTTCAGTCGGTGTTGTGATCGCTTCGACTTGACGCGTCTGGTGCTCTTTCCTTGCCGCTCTGAGGGTTGAACGCAGCTTCTTCGCATGCACCCATCGTTGCTCTGGAGTCACTGCTGCACGATACTCCGTACGAGCCAGCTTGCATTCCGGTGTCCACCAAGGTGCACATTTGCCACGTCTTTTGTTCCTTCGTGTTCCTGCTGCTTTGATAGCGTTAGTAAGGCCGGAACAGAGATCTTTGGCGTATTCATCCATCTGGCAAACCGTGTCCAAGACTGGTGGCGGGTGAGTGAACTGCGTGACGGCAAGGGCGAACCTTGGCAGGTTGCCGCGCGTTACCCTGATCGGCGATGGCTCCTGGTCCCTTTTTCCGAATCCGGTGGGAACTTGTCCTCGAATGGGAAGATGGTCGCTGGTGACGCACTCGCTGCGATCCACCCATGCTTGGGCCCCGTTGACGTTGGTCCAAGCAAGATCCAGCGTGTTTCCGGCCCGATGCGTTGGCTCGCCCACAATCAGACAAGTGAGATTATGGCGTTCCGCCCATCTCTCAATTTCGATTCCTTGCCCGCGTGGGCGGGTGACCTCTGGTTGCCACGCGCAGTGCACCGCGTTGAAGTCACCAGCCGCGACGGATCGGGGTGGTGGGTCCCAGCTGAGGAGGGGTTGGATTGCTGTCCGGTCGTTTGGGTCTTTGTACACGTTGAGAAACGTGACTCCGTTTACCACAACCCAGCAGTAGTCCGCCGTTGGGGGATTGCAGGGAAAAATTTGAGTTGCCGAAAGGTTTCTCCTGTTTATTAGTGTGTAAGTCACCGCCCTGGGTCGAATATTTACGCCGCAATGTGGTGTATGGCAGTCGTATCCAGGGTGTGACTTCGTTTCCTTTGTGGCTTTGTTCCACAAAGGCTCTTGTATTAGCACCACATCTACGCCTAGCTCGTAAGCTCGGGAAAGCGCGATGTCGAGTGATTGGCCTCCCCTACCTACGCTGATCGACATAAAACTTATCGTAGGTGAGAGGCTAGAAGGGACCCGTGAGGAGCCCTTCAGGAAGGCTCAACAGGATTCGTCGTTCCTGTGGCCGTGGCGTCGGGGGCGACGTCGGTCATCAGAACTTCGAAACTGTTGTTCGATTTCACCGCTGTTGGTGAGTCTTGCGTTTGCCTAGCAGCCGCTAGAACTGCTGCCTCTGCGCGACGGGCTGCAGCTTTAGCCCTCACAACAGCCGCTAGCTCGCGTTGGCTCGCGATGCGAATATTGGCCAGTTGCTCTTTGCTTACCGGCCCGGACTTGGTGGGGCGCGCCAGACAGACTCGACTGTCGGACCTGTGCGGTCCTCCGCAGTTGCGGCACTTGGTGTGAGCACGGCACTCGTCTGTCGAGTGCATCGTTGAGGAGCAGTTCCAGCAAGCTCGGGCGTGAGAGCAACCGCGCGTCCCGTGGAACTGCAGGCAGCGTTTGCATTGCTGCACAGTCTGTCGCGGTTTGTGATGGACCGCGACGCCCGAGTCGTCGAATAGGCGTAACCCTTGTCTTGGTGCCGCTCCCTTCTTGAAATGAGCCAGCCATGATTTGTATGGCGCGTCCAGCCGGGTCTTCCCGTGGGGCCGTACCTTGACTGGAATGGCCTTTGTAACTCTCGAGATCTCCTCGATCATCATCTCTTCTGTCACTTGTACCCTTCCAAGAAGAGTGTGGATGGCGACGGGGACCGTCGAGATCTGGAGCGCCACAAGGTCGGAGGCCTCCTCTAGTCTTCCCCCGATGGGGAGGAAAGATTCCGCCGCGTCCAATAGGAGCTGGCGAGATTCCTGGTCCTTCGCTCGGAGCGCGAAACCTGTTGGGACACGGTATACGTGTTCAATTGCTGCTTGGGTCGCGTTGGTGAGCTGTGCCACGGCTTCTCTGATGCCAGCTGGTGAAAGATTTCGCCACTGGTGTTTAGAATTTAGCCGGAGGAACAGTCGGTTGTCCGGCGTGGACGAAGGGGGCGTCTTGGCCGATTTCTTGGTCGGCGGAGTCGGCATTTTCGGGGCATGACTTGTCATCACTGGCGTTGGCTGTTTGGGTAGCCCTTTCCGGGCTACAGTTGCCCAGGTTGAAGTGACCTGGGGCACCGCGACGGCAGGATTTGCTGTCCTGGTGGTCGATGGTGGTGAGGGCCCGCTGTTGCTGGCCTGCTGGCCGATGGGGCGGGGGGGAAGACTTGTCGGCACTGGTGTGGTTCCAGTGCGCAGGAAGTGGGCGAGGGCGCCCCTCAGACACACGTTCATCGCGTCCAAGTATTCTTTGTTATCTGTCGTTTTCATGGACAGGATAACACTTTCCAATGTTTTTAACACCGTTGACCCTATCTCGAACCTAGCTGAGGTGTTTGCAGCCCGCTTTCTTTCGGCTTCGAGTAAAGCCTCTATTTCCGGCGGGTGAATTGGCGTGGTGCCGGTGGGAGCACCACCAGAAGAGTGGTTGTGGCACTCAGCCGTCCATGGAATCGAGGCCGGGGGTGGCTGAGGTCTTGAGGCATTTGATGCCACTGCGCAGTTCGGGCCTTCCGTTTCCCTCGGTGTATTTTTCTTTGGTGTCCGCTTTGCTAACGGAACCGCAATTTTTCGAGCCGCAACGTGTGCGGGCTTGGTCATTGTCGACGGGACTGCTTCCTCGGCGACACTTACTGGGGCAGTTGATGCCTTGTTGGTTATTATCTCGGCACCTTTTGAGGGCCTGACTTCTACCAGTCGCGGTAGTGCTGGAACCGTAGCGCGCTTTTCGGGTGCGGCGACAGTTTTATTGTAGGTATCTGCGGGATTTGGAGATAGTTCCGCATCTTTTTGGCTGGAGGAAGCCCAAATTGAGTCTGAAAGAGTTTTTAGCTTCTCGACTTCAGCATCCACCATCTCTACCTCCGGGACATAGTTATCCTTTGCTTGGAGGGCGGCTGCGATGGCGTTCACGTTTTTATCGCTAATCTCGAGTCCTCTGCTCGTTAGCTTATTTTTGGCGTGATCTCGAATTGCGCCGTTCCATTCATATGGTTTGTTGACGCGATCTTTGGTGATGCCACTGATCGCGTTTTGGTGCGTTTTACGCGTCGGAGGCATTTTAAAATGCCTCCGATGGCAAACAATTACAATTTGATGAGTAAATAATAGGTGAGACGGGTGGAAGGGTGGGAATGGGCAACTTGGAAATTCTCGCTTTTTTTTTTTTTTTTAATACTTTTGGTCCTAAGCTAACGCTATCTTTTTCACATTGGGTCAAGGACCGGTGGAGCCGGCAAGGATCACTGCGTACAGGCCCAACTCATTCCAACCGCATGAACTTCTACTGAAATTGTAGAAGTTAACAGCAAAACTAAAATCAAAATTGTTGGTAAAACACGAAGTAATACAAATTGGGTGCCGTCACGAAGTCAGCCGTCCGTCACGAAGTCGGTGAATAATGTCAATTAACTGGTATCTCGAAATACATAAAACGTTCTCTCTCTCTTCCTTTTCCTTCCTCTACTCCAAGCGCCTCGCTAATGAGCTAAATCAGACCCCTGCCAGTGTCCTAACGACAACCTGAATATTGCAAATACATAAAACAATTCACACTACCCAAATGTGATCCTTTTACCGACAAAAAACATAAATCAAAAACTGAAATCAAATTTGGAAGAAATACTGTTTGGTCCGAATCCCGCGCTTCTCGCCCGTTCCCTTTCCTGCCACATCTTCAAGGTGACTTTTTCTTATCTCCGCTGAGAGCGAAAGACTAGTTCGCAGATACCCTGAATTCAGCTGGTATCCTGCTATATATATTGAAGCTTTTTGTAGACTTCACCGAGGGTTGCTGTACCCTCAGACTTCTTCTTCGGATCCCAGGATTCCGGAACCCGATCCCTCGGCCATCGAGACATCCTTCGTTGAGGCCATCGTTGCCTCTTCGGCCCTTTTGGCTGCAGCCCTAAATCGAGCCACTTTCGCGAACTCCCCTTGCTGGATCTGGCGGATCCGCGCGAGCTGCTCTTTTGTCGCCGGTCCGGACTTGCTGGGTCTGGCTAAGCAGGCCCGGGAATCCGATCGGTGAGGTCCCCCACAGTTTGGACACCGGGTGAGGGCCTTGCACTCTGATTCTGAGTGCATATTAGATCCGCATTTCCAGCAAGCTGGAGCGCGGGAACAACCACGGGTGGCGGGAAATTCAAGACACCGTATGCATTTTTCGATTTTGCGACGAGGTTGGAAGAGCTTTGCAGCTCCAGAGTCGTCGAAAAGGCGGAATCCAGGTCGAGGAGCGGATTCTCGGGGAAATAGCGCTTGCCAATTTGAGTAGGGCGCCCCTGGTTTGCTAGCCCCATGAGGACGAACCAGAAAGGGAACCAACTGGGTCACTCGCGTGACTTCGTCGGCAACCATCTTTGCCGTCACGGCAATTGGGCCAGCAAGAGTTCGAATCGTCTCCGGGACGGTGGCAATTTGCATGGCAACCAGATTTGATGCTGGTTCCAGTTTGATTCCAGATTCGCTCCGTGATGTGGAGGAATCTAGGAGCTCTGTTCGAGCGAGTTCATCCTTTGCTGTTATTGCAAAGCCGGTCTTTACCCGCTGAACCAACGTGATATTGTTGGCAGCGGTTCCCAGCGCCTGAGACACCGCTAGCCTTACTCCAGCTGGAGAAAGGAGACGGTGGGGATGGAAATAGTCAAGGCGCAGAAAAAGTCGTGAATCGGCTTTTCCACTCGAGTTGGCACTTTTTGCTTTCTGGGCGGGCGGTGCTGCCTTTTTTGTCGATGGCCCAGCGCTGCGGGCTAGGCCTACCCGAGCTACGGTGGCCCAAGTTGTCTTTGGGGCCGGAGCCTGGGTTTTCGTAGATTTAGGTGCCCTAATTTCTGGAGCCCTCGGTGAGAGAGGGTTGGCGGGGCGGACAGGAAGGACTGGTGGTGTGCTTCCTGGACCGGATTGAACGAACTGGCCAATAGCTGCTCGTAGGTAGACTTTTATACCGTCTACGAATTCTTCATTTTCGCCGATCGAAAGAGGCGAAAGTGCTGCTTCAACACTGTTTATCGCAGTCGAGCAGATGGCGGGCCGTAATTTGCGTCGTACGTCGCTTTTCGGCCTCCATCACGGTTTGCAGCCCCGGAGGAAACTCCATAGCTGATGTCGATGCTGCGCCTTTTGAGGCTGGCACAGCATTTTTTCTGGCAGACGATTCTGCACGTTCAATCGTCCTTTCTCTGACGATCTCCTTTCCTTTCCTGGAGCTGCTTGCCTTGAGGGCCAGCTCGGCGGGTTTCGCAGTCTGTTGACTGTTCGTTTCTGTTCTGATCGGATCAGAATCAGTCATCTCTTGGTCGGGAAGGGTGGAAAACTTCCCTGGGACAAAGGCCTCACTCGCAAACAAGCTTGATAATTTTTGCGCGAGGCCAGGAGGTTTTGGACACATGTGTGTCCGTTCAAAGCCGACAGAAATGGTCGACTTCGGTCGTTTGCTCTTCATCGGAGGCATTTTGGGACGCCTTTCGATTGTCATCAATTCAAGAACTCAAGCATAGGAATAATCATGAGAAGGGAAAAGGGATATAGGGAATTTTCGAAATTCTCGAATTTATTTTATTATATTAAAATCCTAAGCTACAGCTCTAGGTCTACTATAGGTACAGGACTGGTGAAGCCGGCGGGGATCACTGCTTACAGGCCTAACTCATTCCAACCGCTGGACTCGCTACAGGAATAGTAGGAAGTAAATTACAATGCAGACAACCCCTACTCCGACTCCGAAATCGAGACTCCATCCTTCAACCCTAAATTCAAGTACATAAAAGATTTCCTCAGAGAAACGACACTTCTCGCATCGATCCCTTTCGTGTCATGCGTTGTGGCAATGACTAGTTTATCTGATCCCCGCTGAGAGCAGTGGATGAGTGGCCAGGTCGTCTATCAAAACAGCCGGTTTCCTTCGCAAGGTTTTTGAAGCTATCGTGGCACTTGGGCCCGAGAAGCTTTTTGATAAAGTCAACGTGGGACGTTGACTTTCTGAGCCTACGCGTTTGTTGTGCGTGGCGGCCACTATGGATGAAGTGGGTTGGAGTAGTTTCCTTCCCGCAAGAGCACTCCATGAGAGCGTATGGATTATTAAAACGGCGACGGTATGCCGCAAAATTGCCGTGGCCTGTTCGTGCTGCGATTAGTGCCCGGAGGAGGTGCCTAGAGAGAGACAGTTCGGGTGGTTTGCGTCTCCGCACCTGTAGGTCGAGTTGGCGGTATTGAGGCGGACGGGCCTCTTCCCACCAGTCGTCTAGCAGCCTCTGTCGTCTGCGATTCATGAGAACACGTAGATATGCCAGAGTACATGATCCTGGTGGTGTCTCCTGGCTAGGTAACTCTCGAAGTGCGGCACGAACAATGGTGTCTGCCTCCTCGTTCCCTTGAATCCCTGCGTGCCCTGGCACCCATTTTACCAATACTTTTGCCACTTTACTTAATGCACGGAATCTGCGTACATCTTCTAGGCTAGTTGAGGACGAGCCTGTCGTTAGTGCGCTTACAGCCTGCTGGCTGTCTAGAAACACGTAGATTTGCTGCGTCACTCCTACTTTCCTGCACTTTTCGTTCTTCAAGAACTCCAGTGCAGCCTCCAGAGCCTTCCTTGCTCCTGCTATCTCTGCATCCAGCACCTCTCCCCCGTGCTTGATGCCACTTCCTTTGCCTATGAGTTTCCCATCTTTTTTCAGAACGAAACCCTAGACAGAACGTTCATGTCCTTCCGATGAACCATCCGAGTATGCGCAAATGTCCGTTCCTGGCACGTCGCTAATCCGTCTAACGCAACCTTCGCGTTCCATCGACTTTGAGCCTGATTTCCTAGAGTAAGCCACCGGCGTCAGACTTTCAGGGGCTTCTGCTTCCGGAAGCTCTCGGTAGGCACGCTGTAACCGTGACATCTGGATTTCTGGTCTGGCTGATGTTTTGGCGGTCTTTTTATATTTTTGGGTGCCGACATTGGGGCACACGGAAGCGCGGATCCTCAGAGGGTGTTGATCATCAAGGGTCTTAAGCCTTGCCGATAGTCGAAGTCGATTTCCCTCAAGTATGACTTTTGCTGGCGGGATTCCTCCTCTCTGTGAAGGACTACATTTGGTGTTGTCCTCATTGCTGGAAGCGCAGCCCGCAATCCCATTAGGTTCGCTCTATCAATCATGCTGCATAGGTTAGACGTAGATGACGTGACCATTCCTCGTATAGTTGGGCGTTTGGACCCTGGCCACCAGACATCAGATCCAAAAGTTGCTAGCGAGATAACGCACATGTCTACTGCGTTAGCTAGCGGCCCGTGGGCTGCTCCCCGAAAGACAGAGTTGAAGCGGCGCATATGCTGTGCAGCTTCTATCGCTTTCCCGCACCACGTAGTTACGTGGTGTTTGAAATTGAGTCGAGGATCCAAATGTACGCCTAGCCATCGAATATGGTCAGCGGGCTCGATGAGATTTCCATTCACGTGAACCCCAACTGCTTCTTCTCGGCGTCGTCCTGAGAATTGGATGACTTTAGACTTTTCCGTTTCGAAGGCAACGGCATTTGTCCCTGCCCACTCGAGAAGATGGTCTACCTCTCTTTGTGCAGCGCTGGCAGATTTAGCAACTGTGCGTCCAAACCCTAGAATTCCAATATCATCGGCGTAGCTAAACCTCGATCCTGAGTTGCCGCTTTTCATTGGCTCCGCCATGTACAGAAGGAATAGTAAAGGTGATATTGGTGAGCCCTGCGGGACTCCACAGACCAACTCTCTCTGGGTGGTGACTCCGCCGGAAAAACGCACTTGAAATTTCCGGTGTGTGAAGAATGAAGTCGTCCACCGGAGGATTGAGTCTGGCCATCCCTGGACTTGCATGCGCCTAACCAAGCGATTGTGGAGCACTGCATCAAACGTTCCTTGGACGCCTAAAGTTACGAAAGTTGAGGCCCATCCCTGGGAGCGTGCTTCTTCGACGTCATGGACTACGCAGGAAACCAGGTCCGTTACAGATCGCTTTGGGAGCGCACCGAATTGTTGATGGCCAACCACATCATGAGTGATTGCGAGGTGCGCCATTCGCTTTGCAAGAAGTCTTTCTAATCCTTTGCCTAGGCACGAAAGTAGAGCGATTGGTCTCCAACCTTTGATTGAAGTTGGATCCCGATTTGGCTTTTCCAATAGCACCACTTCTGCAAGTTTGAAGCAGGATGGGTGGGTGCCGAGCTGTATGCTAGCTCTAAAGAGCTGCGTAACACACGGTCCGATCGTCTTCCAGCAGGCCTCAAGAAGCTCGACTGTGACTCCGTCTGCTCCTGGGGCTGCCTCGGTGCAGCCGATGGTGCAAGTTCGCACTTCATTTTCTGTTATTTCGTCTTCCCAGGGTATCCGGTTATGGCTGGGAGCAGTGCACGTAGGAAGATCGTCCGATGCTTGGTGACGTGCAAGGAGAGCATCACGGAGAACTGTGGCTCGCTCAGATGGGTCGGTGATATAGGATCCGTTATAGTTGAGCGGCGGAGGAGGTCTGACCTGTCTGTGGTTGGCCGAGCGCATCAGCTTGAATATGTCTGCCGGAGTTGTCATCGCTTCGACTTGACATGTCTGATGTTCCTTCTTAGCGGCTGTGATAGTCGCACGAAGCATCTTCGCACAGATATCCCGCTGTGAGATTGATGTCGCGGCTCGGTATTCGACGTGTGCGGATTTGCACCCAGGAGTCCACCACGGTGCAGATTTTCCGCTCATCTTTCTGACCCTTGTTCCAGTCGCTTTGATGACTTCCGAGAGATGGAAGCAGATCTCTTGGGCGTACTCGTCCACTTTCTCTGTTGTACTCAGATCTAAAGCTGGATGTACCCATTTTGCAATGGCCCGCGCAAACTTTGGTAGATTTTCCTTGGGTACTCTGATATTTGCTGGCACTGGGCCCCTGGTGACGGTTGCCGCAGGTACGATTCCGCGGATTGGAAGATGGTCGCTGGTCATACACTCCTAACGATCGACCCAGGCCCGGGCTCTAGAAATATTGGTCCGAGCGAGGTCCAAGGTATTACCGGCTTTGTGAGTGGGCTCTCCAATGATAAGGCAAGAAAGAAGGAAGTTTTCCGCCCACTTTTCTATCTCATCACCTTGTCCATGCGGCTTAGTAGCGCCTGGTTGCCAGGCAGCGTGCACCGAGTTGAAGTCCTCAGCTGCAATCACCCTCGGGGTCGGATTCCAGTTTATCAGTGGCAGGATAGCAGTCGGGTTGTTAGGAGCTTTATACACGTTGAGGAACGTGATTTCATTGACCTTTACCCAGCAGTAATCACCAGTGGGTGTGGGACAAGGAAATAACTGCTCCGCTGATATCACAATTTTGTTTTTTCGGGTGTATATCACAGCCCTCGGTCTGACATCTACACCTCCGTGCGGTATATGATAGATATACCCTGGGTGTGATATGGTTTCTTTTGATCTTAAGTTCCATCGCGGTTCTTGAATTAGCACAACATCTACGCCTAGCTCGTAAGCTCTAGAGAGCGCAATGTTGTGGGTTGGGCCACCCCTGCCTACGTTTATTGACATAAAACTTAGTGTAGGAGGGGGGCGGGAAGGGGCCCGTAGGGCGCCCTTCACAAAGCTTCTTCAGGGTTCAAGGCCCCAAAGCCCGAACCCTCAGTCATTGCTGTGTCTGTCGATAGATTGTCCTTAACAGCAGCAGGAGAAGTTGGTCTTGTCGATCTAGCGGCAGATGTAGCCGCCTCTGCGGCCTTGGTAGCAGCTTTGGCTCGAGCGACGGCCTGGACTCGCGTTGGCCAGCTTG
The DNA here is from genome assembly GCA_905067625.1 of Blumeria graminis f. sp. triticale. NCBI lineage: Eukaryota > Fungi > Ascomycota > Leotiomycetes > Helotiales > Erysiphaceae > Blumeria > Blumeria graminis. Next base: position 1,785,502 of record LR898471.1, on the reverse strand, counting down.
TCGAATCGTCGCAAGCTGCTCCCTGGTAGCTGGGCCAGACCTATTAGGACGAGCTAGACAGTCTCGACTGCCAGATTGATGGGGGCCTCCGCAGTCTCGACATTTAGAGGCCGCTTTACACTCGAATGCCGAGTGCATGGTGGATCCACAGTTCCAGCAGGCTGGCGCGCGAAAGCACCCACGGGTGGCGAGGAAGCCGAGACATCGCCTACATTGCTATATGGCAGGGCGGTTTCGTTGGATTGTCGCTACTCCCGAGTCGTCAAAGAGTCGGAATCCAGGCTTTGGGCTGGCTTCTTTTGGGAAGAGAGCCGCCCAGGATCTGTAAGGGGCCCCGAACTTGGTTATACCGTGAACTCTTACTCGGTCTAGACTGTAGTTAGTTACCCTGAAGATCTCTGCGGCAACCATTTCGGGAGTGACTTCGATTCGTCCTTCTAGGCCGAACACTGCAACTGGAACCGTTGCGATCCGGAGGGAAACTAGATCACTTGGTGGTTCTAGTTTTGCCTCTACTTGTGTAAAGGTACTGGAGGCCTCCAGCAGTCGAGTTTTTGCGTCCGGGTTTTTGGCACGGATGGCAAAGCCAGTGGGAACGCGTTGCACCTGGTCGACATCGGAAGGGGTGCATTGCGTATGTTTAGCCACGGCTTCGTGAACGCCAGCCGGAGAGAGCTGTCTCCACTCGTGGTTTGCATCGAGACGCAGGAAGAGTCGGTCATCTTTCGATGCTGTTGTTGCTGCTGGCTTCTTCTCCGGTTTCCTGGCAGATGGAACAGCCGGAACCGAGGTGATGTTTGCAGGAGCCTGTGCTCCTGACTTTTGGTGTCCTGCTCTGGTGACAGTGGCCCAGGTGCTTCTGAGCGGGAGAGCTGCAGTAGCCTTTGAAATATTCCGGGGAATGGCTACAGGGACGACGGTCGCAGGGGGAGTCGCGACATTTGGTCGATGGGGTAGTACTGGCGGAGCAGTGCTTGGCCCGGCTGCCACGAATTGTGCGATTGCTGCCCTTAGGTAGACTTTGGTCGAGTCTACAAAATTTTTATCTTCACCGGTGGAGAGCGGTAGAAGAGCTGCCTCGACACTGCTAATCGCCGTCGAGCAGATATTAAATTGCGCGGCTTTTTGCCTTGCCCTGCGCTCCTCCGCTTCCATCGCTGCAAGCAATTCTGGAGGGTATGTTTTTTCTTTGCCTGCTGCTTCTATCGCTATAGGCGGTGGGGCCATCGAAGAGTTTTCGGCTCCTACTGCGTTGGTTGAAGGTACGTCGGCCCTTTTCGCGGGCCTTACTTCCTTAAATCGCGGTAGTGCTGGAACCGTAGCGCGCTTTTAGGGTGCTGCGACGGTTTCTCTTGGAGTTATTGCGGGCCCTGGGGCTTTTTCCGCGTCTTCTGGGCTGGAGGAGGCCCATCTTGAATCTGATAGAGGTTTCAACTTCTGGACTTCGACGTCCAACATCTCTATCTCGGGTATTTTGCAAACGTTAGCTTCGAGCGCAGCCTCGATGTAGTCTAGATTTTTCTCGGAGGCCTCTAATCCTTTTTCCGTAAGTTTTTGTCTTGCAAGAGTTAGTATAGATTCATGCAATTTGTAGGATTTGATGACGCGATCTTTGGTGATTCCGCTGATCGCGTTTTGGTGCGTTCTACGCGTCGGAGGCATTTTAAAATGCCGCCGATGGCAAACAATTACAATTCGATTCGATAGATGATGGGTGAGATGGATAATAGGGTGGGAATGGGCAACTTGGAATTTCTCGAATTATTTTTCTTTTTTTTATATACATTCGGTCCTAAGCTAAAGCTATGTTTTCCACATTGGGTCAAGGACCGGCGGATCCAGCAGGGTTCCCTGTAACTTTTCCTACAGCCTAACTCGTTCCAACCTCGTGAATCGCTACCAAAAGTGCAGCTGATTGAACAAGAACGAAAAGTCACAAAAATCAAAACAACTCCGAATACCAGAAGATTCCTCCATATTGGACCCAGTAAATGCGCTCCTCACACATTCCCTTGTCCGTCACACCTTCCAAATGACAAAATTTATTCAATCTCTGCTGAGAGCAAGAGATGAGTTAGCAGGCACTTTTGATCCAGCCGGTATCCTGCTATTGGTTAGTAGATGCCCCAAAAGGGGACATCGTCGAGGTTGCTGTGTCCTCAAACTTCTTCTTCAGCTTCCAGAGCTCCGAAACCTGTTGCCTCGGCCATCGAGACATCCTTCGCCGCGGCGATGATTGCCTCTTCGGCCTTTTTGGCTGCAGCCCTGGCTCGTGCCACCTTCGCGAACTCCCCTTGTTCGATGTGGCGAATCCACGCGAGCTGCTCTTTGGTCACCGGTCCGGATTTTTTTGGTCTGACATGGCAGGCCCGAGAATACGATCGACGGGGTCCCCCACAGTTGCGACAGCGTGTGAGGGCCTTGCACTCTGTTTCGGAGTGCATATTTGATCCGCAGTTCCAGCAATCCGGAGCGCGGGAGCAACCACGGGTGGCGTGGAAGCCCAAACAGCGTTTGCACTGTTCAATTGATCGACGAGGCTTATGGATGGTAGCCATACCCGAATCGTCGAAAAGACGGAAGCCCGCACGAGGGGCTTCGTCCCGGTGAAAAGGGCATGCCAGTTTCGATAAGGCGATCCAGGCCGACATGTCCCATGAGGTCGGACCTGGATTGGATACGCGCTGGTCGTAAGGAAGATCTCAGCGGTGACACTTGCAGCATCGGTCGCTACGGGGCCGTACTGTGAAACTATACTTACAGGTACGTTCGGTATCTGTAAGGCGACAAGATCCGAAGATGCTTCGAGTTTGGCGTTTTCACTTGCCAGCTTCGGAGAGACATCTAGGATCTCTTGTCGTATTTTTTCGTTCTTTGCTATAATAGCAAAGCCAGTCTTTACTCGATGAATCGAGGTTATATCATTGTTAGAGAGATTAAGCGTGTCCGCTACATTACTTTTCACAATGTTGTTTGAAAGATTCCGCCATGGGTGCTCCTTTTCCAGGCGAAGGAACAGTCGCTTATCGACTTTCGCCTTGGGAGCTTCTTTCTTTTGGGCTCTCGCCGCAGGTCGCGACACAGCCTTTGCTATAGGAGCTGCATTTTGTCGCAGTCCATTTTTGGCCACCGTGGCCCAGGTGCTTTTTACAGGCAGCACTGGGACGGCGGGAGTTGTATTGCTCCTGGCTTCTGGAGCCCTTGGGGTCGGGTTCGCAGGGCGAGGAGGGAGGACGGGTGGCGTGATGGCCCGGCCCGTGGCCATGTATTGCGCAATGGCGGCGCGTAAGTAGACTCTCATCGAGTCTACGAATTGTCTATTTGACCCGTTGGTCAAAGGGAGGAGGGTGGCTTCGACGCCAGAGATGGTGGCGGAACAGAGGGCCAGATTTGCCGCTGTTTCGGCGGCGCGTCGTTGTTCAGCTTCGACAATTGGTCGAAGCTCTAGGGGACACTCTGCTTTTATGGCAGCTTTTGGCTGCGACGTTGATTTTGGCGCTGCTTTGACTGCAGCGTTTTCCGACGGTTTTGACGCTGTCGGAGGAGATTTTGACGATTCTCCAGTCCCGTGAGGGACGGAGGATGGTTGGGGAAATTCCTCAACAATTTCAACTGACCCGATCATGTCAGTATCGGGCTCAGTGACGGTGGGGAGGGCTTTTTCCTTCCCTTTAGTTGAGACCTTGCTCATCTCCGCGCATTTCGGAGACTGGGCAAGGTCAGGTAAATTTTCGAGAGCCCTCGGGCGGACTCTCGTGTTGTCCAACTTGGCGTTGGGACGCTTTTTACGAACAGGTGGCATGGTTAAGATGCCAGCGACTCGATGAAAATTTACTGAAGGAATGCGACGAGCGCGAGAGGGATGGAGATGAGGAAAGGGTTGAAGATTCGAGAATTCGAATTTCAAAAAATTGTTTGTTTGTTCATTAACGTGCTAGGTGAATTAATTACCGTCACACTCCTACTGGAGCTTGAGCTCGAGTGGGGTCGGGCAGGATCAGGTTAAATACCGTGCAGTATAAATGCCTCGTCCCACCTAAATGACCGGAACCATGCCAAAATGCATCCATGTGTTGAACGATGACGAATTCGGCAGCCCAGAATTGAAAACAAAACAAAAACTATCCCGCGAAATCCCGCATTACAAAAGAAAAACTTAAACAATCTCCCTTCTATCGTTCCGCCTCAGCCACCACGCGCCTGAGCCTCGATTCCAATCTCTCTGTCCATGCCAAACGACCTAGGCCTTTGATCTATCACCTCAGAGTCACAGGTATCCCTGCCATCCCCCGACTAGCCTCCGCGCATATTCCACTCTCCTGGACGTAGTCCATGAACAGCTGCCATCCCCTTGATCCGAGCATTGTTTCCAGAGCCGGCGCCCTACGCTGTCCGCTTTTCAGCCGCCATGTTGCCAGTGCTTTTCGACATTGGACAAGGTGACCAATTGATTTTTCCCTCCCACACTCGCAGTTAAGTGTAGCGTCAGCGTGATTGAAGCGGCGATGATATGCCGCAAAGTCTCCATGTCCGGTTCGGGCAGTGATCAAGCGTGCGAAGACCGCTCTAGGTAGCGCTAGCTCTGGCGGTTTCTTGCGCCATAGCCACGTATTGTTGGGTGTTAGTTGTAACAGCGATCTAGCGTCCCGATTGGTATTATCGTTTCGTCTAGTTCCATTTTTCCCTCCCCATGTGACCTTATTGTAAACAATCAAAGTAATGCGCTTAGGTGTCCACCTAAGCTCATACAACGGTCAAACCGTGACAGTGATCGAGTACCATCCCAGTACCAAAAGGGCATGGAACGGGTAGTCTTGATTAGTGAGGACTGTTGGAAGTCTCTAGCCATCACAAGCCACCTTAAATGACTTTCGTGCATGACTCGCTGTCTCAGCCCCCTCCTCCTTAGGCAAGCTATTCAAGGAACAGCTTTGTTACCCTCCTTTTTGGGGCCGAAAATCTGAATTCCAAAAGTAGCCCGCAGAATATGATAGGAAGTGTTCAGCCTAGAGTCAAAAATGCTACTAGAGCTGCTCTTCCTATCTACCATATGACCCCGACTCTTGCCCTTCGTCGAGAGACCGAGTGGAGGGTGAATATCTCATGGATAGAACGGATACACAACCTTCTGACAGTACGAGTCGCGTCAGAAGATACACGACACCCTTTACGGCGACGCTGGACTTCCTCCCGCATGTTGTGGATCTGACAAATAACATCTCCGGATCTTTCTTCTGATACAACACCACCCAAATGGAGTATCAATCGCGACATACTTCTGCAAAATATCGGGGCTATAGGCAAAAGAAATGGCCGTGAGGAATTGAAAATATGGCAAACATCTCAATCCCCTTTGGATCTATTTGTTTTCTCTGACAGTGCCATTTTGGAGAGTAGAGCTGGGTATGGAAATGTCATCTATCGAGGCCTTACACAGATAGTTGGACAGAGTACTCTTCCTCTCGGAGCATCTGGCGAAGTGTATGATGGAGGAATAGCCGAGACCACTGAAGGTGTAGGTGCGGCTCTCCATAATCCGATGGCCCGATTTGCTACAAACATTACGGTGTGCTTTGATAATCAGGAAGCCGCCCTTCGTCTTCTTGTAGGTACTCCTTCCCCTAGCAGTTCCTCTCGCATCGCTCACTTCTGATACCTTTCTACCAAGTTGTCGTAACACTACCAATGGTCAATTCACAAGGTTGTATGGGGTTACTCAATTCATTCCTATTTCTTCTCTGGCGGGAGAAATTCTATAAATACATCGATGCCTTTATGTAAACCCTATTCCCTATAAGGATAGGTCTCAACTCGACCCTTGTACATAACATTTTGTGAGCCAGTTCACACACAAGTGGACAGAGAGAGAACGCAGACACTTTTCTGAACCCGGTGCTGTCAGAGTGTCATAGTGCTCAGAACATGTCGGCATGCCTAGCAATAAAAACACTGAAGTTCTTGCTAAATGTTGGTACAACGGGGTAAAATTGGTTTGATGCCTCAAAAGTGCTAAAAACAAGTGGTGTATATTCCCTCTATCCTCTCCTGTATCCTCCCTCAGGCATTATTATCTAAGTTACAAAACGAGGCCTAGCACCCTAACTAGATCACAAGATACATTGTCCAATGCCTATGGAAGTTAATGCCTTGGATAAGCCCTTCAAAACTTGCGCCACAGAGGGCAAGACTGAACACCTGTACGCGGTGTCCTCTACGAATCTAGGAGTGAGATATTCTCTCAGAGCCATGTTCAGTCAAATTTTGCTATATGAAATAAGCTGGCCCACGAGGCAATGATTCAAAACAATCCACCACGTCAATTTCTTACTTCCAACAAGATCGACTCATACCTAAATCTCATCAAGTTTACAAGTACGACTCAGTAGATCCTCATTCCAATGATAACACCTCTTTTCGACTTTCTCTGGCCTCAGCTGGTCATCAAATACACGCTCACGCCGATATATACATCCGACGGAGGAAGCAAAGCGTTGTGCACAGGTCTGGGAGAAATTTGTTTGGGATGGACGTTAGAGGAATCAGGACAAGTTCACGAGATGATGCAAAGGAAGGATATAACCTCGATGAGCGCGAAATTTCGAATTTTGGCAAGGAGTTCACCGAACTGGGTTTTGTGCGTGCCAAAGCTTCGGTTGCGAGAGTGCAGTTGACACTATAAAAACAAGCCGACGATGGAAGGTGTTGTGGTCCGCCTCCTGGTAGTACTCTCCGGTCTAGTCCGAGTAGCCTGGGCACCTACTCCACTTGGGAAGGAGACACCTCAGATCACATTTTGCGTGGAGAAAAGTTGAAAGATGATGGAGGTATGTCTGGATAACTCAGGGTTTTTGAGACGTTCTCCTGGGTGGGTATTCACTGATGAAGGTTGACTTTTGGCGAAGAAAAAGCCACCATAACTTGTTGGAAATCAAGACTTAGTATGTATGAAGGTTTAGATATCTAGGTATGATCATCAAGATCAATTGAATCGTTTCGATTGAATATAATTAAGCTCAGCTAGGCGACATGAGGCTCAGTGGCAACTGGAATGCAGTGGCTAGGAAATAATTCCTTACGATAATTTATTGGCTGGTTGCTGCTAGATCATTGGGAGTTCGGGATCACTAAAGCCTCGGGGATCTATATTTAAGGATAGACTTGTTTTATATATGTTAAACTAAGTTAATGGAACATTGTAAATTATTGATTCATATTGAGAATTGAGTTTGATATTCTACACAACTATCAATAAATTCTTGTCCGAAATTGTATACTTGTTCTTCGAGATATTTCCTCCTAGTAATCCTTGACAATTTCTAACATAACTTCGCAGTGATATTTGCAAATGAAATCTTAGGCATGAATGCTTTTCTTTTAGATTGAATCATTTCCTATACACTTCCCTGATATTGTGTCATATCTATATTACTGAATACGCAATTAAAATCTGATACAAAATAAAGAGTAAAGGCTAAGTTTAGGTTTAGGTTTTCTCAGCCTTGCAATCTTGCAAAGCTATTTTAGGAAAATTACATTTTTACTTGACATATTCATTGAGAATGATCTAAAATTAGTTGGATGGTCAAGTCTTTTATTTACCTTGGGTTCATATTCATCTGATATATAGACCTGTAGATCCTGGGGAATAGAATCAAGTGTTAGAATTTAGAATCATTGGGGCAATTAAGTATTATTATTATTATTATTATTATTATTATTATTATTATTATTATTATTATTATTATTATTATTATTATTATTATTATTATTATTATTATTATTATTATTATTATTATTATTATTATTATTATTATTATTATTATTATTATTATTATTATTATTATTATTATTATTATTATTATTATTATTATTATTATTATTATTATTATTATTATTATTATTATTATTATTATTATTATTATTATTATTATTATTATTATTATTATTATTATTATTATTATTATTATTATTATTATTATTATTATTATTATTATTATTATTATTATTATTATTATTATTATTATTATTATTATTATTATTATTATTATTATTATTATTATTATTATTATTATTATTATTATTATTATTATTATTATTATTATTATTATTATTATTATTATTATTATTATTATTATTATTATTATTATTATTATTATTATTATTATTATTATTATTATTATTATTATTATTATTATATTATTATTATTATTATTATTATTATTATTATTATTATTATTATTATTATTATTATTATTATTATTATTATTATTATTATTATTATTATTATTATTATTATTATTATTATTATTATTATTATTATTATTATTATTATTATTATTATTATTATTATTATTATTATTATTATTATTATTATTATTATTATTATTATTATTATTATTATTATTATTATTATTATTATTATTATTATTATTATTATTATTATTATTATTATTATTATTATTATTATTATTATTATTATTATTATTATTATTATTATTATTATTATTATTATTATTATTATTATTATTATTATTATTATTATTATTTTTTTTTTGAATTTGATTTCATTGTCCTGATTTGGCGCCTTAAGGCCCATGCAGGTGACTATAAACCTAAACTATATATTTACATGAGGGGGAAACCATTACGATAAAAACCCCCTCCCCCTTTAATATTTTTATATCTGTAGTCCTTCGTTACCTACAGGAAGTGCGATTGGCCATCAGTCCGAGACAGGACTAGCTAAAATTATACTCGACCTCGCCATCCTTTCCCTGCCCTCGCGTGCTAAAAAGTGTTGACTTTGGTCTTGAGTTTGACCCCGATGGTCCAAATAATTGTGGTGGTTGATTGACCAGGAGCTGTTTGCGCGGGCGTCCTGGCCCCCTCTTTAATACCTCCGGCTTTTGGTGGGACACCAGTGTGAACCCTTGGTCGTCTATAGGTTTTGCCGCTGTTGTTGTAGTAGATGCCGTTGTTAATGTTTCTCCTTTTCTGTATTCCGCCGTTCTCTCCATTAGTTCATACCGTGCCCGTTGCACGCTGGCCTTGTATGACGCGAAGTTTTGACACGCCCCCTTCTGCCACGATTTATGGTCCTTGCCGCAGTTGCAGCAAAGAACCGACTTCCTCGGACAGTCCCTGGTCTGATGAGTGCCCGCGCACTCACCACATCTCCTTACCCTATTGCACGAGGCTTGGGTATGCCCCCATTGACAGCAGTTGAAGCACTGCTTGATTTGCGCTCGGGGTGACCAGAGCTGGGCCGTGTACAGCATTGAGTTGTATACAATGCCGTTTCTTATCACTTCGCGTTGAAGTGCCTCTGTCGGCAGACTTGCGACGATTGACCCTCGAGTATGGCCGTTAGCTCCCATCCATCGGTGCTCTTTTCCGTCAAAAAGCCATCTCACCCTGTTGATTTTTAATTCGGGTATCCGAACTTTTGTTTCCGCCTCAACTTGGTTTATAAACTCGCCGTTATTTGGATTTTTACCTCCTCTTATAAATGTCCCCAACGGGATCCCCAAAATCTCAACAGGATAATCCTGCTTCAAGACGCAGAACTCCTTTGGCTGCGCCATATTCAAGGCAGCGTCTCGCTGAGAGACCGACTGCACAAACACCTCCGTATCGTTGCTCCGCAGCTTCCTTACTGCGTATGCCCCCTCAATGTGGATTTTCGCCTTGTCTAGGAGCGCTGCCGGCTCCATGTTTTCTGCTCCTTGAATGCGTATTCGTACAGCCGCTTTAGTCGCTGGCGGCGCGACGATTGAGGCGTATGTGGGTCGCCCTCCCATCCCTTGTACTGCCGAAGCAGCCGTCTTGTGCGACGGCTCCTCGAGATTCTTCTTGACTGCCTTCTCTAAGGCCAGCATGCGTTCTTCCATTCGTGAAGCCTTCAGCTTCGATTTTAACATCGTAGCGTGGGCTTTGAAGGCATCGAGTGCCTCACCTACTTCAACCATCGGCGTCGCAGATTTGTCAGTGCCTGCGATAACCAGTCTGTCTCTGACCTTATTTAAAAATAACCCTACTGTCATTAATGTCTCCATGTTAACGCCTGTAGAGCTTGCGAGAGACTCTCCAGCCGTAATTGCGGCCGTTCCGCTGTCCGTTGGTGGTGGTTGAGGTGCCGTGAAAATTTTTTCCGCCGCGAAATCCACCTTTCTGGGTCCCCATCTCGCCATGCCGAAGCGCAACGAAAAAAATTCGGGGAATCAGGTAAGTGAGATTGATTAAGAAGAATGCAATAAAAATAACGATGAAGTAACGTTCGTGGAACGTGGTGCCGCTTTTCGTGAAAAATGATGTTTTTTGATTATTATTATTATTATTATTATTATTATTATTATTATTATTATTATTATTATTATTATTATTATTATTATTATTATTATTATTATTATTATTATTATTATTTTTGAATTTGATTTCATTGTCCTGATTTGGCGCCATAAGGCCCATGCAGGTGACTATAAACCTAAACTATATATTTACATGAGGGGGAAACCATTACGATAAAAACCCCCTCCCCCTTTAATATTTTTATATCTGTAGTCGTTCGTTACCTACAGTAAGTGCAAATGGCCATTAGTCCGAAACAGAACTAGCTAAAGTATACCTCGCCATCCTTTCCCTGCCCTCGCGTGCTGAAAAGTGATGGCTGTGGTCTTGATTTCGACCCCGATGGCGCAAATAGATGTTGTGTTGGGGCTGGGACCTGAACTTGTTTGCGCGGGCGTCCCGGCCCTCTCTTGAAGCCTTCTGGCTTTTGGTTGGTCACTAGCGTGAACCCATAGTCGTCTGGTATGTTAACAGTACTTAGTTGAGGTAACTCCGTTAGTGTTTCGCTCTCCCTTCTTAGTTCGGCCGTTCTCTCCATGAGTCCATACCGTGCCCGCTGAACGTTGGCCTTGTATGCCGCGAAGCTTGGACACGCCCCCTTCTGCCACGATAAGTGGGCCTTGCCGCAGTTGCAGCAAAGTACCGACTTCTTCGGACAGTCCCTGGTCTGATGGGTGCCCGCGCACCCTCCACATTTCCTTGCCTTGTTGCAGGATGCTTGGGTATGCCCCCATTGGCTGCAGTTGAAGCACTGCTTGACTTGTGCCCGGGGTGACCAGAGCTGGGCCGTGTATAGCATTGAGTCCATTACAATGCCATTTCGGATCACTTCGCGTTGTAGAGCCTCGGTCGGTAAGCTCGCAATGACTGACCCTCGAGTATGGCCATTTTCCTTCGCCCAGGTGTGTTCCTTCCCGTCATAGAGCCACCTCACTCTGTTGATCTGTATTCCTGGAATCCGTGCTTTTGTTTCCGTCGTCATTTTAAATATTGCCACGCTGTTGTTGGCATTCTTTCCTCCGTGTATAATTGTCCCCAGTGGGACTCCCAAGATTTCAACAGGGTAATCCTGCTTTAGGACGCAGAACTCTTTGGGCTGCGCCATCCTCAAGGCAGCGTCTCTCTGAGAGACCGACTGCACGAACACCTCAGTATCATTGCTCCTTAATTGCCTCACGGCGTATGCTCCATTTATGTGTAATTTTGCTTTATTAAGCAGCTCTGTCGGCTGCATCTTATTGGCCCCTTCTACTCGAATCCGTACTGCCGCTTTGGTTGCTGGCGGCGCGACGATCGAGGCGTACGTGGGTCGCCCTCCCATTAGTTGCGCTGGTGGTGGTGCAGTCTTGCAGACCGGCTTATCGAGACTCTCCTTTACGACCTTCTCTAAGGCCAACATTCGATCTTCCATTGGGTTAGCCGTCAGCTTCGATCGAAACATCTTGGCGTGGGCTACGAAGGCATCAAGTACCTCATCTATTTCGACCATTGGTGTCGCAGATTTATCAGTTCCTGCGATGGCCAGTCTATCTCGGACCCTGTTTAAATAATAAGCCACGGTTTTTAGTTTCTCCAATTTCATGCCAGTAGAAGTCGCGAGAGATTCTACAAGCATTATTGCGGCTGTTCCGCTATCCGTTGGTGGTGGTGGTGGTGCCGTGAAAATTTTTCCAGCCGTGAAATCCACCTTTCCTGTTCCCCAACTCGCCATGCCGAAGCGCAACGAAAAAAATTCGAGGAATCAGGTAAGAGTGATTGATTGAGATGAATGCAATAATTAAAACGATGATATAACGTTCGTGGAACGTGGTGCCGCTTTTGACCAAATGATGATGTTTTCTTGAATTATTATTATTATTATTATTATTATTATTATTATTATTATTATTATTATTATTATTATTATTATTATTATTATTATTATTATTATTATTATTATTATTATTATTATTATTATTATTATTATTATTATTATTATTATTATTATTATTATTATTATTATTATTATTATTATTATTATTATTATTATTATTATTATTATTATTATTATTATTATTATTATTATTATTATTATTATTATTATTATTATTATTATTATTATTATTATTATTATTATTATTATTATTATTATTTTTGAATTTGATTTCATTGTCCTGATTTGGCGCCTTAAGGCCCATGCAGGTGACTATAAACCTAAACTATATATTTACATGAGGGGGAAACCATTACGATAAAAACCCCCTCCCCCTATTAACTTTTGTATTTCATCTATAGTACTTCGTTACCTATAGGAAGTGCAATTGGCCATCAGTCCGAGACAGGACTAGCTAAAATTATACTCGACCTCGCCATCTTTTCCCTGCCCTCGCGTGCTAAAAAGTGTTGACTTTGGTCTTGAGTTTGACCCCGATGGTCCAAATAATTGTGGTGGTTGATTGACCAGGAGCTGTTTGCGCGGGCGTCCTGGCCCTCTCTTTAATACCTCCGGCTTTTGGTGGGACACCAGTGTGAACCCTTGGTCGTCTGTTGGTTTTGCCGTAGTTGTTGTAATGGGTGCCGTAGTTAGTGTTTCGCCTTTTCTGAATTCCGCCGTTCTCTCCATAAGTTCATACCGTGCCCGTTGCACGCTGGCCTTGTATGCCGCGAAGTTTTGACACGCCCCCTTCTGCCACGATTTATGGTCCTTGCCGCAGTTGCAGCAAAGAACCGACTTCCTCGGACAGTCCCTGGTCTGATGAGTGCCCGCACACTCACCACATCTCCTTACCCTATTGCACGAGGCTTGGGTATGCCCCCATTGACAGCAGTTGAAGCACTGCTTTATTTGCGCTCGGGGTGACCAGAGCTGGGCCGTGTACAGCATTGAGTTGTATACAATGCCGTTTCTTATCACTTCGCGTTGAAGTGCCTCTGTCGGCAGACTTGCGACGATTGACCCTCGAGTATGGCCGTTAGCTCCCATCCATCGGTGCTCTTTTCCGTCAAAAAGCCATCTCACCCTGTTGATTTTTAATTCGGGTATCCGAACTTTTGTTTCCGCCTCAACTTGGTTTATAAACTCGCCGTTATTTGGATTTTTACCTCCTCTTATGAATGTCCCCAACGGGATCCCCAAAATCTCAACAGGATAATCCTGCTTCAAGACGCAGAACTCCTTTGGCTGCGCCATACTCAAGGCAGCGTCTCGCTGAGAGACCGACTGCACAAACACCTCCGTATCGTTGCTCCGCAGCTTCCTTACTGCGTATGCCCCCTCAATGTGTATTTTCGCCTTGTCTAGGAGCGCTGCCGGCTCCATGTTTTCTGCTCCTTGAATGCGTATTCGTACAGCCGCTTTAGTCGCTGGCGGCGCGACGATTGAGGCGTATGTGGGTCGCCCTCCCATCCCTTGTACTGCCGAAGCAGCCGTCTTGTGCGACGGCTCCTCGAGATTCTTCTTGACTGCCTTCTCTAAGGCCAGCATGCGTTCTTCCATTCTTGAAGCCTTCAGCTTCGATTTTAACATCGTAGCGTGGGCTTTGAAGGCATCGAGTGCCTCACCTACTTCGACCATCGGCGTCGCAGATTTGTCAGTGCCCGCGATAACCAGTCTGTCTCTGACCTTGTTTAAAAATAACCCTACTGTCATTAATGTCTCCATGTTAACGCCTGTAGAGCTTGCGAGAGACTCTACAGCCGTAATTGCGGCCGTTCCGCTGTCCGTTGGTGGTGGTTGAGGTGCCGTGAAAATTTTTTCCGCCGCGAAATCCACCTTTCTGGGTCCCCATCTCGCCATGCCGAAGCGCAACGAAAAAAATTCAGGGAATCAGGTAAGTGAGATTGATTAAGAAGAATGCAATAATAATAACGATGAAATAACGTTCGTGGAACGTTGTGCCGCTTTTCGTGAAAAATGATGTTTTTTTTTTTTTTTATTATTATTATTATTATTATTATTATTATTATTATTATTATTATTATTATTATTATTATTATTATTGAATTTGATCTAGTTTAACGTCCTATGCGGTATCTATATACAGAACCATGAAGACGGTAAGCCATGTAAAATAGGGAAAAAGCTTTCAAGCAACAAAACCCATAGTTCCGCCGCGACGGCACAGCCCAGCTTAATGCTGAGGCTGTCCCTTTGTTCCATTCAATTTTGTCTCACCCAAAATGTTAACTCCCCTATCGCCCCGATCCCTATTCAGCTGAAGTTCGGAAGATTTCTTACACCATCCTGCTCTCCTCTTTTCGATGACGGAATAGTTGGAACTGCCGGTGTCATAGCCCTTAATGTATTTAGTACTGCCGTTGAGTCTGCGATCACCTTTCGTGGACGTCCTGGTCCCCTCTTCTGGGGTTCAACCTTGCGATTAGTAACCAGTGTAAATCCTTGATCGTCGGTGGTCGCTGATGCTGTTTGCGATACAATTATGGAACTGGTTTCCCTTCGAATTTCTGCCGTTCGTTCCAGAAGCTCGAAGCGGGCTTTCTGAACACTTCCCTTGTAGGCTTGAAATGTTCGGCATGACGCTCTCTGCCACGAACGATGTTCCTTGCCACAGTTGACGCAAGAAACTCTTTTCCTAGGACAGTCCCGGGTTTGGTGTGCACCTGCGCACTCACCGCACCTAGCTGCCTTTCCGCATGACGCCTGCGTATGTCCCCATTGACTGCAGTTGTAGCACTGCTTTGCTTGCGCCCTCGGGGACCACACCTGCGCTGAGTATAGCATGGCATTAATGACGATGCCATGTCGAACAACTTGTTTCTGCAAGACCTCCGTGGGAAGACTCAGAACAATTGAGCCCCTTTATTATTATTATTATTATTATTATTATTATTATTATTATTATTATTATTATTATTGAAAAAAAAAAAAAAAAAAAAAACATCATTTTTGCCAGAAAGCTGCGCAGCGTTCTACGCTACCCGTATCACCAATTTGACATCGTGATTATTATTTTTACATCTTTATTACCCTCCTATCATCTTTTCGCTTTCCGTGCTCCAACATGGCGAGTGTGGGTGCTGGTGTGGGTAAATCCAGCGGATTCGACGCGTCGCAAAATGCGACAATGGCACAATCAAACAACGGCGGCGGAGCGCAAACAGCTCCAAAGGATAAGAACCTTGAAATTTTAGGGAAACTATTGAAAAAGGTTAGACTAATCGTGATGGGAGAGGGGGATGAGGAGGACCTACCCTCAATGGAGGACGTGAACGAGGCCGTCAAGGCCTTCAACGCACACAAAAGGGCCTGGACGGAAATGTCCCAGAAGAAGTCTCCTATCGAGGAGAGGATGATGGCGCTCGAGGAGGTTGTCAAAAAGAGCCTCGCGGATCCTGCTCGAAAAGCTGCACCAGCAGTTGTTTCGGGCGCGCCGACACAAAGGAGCTACGCGTCGGTCGTAGCTCCGCAAATGGCGAAAACGGCGGTCAGAATAAGAATTGACGGCGCACAAAACTTGCAGCCACAAGAGCTGCTAACAAAGGCACAACAACACATTAAAGGTGCATACGCGATTCGCCAAATGCGAAGCAACGACACTGAGGTGTTCGTCCAGTCGGCGTCCCAGAGAGACGTGGCGCTTAATATGCGACAACCAACGGACTTCAAAATTCTACGGCAAGATTTTCCAGTCGAGGTAGACGGTGTCCCATTGCGGACACGAATTGAAGGGGGCAGAGATGCCAATAATTTTGCTATCATCAGGGAGATAGAGACGGCAACAAAGGCACGGATTCCAGGCTTAGTGATAAGTCGTATAAGGTGGTTACACGACGTAAAGGAACACCAGCGGTCAAAGAAAAATGGCCGCACTCGTGGATCAATAGTGGTAAGCCTCCCATCGGAGGCAATGCAGACGGAAGTGGTTCGAAACGGCCTTGTGATGAACGCCATGCTCTACACCGCGCAGGTGTGGTCACCACGGTCACAGCCAAAGCAGTGTTACAACTGCAGCCAGTGGGGACACACGCAGGCGTCGTGTGGAAAGGCAGCCAGGTGCGGTGAGTGCGCTGGCGCTCACCAAACTCGGGACTGTCCGAGGAAAAGGGTTTCTTGTGCGAACTGCGGCAAGGAGCACCGTTCGTGGCAGAAAGCAGCGTGTCGGACCTACCAGGTCTACAAGGGAAGTGTGGAGAAGGCTCGGATGGAGCTATTATCGAGGACGGCGGAAATATGGAACGAGAAACCTACGGTGGCGCCAATGCGAACAGTCGAAACGACTGATGATCAAGGATTCACTTTGGTCACCAGTAAAAAGGCTGAAGTACTCAAAAGAGGGCCGGGACGACCACGCAAGGTAGTCGAAGCCCCAGTGGCACCAACAATCCCCGCCACGACAGCACCACCATCGGGGCCAACTCTTCGAACACTTCGAAGACCAACGCCGAGTGAGGAGGTGCCTTCTCTTTTTAATTTTTCATAACGATAGTCTGATCGAAGGGGGAGTTAACGAATTTCGAGGAAAGTTTACATAATTGCGGTTGAAAGGAACGTCCTCAGCATAAAGCCGGGTCGGTTCAAAGTGGCAGGACATCGGGTTTTGTTTGTTGAAAGCTTTTTCCCTTACCAAAGCGGCTTACCGTCTTCATGGTTCTGTATATAGATACCGCATAGGACGTTAAACGAGACTAATTCAATTCAATTCAATTATTATTATTATTATTATTATTATTATTATTATTATTATTATTATTATTATTATTATTATTATTATTATTATTATTATTATTATTATTATTATTATTATTATTATTATTATTATTATTATTATTATTATTATTATTATTATTATTATTATTATTATTATTATTATTATTATTATTATTATTATTATTATTATTATTATTATTATTATTATTATTATTATTATTATTATTATTATTATTATTATTATTATTATTATTATTATTATTATTATTATTATTATTATTATTATTATTATTATTATTATTATTATTATTATTATTATTATTATTATTATTATTATTATTATTTTTTTATTTTTTTTGAATTTGATTTCATTTAACCCGATCAGGCACCCTATGGGTCCATGCAGGTGACTATCTTCATTATTTACAAAGGGGGAAACCAATTTGGTGAAAACCCCCTGATCCTGTCTTTTTATGTTCCTATCAATTTATTTGGTTTACCTTCAGGAAATGCAGTGTACACTGTTCAGCCCGTGTGGATTCCGTTCTCTCCCCTTCATGATCGATTCATTTTTCCGACATTGCTGCCTCCACTTCCCCCGCAAGTCGAAACTGTTTTATCCATCCTTTGCTTAGTATCCACTATGTGATTCGAGCGACATCCTCTGGACTGTTCATCATTGCTTCAAATGACCTGTCTTTAGCCTGTCGGAGAACATCGCCTCTTCCACTTGCCCACTGCGGACACGCCAATAGCATGTGCTTGACGTTCTGTGACGGATATCCACATTGACAGCGAGGGTTTTCTACTCCGGGTACCTTTCTTCTGTATAGGTAAGAATTGAGGCCGATATGCTCGCTTCTTAGCTGAATCGCGACACTGCTTTGGGCCCTGGTTAGGTTGCAGTGGATTTTTAAGGGGGTATCTTTGAAGTTCATTTTGATGCTGCCTGTTTGCTTATCAGTAAATATATTTGCCGCTTTCTAATGTTCTGGATCGGCTGATGCTGGTCGGCCAGGGCGGTGTTTCCTTATCTGGCTTGTCCATGAATCCTTCCACTCCTGAAAGGCCGCTATCTTTCCAGCTTCTTTCTGCCTTCTCTTGTCCTTTTCCCTTCCGCAAGTTCTGGTCCATTCGGCGATATCTTTACTCCTGGTCAATGCATGCGGAGTTTCTCTCCCGTTTGCGGGCAGCTTTATCCTCTTACATGTCGATCAGATTGTCTCTTGAACTGGGAGTTTATCTGATAGTCCGGCGTGCTGGACCCTCCTTTGTTTCAGGTATATCTCTATAGGGAGGACGGACGATTCGTGCTCTAGCACTCTGCTGCTAGTAGAATTGTAGGCACCTGCAACAAGCTTTAAGCATTTTCTTTGAATACTTCTGGGGGGTTTCACTATCCTTTCAGGTATCTTTCCTGTTGGCCCGGCCTCAGCCCATATCGAGGACCCATACGTAAGGGCCGGTCTCACTATCGAGCTGTATAGCAGTTTGGACTTCACGAATGTCGCTCCCCAAGTTGATTGTGTCAGTCTACTAATTGATTGCACTTGAGTGTACAACTTTTGCTGGATATTCTTTATGTGGCCCCCCCAGTGGAGTTTGGGGTCGAAGAAGACTCCGAGAGCTCGAAGAGAGGACTGCGGTGAAGTTAGGTGCCCTTGTATACTCACGGTGGCTTTAAGGTTGTGTCTTCTCCTTGCTCGTGTGAAATGCATCAATTGGTACTTCTCCGGTGCAAATTTTACTCCGTCTTTCTCTGCCCACTCCTCGCATATGCTGTGCTTTTCCTCTAAGATTCGGCAGTTTTCTTCAGTAGAGCTTGACCACGTCAGTATATTAGTGTCATTTACAAATCCTACCGCTGAGCTAGAGGGAGTTTGAAGCAGTGGTAAGAGGGTGCTGACAAAAACCAGGAATAGAATCGGAGACAGAGCTGATCCCTGAGGTATACCTGTGTTAGTAGAGATTTGGTCCCCTTTGTATGACCCAAGGACTACGGAAGTCGTTCTATCCTCTGGAAAAGATTTTATAAAGTTACTAATCCATCTTGGGATGCCCTTTTCCTTTAGATTATGGATAAGTCTTTCATAAGAGACATTATCAAATGCTCCTGAGATATCGAGACTTAGGAGTGATGCAACTTGCTTTTTGTCTTTACCCCATATAGTGTGAATCTGTTCTGTAAGCAGCTCTATTGCCGAGATAGTGCTTCTCTTTGATCGTGCCCCCATTTGCTCGTCCGGAAGCAGGTTGTAGTCTTCGGCGGCCTTAGATATGCGATTGGCCACTGACTTCTCGAGAAGCTTTCCCATTGTATTGAGAAGCGCTATTGGACGATAAGACTTTGGAGTGTCATATCTCGGATTTTGTGGCTTTCTGAGAACTATAGTCGTCGATTCTTTGAAACTCTTTGGGTGGTACCCCAGGCAAATGCATGCATTGAATAGCTCTGTGAGATCTTGACTGAGAGTTTTCCTGCATTCTTTGAGAAGTCGATTTGGTATGCCATCTGGACCTGGAGCCTTGTCGCTTGGAAGATTTCTGAGAATTTCTTCAACCTCTGCCTAGTTAATGATGTTAGAGATACCGTCTAGCTCTCTAGGATAGATTGTCTCCGCAATATCTGTTGTGTCTGCAGCCACAGGCTGGGAAAAAAGTGCGCTGCCATAGCTCTCGCCATGTCGGGAGGATCAGTATGGATGATACCTGCTGTGTCTTTTATCTCCGAAATTTGGGGTAGCCTCTGTCTTTCCTCTGGATCTTTTCTTGCCCACTTAGCAAGTTTCCATATCTTTGTTGGGTCCCGGGAAGCCTCAGATAGTGCTGCCCTCCATCCAATTGTTTTTGCTTTTCTTATTTGGGCCTTTTTCAAACTGATGGTTTTTTGGTACTCAATCCAGCTTTTCTCAGTTCCTCGATTTTTCCACTCTCTTCTGGCTTTTCGTGTATCTTTTACCGCTTCTGAGCATTGGGTCTTCCAATAGGGTTTAGCAAATCTCGAGGGTTTGGCAGTAGGTATAACTTCTTTAGTTATCTTCTGGATAGCCTCGGTGATGGACGCTACCCTCTTATTACGACCGACCTCAGGTTGACACTAGAAGACTCCCTCGAAATATAAAAGAGTAATTGCTTTGTATTTGGACCTAAAGCTACGCACGATAACTAAAAGAAAAGACAAGGAGAGAAAGAGGTCTGCAGCCTCGCTGGGCTGAAAACTCCACCAGCTCGCTTCCGGGACCAACGCTTACTCAACCAGACTCCACATCACGTGATACCATAAACCTATCATCCATAAACCTATCATCTGTAAACTCAAGCCGTAACATTACCCCCCCCCTTTGAAAAACTGCGTCCGCGCAGTTCGGGTCATTGGTCTATTGTCCTCCAAGTTGCTGTAGTCGTCAATTCCCGCATTGTAAGCTTCTATCCATTTCGGCAGGGCCCTTGGAGGTCCTTTAGCTTGTGGGTGACTAGTATGGAATTCTTTGATCTTGTGTGGGCCAGTCATTGCATCCGAGCAGGGGTACCATTCCAGATCCTCGTCCGCACCTTGCCACTGAATCCTGTATTCCAGTTTGTTGTTCTGCACCCGTGACCTCAAAATGCTAGTAATCTCCCACTCGTCCTGGTTCGCTATTATTTGCATAGGCGCTTGTGCAGGGCGCAATTGACCAGGTAGAGGGTTACTAATGTATTTTCGTAGGGAATGAGAATGAAACACGGGATGAATTTTCCAATGAACTGGCAAATCGACTCTCCAGCTCTCTCCCTCTTTCGCCAGAACTTTGACTGGGCCGTACCACTTGTCAGAGAGTTTTCTTGAAGGACGATCCAGCTTCCAGTTCCTAGTGTCAATGACTATTAGGTCCCCCACTGCCCAATCTACCTCGCGGCGGGTACGATCGGCCAGTCTCTTCATCTTATCTTGTTGCGACTGTAAGGATAACTGAGCGAAGGCTATTGCTTTCTCCTGGCGGCTTGCGACATCCAAGGCGTTCTGACGACTGAGCTGTTCGGTAGCTGATCTGGGAGGTTCAGGGTTGTGAAGGTCGAACGAGGTTCTTGGTTCGTACCCATTCAGCACCCGGAAGGGGCTGATATTTCCGAGCGACTCGTGGGGCAAGATCAGCTGTGCTATATCCATAAGTGGCAATAGGGAGCTCCAATTATCTTGATAGTACGTGCAAAAAGGGCGTAGTCTCTGCTTAACGTACTGATTCATGACCTCGGTTTGTCCGTCAACGTTAGGGTTATAGGCCGTAGTGAGTTTGACTTTAGTGCCTAAGATCCGGCAGTATTCTTTCCAGAAAGTTGAGACAAACTGTGGTCCACGATCGGAGACTATAGAGTCGGGCATTCCGAAGTGACGTGCCCAATGCACAAGGAATAGCCCGGCCATTTCCTTAGCTGTGATCGTTTTATGGCACGGAATCGAAAGGGGTTTTTTTGTCAATCTGTCCATGATGACAAATGCAGTGTTGTAACCCACTTCATCAAGAGGAAGCTCAGTGAAGTCCATTGTCAGGTGTTGGTACGGTCGAGCAGGGATTGGCAGAGGGTGTAATAGGCCAGGTGTCTTGTCCCGTCGGGCCTTCTGGCGGGCACAGCTACAGTTGGCAATATAACGAGCAACATCATTCCCTAATCTAGACCAGTGGTACTTCTGACCGAGCAGTAACTTGACCTTGTTGACTCCGGCGTGTGCCACACATGGCTGGGCATGCACGTGGCGGATCAAGGCGGTGCGCAGCTCTGGAGGTTCCATGGGTATCTCCAGGCGTCCTTGGAAGTAGAGTTTCCCTTGGTTAAGCTCATAATCCATGTGGTGCGCTCTAGCCTTTGCACGAAGGGGTTCCAAGTCAGGGGAGGTTTTATTGGCTTCAATAACCTGATCAATAATGTTGTATCCATTGATGTCGTATGCCACTACAGAGGCCGGGTCCGGTGGCTCACCATCAACAGTCAGGTGGTCCAAAGATGATGTAGCTTCGTCATTGACTGTTAATCCGGGATTATCAGTCGCAACCTCGTTGTCTGCATCCACTGAGGTTCTATGAATGTAAGAGTCGACGTCATTGAGGCAGTCAATTTTTGCCATACGCAGTTCTTCCAAGATCTTAGGGTCTATCTTGTCGTCCGGAATCATCTGTTGGTTCCGGTATGCCCGTTTCTTAGCCTCAATGGGTGTGAGTTCCTGATCGCGACGGGAGAGGGTGTCTGCAAGAGTATTTGTAATACCTGTCCGATACATAATCGTGAAATGGAACTCGGCGAAGAACTCTGCCCAGCGAGCTTGGCGGGCCGTGAGTTCCTTTGTTGACATGAAGTACTCCAAAGCCTTATGGTCTGTATACACATGGACGTTTTTCTGGGCACCTAATAGCTCAGGCTTGTACTGCTTGAAGGATCGGAAAATTGCCAAGAGTTCCTTATCATGGATTGGGTAATTGAGCTCGGCGTCAATCATTGTTTTTGAGAAATAGCCCACAGGGTGAAAAAGACCATCATCCTGCAGTTGGGAGAGGACGCCAGCGACAACTCCATCCGAGGAGTCTGTCTCTAGACGCGTTTGCTTATTTGGGTCATAATGGCAGAGGATTGGGGCGGACTTCAATGCTGATCTCAACGTTTCCCAGGCTACTTCGCATTTTTTGTCAAATTTAAATACAACATCCTTGCCCGTTAAGCATGTGAGAGGACGACAGATGGTACTATAATCCTTGATAAAACGTCGGTAGAAATTGCAAAATCCTAAGTAGCTTTGCACACCCCTAACGTTAGCAGCGTACTCCCAGTTTTGAATAACCGAGATCTTGTCAGGGTCGACTTCGATACCTTCAACCCCAATAATAAACCCCAAAAACTTTGTCTTTGAAACATGAAACTCGGATTTTTTAATGTCGGCCTGGAGCCCGTGATCCATGAGAATCTGCATTATCTTTTTGACGTGGGTCTCATGCTCTTCGGGATTGCTAGAGTATATTAAAATGTCATCCATGTAAGCTGAGCAGAAATCGTCTAAATGTTCCATGAGAATATTGTTGATGAAGCGCTGGAAGGTGGCTGGTCCGTTCGTCAGACCAAAGGGCAGCACCTTATATTTGTAAGTGCCATATCGGGTGCGGAAGGTTGTATAGTCTTCAGAATCTTCAGTCATTCTAATGCGGTGGAAGGCTTGTTGAATATCCAACTTCGTGAAGATCTTTGCCTTCGAAATACGTGCCATTATTTCGTCGATCAAGGGAATCGGGTACGGATCCTTGGCGGTTAGCTCGTTGAGCTTTCGATAGTCAATACACAGACGTAGACTACCGTCGACTTTCTTCGCAAAGAGGATCGGTGCAGCATGCGGAGCGCTCGAAGGGGCAATGAAACCTTTATGGAGGTTCTCTAGGATATACCGCTTGGTTTCTGAGAGTTGTTCATCCGTCATCCGGCGCAGTGGCTCCATAGACAAGTTGTTTCCAGCTTGTAAGTCGATTTTGTGATCGACATTGGGCCTATGGGAAGGGAGCTCATCTGAGGCTCTCCGAGAGAAGAGGTGTTGGAAAGCTTGGTATTGAGACATGAGTTTGTCTTTCACCATATCCTCGTCTGATTGGTATTTGGCCTCCAAAGCCATCTTAGGTGATAGTTTACTATCAAGGGCCGCGATCTCAACTTCGTTTTGGAAGTTTAATTCATCCTGTCTTCGCTTGATCTCTATGTCAATTTCGTTAACCGAAGCAACAAAGGTATAATTTTCCTTTCTATGGGAGTCCCGGGAACTTTGGGCCGGGCTTCTTAGATGGAACCGATGCATTGATGACGCTGAGATCATGGAAATGTTGGTCGAGTACTTGCTGTGTAGTTTCGACCCTGGAGACTGGGTGGGCAATTCGGCTGGTAGTTCTGGCCCATGGCTCTGATCACTCGTGGAATGACTGTAGGGGCTTGATCTCTGGAGCGACTCCTCCATCCTAGATAGACGGTTCCGCATTTCTCTCAAGAAGCATGATGGTCTTCGAGGCTGGGGTTGCATGCGAAACTTTTTGGCTCTCGGTGGCTTACCATTGGCGTAACTGATTAGTGATCTGGGGTCACGGGTAAGCTGCACCCCCGAGAGTTCTGCTTCCTCGGCGGCTTCCATCTGGCTGTCTCGTCGGGCGACGTCTGCTTGATGTTCGGCGTTGGTCTTGCGAGGTGCCTTGTCAATGCAGAGAAGCAATCGGCGATCAGAGTAATTAATAACTAGCATGTCATCTGGCCAGTGTATCCTATTCTTTGATCCAGCGTAGTCCAGCTTGAGATCGTAGTGTTCTAAAAACTTTCGACCAATAAGAATGTCGGTACCACCTAGGTCCGTAACCAGGAAAGGGAAGTTGATACGGCGTTTATCTATGGTAAGTGTGAGGAGGACGGCCGAAGTGATCGGTTTCCCAGAATGGCCGTCATAGCCAGTGGGGACGATTGGCTTAGGAAGGGTGAGAAATGAGGTTCGGAACAATGAGAGAAGTTGGGAGTCCAAAGAGGTACTAATAGCACCAAAGATATTTGCTCCACCATCGATATGTGCACTTGTTTTGATATAATTTCCATTTCTAGCTAGTTCTATATTAGCCAGAAACTGGCGTCCTCTAAATAGAGAACGATAATCAAATTCTAAGTCCTTCCACAAATCATGGCCTTTACCGTAGTGGGAGTCTTTACCACGGCTTAACAGTTTTTTGAAAGATCTTCTGATCTTTCGTCCTCGTCCAACTGTAGGGCTGCGATCCTCTTTTCCATCTGTCGATGCCTCAGAACATCCGGACAGTCTCGCATCCAGTGCCCGGACTTGTGACAAAGTCGGCAATCACCAGCTGGGGTCGAGAGGGCAGGGCTCACAATTGCGGAAGCGAGCGGAGACGGGGAACGGAGTCGGACATTGGAAAGGCCAGTGCCGGAAGTCGAGGGACCGACAAGTGAGGTCGGTCGCCAATTGTCTTTCTTGAGAATTCCGGCGTAGCGGTTACGTCCTCGATCTTCGGCAGGAATAACAACCGCCTTGCGGGCCAGCTGGCTCTCCTCGAAAGCGATGTTGCGAGATTCGCGATCAGCGATGGCTAGGAATTCGTCCAAGATCGCGTAGTTACCATTCATCTTGTACTTCTCGATCCTGACATCTCGTTTCAAGGCCGGGGAGATTTTCTCACAGACATCCTCAAACCAACAGGATCGCGCAATCTTAGCAGTACTCGCATAGTTTGTGAACTTTTTGCGGAACTCGTCGTATGTCATGTTGCCCATGATAAGTTGTTGGTACTTGGATTTTGCAGCTTGCACATGATTATGGTCAAAAAAACGTTGATCCAATGCTTTGAGGACATCTTCTGCTCCATCAAATACTCCTCCGAAGTCGGGATCCATATGCTGCAGGATGATTGTCTTCGCTTCTCCTCCTGTACACTTGAAGTATGCCCTAACTTGGGCTTGCCCTTGTCGGAAGTTCCCCGAAAACTCTTCGAAGAAAAGCTTCATTTCCATCTTCCAAGCATCGTATCCAATGTCGCCCAGATGGTCGGTAAACACACTTCGCGGGTACTTGACTCGGTGTGACTCTACAGCGGCGATCAAAGGATTAAGTACAGGCAGATAGTAGTCAACCGAAGGTTGAAGATCAGCCGTGAGGGCGCAAGGGGTCGTTCGAGCCTCGGTGGTTGGCGACTTGCTTGACTGAGAATTGGCGAGCGCTGCGGCGACGATCTGACCTATTTTCGCTTGCTGAGCTAAGGTGAAGTCAGACATTTCTTCCACTTCCCTATCTTCTTTCAGTGTATCCTCAGTGGTCTGTAAAGGCAGATCAGTGCTGCTAGGAAAACCGTAACGCGCAGGCGTAGTAGTTTCTCGTGCGCTTCGACGCGTTGACATGCGTGGAAGTTGGAATATGGATACCGTTTTTTATGAATGGCAATCGAGTTAGCGAAGTTCCGAGGCAGAGAAAGAACGCTACAGAGGTAGGCGCAACTTTAATAATTTTCCGGCTTGCTCCGGAGACACTCCAATCAGCGAACTGACCAGAAGGCACCTACTTGGAATGGTAGGCAAGAAGTCGTTGGTTAAGTCGTGCAGCAGAGGTGCGACGACGCAGTTAATGACTGGCAGATAATATGCTTCTCAGCAAAGGTTGTATTGGTCTTTTCTTATATTACGACCGACCTCAGGTTGACACTAGAAGACTCCCTCGAAATATAAAAGAGTAATTGCTTTGTATTTGGACCTAAAGCTACGCACAATAACTAAAAGAAAAGACAAGGAGAGAAAGAGGTCTGCAGCCTCGCTGGGCTGAAAACTCCACCAGCTCGCTTCCGGGACCAACGCTTACTCAACCAGACTCCACATCACGTGATACCATAAACCTATCATCCATAAACCTATCATCTGTAAACTCAAGCCGTAACACCTCTTGTCGATGGTTTGTTGGGAGTTGAGATCCAAGATGTCTGTTCTTAACTCGCTTAGCTGGACTGCCAATCT
Source organism: Blumeria graminis f. sp. triticale (assembly GCA_905067625.1). Taxonomy (NCBI): domain Eukaryota; kingdom Fungi; phylum Ascomycota; class Leotiomycetes; order Helotiales; family Erysiphaceae; genus Blumeria; species Blumeria graminis. The sequence continues at coordinate 1,759,011 of LR898471.1, read as the reverse complement.
TTCATTAACTTTTTCCCAGTCTGCCTTTTTCCATTGGGGACGTGGTTCTAGTTTTTCGTTTACTTGTGGATGGATTGAAATTTGCGTAGATATCGGAATGTGGTCGGAGGATGCTACAAGATTGCTATCTGGCTGGCAGGTTGTAACTTCCTCTTCAAGCTCTTTCGATAGGAAGACGAGATCAAGGGTACTCTGGCTTCCCCTGTTATGCCACATGATGGTCCCCTCCGGAAGAACTAACTCCATATTTTTATCTCCCAGTATTTCTATCAAGTCTTCAGCTAGCTTATGATGACTAAGAACTGATTGCCCCCCCATCTAGGGCGGTGTAGATTGAAGTCCCCCACAAGGATATGTTGGCCTTTTTTACAGAAAAGTTCTGGGAGATATTTTAGGGTCCCTAGTTCTGTGCTACTGTGTGATACGGGAGGAGGGTTGTATATATTAGTGTCAAAGCAGCATGTAGACAGCAGGGTGGAAACTTGAGTCAAAGAGGTGATATTCAGGCTAAAGGGCGCCATCCTACATTGTGCATGAGATAGGTGCATAACTGATCGGCCAAAAGGCCAGACCAGAAACATAGAACACTAGTTTATGGTTATCTCCACATATATAGATTATACAGAAGGCAATCCTGACAATTAGTAACATAAATTTTTCCTTTGTTTGTCTGCATGCTGATGGAGATATATCTCCATTGTAACAGTTCCAATAAATAAAGCTTGGGCGTTCATATGTCGAAAGGTAAGTTTATTTACTAACTGAAGAACAAAACTACTGCTACACTCAACGCCCTATTTATATACATGATTCCAATATTTCAAACACTAGTCTCTGTCCTCTAGTCCGGCTCCCACTATTAAAGTGTGGGCTAGTTACCAACGATGTTTCGTGCACGGGCAGTACCAGACTTTCAATACCAGTGTATCTTAGCGCTGAGGTAATGAGTATGCATGAGATGAATAGCACAGACTACAGGCAATCTACCGGCTTACTAGCCGCCATATCCATCCGCCTCTATTGGGGTTTGTTCCTTTCTCCAGTTCGTGACTGCGAGATATTTACTTATATATATACATTTTCTACCTTTGCGGCCATCTGGGAATATCAGATGGTAGGCTGGGTGTTTAATTGTAGTTTTCTCTGTTGGATGACGCCATGGCTCTTGTATAGCCACTACGTGGTGCTTTAGTGGGTCTAGGGCTTGCAGGAAGTGGTGTTGTACTATATTTTTGCTTTTATTGACGTTATACTGTGTTATGTTTAATATATTTGCACCTTTCATTGATCCATTACGCAGTCCGGTGCCCCGTTAGTCTCTTTAGGGTTCTCCCGTGTCACAGTCCGGGGTGTAATTTGGGTGAACGACGTCAGCGCACCGGGTGGGGAAATCATTTGGGCCCATGATCCTGAGATATCGGGGCCCGAGGGGCCGGGAGTCTTGCGTGGCCTTCCAGGACCTCGGCGGGTGCTAGTTGAACCAACAGGACTGATTATTTCCACAACTGATGTACCTGCTCGTCTTTTCCTGGAGCCTACCAATTGCCACTCATCTTGAAGGTCTTTTTGTGATACCGCTACCTGTTGATATCTCCCCGGATCACAAGTCCAATTTATTTCGGCCTTAGACTTTGCCGCTAGTTTAGTTGGATAGCTTTGGTCTCATGCTGGATGCTTTCTCCCACAATTACAGCATCTAGTATTATGTTGACCATGGCATTCTCGGGTATTATGTCCTCCAGCACATCTACCACACTTGGATTCAGCTGTGCAGGTCTTAGCAGTATGGCCGAACTTCTGACAGTTAAAGCACTGCATTGCCCGGAATCCTGAACGGAATATCTCTGTGGCTTTGGCTTCATATTGCCAGACCATACCTTTAGTAATAGCTTTATCCGCATGATCTGCTTGTGAAAACCATAATATCAACGATCCTGCAGTTTTTCCCAGTTGATTTGATTTCTTGAGCCATGTGGCTTTTTGTATCTTGATCCCCTCAATGTATGTTTCATTAGCTCCTTGTAGTGCTGCGATATGTTCGGGGTTCTCTGGCTTGAATGAGAGTGGCATTCCGTGAATCAGTACCTGATAAATGGGACATGCTATATGAGCTGTCGTGGCCAGCTTTTGTGTCCAGTCTTGGTTTTATTCCATCCTATCTTTTATTGCCTGTTCCGCAAAAAAGACCTTTACCTGCCCATTCCTCATCTGCCTGGCCCCTATAACTTCTCTGGCTCCAATTTTCCTCATCAATTCTTCGCTGGTAAGCTGGGCTACATTCTCTCTCTCATTTTCATCTGTTAATAAGATGTTGCGCCCGACCACATTCACAATGCCCATACCTACTCTGGGCTAATCACCCCTTACTACATTGGTCCTATCTTCCAAATTAATACCTTTTCGCCCTTTTATCTTAAATAATAGTTCATAATGTTCTTCGTCTTGCTGGCCATCATCAAGCTCAGAGTTATTGACAGATTAAATCTTCAACAGGACCGGACCGGTTCAGGTTAACTGCAGTGAAGTACAGATATATCTCATCCCACCTACATGACCGGGCCATCTCAGACTTCACCCATGTGTTGAATCATGTCAAGCCCAACCGTCCAGAGAATCATCTTTTGACGCGCCGAGGCACAAATTCCTCCTCAGCCTCGGCCACCACGCGCTCGAGCCCTTGAAATCCTCGTTGACTCAGAAATATAAATGCTGTTCAATATTTCATCGTTGCTCTAGCCTTGCACCTTCATATCGTACCATTAGATTGTTATCGTCATCGGGGATTTGTGCGATACCCTCAGTGTATCTTCCCTTTTCTTCCTCCTTTGTACATGTTCCGTTTCCATCATGACTTTCCTCATTAGGGCGTGTATAGATAGGTGATGTGTCGAATATGGAAGTGGATCGCAGGTGTGGAATCGACTGAGAAAAGCTTCGTCGGAAATACATAAGGAGTTTGAGAGATGTGGAATGTTTGAATAAGACCCTCAGATAGACCTAAATCTATTCGTGACTTGTATGTTGGTGTTGATGAGTTTTTGTTCAACTTTGTTCCGGCTATGAAATCTCTGCCATCTGATTTTTCCACCAAAATATCGAGTGCAACTCCTTCAAGTCGAAAATCCATCAAATAATATTCATCCCATCTTTTTTCATAACTGAATCTCGGCTCTGGGAGAATATTTCACTTCCAGCTTCGTAGAGAGCACCACTGACAGGTGTTCAGCCTTCGCCCTCCTCTACGGGTACTTGATCATGTACATAGATAAAAGACTCGTGCACAGCGAGCTTATCGATAACTTCCGGACGCAGAAGCTTCGACGCCTTTGTCGCCGTCATCTTACTCTGCTAGGTCCATAATCAAGTCAGAAGTAACAGAGGCGAGTAAACATCGGATAGACAACGTGCCCGCATCAGAAATTTGCGCCTACTTTGATGACTCATCAGAAGGAAACGGAAGGTCAGCTTTGGGTTTGTTTTGAGGAGATATGGCAAGACGCTTCTAAAAAAGAGCGGTATCAGATATCGAGGAGAGGTACTGGACGCGGAAATCATAGAGGCGCCAGAGGATCTTGAGGCGGCGCTGAGAATGAGAGAAGTGCAACATCGGCAGGGGAGCGATACGGCGAGTGAATGTGTTGCTAAACAGTCAGCATGCTGTAAAAGCATTTGGGACAGGCATCTCTTTAACCAGTCTCGAAGAGGTACGACAGTTTCGCATGCTTTCAGGATCAGCTATCGTGACAGTCAAGTGGATCCCCGGCCACTCAGGAATACAGGGGAACGAAGAAGCAGACACAACTCCGCGCTCAGATTTACGAATATTGCCTAGTCCGTACAATCAATCAGGATCCATCTCGTTTGCATACCTTCGCCGTATCATGAATAATCGGCTACAAGCTTTGCTTAGCAATTGGTGGGATAAAGCGTGCCCTATTCGGTATCGAAAGTTAGATCTGCTTATGAATCGGCGCAAGCCGCCAGAGCTGACTCTATCAAGGCATTTACTCCTCGAACTGTTTTCAGCCCGCATGAGCCACGTTAATTTCGCAGCCTGTAATTGACGATTCAACAATATAGATGCGCCGGCAAAGACGAATTTTTCACTTTCCTGTAGTGCCGGTGTAATCGCTCAGTATGCTCTGCATATCTAGGATAGCCAAGAAGAATCGCATCCGAATATAAGTCGAAAGCAACCTCAAGTATATCTAAAGTCGACGATTTCTTGTCAATATCGGACCTATCATTCTCACGCGAGTCCTCTACCTCAATTTTCTACACCACCCCGCCTCAAATATCAATAATGGCGTTACACCAATTGCAATCGGGTATTTGCCTCATCAAAAACCGGCCTTCTCCCACTACACATATACGATGCTATCGATACCTGCGAGGAGGAAATTAAGTCAAAATCTACAAAGCTCTGGTCTTGGTCTATGGGGGACCGTTGCTCCAACAGGGCTTCACATCTTGAGAGAGGACAGGCAGTTGGGGTGTGGGACGAACGAGTGAAGAGGTCACAAATGGGCATGCTGGGACGCACATTTTTCGAGTAAGTCGACTTAAGATTTTCTGTGGGTGCAGAAGCAACAATTTTGGATAGTGCAACCGACACTCTAAAAATAGGCAATGATGGAAGGTGTTTTGGTCCGCCTTCTGGTCGTCATCTCCACGAATTAAAGTCTGGGTAGCCTGGACACCTACCTCACTCAAGAGAGGGAGGACTGTGAGGCCATATCTCGCGCGGCGGCTATATATAAGATGCCAAAGGCATGTTAGGGTAGCCAAAGTTTTTTCATGTTTTCCTTTTGGTGGATAGAATAGAATAGAATAGAATTTAAGGTTTTGGTGGATATTAACGGTTGAGGGAAGGGTGAAAGACTCTAGCACAAAGGTCTCGAGTGGTATCAGCGAATACACCTACTACATGAATGGTCCAAATGTCAAACTGAGATATCGTCGTATATAGTCGTCAGGGAGGCTAGTATTCTCCGTGTTATGCTCTTTGAGTGCATGGCTTATGCCCGTCACGGATAAATATTCATTCAGTGCCTTGATAACAGAAAGACCTCCAGAATACCGCGCCCTTAGTACAAAACTAACCATAAAAAAATCGGAGATCAATGATATTTGAGATGGGGCCTTTGTTGACGATACAAACGTTTATACCGATTTAGCGCGGCTTCACCACTGTTACATAGAGAGAGAGGTATGTTTATTGAACTACTTAAGTCTTATATTATCTAACACATTGGGCTTCTTTTTGTCCCACGCCACACCTTGTACAGTGCTCCTATCCTCTTTTGTTACTTGAAAGATCATTGATATATTCCCCTTGATGAATAGCCATTCAGCTCAGTGTTTACCTGTGGAATTCAGCCACCTACCACTATCACATAGCTTCGTTAGCATCCGAGGCATGAATGCCATTCTGTTATCTTGATTCATCTCTTCTGTAATTTTTCTCCCATATTGTGTCATGTAAGGATAGCTGCACTCGAAATTAAAGTCCAAAAGATAACATAGCTTTCTAGCGAAACGGGTTAATTCCAGCATTTCACTGGGGAAAGGTAACTGTCGTCACGTGTTCCATGTTGATTAGCGAACGGCCGAGTTGTAAACTAGTAACAGTTGATCTGTTTGGGACTACTCCCAATGAGAAAGCCTCGCCCTAGACGTCCTACAGGATTGAGAATTTCCTTTGGTTTTACAGGATAACAAACCAAAAGATATAATACTGCCTCGAACCAGTTACAACCGAGACCGTAACAGCTACTGTAGCAACAGCAGCTAGCGCTACTCCCGTCCCAGGGTATTGAGACAAATCCAGACAGCTCCCTTTCAATCTGGATATTCCGCTTTCCTCAAGACCATAGCCGTCTTTCACGTATTCTTTATCTCTTTGGATGCCGCACAGTTACCCGAATCCTTCCTAAACGCTCGTCGATAGTACAGTGCAGGACGTGCTGGCTTTGGCACAACAGCCTCGCTTGTTCCCCTGCGCCAAGATGCCGCCTTTGTGGGTCTCCCCAACACACAGAGAAGGACCACAATAACCACGGCGCTGCACCGGCTGGACATACGTGCCCACCGCAATTTGCGTACTGTCACGGCCCTCATCCAGCAGACTACCCAACTTGTGAGCTACCGGCACAACCCTCTAATCCACCAAAGACAAAATCACAGATTATTGCCATCCGGAAGATCTTCTCCAAGGCACGCACTCGCCGCCAAGTAGAATCAGGATGCGTTAAACCCTCTGACACTACGCAGGCCTTCAGCACCTCTTAAATAGCATAGTACACTAGCTATCCAACAGTTTCCCAGGGAGCAGGACCATCAAGAATCGCAGCCGTAGCCAAGTGGACTCTTTTCTTAAACCCTTTCGAGACCTTGAAAACATCGGCCAGAGTGTTATATAATCAGATGGAACTTTGAAAAGATAAAAGTCAATGTGGCAAACTTCCAGCTTGCTTTGCACCAGTTTATGTCGTACTAACTTGCCCTCTCATATGTGGGTATTGCGTTTACACTTAAGGGGTTTATTTTTATTTTTTATTTTTCCCGTATATATCTTTTCCATCATTTATCATTGTCGTATCTTAGTCATCGGATACTCTCCTTAATTGTTGATCAGGTCTCACCTCCCATGGTTAGGGAGTCGTAGTCCTCCGACAACTGAGGCAGTAAGCTATAGCGTCCTTTGCTCATTTGGGTTTTAGATAAGACGTGCATAAGCCCGTTTTTAGATGTTAAATACAAAACAAATATACAAACAATATAAGCATAGAGGTTCAAGCAACCTGAAACCGCAGCTTGTTTCACAGTTATGTTTTTCCTGCTTACCCGTTGCCTTGTCTAAAAAATCACCAGGGATAGAGATTTTATCTGTGATAAATTGCGTGTGCCAGGCGAATCGATCCCTCATTTCGATGAATACACTTTGTTCTTCGCGTCCGGCCTGCGTTGTGCTCAGTCATAGGGCATGACCCTCAAAATTAATTGGAAAATATTGCAGAAATCTTAACTTAAAATTACTAATAAACTTGATAGCCTTTGCATTCCTTTATTTTCAGAGACTAAGTAGTGGTTTGAAAAAAATCCAATCCGGCTTTTAGTCTTACAATCTAGCCCTCGTCCAACTAAACATGTGTCTGTACCATTCAATGCGATCGATGCTGAACGACTGCCGCTAAGATCGGACAAATTTCATAGGTTCAGATCAGCTGAAGATCCAAGTTCAAAAGTTCGAGAAACAAAATAAAAAATTAGGTTTGAGTTTGATGATGGATTTTGGGGTTCTTGAAATATACATGTACATATTAATGGATTACTGCGTAATATACTATAGTTTGGAATATAACGTCTTCGAGAAAAAGGAAAAAAATACTGTGAATCAATTAGGAATAGCCATCTACTTGTCAGCTATGGAGAAGCAGTAGTGTATGCATTTTATCCCTATAACTGAGTACGGGCAATTTTTCTAGTGTGCGCCAAAATGAACTACTCTCACAGGTTATGTTAAGGATGCGATTGACAAAGATTATACGATCCCTACAAGACTAATCAATGTGATTGAATTTATGACTGTATGAACTACCGCGGTCAAGTATATTATTTATTAGTGTGTACAGTTGGAAAAAATAACATAAATACAAACACTAGATTTTCATGGGTATATTACAGATTTTTTGTATTTTTGGAGTAGGTCACGTCTGGGGCTAAAATTATATTGTCAATAAGCAGTAGTTTCTCATATTTTCTTATTGGCACGCAAATGTGGCACCAGCTGACATACGCCGTTAGTTTGTAATAAATCTTTGTAGTGAGCAGTAGCAGATGAATTGCTGTCTCTGGTAGTAGTTCCAACATAATTGCAAGAGACTGGATTTGGTGTGTCCAATAAATTTCGATGGCTCCATGAATAGCCAGACGCGTCTCGATTCTGACACATATAGCCGCCAAAACAAATATACACAAATAGAGGTCAGCTGAACAGATATCGCTTAGATGTAGACCCTCCTGTGACGCCCCTTGTGGCAATCATCCTTGAACCCGCCGGAATCACTAAAACTCTCGACGATGGCACCGCGATAACAGTACATAACACCGGTTGAACTGAACAAATAACTGTTGTACGGTTCAATAATTGCCCTAGACACTTCCCCAGATGAAATCGCAGACTCGACGTGAGCCCTTGGTGTCACTTCATACGCTAGGGGGTGATATATTTACTCTGGTTTGAGTTCCCATGAAGGTATGTCAGGAACCGCATATTTTATATTTATGAGCATGTGAGCTGTCTATGTATGCAGCTCACCATGGTCTGCACTGATTTTAATACAACATGCTATTATCGCTAACTATTCTGAAAATATAGACTTCGTCCAGACCCCGAGAAATCGTAGTGGCTCATGCCAGTAAACGTGAGCATGCTGCACGTATATCTATCAGCGATATGAATCATCACGTTACGGAAGCAATCGGTGACCTCTATGGCGATGACGACTACACGAATCGAGATTCTCAATCTGCCACAACTGAAAACATAGAACAGAATGAGGCATCAAGCCTTGAGGAGTCATACTTAGATAAAAGAAATTCATGGACAAGATCTATAGTGAATGGAAAAGGGTTACCGCTAAGATCGATCGCTTCTCCAATAACAAATACAATGCAACGAAACTCTTTTGATGCAAAGAATCTACCTCAAACTCTCTCATTACGAGAGGAACCACCAAGTACTCAATTTCCTCTCAATGATATCGATTATGAATCAGATCCTGCTGAAGTAGCACAAGCACTGTCAAATTTGCAAGCCCTCCGGCGGCTATCGATGGATGTCGGCAGTACAAATGATCCTGACCTACCGTCTTTTCAAAGCGCCTCTATGATGCCTTCGATTGCACCAACTGGAAATGATAATGGTGATGATCCCTCCCGACTATTTTGGGTGCCAGCTAGAGTGCACCCGGAACTAGCACCAATGGAATTCAAGACTTTTCTAGAAAATCGAGTTCAGTCTATCAAGCGGCAGCCTGGTGAACAAAGATCTTCCACAGATATGTTTAATCGGACAGGAACTTCCGAAGGCTCTCTACAAAGAAAAAAATCGATGTTATCCAGGCAGGTCAGCAGTAAAATTGAGCAAGATTTCAATGACGAAATAGGAACCCCCGGACAAGTTTATAGAAAAAGTTCGCTTTCTCAGTCCATATCAGAGCCTAAAGGTATCGACTTGAATGAAATAGATGCCTTAGTTAGGGATCCCTCAAAAGTAATGATGAAGTTGACTCTTGATACAAAGAATATTGAAGGTGCTGGAGATTATGAAGATACTCCTATATTACCTCAAGCACCTGAAATTGGATTACGGAGATCGACAAGAACGACTTATCGGAGAGGTAGTTTGAGAAAAGGAGAGCGGGTTCCTTCTTCCAAACGAGTTGGCACTCTGAAAACAAACACTGACGGTGAAACTTACTCCATGCAGAATGAAGGAAACAAATCCCCGGCTCATATTGAGCCATTGGAACCCGATAATTTTTCTCATCCAACTCGTGTAATTCGGCGGTTACAGAGTCTATCTAATTCTACGCCAGTAACACCAACTGATGGCTATGAAACAGACAGCTCTATAATAAAGGATGGTCTGATATTAAACCCAAGTACCAAGAGCACAAACAGCATTGAATCCTCTCAAAAAACTAGATCGGGCTATAGTTTAAGTGCTACAGACTCGTGTACCGATTTGCCTCAAAGAAATTACACAGTCCATACAGAAAAAAAATTTATACCAGAAATAATCGAGACCCCTCCACTAGAACTTCAAACTTATCAAACGACAGAAGGTCACACAGGGCTGTATCAAGATGTATCTTCCAGACAGACCCAGACCGCATCTCAAGCAATCAAAGCTACATGTGAGCCTGTCACTCACCAATCTAAGCGTCCAAATAGTCCAAATTCTCAAGTACCGCAAATGAAAGTGGTATCTTCACCATCAACAAACGAGGTATTATCTCAGGACCCATCCCAATTAAGCAATGGTGCCAAGACTGAGACATCTTCAACAACACCAAATGTCGAGGCCAAGAAGAATGACAAAAAGTTAAAGAAAGACAAGGATGAAACTGAAAGCTTGATATCAAGAAAACCAACTTGGAATTGGTTCAAGGGTAGTGATGAACGAGAGAGAAAAGAAAAGAAGAAAGAGGAAGATAGAGAAGGTAAAAAGAGTAAGAAGGTTTATGCTGAAAAATCCCACGATACTGCCAGACTAGACGTATTACAATCCACCTTAGACACCGGAGCCTTCAAACCTCGAGAAAGTATATTTCTCGATCGGGAAAGTGTAGAGGTCAAGCCTCTAGAGGATAAAAGGAAGGAAAACCGCAAAGCTAGCGGCGAGAAGAAAGAAAAAGATAGTATATTTTCATCTATTTTTGGTGGAAGCAAAAGAAGAGGTGAACGTGATGCCAGTGGGAAAAAAGGCACTTCACTTCGAACTCTATCACCAGAGCCGCCTCTACGGCAACTTAAACCTGACGTCGATTATAATTGGACCCGATTCTCTATTCTTGAAGAGCGAGCTATTTACCGGATGGCTCATATAAAATTAGCCAATCCTCGACGAGCGCTTTACAGTCAGGTGCTCTTGAGTAACTTCATGTATTCTTACCTTGCGAAGGTACAACAAATGCATCCTCACATGCAGATACCTCAGTCAGCTCTACAGAAGAAGCAGGAGCTAGAGCGACGACAGAAGGAACAGGAGCAACAATCGGCGCAACATTATTCTGAAAATGGCCAGTATCGCTATGATTATCATCAGGTTAGAAGCTAGGCTTTTCAAAAGATCGAAATTATAGGAAAAGGCTAACTCTGAGCAGGGTATCGCGCAATACGCTGAAGGTGATCATACTAATGAAAAGTCTGAAAGAGTTAATTACGTTGATGATTCACAAATCTACGATTATGATCATCAAGAAGGCAATGCTAATCAGAGGCAAGACTTTCACCGACCTGAATCCCGAGCCTCACAACATACAGCGGAGACATTGTACGAAAACCAAGATCAATACGGGCGACGAGATGATGAATACTACCAATTTAGCGATCAGCATGACGACATAGATGAGAGCGATATGTGGTAATCGTTTCTTACATGTTTATATGTTTTGGAGTTAGCAGAGACATGATGGAGTTCGGGTGTAATCATGTTCGGAATGGGTCCACTTGTTTCTGATGGGAAGCGGTTGGAAGCATGGCGCTGCAATATGAATGATAGGTTGGTAGTCATCCTAGAGGCTATGAAGGCGACTACGATGGGGAGCTACGGTTTTGTTAGGGCACGCTAGATCTGGCTTCCTAGAAGCGCAGCGAAACGAAATAAACATGATGCTTCACATTAACGTACACTATCATTGCAAGCAAATTACGTAGCATTTAAAGAGTTCTTGAGGACTCAACTGATGCTGCTTACAGCCTCATATAAATTTGTCCAAGTGATTCTAGCGAATCTTTAAACAGTAGAGAAAACCCATTAGAAAAGACGGGGAATAGATATGGAGATCGATACTAATGCTACTCTAATTCTACGCAAGCGACAGATATGTTATCGAGACCATCGAGTCGCGATTTTTTATTATTTTTCGTTGAAGTTGCCATGTTGCCAGCCTCAATATATTGAAAATTTGTAGTGGTAAGAGCTTTATTCCCAATTTTACATCTCTAATCAGACGAGATGGGTGAAACTTTCAATGAGATAGCAATTAGAAATTACCGGAAGCTAATAGTCTATCGACCACAGTTTACGTTCAGTACATGAATCGATGGGTACTACTATACTTACACTTTCTGATCCTTAGACAAGAGCCACCGATAAAATGCAGAGACCCGATATGAAAGCACGATATGGAATTTAACAGACAAACTAACCTAAGGATATCAAGCGACGGATGAGGAAGTCTTAACTCCTATTAGTGGATTCTCTCACAGCTGAGGATCACTCACGACAAAGGATAGCTTTGCGAGTTTTCGACGAAATAGCTTTTGGAAGGAATGATACTGATAAATTCTTGGTTGAGCCCCATACCTGAACGAATTCTATGACTGCCCAAATCAAAGACTTAATTATTTTCCTTTCAAATACAAACCGCGGATAGCCACAAGCTCAACTAGTGTTCTTGTTCAAAATAACTAAGACTCTTCATCCTCTTAGATTTTACTGGAAGATTTTCTCAACTAAACTCAACTTAAGAGACTTTGCAAGTTCGACTTGTAACACACTAGATCATGCCAATATGTAGAAATCAAAGTCGAAACATAAGACACGAGAATACATCTGTCTCTATAACTTAAGCGTGATGTGAAGGTGCGGTCGAGGTGCCGGCCTTGCATGTGACCACATCTTGGCCATTTGCACCAATAAATCTAACTGCGACAAATCACCAACAAAATAATTATGAAATTTTGCCTGCATATGAACGAATGAATTTGGCAGAGGCTCGGAAGGGATTTATGCCGCGGAGCTTTGATATCGGATTCTCTAGAAGATCGGAAATTACACGCAAAAACAATGCAGTGAAGTTCAGGGTGGTAAAAGGCTCGCGTAGTCAATGGTTGTTAACCTGGTCTAGCTCAGTTATACTCGTGTTCGAGCTTCTCAGAGAACGCGAAGGCCGTCAATTACTCAGCACGCTAATACAAAAACAATTAAACCAACCGCAAGTGGCGTCGCTTCTAGACGAGAGCCAGTCTAGCACGGCCAGTGTGGAGAATTAGCCTGCTACTGACATCCCAAGGTATCGAGAACTCGGATACTCTCCGATAGTGAGCCTGACGCTGTAAGTGCTAGGAAAAGTGGAATTTAGCCACCCCATTGGCCTTTCAACAAGGATAGGCGGCGGGTTCACAGATAGTGGTGAACTAGATCCGGACACCTGTCAACGTCGTGCCCCACAAATAGGGAGGTCAGCTACTTTCCTTCGAAGTCACATTCCAGTTGTGAACAAGAGATAGACAGTTTATACGTGTAAGCCTTGGGATCAAATGAGGTAGCGTAATAAGGCTCATAGGGAAATGTTTGGGTAGATATCACTACAGATTAGGATTTCAAATATACCCTAAATTTTCTGCGGATAGAGTACAGCTCATGGAGGGCAAGACTGAACACCTGTACGCGGTATCCTCTACGAATCTAGGAGTGAGATATTCTCTCAGAGCCATGTTCAGTCAAATTTTGCTATATGAAATAAGCTGGCCCACGAGGCAATGATTCAAAACACTCCACCACGTCAATTTATTACTTCCAACAAGATCGACTCATACCTAAATCTCATCAATTCTACAAGTACGACTCAGTAAATCCTCATTCCAATGATAACACCTCTTTTCGACTTTCTCTGGCCTCAGCTGGTCACCAAATACACGCTCACGCCGATATATAAGCCCGACGGAGGAAGCAAAGCGTTGTGCACAGGTCTGGGAGAAATTTGTTTGGGATGGACGTTAGAGGAATCAGGACAAGTTCACGAGATGATGCAAAGGAAGGATATAACCTCGATGAGCGCGAAATTTCAAATTTTGGTAAGGAGTTCACCGAACTGGGTTTTGTGCGTGCCAAAGCTTCGGTTGCGAGGGTGCAGGCGACACTATAATCACCACCACGGTTGGATGGTGCGGTGGTACATCGTCTTGGCCGGTCTGCCAAATAAAGTCTGGATAGCTTGGACACATACCCCACTCGAGACAGTAGATCGCTGGTTCAAATCCGGCAAAACACAACCACATTTCTCGCGGCGCTGGTATACATAGATGACAAAGGTATGCTTGGATAATCAAAGGTTTTAAATCGTCCCTTTGATGGGCACTCACAGAGGAGGGTCGACTGTTTGTGTAAGCTAACATACCTCATAGTGGTATTTGCGAATGAAATCCAGAGTATGAGTGTATCTAACGTCAAAAGAGTCATCACACATGTATACATAGCACCGGTCATGTGTCATAGCTTTATAGCTGAATACACATTAAATGATTAAAAAAAAAACACCAATTGATCCGGCGACAACGACAGGAGGTTCGTAGAGGATACCACTGATAGTTGTTGAGTTTAGTTCCCCCTAATCACGTGAATATGACCATCAAAAAGGCTCGATCTCCCCGTTAGTTTGTAATAGAGATGAATTTTGAATGAGTCATTCATTTTTGCAATCGTAAACCCTCTTAAGGTTGACTTCTGCTTAAAATAAGTCGACAAAACTCCTCTCCATCGTCACCTGGATAGTAAATTTAAGATGCCCTATTTTTGTAATATATGATCATTTCCAAGGGAATTACTGAAGTTCATATTTGGAGAAGATAATACTGACATGTATTCAGCCTTAATTTCTTGAGAAGGTTTGGGAATGTTGGAGTAGTCAATATATGTCGAGGTTTTCCCTGCAGGGTATGCACGGCCTAAATTAAGACGCAATTACCAATTGAAGGAATAGAAATCAACATCAGTATTTTTGAATCACTTCGTAAAGGAACCGGAATCTTTTAAGCAGCCATTTGTATCCCTTTGTCTTGAGTCCTTTGTATCCATGAACGGCTATTCATATATCTAAGCAGAGATACAAAAATTAACATAAATTCTTCACTAAGAATCTCACAATTCTATTAGATAAGATAGCAATCCTGCCGTCATCTAAATGTACCTCTTACGAAGTTATTAAAGGAGGGCAAGACTGAACACCTGTACGCGGTGTCCTCTACGAACCTGGGAGTGAAATATTCTCCCAGAGCCAAGTTCAGTCAAATTTCGCAATATCAAAGAAGTTGGCCTACGAGGCAAAAATCCAAATTACTTATCCACGTCGTTGTTTCGCTCCCAACGAGTTTGACTCCTATCTTCGTCTCATCAAGTCTACAAGTACGACCAAGTACATCCTCATCCCGATGACCACACCGCTCTTCGACCTTCTCTGGCCTCAGTTGACCGCCAAATACACGCCCACGCCGATATTTATACCCGACGGAGGAAGCAAAGCGTGGCGCACAAATCTGGGAGATAGTTATTTGAGATGGACTTGAGAGGAATCAGGATAAGTCGACATGATGATACGAAGGAAGGATAAAACCTCGAAGGGCGTGAAATTCCGAATTTTGGCAAGGAGTTTTTCGAATTGGGCTTTGTGCGCGCCAAGACTTCGCTTGCGAGAGTGCAGTTGACACTATAAAAACAAGCAAACGATGGAAGGTGTTGTGGTCCGCCTCCTGGTGGTGTTCTCTGGTATAGTTTGAGTAGCCTGGGCACCTACTCCACTTGGGAAGGAGACACCTCAGATCACATATCGCGCGGAGAAAGGTTGAAAGATGATGGAGGCATGTCTGGATAACCCAGGGTTTTTGAGATGTTCCCCTGGGTGGGTATTCACGGATGAGGGTTGACTTGGGGTGAAGAAAAAGCCACCATAACTTCGCAGTGGTACTTGCAAATGAAATCCGAGGCATGAGTGCTCTTCTTGTAAATTGAGTCATCTATCATACACTTCTCTGATATTGTGTC
The DNA here is from genome assembly GCA_905067625.1 of Blumeria graminis f. sp. triticale. Lineage (NCBI taxonomy): Eukaryota > Fungi > Ascomycota > Leotiomycetes > Helotiales > Erysiphaceae > Blumeria > Blumeria graminis. Next base: position 1,743,458 of record LR898471.1, on the reverse strand, counting down.
ATAGCTAGATAGCTGCATACGCAATTAAAATCTGATGCAAAAAAAAAAAAAAAAAAAAAAAAAAGAAGTTATTAAAGCTTGTCGCGTGGAAGCAAGGGTCCGTCCCTAAAAACTCGTGATAGATGGATTCACAGACATTTAAAGTGTCTTGGTGCCACAGGGCGAGGCCACTCAACATGAGGTACATATTACAAATGAGTTGTGCGATGGGAAGAGAAGAGACTATCTAGCTACACGAAGGTCTTGAGGGGCTCAGTTATCGCTTAATCTCAAACCACGCCTACTACCTTCCTACTACCGTGAAACTTTGGAAAGGACTCCTGCAAACGGGATGTGTATCAATAGCTTTTTGTGGAGGCTTCTTGTATGCAAATCACAAATTTTAATGGATGACAACCTTTTTGATAAATCTAGGAGAGTTTTTTTGGAGCAGAATAAACCTTAGTCTCCAGAAGAGTAAATTTTTGTATCAGTCATTACGATCTGTTCTATATTACTTCTACTACTTCGTGCTCATGGTTTTAAAATAATTTAACAATGCGGTTGTTTTTGATGCGCAAGGCCTCATCTTTAATCTACTTTGATATACCAGTTCCATTAGATTTTCATTCATAACCTCATTAAGATACACTCCTACTTTATACTACCCTCCAAACTAATATTTCGGGAAACTTACATAATCATGGGGCCTCGCTCAGGCGATAAAAATTTGAAGGATCTTCGGGCAGCCCTGTAGAAGGATGATCTGAAATTGATGCAGGTCGCTGGTAAGGATTAAAAGGCACCTGATTCGTCGCGGGTTGCCAAACACCCAAAGATTCGGTGGACTGGTTAGACACGGGATAGCCAGCTTTTAAAGCAGGTGGAGGATGTAGGTTTGTAAATGGGGTAGTGGTCTCATTACTTGGCTGTTGCTGATTGTAGACTGGTTTTTGCGGAGGAACGTAGGCGCTGTATCTAGGTTGAGGTGTGGAAGACTCTTGGCCTGCCGGACTGACAGGATAGCCACTGTCTTGTGGATATCCTTGAGTGGATGCCTGTAGACGTAAGTTATTGTTATATTTCGCCGTATGTAAGGACTCGTGTAGGCGATCTTCAATGAAAAACGTACCTGTGATGGTTGGGGAATAGGGTATGAGCTTGTGGGCGGTGGACTTGTCTGGAGAGGTGCAGGCTTTAGTGCACTTAAGGAGTCAAAAGACCCAGTATCTTGATGAGAATTTTGATAGATTGGACCATGAGTTTCCACAAAGGATTGTTGTCCTGGAGGGGCGACATAAAATGGTAATGGACCATTTCTTTGAGGATGGAACTTTTGAGAAGATGGTGGGTTTTGTGGATAAGATGGCTCTGACAAAGTGTGAGCGTGACATTACTTTCAAAACCTACCCGACTAACCATTATGTAATGAATTGGAGGAATAAAATGTTTCAGGACCTTGTTGAATGGTAGATGGCGTTGGATATGCTCGGCCTGGTGAGTGGCTGGTGTACTGGCCATAAAGAGACTGATTTTGAGTCATGGAAGTGTCGAGTAAACTTTCATAGTCGCGGCAAGACTTGATGAACCTCTCATTAAGTTGGGTGAATTCATCTACTATGGTTAGCTAGAAGCATAGGCTTTCATGGTTTCAACGTACCCTTTTTCTGCGAGTATTTGCTAATCAATTCGATAAGCTTCGGTCGAATAGCTAGAGTCGAGTAGTATAATTTCTACAAAGCTTTAGTGTTGATAATTGAATTGCCTCAAAAGCTTACCCCAATCTCGTCATTATCCTGAATATTTAATTCAGGACTTGCTTTACTTAATAATGTGAGTAATCTTTCGACATTTTTGATTTCTGCAAATACTTCGGCCTCTGTCTGAGCCTCTTTTTGAATTTCTTCAGGTGTCGGATCTGCGAGTTTTTCAACATAATTCAGTGGAAAGATACCAGTCTGTCCTCTGAGCAATCCCTTCCACCAATCCTTATATACAGACTCTAGGACTGCAATGACATCACCCTTTACAAAAGTTAACTCATCCGGCTCGGAAGCCTGAAAATTGTAAACCGCCCGAACTCGTGAGACTGTGGCGGCTGTGGTACAAGAGGCCAATGGTTTACTGGTTGCTACTTCAGTTGGTGCTTGGTACAGCTGGTTCGACTGATCTAACTGCGTTGTTGACACTGCTTTGAGCTGTACATTTGATTCTTCTGGCTTATCTTGTTGAATTGATAGCTTGAGCGCCATCTGTAGCTCCTCCTCCTCTTTCTGCCGATCCAAGTCCGTTAGACTACTCTTTATTGGTGCTGAGGGGGGGTGTAAATTTGGATTCTGGCTTTTAAGCTTCAGGTACTGATCCTTCATGATCCCAAAATCTGGATCCTGCAGCATTTCTGCCCACTCCTGCATTTTTTCTAGTATTTTTGACTTAACTTGTTGATGAGTATTCCTATCAGCTGCTAAGCGGAGCAGAGCATCTGTAAACGCTCTTGAGGCAAGCTCTCGATGGAATTTGGGACCACAGTTTTGGTTCAACGAGTTGGCAAGCTTTTCAGTATGTCAATGATGATATTTAGTGAAATCGGGATTGCTGTATCTAACCTCCAACGTGTAGAGTTGTACGTTGGCATTTCGGTGTGCCAGCCGCTTTATCATACTAGCTACGACATCTTTACTACCATTTTCTTCAACTATTACCCTATCGCAGATATCCATGATATATTCCCAGTTCTCCGAAGTTAAGTTTTCATCAGTCGCCTTGACTAAAAGATCTCATTAGCACACTGAATATTCATACAACAATTTCGATGAGTTAATAACAGTTACATACTGACGGCATCATCAAATGGATTTTGTTGAGTCCGAAACATTTTTATTTTGATTTAATGTGGCTCTTGGGCATTTTAGAGATAGAATTGTCAATCTGGTCCACGGAGCGGGGGGGCGACGGTGCCCCGCTTAGTTTATGATTTGCGTTCCTAAGCCAGCTTTCAACATCACGGCAAGCCACAATCCTCAAAAATTCCGTTCCTCTAACTATAATCTCCCTACACCTATCACAAGTTTTCATCGGCACACTCATAGCTCCGTAACCGTAAGTGTATAATCCTACAAACGTAAGCCCCGTAGCGTGAAGAAGCTCAACTTTTTTTAATCTACACATATACGTCACACAGCACAGACAAGCCGAAATGCTCAAGTCTACAAGTCTACAAGTCTACAAGTCTTTCTCTACCTCTCTAAAAAGATAAGCTGGGTGATTCATAGATTGTATTACGTTTAGCAACTCGTACTGTCACGAATTCAACCGGTAGACCATGCGATAGTCTAACAAGATAAGCAAAAACGCTGTCATCTCTACACACACTCCAGAAACCCTATCAAAAGACTCATTTCTATGATGAGGAACTTTCTAATCCTTGTTTCTAACACCGAGATCTCTCGTAAATTTCTTATCGCTTCCTATCAAGAGGATCCTTCGTTTCGCCCTCAATCTTGTATCAGCCAGCCGTCCCCATAAAGTACTCAAAATTCACATAAAGAATTAGTCATATAAGCTCAGGCAGCTATTAATGATATTCAATCCTGAATTTCTTGCAAACTTATCAAAGTTTTTTAAAATCATGCTGTTTATATGTAAGCGATAGCAGAAGTTTTGTAATTACATTTTTTAGATAGAAATATGTAGAAATAAAAAATGTTAGATGGGCCCAAAGAAAGCCACAGTCGGGTCATGAACTGGAAACGACAGACGCTTCTCGACGAATGGTAGGAAGAAGCATGTCCACCTAGGTATCGAACTCTAAGTCTTCTCATGCGACGACGCAAGCCACGCGAGCAGGCACTTTCCCGGCGGCTACTACGTGAACTGATCTCAGCCCGTACGGGCCACGGAAACTTCGCGACATGTCACCGCCGTTTCAACAACTTCGCCGCTTCAATGGAGTGTGCGTGTGGAGAGTGTTGGTAAAACACGAAGTAATACAAATTGGGTGCCGTCACGAAGTCAGCTGTCCGTCACGAAGTTAGTGGATGATTTCAATTAACTGGGATCTCGAAATACATAAGACGTTGTCTCTCCTTTTTCCACTCCATCTCGCCGGCAAAGACGAATTCTTCACCTTCCAGTGGTGCCGGTGTAATCGCTCAGTACGCTCTGCATATCTGGGATAGCCAAGAAGAATCGCATCCAAATCCTAATCGAAGTCGAAAGCAAACACATGCATATCTCAATTTGATTACTTCTCAATCTTGCAGCACTTACCATTATCTTCTGAGTCCTCAACCCCGATCTAACCACATATCATCTCGCCTCGACGACCGATAAAGGCGTTGCCCCAATTGCAAACAGGAGCTTGCCTCAATCATTACCGGCCATCACTCACTACATATTTACGACGCTATTTTTACCCGCAAGGAGGAAATTAAGTCATAATATACTAAGTTGGGGTCTTGGCTTATGGGGGGCTGCTGCTCTAACGGGGTTATACATCTTGAGGAAGGACAGGCGGCTGATATGTGGAGTTAGAGAGGAAAGAGGTCTCTGAAGACCATGCTGGGACTGACATTTTCGAGGGGGTTTCAACTTTGGATTTTTTGTGGGCGCCAAGACTAAGATTTCGACTAATTAGCCAGGAGGGCTTCTCTTGTCGATGAGTTAACGGCACCCCCCAGCGCCCTGGACGGCACAAAAGAAGCTAGGCTAAGCTACCGTACAGCAATCACGCTCTGTCAAGACGTTTCTGACATTTCAGTACGACCTTCGGGAAGGAGTTGTAAGGAGTCTAGAAAGGCAGAGTGTGAATTCTCCGGGGTACCCACAAGTCTGCAGCGCCCAGCTGGCTGGTATCTTCGAACGCTTCAGAAGGATCACTATGTCTTCGGATTTAGTCCTAATGTCGGTATTAGAAGAGCTCAGCACCCAGTGGTTTATGCGACTTTTCACGGCTGCCATACACCCGCAAATGGCCATCGTTTCGTTGGCTGGAGAGGGGAGATAATGAAGGGCAAAGGGCTCCTTTTAGTGTATGAACCAATGAGGACTTGTGAGGGGTGGTAGTGTTTGAGGGGAGCTGTATGGGAGGCATAGGAGGGGATATACTACAGGTATAGGTATCCTTGGCCTGTAGGTAGGGAGGACCTACATGTCCTACATAGTCATAGACTCAGACAGGACAATAAAATGAATTAATAAATTTAGGGCTCATGATCATATGAGTGTGCATGGCGCATGAGGCCATCACGTACTTCTTCCGCGACTGCCCAAAATTAATAGCTTGATTAGGTCTCTAATATTGGCAGCTGCTAGAATTGTGTGCAACATGTTGATGGAACCAAAACACTGGAGGGCAAGACTGAAAACCTGGACGTGTTGTCCTCTACGAACCTGGGGGTGAAATATTCTCCCAGAGCCAAGTTCAGTCAAATTTTGCAATATCAAAGAAGTTGGCCCGCGAGGCAATGATTCAAATTACTCCTCCACGTCGTTTTTTCGCTCCCAACGAGTTTCATTCCTACAAAAGTCTCATCAGGCCTACAAGTACGACCAAGTATATCCTCATCCCAATGACCACATCTCTCATCGACCTTCTCTGGCCTCTGTTGATCCCCAAAAACACGCCCACGCCGATATTTATACCCGAAGGAGGAAGCAAAGCGTGGAGCACAAATCTGGGAGACAGTTCTCTAGGATGGATGTGAGAGAGTTCAGGACAAGTCTACGAGATGATGCAAAGGAAGGATACAATCTCGAAGGACGTGAAATTCTGAAATTTGGCAAGGAGTTTTACGAATTGGGCTTTGTTCCCGCCAAAGCTTCGGTTGCGAGAGTGCAGCTTACACTATAAACACAAGCCAACGATGAAAGGTGCCGTGGTCCGCCTCCTGGTGGTGTTCTCTGGTATAGTCTGAGTAGCCTAGGCACCTACTCCACTTGGGAAAGAGACACCTCAGATCACATTTCGCGCGGAGAAAAGTTGAAAGATGATGGAGGCATGTCTGGATAACTCAGGGGTTTTGAGACGTTCCCCTGGGTGGGTATTCACGGATGAGGGTTGACTTAGGGTGAAAAAAAAGCCACCATAACTTCGCGGTGGTACTTGCAAATGAAATCTGAGGCATGAGTGCTCTTCCTTTACGTTGAATCATCTATTCTGTACTTTTCTTTGATATTGTGTCATAGCTAGATAGCTGCATACCCAATTAAAATCTGATGCAAAAAAAAAAAAAAACACTGGCTGTCAAAGATGACTATGATACAGCGCTTGGCTTACATATTTCACACGACCGAAGTATCCGCTCCCCATCCAGTGATCCTGGTGACCATTTAATTCCTCTTCGGCACTTGCCAAAATTGCCGGCCCGTTTGCAACTGAAGGAGCTGGCCAATGCCCAGCTATTAAAATAACCTGCCGCATCTCCCAGGAAACGCCTAAAGTTTTTATGGAAATCCTTGCGTATCTAGGCGATAACTGTTCAGGGCCCACATCTATTTCGCCTGGAATGACTAACCTTCGTTGGCTGTTCTGCGGACCATGTTACTGAGTCCTTCTATTTATTTGGCTGACGATTAGATTTCGCATTGTCTGCTAATTGTTTCGGATGATGAGGCCCTGGATCATTGTGAAATGTACGAGCAAGTTTTTTTTTTTTTTTTTTTTTTTTTTTTTTTTTTTTGCATCAGATTTTAATTGCGTATGCAGCTATCTAGCTATGACACAATATCAAAGAAAAGTACAGAATATATGATTCAACGTAAAGGAAGAGCACTCATGCCTCAGATTTCATTTGCAAGTACCACTGCGAAGTTATACGAGCAAGTTTGTTGGGCGGTGTTAGAATGGTTGCAGGTTTGTCCTGATAGCATATTCAACCGGGGGGCCGTGGCTTCCTTCAGGCCCTAGCACTTTGCATGATGCGACTAGTCAAAATCTTAAATTTAACCAAATGGAGTGAGTAAAGGATATCCATCTGGACCTATTCATGCGTTGCAAAAGACCACCGGAACTAGCTTTACCAAGATGGGCGTACCGTCGTCTTATTGCGGCAAGAACAGGCCACGGGGACTATGCCGACTACCATCGACGTTTCAACCCCGAACATGAAGATCTGAAATGCGTTTGCGGCCGAGAGAAAAGGCCCTGGCATTTTTCAGAGTGCCGACCTGCTTTGCTACGTTGAAGAATCTATGAGAAAATGGCCCCACCTGGGGCCAGGGAAATGATAGGGGAGAAGGGATGGCAGAAGTTCATTCAATTCTTAATTACAAGCAGATGTTACAGTCTGCCGAAGAATGTACAGGGTGGGAGGTGACCACGCTGAGATTGTTTCTGACCCGAGGAGATGGGTGTGGAAGATAGGGATGCGGCGCAGGGCACCGTAACTCAGACATAGGAGGGCAAGACTGAACACCTGTCAGTGGTGCTCTCTACGAACCTGGGAGTGAAATATTCTCCCAGAGCCAAGTTCAGTCAAATTTCGCAATATCAAAGAAGTTGGCCCACGAGGCAAAAATTCAAATTACTACACCATGTCAATCTTTCACTCCCAAAGAGTCCGATTCTCAACTAAGCTTCATCAAGTCTACAAGTACGACCTAGTACATCCTCGTTTCAATGACCACACCTCTCGTCGACTTTCTCTGGCCTCAACCGGTCACCAAATACACGCCCACGCCGATATTTACACCCGACGGAGGAAGCAAAGCGTGGAGCACAATTTTGGGAGATAGCTCTTTGGAACGGACGTGAGAGGGATCAGGACAAGTTTACAAGATGATGCAGAAGAGGGATACATTCTCGACGGGCGTGAAATTTCGAATTTTGGAAAGAGTTTTAAGAATTGAGCTTTGTGCGCGCCAAGACTTCGCTTGCGAGAGTGCAGCTGACACTATAAACACAAGCCAACGATGGAAGGTGTTGTGGTCCGCCTCCTGGTGGTGTTCTCTGGTATGGTTTGAGTAGCCTGGGCACCTACTCCACTTGGGAAGGAGATATCTCTGACCATATTTCGCGCGGAGCAAAGTTGATGGATGACGGAGGCATGTCTGGATAACTCAGGGTTTTTGAGACGTTTCCCTGGGTGGGTATTCACGGATGAGGGTTGACTTGGGGTGAAGAAAAAGCCACCATAACTTCGCAGTGGTACTTGCAAATGAAATCCGAGGCATGAGTGCTCCTATTATAAACTGAGTCATCTTTTCTGTACTTTTCTCTGATATTGTGTCATAGCTAGATAGCTGCATACGCAATTAAAATCTGATGCAAAAAAAAAAAAAAAAAAAAAAACTCAGACATATGTTGTTATTTTTTTTTTTTTCTTTTGTCGCTTTTGGCTCCACTGCCGGTCATGTAGGTAGCAATGAGCTTTCAGGGCCCATCTACCCGTGTCACGTCTAAATAGATGTTAGGTTCTTCCTGTCACGTAAAAGATTTCAAATTCAAATTCAAGTAAAGGATATCCCATGTACGTTGGAATCAGCCATAGACAAACCCTGGGAATATATTGACATTTGTCCTTTCCTAGGGAGCCGAGATGCGTCAGCAGATAAAGATAATCTGGTGTCCCGTATGAAACAAAATTTCAGACAACTACTAAAATGCTATGCTGGCTCAGGTTGAAGATCGATGACTGAATCCGAGACCCTTCAGCAGAATGGATCCGATCAGATTTAGTCTCCAAAATCAACCTAAAGGTTTGATAGCTGTTGCTTCGAGCAAGCTAATTCCCTTTGAAAGTGGGCTAAGTTTTACACTGTGCCACCTAAATCCATGAGTATCCAGCACACTGCACTTCCCTGATCAATTTTGATTTGAATAAAGCCTTTTCTTAATATTAATTAGCAAAAGCTACATTACCCCAGGTCAAATATGAGCCCACGAGCAAATCGCAATTTGGGAATGGATTATTCTCCAGCGTCACCAACGTCATGCTTCCGGTATCCCTCTTTTGGAAACTGAATCAAGGGCATCATATCTCTTTTTTAAAATTTGTAAAGATCTCCTTACCTTGCCTTTATACTCATGCCGCGTTATATCATAACTTTCTTCCCTGGCCGACGCATAATTGGAAATTTTAAGCAATTCGCCCCATGTAGAAAAAATAAGCTCATTGTTTATCCATGAATTATCCAAGGCCCCTTTTTTTTCATCAGATTTTAATTGGGTATGCAGCTATCTAGCTATGACACAATATCAAAGAAAAGTACAGAATAGATGATTCAACGTAAAGGAAGAGCACTCATGCCTCAGATTTCATTTGCAAGTACCACCGCGAAGTTATGGTGGCTTTTTTTTCACCCTAAGTCAACCCTCATCCGTGAATACCCACCCAGGGGAACGTCTCAAAACCCCTGAGTTATCCAGACATGCCTCCATCATCTTTCAACTTTTCTCCGCGCGAAATGTGATCTGAGGTGTCTCTTTCCCAAGTGGAGTAGGTGCCTAGGCTACTCAGACTATACCAGAGAACACCACCAGGAGGCGGACCACGGCACCTTTCATCGTTGGCTTGTGTTTATAGTGTAAGCTGCACTCTCGCAACCGAAGCTTTGGCGGGAACAAAGCCCAATTCGTAAAACTCCTTGCCAAATTTCAGAATTTCACGTCCTTCGAGATTGTATCCTTCCTTTGCATCATCTCGTAGACTTGTCCTGAACTCTCTCACATCCATCCTAGAGAACTGTCTCCCAGATTTGTGCTCCACGCTTTGCTTCCTCCTTCGGGTATAAATATCGGCGTGGGCGTGTTTTTGGGGATCAACAGAGGCCAGAGAAGGTCGATGAGAGATGTGGTCATTGGGATGAGGATATACTTGGTCGTACTTGTAGGCCTGATGAGACTTTTGTAGGAATGAAACTCGTTGGGAGCGAAAAAACGACGTGGAGGAGTAATTTGAATCATTGCCTCGCGGGCCAACTTCTTTGATATTGCAAAATTTGACTGAACTTGGCTCTGGGAGAATATTTCACCCCCAGGTTCGTAGAGGACAACGCGTACAGGTTTTGAGTCTTGCCCTCCATCCAAGGCCCTTATTACTGCACTAAAAACTTCGTATTCTGATATACTCTCGATACTTAATCGACACGTTAGAATTCCGTGGTTTTGAACTTCCACTAGAATTTATGCTAGAATGGGGATAAGTTTATTAGCGTTGGAGAAGAAGAATATGCTAATTTTAGGGTGGCAAACTCTGAAAAGTGTAGCAGATAGTATGACTTCAAAGCGGTTTGAAGATAGTGTGGACTACAATTTATCAAATTTTGACCGAAAACGAGATGATTGTCTTCGTAATTGATGTATGCATGTTACTGAGTTTCGAGCTTCAAGATCCCAGGCGAAAAGTGTTAAGCAAAAATATATACAACAACTTGATGTAGATTGGCTGTGGTCTAAATTAACAATAGAATTTCTTGACCAAATATTAGTGGCACCCATATTGTAAAATCTGCCAATCACGGATTGAGCCTTGACTACTGGTTGTGAGATAGGCGAGCACCTGCCAGATTCACCAAAATTAATGAATAAAAATGCATGATTTTCAAAAGTCTTTGGCCAACTGTTATGCATAACAAGTAACAACAGATTTCCTTCGTAATCAGGCTAATTTCGATAGAGTACGAGATAGCGTTGGCGGAGAGGTTATCTACCCAAAATGGACTGCATGCATTTTATTTTACCGCTGATTTAAGTTCGGAGAACAGAATGCCACAAATCTTTCATGGTACTCAAATTTACCACCGACCTATCGCCAAATCTTTGGATCTGTTATCTCGTGGATTCCTTGGCAAATTCCTGCATCAGCGAGAATGAGTCGAGCGAAACCACGATCAAATTCCACCACAGCTTCATTACGAATGGCTTATCAGACATTCTGCTGTTGAACTTTTATGCCCTCATCAGTTCATAACGTTGGGCCAGAAGATTCTTCCCAAAGGACTATGCAAGTGAATTGATTCGTTAGATCCTTGCTTTACGTCTTGCAGAATCATAAATATCAAGAAACGTGCAGCATTCGCAACTATCAACGAGAAAAGCACTGAAGGAATCTATTAGCCAAATGGTCCCCGTTTTATTAATGCGATTCTGTGATGGCCGAGAAGCTTATCTCAGAGGTAGGGGTGCAAAAAATCAAAGCGCTTAAGCTAATCTAATTCCCGAGCACTGGGGAGTCCGCAAGGTTTCATACTAATAGACCTACATGATAGTGTTCCTTCACCCTCCTCCGGCTTATCACGAGTCCTCAAGTTTCTGTAACGCTTTATTATGGTGCCATGAAATATTCTCCAACTTAGATCTGCCATGTTTTAATTCGGTGACTCTAGTCTCGAGTCTTATCAGAAATTAAAGACACGAAGGAGCTGCTGCCTTGGGAAGAGTGGATATCCGGAATCCACCTCGCCACAATCAGCTCAATAAACCCTCGAGCTCCCGTCAAATCCCGCGCTAGGTAGGAAACCCTGAAACCAAGTTATGTATTGTCGATTTACCGAAGCAAAAATGTTGAAGAAGACTCACTCGATATGCACAAGGGGCGTTCCTACCAAAATTTAACCTTTAGCGCGCAACATCCCATATACTAAATATCCAGATAAGTTTTGAATTTTTTTCGAAAAGCAATCTAAAGTTTACACAATACTTTGTTACTTCTACATGAATTAGGAAATTATTATTAGTGTTGGGTTTTCTTTACAAGTGGCTCGTTCATCTTTAGAATAAGGGTTAGGTTGTCAATCCGTTTACTAGCTGTTTTATATGACAGGACTCAATATACTAAAAAAAAGATTCGGTGCTAAAATATGTACATCAATACCCGAAGAACGATAGTGTCGATCCTTTGGTGAGGCTTTAGACAATGTATATTTCTGTTTGGGTTATTTGTTTCTGCAATGAAGATATTGTGATGGCTGAGCCTTCGATATTTCCATTCCCAGAGCTCGTGGGACGTCTTCGCCAGGCCATCAAAAGCGCACAGATATGCCTACACTACGGCAAGACTACCGAATGTTTGTAGCGCTGAGCCCTTTTTGGGTTAAAATCCATCTACTAATAAAATAAGCCCGGCCGTTAGGACTTGGAATGGCATAAAATCACAGAGAGGACTCACCAAATGTGCACAAGGTTTACTTATAGTCGTTTGATTCTTTTCAACCAGTACTGGGATGAATCAGTAGCAACACCTAGGATCCTAGAAGATTAAATACTGGTAGGGAAGAACTTCCATACATAGAATATGTTCGAATCTTAAATACAAGCGATGAATGTAGCTGTTTTTTACCATAGATTCCGTTTTCACTAAATCGAGCGTCGCGATTTTAGTTGAGAAACGTTGTAGGGACATTGATACGAATTATCGGAAAGAAACGGGCATTGCTACACGCAATAACCTTGGAAGCGCCCTAGAAAAATGGGAATGAAAAAGAAATTTTTATAAAACGATCCGTCAAAATCAATTTTTTCTATCTATCTTGATTTTAGGTTACAGCAGATATTGGAGATGCCCAATTTACGAAATTCCGGTTGAGGTGTAAATCGAGTGTCAAATACCAAGCAATTTACTGCTAAGTCCTGATTTCAAACACTATTATTATACTGGGGGATATTATGTGGAACTCTGAACTTATCAACATTTCTACAAGCAGCTACTATTCAGGATTAACGACGAGCTAAGTGAGATTGAAATTTCAAAATGAGGGAGCCTAGTAGTAGGACGAGTGAGACGTCTTGAATGATTCACTGTATGACTGAAGTACGAGTGGAAAAATGGGAGAGTATTTTCAGTCTTTGTGCAGCGTTAAACCGAAAGACCAAACAACGTAGGTTTTACAGGGACTAGGAATATCCATGTGAGTGCAATGAATGGAGAGGAGGCAATGGCTGATTCCCCTCACATTCACGTAGACGGAGGACTGCCACACCAGCAGGCCAACGCGTCAACGCGCCACCCTGCAATCGCGTCACACGCCACTATCATGGAACAACAAATCACAACGTATGGGATTCCTCTCTATCTCTTATCCCTCTTATCTGCCCCACTTCAGCTTCACCCCCACCCTTCCGACGGTCCCGGGCGCGGCACTCAGGAAACAAAGTAGAACATTTCGCTTTCCCCTCCCCCCTTCTCCCGCTCCTGCCTCTCTCTGCATCCTCCACATTATCTAGGCTGGATATGGACTTATCTCTTGTTCATTTGTGTTATCTTTATTCATTTGTTTCTTAGCCTATAATCCCTGTTACTAGGTAGTTCTCGCTGAGTTCCATCATCCTTCTCCATCGAGCTAATGTTCAGGCCCCCCTGGTGTACAAACACATACTTGTATATAATCTTCGGACGCCAGGCACATTTGTATTCCTCATCATCTACTCCATCGTTCAGTTTTATTCACACTGCAGTTACTCCAGTTCACCACTCGCTCCTTCAGATCCCCTTCTCTTAAACCACGGGCTTTATCATGGCTGAATACATGACTCCGGACACCTCGGTGACAAAAGAGAAGGCGCCCAGCGTGTCCGGCTCAGGCATACTCAACAGCAAAGCAGAAATCGGAGAGGTCATGGACGCAAGTGATCTTGAGAAGCGAAATCACGATGGGCCGGGCGACAAATTTCATCGATTGGGCTGGAAACGTTTGACGGTAATAATGGTGGTTGAGGCCATTGCGTTAGGCAGTCTCAGTATTCCCCAAGCTCTCGCCTCCCTGGGGATGGTTCTCGGTGTTACCATCTGTGTCTCACTTGGCCTCGTCGCTATTTACACGTCATTTGTGGTTGGTCAAGTCAAGCTAGCTTACCCACATATCAGTCATTATGCCGATGCCGGACGTCTACTCATGGGAAAGTTTGGTTACGAGCTTGTCGGAATAATGTTTTCACTTCAACTCATATTTCTCGTTGGATCACATAGCTTGACCGGCGCAATCGCATTCGGAAGTATCACGGACCACGGTACTTGCTCCATTGTATTTGGAATAATCTCGGCCATCATTCTTCTACTACTTGCCATTCCTCCCTCTTTTGCCGAAGTCGCTATACTCGGTTACATTGATTTTGTCTCAGTTGTTCTGGCTATAGGCATCACTATTATTGGAACCGGCGTCGCACAGGCTCGAGGAAGCTTGGCCGCCTCAGACTGGTCTGCCTGGCCTAGGGAGGGACTAACTTTTGTGGAAGCGTTTGTTAGCCTCGGAAACATAGTTTTTGCCTACTCGTACGCCGTCTGCCAATTTTCTTTCATGGATGAGATGCACACCCCTAAAGATTATACCAAGTCGATCTACGTGCTGGGTGGTATTGAGATTTTTGTCTACAATTTGACGGGTATATTAATCTACTTATTTGTGGGTTCCAGTGTTGAGTCACCGGCGCTTCTTTCGGCAGGACCTACACTTTCTAAAATAGCATTCGGGGTTGCCTTGCCGGTCATTTTCATTTCCGGATCGATTAATACAACAGTCGTCACGAAATATATTCATGGACGCATCTACAAAAATTCACCCAACCGGTTTATCAACACCAGGTCTGGATGGATCTCTTGGATAGGCATGGTCAGCCTCGTCACTGTCATCGCTTGGATAATTGCGGAATCTATACCTTTCTTCTCCGATCTTCTGTCCATATCTTCATGTCTATTCGTTTCGGGTTTCACTTTCTACTTTCCTTCATGGATGTGGTTTAAGTTGATCAAGAAGGGATCCTGGAAATCCCGTGAGAATATCTTACATTCCATTACCAACGCCTTTGTCTTCGTACTTGGAATGATCATTCTCTTTTGTGGTACTTATGCAAGCATACATGATATTGTAAGTACTTTTATCCATCCTACCCTTCAAATTTCTCATTATTTGTGGCTAATTGGTACCTAGCTGAATCAGTACGCGGCTGGTAAAGTTCGGGGAGTCTTTACTTGTGCTTGAGGTGTACGACGATAAAATTATCCAAAGTGTTATACTATGAAGCGTTTGCATGTACTCGTGCTGGTTGGGGAGTAAGGTCAGGGTATGCAAGTCTGGGGCGGGGGTATTGGTAGGGGTTATCATTGTAATGCGCTATCATTCTACACATATTTTTTGATTTTGGCGTTGATCCGACAGCCTCGTGCGCTTGGACAGTACGGAGAGGTCAACGAGCGGGGATTGCAGGGCCGAGATACCGAGCCTTATTTAGACACTTCCATGGCGTTTCTCCTTAATCCCGCCGAAGCCTTTAATTTAAAAACAAATTAGAAATCAAGTCTCGCCTAGTCATCGGGGGAAGGTGTGAGCGTCGGGTCAAAGCTCGGTAGTATTCAAACTCCCAGGTGAAGGGATCATGGATTAAAGCTAGGGTACTCTAAAGAAAACAGCTCCCCTGTCTTACTGAGTCAATGCATGTAGGAACGAAACCTACGACAGCTGTACAACGTAGATCGATTCATGGATCAATAGATTTGACATCTTTTACTTCTTCTCAGACTTCAGATGTCGTGAATCACTTTAACTTCTCAGTTGATTCAAATTCCATCCAACCTTATTATCTCCTATTAATACTTGCAAGCTGGTAAACGTCAAGGCAAGGCAAGTCGGCTCACATGGCTATTAGGATCCGTTGAACACTATATTGTTCCCAAGACGAGGAGATTCAGCGGCGCCAACGATGAGCTGGCCATGTCCCTCGCATCCACGCTCGGTACCGAGGCTGCCGGACCGACGGAGGTAAGCGCCGAGGCTGTAATATTTTCAATTCCCGATAGTCCGGAAAGGCGAACCAGGGTCAACAGACTGGACAATTTCTGGAGTACGGCGTTGAAGAGCTGATGGTCGAAGAGCTTTTCAAACCCCAAGCAGCTCGCGGTAGGCTCTGCCCATGAGCGGGAACTTACTGCTGCACACGCATGGGGTACAATCTGCCCATAGAGGTATTTTTAAAGAACGAAGCACATGGTTACGAGAAGAGGGTCAGTCGCCACAAGCTGAGGCTGGCGGTCAAGGTTCAAAGAATTATGAGCCGGGTTAAGCTGATGCCTAATACCTGACCAACCACGAAGGTCTCCAGAAGTGAGCTTTTCAAGCCTTGTACTCGGAAGGCCTTTTGCCCTACATTTTTTACTCATGATCGACTGGCCGACCTGGACCCAGTTCGGACCCCACGACTTATGCGCTTTTCGGTAAAAGTAGTCATCTACTAGGCGGGAATATATCAGACCCTTGATGATCATCGCCGTCGATCATGGTAGACAGCGTGAAGTTGGCAGAAAACATCGCCCTTGACAATCCTTAGCTTTGGTTGAGAGCATCTTAAATATTGTGGCCACCGCGTAGCCTTGATTGTGTCACGGATTACCTCTGCTTAGACATGAAAACGGGCTTGATAAATGATAAGGACATAGAACTATCCCTGCAACATTCATGGCGGCGCTGGAAAGGATGTGTTCCTCGATCAAAGTAAACGTTGTAAGGCGGAGGTGGACGGAGCGATAGAATGTTGGTGGGTATTCACAAATAGTTCTCCCCCAATGGAATGTCATGATCTGAGGCGTTTATATTAGCGCTGGCCTTGGGCGGCTAATTCATCAAAGTATTTTATCTCTCAATCAAGTGTAAGCTCATCAGACCCTTCGCCACTTGTTGAACAGGAAAGACTGGGCCTTGTCCCCATCTCTCAGAGTGTTAGTCGAGGATCGCCGGGCATAAATATGATCTTACATGCTTGAAGGACCCGCTGGGTAGTTCTCGTCTCTTAGCTGCGGGATGACGCAGTGTCGCTGGACCACTATACAAGGCTGGCCGGGTGGAGGTTGATGCAGCAATAGCTTGGGCGACGAAAGAAACGAAGACAGGGCAGACACGATGCCACCGGAATTTCGAAGGACCGCCTATCTATCAGGGGCATGTTCTGCGCCGCGCATATGCAGGCGCAGGCACTCTCGCTGCTGCAACCTGTCGCGGAGATGCCGACATGAAGAGAGGAAGGGCTGCGTCTGTCAGTCCCCTGCTTGTGATCATCTGAGCGCCGAAGTAGGCGAAGCGTATCACCAGATCAACTAGATTAGATCCAGGGCAGAATCTTATCCGAGGTCATGAGGCCATAGTTAACGGTTTACCAAATATCTTTACACAATCTACTTGAATCGGCCTCACACATTTCTATTGCGACACCACCCACTTTTATTTCTCCATCCTCTACAAGGATGACATAAGACGTGTACAGTCTCTTAAGGATGGCAAAGGTAAAATTGTCAAAAAACTGGGGCTAGATCCCTGTACATATTGACTATATTGGTTTAGTCTTCATGCAGGCCCATGTCTAATTTGTCGACTAGTTACGCGAGCAAGGGGTACTATCCAATGACATTCCGTGAAAGTCTAAATTATGGGGATGGTTTTGAACTCAATTGGGAAAGTACAATGGTCCTCAGTTGAAATTCAAAATTGAAAATAGTCAAATGATATTCTCAAAAAATACACATCTATTTCAAAAATTATTGCTCTGTATTACAAAGGTCTACATCGAAGCCCTCGGTATGGCTCGCGACTAAAATGAAAGCGTACTACATGTTTTGTGTCTTCTCAATTCTTATACTTTGTGTACCCTCCATTTGCATTTATCACTGCTACACATCTTTCGTGCATGCTACCAACTAGTGACAATAGCTCCTCAGATGGTATAGAGTCCCATGCGGCCTGTAGCAATGTCTTTAACGTGGCAGTGCGCACAAGCCTGTCCCCATTTATCTCCAGACTATTTACCTGAATGTGGTTTTTTAAGATATTCCACAATGACTCCTTAGGGTTCAGGTCTGGAGAGTAAGGTGGCCATCTAATAGGCGTTATTCCAACTTCACGCAACGCCTCAATTGTTGAGTACGCTTTGTGACATGGTGCGTTGTCGTGCATGTATAAAATTTCTAGATTTTCCGAGTGAAATTGATTCAAAAGTGGCAAAATCCTTTCATATAGAATGAGACCCTCATTGATCACTAATCTTTCTCCCAGACTAGGAATGGACCTTTTTGTTATCCGTAAATGATCCCCAAAACATACAACTGTTCCCATAAGCATGGCGAGCCACGATACAAGTCTCATCAAACTCATCATCAGGCTAAACTCTGCTGTTAGTTCGAAGAAGATTTTGATAGAATTTATACGTACTTTTCTTGTGACACGAGGTTTTATATGAGAATAACCCGATAGCTAGGTTTCATCAGTCCATAGTATGCGACTCCACTGTTCATCGCTCCAATCTAAATGTAATTGGGCGAACTCCAATCCTTTCTACTTATTCACCGCGCTTAACGGAGGCTTCTTCCGAGCATTGCTTCTGCTGTAACCTCTTTTTTTGAGTGCATTAGACACGAAACGTTCACTGCTCCCCCCCAGTGGCTGAAGGGCCCATGGCTAGTTCCAAATAGCACATCTGTCGATTTTCAGTAGATTCCCGGACGAAAGCCTCAAGCTCATCAACTTGTTCTGCGCTTAATTTGGATAAGCATCTTTTGCGAGGCTTAGAATTCTCTGTCTCTCGAGCACAAGTAGGTTACACTTGCCTTCTTGTGAAGCTAAGTTCGTCGGATATATGTTGTAATGTCAAGCCAAGTCCTCTTTATGTTCTTATTTCAATACATTGATCGCGAGTTAGATGCTTGCGAACTTTAGTTTCTGAAGCATCGAGAGACATAGTTTGCTAGAAGTGAGGATGAATTGATAGAGATGATAAGTTGCTGGGTCTGTGATAAGTCAGACAAAAATGTCGTTCAAAATGTGATTATCTAACCGAATGTTAGAGGAGACGAGTGGACCATACTTCATGGCGAGCGGAGTAAGGAGGAGGGACAGTCTAACCTATTGCGAGCTAGCCCAGTTTGAAGTTTTACCTTTTCCAACCTTGAGGCACTGTATATTTTAGCTGCCTACATAACAAGGACAGCACATCATTCCAAAAGTTTCACATTCCCGTGATTAGGAAGGGAATTTTACCGCACATTATCTCCAATCGGCATGGCGAAGACTATTCGTAGGTCTGCAGCAGCCGGGCAAATTCGAAAAACTGATCACTCTTCGCGGTCCTAAGTGTAAATTGTGGAAAGACTTCTACCTTCATGCCTCACCGTCAATCGCGGCCCAAAAATAAGCCAAGATGGTGATGAGATGCTTGAAAAGTTCCGAAAGAGTGTACCGTGGTGCCACGGTGTCAAGTTTGTAGTGGGGCTTTGGCAGGGTTTTTAGCGTGTTAACTATGACGCCTTAGGCATAGTCACCTTCCATATTGGAGTTAGCCCCTATATTAGTGCAAATTTTTGAAAATTTTGTATGGCAGATTTTATCTGGACATCATAGTTTGCAGTGGGTCTTTCCTTCGTACTAAACCTAATTTGTATAATGATCGGCTGCATAACATTTGTGCATTTTTGCTGCTTGACTTTATATCTTATTTACAAGAGTTCAAAGGTTTCCGAATTACAAAATAGAGCCAGTCTTATCCTAACCTTAGATCTGAACATGTGGCTGGAATATTTTCAGGCATTAATATCTGGTCGGTCCCCCATCCGCATGTATCACAGCCTGACATATTGCTGGCATACTCTGAATGAGTCTCACAAGATCTTTGGAAGACACGGAATCCCAAGCCTCCTTTACAATCTTGCAGAGAATAACTTTAGTTCGCTGCTTTCCGCAACCCAGATTCGGATGATGACGCTGGGTGTAATCCTTCATCTTATTCCAAACAGCTTCAATCGGGTTAAGATCAGGCGAGTTGGCCGGCCAGGAAATCGGTTGAATGAGCCTCTGGCTCATATCTTCCATTGTGATTGCGGCTGTGTGGGCAGGAGCATTATCCTGCATTACAGAAAGCCAAGGTCTCATCGAGACCATGCCATCAATAAGAGGAACTATCTTCTCGCGATATTTTTGGGAGTTAATAGAACCCCATTCCTTCTCCCAAAACAAACAAGGGCCTTTTTCTGGCCCTGCGAAGCAACCCCAGAACATCCATCCGACCATATTCTTCGATTTTTCTCCCACACAATCAGAGTTGTATTTTTGGGAATTCTAGCTCATAATATTAGAGCATCAAATTACCATCTTCTTATTGAGGAATGTACAAACACTTCTTATCACCCATTCTCTAGATGGCCTTCCATCCTCTACCCAAGTTTCGTCTGTCCATAAAACTGACGTCCAGTCTTCACATGTCCAATTGAGATGAGCTTCGGCCCATTCTCTGCGTGTCTTCATAGTTTTCTGAGATACTGGAGGCTTTAGACGAGCCACATGTCGCTGATATCCTTTTTTTTAAGTTCTCTTTGTATTACCCGCTCGCTAATACCAAGATGTCTAAAGGGGCCAGAGGCGATTTCCAGAAATGTTTTGCGGCGGTTTCCAGGTGAAGACTCAACGTAAGATATAATCTGATCAACATCATCTGCTTTCAGCCTTGAGGATGTTCTTTTTCTCTTTTTTGGGGAGACAGTTCCGCGGCGCAGTGAATAACTAACTTGTCCCCGAGAAATGCCTAGTTGCGCGGATATCTGCGTCTGGTTTTTGCCAGATTCATGAAGCCCATAAATCTTGATTTTTCTTTTAATTTATATTTGTTCATATCTAATATTTCTACCTACTAAAATGTTTTGATCTCTGGATAATTGTTTGATTCGAGGTGTTGAAGGTGGGGTTTGAGGTGGATTCATCTGTAAAATAAAGTTAGTATTGAGTAAAGCCATGCGTCTTCTGAATAAATAACATTGTAATTGGGAAATCTAATTCTTATTGTAACTCAAGCACAAGGTGAGAAGAGCTGTGTAATTTTTAAGTGGTCGGCGCTCATCAAAGCAATGGGAAAGAACTAGAGAGCTGGTTGGATTTACATAAAACTGAGGGTGACATGAAATCAAATTGTGCCCTTGGTCTAGGCCTGGAAATACAGGATAAGAATTATGTACCCTGTCGAAATTGGCGCTAACAGGGATGCAACCCCCATAGCTAATATGCGCCCCATATAAATCCACTGAAAACTTGGAATCGTGGCACCACGGTATGTGCCGTAGTTCAGACTATTTCAAATAAACTACGTCACCTCACTTCATGGAAAATACCGTAGATTAACCGATGACAAAGCTTCTCCTGGCTCATACAAACCCTACGACGAGAGGTGCAACGTTGTCTCGGACACCACTGAGATGTGTGGGATTTTCGTCCTAACAAAACCTTCAATCTGTACCCAGTGGGATTTTAGTTTTCACCATGTAGTGATTGTACAGTAATTAATGGGAGCACGCGAAGACAATATGCTAATATTCAGTCACAAACTACACTGAGGGGAGTTTGGTGTGCTGATATTTCGAAAGGAGGAAGTCGGGCTGGTTAAATTTTGGCTCAAAAATCAGACTGCAAAGACTGAAACAACACACCGATGAACAATAAAACACCAGACTACCAGCCAGTATAGTCTTGGGCTTGCTCCAATAATACATCACCAACATATACACTAAATAGCCATTTGCACTTTCTCAAACAGAAGCTAATATGTTTAGAAGAAAGCAAAGCGTGGAGCACAAATCTGGGAGACAGTTCTCTAGGATGGATGTGAGAGAGTTCAGGACAAGTCTACGAGATGATGCAAAGGAAGGATACAATCTCGAAGGACGTGAAATTCTGAAATTTGGCAAGGAGTTTTACGAATTGGGCTTTGTTCCCGCCAAAGCTTCGGTTGCGAGAGTGCAGCTTACACTATAAACACAAGCCAACGATGAAAGGTGCCGTGGTCCGCCTCCTGGTGGTGTTCTCTGGTATAGTCTGAGTAGCCTAGGCACCTACTCCACTTGGGAAAGAGACACCTTAGATCACATTTCGCGCGGAGAAAAGTTGAAAGATGATGGAGGCATGTCTGGATAACTCAGGGGTTTTGAGACGTTCCCCTGGGTGGGTATTCACGGATGAGGGTTGACTTAGGGTGAAAAAAAAGCCACCATAACTTCGCGGTGGTACTTGCAAATGAAATCTGCGGCATGAGTGCTCTACTTGTAAACTGAGTCATTTATTCTATACTTTTCTTGGATATTGTGTTATAGCTAGATAGCTGCATACGCAATTAAAATCTGATGCAAAAAAAAAGGTCGGCACGACGTAAACTTATCAAGCAGTAACAAGGGACGATCTCTGCGAATGATATCCAGATTATACGGTTAAAGTTACAGTGATTTTGTTCTCATGTTTTTCTCAGTCTAAAATTATATAGGTGTTGTAGACCCTTTCTGCCCACAGTCCAAGAATTCATATGTAGTGGTATATTCCATCCTATGCCACTTACACACCTCCCTTCAAGCAGTACAAACCTTCATTATCTCCCCTCTTCAGCCAACGAAACGATGGCCATTTGTGAGAGTGTGGCAGCCAGGGAAAATCGCAAAATCCACTTGGTGCGGTACCTCTTGAAAACGAAATCAGGACTAAATCCGAAAAGATGGCTTCTCATTTGAAACGTTTGAAGAGGCAGCCCAGCTGATTACTGCAGATTTATGGACCCAGTGATTAATGCTCGCTCAAGCCACTGATTACATGATGAAGCGATAAAATTATTGCGCAATAAAGTGGGCGTGATATTTCTGGATAGAGAGAAGTTTACCTGGTGAGTGTCGTGCTCAGATTAGTGCCGCAAGAGGGGAGCCATGAGCTATTGGTAGTCTTAAAGCCACAATCTACTTCATTTTAGTGCCACAGAGTCACAGAAAGGTCATAATAAACTCGCAACCACGCTGGTCAGCCACCCACTTATTCCTGCGTAGCTTGAAATGCTACCTCTGCACCAAATCTAACGCCTACACGATACACAAGGCTGTGTCAGTAACCCAGACGAAATGTGAGACTACGAATCTGAAAGCTTTTGTGCTCCCACGGGATGGATAGTGCATTGGTATACCTCGTGGCCCGCTTTCCCAGGTAGACTCTGGGTAGCTTGGAAAATTGCCAGACAATGCAATCACACTCGTGTCACGGAGGACGAAGGCTGAACACCTGTCAGTGGTGTCCTTTACGAACCTGGGAGTGAAATATTCTCCCAGAGCCGAGATTCAGTCACGAAAATGGGTGGGATGATTTTTAATTGATGGATTTTCGACTTGAAGGAGTTGCACTTGATATTTTGGTCGAAAAATCAGTCGGCAGAGATTTCACAGCCGGAACAACGTCGAACAAAAAGTCATCACCACCAACATACGATTCACGAATGGGCCTAGGTCTATCTGGGAGTCGTATTCAAACATCCGACATCTCTTAAACTCCTTTTATACTTGCGACGAAGCATTTCTCAATCGATCCTACACCTGCGACCTACCTCCATACCCGTCCGATCACCTACCTACACACGCCCTAATGAGGAAAGTCATGATGGAAACGGGACGTGTACAAAGTAGTCCCTATCCGCCTCTAGATACACTCACCTCATAGCCAATCTACTTCTTTCATCTCTACATTACAACTGCCTTCCTGCCACTTCCTCTTCTCATGATTGCGCCACATCAGGATAATCGAATAATTAAATTGAACGTGTCCCATCCCTCCTCAATGAGATTCACGATGGGAAGATTGGACGCAGCCTAGGAGTTTCTCAGTTATCTCCCGCTACTAAATAGAATATTTCAAGCTTTAGGTGCCTGATAAAGCCGCTCCACCGCCGGAAAATACAAATCCTCTACTTTCCAGCGATGCCCTTGTAAACGCCCAGTACCCTCTGCACAACTGGGATAGCCAAGAAGAATTGCATCCAAATCAAAGTCGACTGAAAACACAAGCACATCAATATTCGACAACTTATCATCAATCTTGGTCTTGCCATTATCATGCGATTCCTCTAACTTAATCTTAACATATACCACATCACTTCATCTCAACGACCGAACAAGTTGTTACTCCACTTCCAACGGGAGCTTGCCTCAAACATCACCACTCATCTTCCACTATCAAACCGCAATAATTCGTAAACCTGCAAGGAGGCAAAAAAACTTGAGAAACTATGCTTGGATTTCTGCTTGTGAGGAACCAGTGCTCTGATGGGGCTCTGCATCTTGAGGGATGATATGGAGCTAGTAAGTTGAACTAGAGAGGGAAGAAGTCACTAGTGGGTATGCTAGGACTGAAAATTTTGAGGGTTTTTGACATTAGGGTGTTGATTGGTGTCAAGACTACGATTTTGCATAGTTAGCCAGGAGAACTTTCACTGTCTATGAGTCTACGGAGCTACCAAGTATTAAAGACATCTCGAAAAATTTGGGCTGAGTTACTACGCAGCAGATCCAATCTGTCGAGACATTTCTGATTTTACAATACAACCTCCGAAAAAGGGTTGAAAAGAGGCTAGAAATTTAGAGTGAATTTCATGAGGTAACCACAAGTATGCAGCGCCCAGCTGGCCTGCCTCTTCGAAGGCTTTAGAATGGTATCTGTTTTCTTGAATATAGTCCTGATGTCGATATTAGGATGGCCCCACATCCAGTGGAATTTTGCGATTTTCTCCGACTGCCATACACCCGCAAATAGCTATCGTTTCGCTGATTGGAGAGGGGAGATAATGAAGGATTGTACTGCTTGAAGAAAACTATGTAAGAGACATAGGATGAAATATACTACTACATATGAATCCTTAGTCTCTGGGTAGAGAAATTACATATCCTATATAATCTTAGGCGGAGAAAGGACAATAAATAAATAGATATTCAATTATTCAGATTCGGCGCCTAGAGGCTCATGCTAGTTTTTCCGGAAGATTTGAAGTTTAAGGACGGTGAGTCAACGTGACGTCTGGAACACTCACACTCAGATTCCATTTGCAGATGACACTTGAGGTTAACCCTTACGACTTATAACTTCTACCCTGCATACCCACCAGAAGGAAAAGTGTTATAACCCTATGGTCGTCCGAGTGTGCTTTCGTCACCCCAAAAATACTATGTTGCCGCGAGTAAGTTTAGTGTGAGGTTACATCTGGCTTGAAGTCCGTAACATGTAATTTCAGATGGAGTGTTTAGATAAACTACCAAGAAATGTTAGGAAGAGCGGCCCGGAAGATATACCTCTGCGCCATCTAGCCCAAATTTTTTGGTAAAAAAGGAACTAAAATAATTTCCAAATTATTAGTTCTCAACGTTAGCCGAAGGTAATTTTATCTATTCGTATCGGCCCTTTTTTTGCATTTTCTTATCGGCCCGCCCATGTTCTAGATCGACTTGTCTTATGCACATGTAGAAAACTGCCAAGCTCTCGAGAGATCGTCTCCTATCTGCTCACCAATGGACTTCGCAGCAGATAGGAATGCTCCTTGGCGGAGACCAGTAATTAGGGTCTAATTCTCATGTTTATTGGCATTTTCGAGAGATTCAGTCTTGCTGATGAATTGTGGTGTGTAAAGATATCTGGCTATCATGCAAGGCCAATGTCCGATGTACATGCAGACGACCTTCAGAGCGCGAGATAATCATGTTTAGAATTTCACTCACAGCCATCGCTACAGGGTATTCCAGTATACACGATACAGTTATACCTCGTTCGTATATGGCCACCGAATAGTAGGTTCAAGTCCCAAAATTATGAGAGTACTTTTCTCATTCTGGAGATATTCCTAGACAAGGCGGTAAGTGATGATGCTGAAGTCCACGCGGAAATTATTTACCCTCATCGCAGATCCAGAGTTCTAGTGACAGTGGCGCCTTGTGAACGCGTCATTATGATAAGCGATTACTGCAGCTAGCCTTTTAAGGTTTCTTCGCTCCTCGATGGTTTCCATTTTCATGGCCAATTCATGCTTTATCCATCCATCTCTTTGTTCCTTGCATTGCGCGATAGCTTTGAATGGTATGGGTGCCTACGACAGGTAGATTATTTACAGGAGATCAGCCCACTTGGTGCAGCACTACATCATACATCCAAACCAGCCTGAACACCGGAAAGGCTTTTGGAGAGAGAAATTTATCTATGACGGTGAATGAATACACATTTAAGGACTAAATTTCGGCCAAAATATGAATCCTAGACACATCTCGCCATTAGGCCCATCTCTTCTCTAAACTGATAAGCGGAGCATCGTATGGGCTTGACAGTAGCGACATGCCGTCTCAAGTATAGATGCATGACTATGCTACCGGTCAGAATCAACCAAAGGAGGCATCATAAATTTCAGACCTAAAGCCAACGATTTTCATGTGCTAATATGATTAACAATCTAAATTTCCCCGTCGTAATTAGGAGCTACGAAAGGTTAAATGACTCAAACCCACATCGGACAGCCGTAAGATAATTCATCATCGCATTTCAATCTTCGGCAAAACATGCTTGAGGGATTTCAAATTTTCGTAGATTATACTAGATAAGGATTAAGTCGTAATCCTTACAAGGTCTTAGATATTGGGGACCAAGCTCTAATTTTTTTCCTAAAATCGCCTCGTCAAAAATTGACTCGTGCGGGGCCCTAGTAATTGTCTAGCTCCACATCCAGTAGAACAGACAAAATCTTATAAGAATTCATAAAGAAAAATTGAGTCAAGCAGGAGCTATCAAAAATATGGAGCAGCGCACAGTCGGACTCAGTAATCTGTAATGTGGAAAACAGTGGAATTCAACTTAAGTCTACTCCGGAGAAGTGAGTAGTAGGATTGACCAGATGCAGAAGCTAATCATCGAAATATCCACGTATGTAAAGGGGGTTGCTTTAACGTTAAAAAAGGCATGCAATATGTATACACAGCAACGATCATGAGTTATAGCTAGATAGCTGTATACACAAGAAATTATTTTAAAGAGAAAAGGGGTCGCTTATCTTGGAACCCAAGAAAAAAAATTCGACCGCTGGCAATCAACATTCTGGAAGAACTAGAAACGCATTTGATCCATCCTTCCACATACGAAAATTTACCACAACAATTTCAACGAGACCAAGGACAAAGGTCGAACACCAGTCTGTAGAATCCTCAACGAATCTGGGATTTCAAAATTATCTCAGAGCCAAGATTCAGTCACCACCCAACGCCTAAACTAATACTTTCCTGACAGAGACTTGTCAGAAGGAATAGTACTGGGCTAATCTTGGTCAGAACTTCCAGATTGCAGAGATTTATTAACTACGAAAATTACGGAGAAAATTATGAAGACCATTTAAGCTGATATTAGTTTGAGCTGAATACCACACTCACCCTCGATACACTAAACAAGTTTTTAAGTCACTATTTATGTTACGGGCTGTGCCCGGATTGGGACTGGTCACTAGGACCAACCCGGCTAGATCTTTAAGCGCCAAGGAAGCAGCGCTTACAGAGACGCGAAAGGTTGCATGGGGAAGAATGCAAGGATACGTACAAAGAGGGATCTAAGTGTCGCATAAGGATTAATGCAAGGTTGCGCACAAGAACGAGTCTCAGTGTTGCATAAGGATAATTGCAAGGTTGCGCATAAGGAAAGGCCTAAATGCCGCATAAGGATTAATGCAAGGTTGCGCACAAGAACGAGTCTCAGTGTTGCATAAGGATAATTGCAAGGTTGCGCATGAGGAAGGACCCAAGGGAGTACGTACTAAGGGGGGGAGGATGTCACAGGAAAGAGGGTAGCCGGGGAGAATGGAGTATTCTCAGGTAGGCTAGGAGGGGAGCTTAAACGCGACGCTGAGGAGGACATAAAGGACAGGAGCCGTCGTAGGCAGATTAGCTTCCCAAGGAAAAATTATCAATTCCTATTGAGTTAACGTCTTTCAAGTACTTCTGAATTCTTTAAACCCTTTACAATTTAACCCCGAAAAAGTCCCAAAATTTCCTTGACAGGGAGTTATTGGAGGATACCAAACCTGGGTTATTGAGTAGTAACGTCCGGTGTAGAAAACAAAGCCTGTGCGTGAAGATGGGAGACATGCTAGGCTGTAGAAGCTTTGGAAGCGGTTGAAATGGAAGAATGTAGATTGAGCGATATCACCTATAAGGTTGATAGAGTCAGTCATACTTCGAAATTCTCACAACTTCTTAAGTGTTACGGGCTGTGCCCCATCCGATTAGGCTGGGCTATCTTTCAGGCCCAGCCTCTTTCAAGGTTGGTAATCGCGTGATCAAACGAAGGGTCATTTCATTTTTTTTTATCAGATTTTAATTGGGTATGCAGCTATCTAGCTATGACACAATATCAAAGAAAAGTACAGAATAGATGATTCAACGTAAAGGAAGAGCACTCATGCCTCAGATTTCATTTGCAAGTACCACCGCGAAGTTATGGTGGCTTTTTTTTCACCCTAAGTCAACCCTCATCCGTGAATACCCACCCAGGGGAACGTCTCAAAACCCCTGAGTTATCCAGACATGCCTCCATCATCTTTCAACTTTTCTCCGCGCGAAATGTGATCTGAGGTGTCTCTTTCCCAAGTGGAGTAGGTGCCTAGGCTACTCAGACTATACCAGAGAACACCACCAGGAGGCGGACCACGGCACCTTTCATCGTTGGCTTGTGTTTATAGTGTAAGCTGCACTCTCGCAACCGAAGCTTTGGCGGGAACAAAGCCCAATTCGTAAAACTCCTTGCCAAATTTCAGAATTTCACGTCCTTCGAGATTGTATCCTTCCTTTGCATCATCTCGTAGACTTGTCCTGAACTCTCTCACATCCATCCTAGAGAACTGTCTCCCAGATTTGTGCTCCACGCTTTGCTTCCTCCTTCGGGTATAAATATCGGCGTGGGCGTGTTTTTGGGGATCAACAGAGGCCAGAGAAGGTCGATGAGAGATGTGGTCATTGGGATGAGGATATACTTGGTCGTACTTGTAGGCCTGATGAGACTTTTGTAGGAATGAAACTCGTTGGGAGCGAAAAAACGACGTGGAGGAGTAATTTGAATCATTGCCTCGCGGGCCAACTTCTTTGATATTGCAAAATTTGACTGAACTTGGCTCTGGGAGAATATTTCACCCCCAGGTTCGTAGAGGACAACACGTACAGGTTTTCAGTCTTGCCCTCCAGTGTTTTGGTTCCATCAACATGTTGCACACAATTCTAGCAGCTGCCAATATTAGAGACCTAATCAAGCTATTAATTTTGGGCAGTCGCGGAAGAAGTACGTGATGGCCTCATGCGCCATGCACACTCATATGATCATGAGCCCTAAATTTATTAATTCATTTTATTGTCCTGTCTGAGTCTATGACTATGTAGGACATGTAGGTCCTCCCTACCTACAGGCCAAGGATACCTATACCTGTAGTATATCCCCTCCTATGCCTCCCATACAGCTCCCCTCAAACACTACCACCCCTCACAAGTCCTCATTGGTTCATACACTAAAAGGAGCCCTTTGCCCTTCATTATCTCCCCTCTCCAGCCAACGAAACGACGGCCATTTGCGGGTGTATGGCAGCCGTGAAAAGTCGCATAAACCACTGGGTGCTGAGCTCTTCTAATACCGACATTAGGACTAAATCCGAAGACATAGTGATCCTTCTGAAGCGTTCGAAGATACCAGCCAGCTGGGCGCTGCAGACTTGTGGGTACCCCGGAGAATTCACACTCTGCCTTTCTAGACTCCTTACAACTCCTTCCCGAAGGTCGTACTGAAATGTCAGAAACGTCTTGACAGAGCGTGATTGCTGTACGGTAGCTTAGCCTAGCTTCTTTTGTGCCGTCCAGGGCGCTGGGGGGTGCCGTTAACTCATCGACAAGAGAAGCCCTCCTGGCTAATTAGTCGAAATCTTAGTCTTGGCGCCCACAAAAAATCCAAAGTTGAAACCCCCTCGAAAATGTCAGTCCCAGCATGGTCTTCAGAGACCTCTTTCCTCTCTAACTCCACATATCAGCCGCCTGTCCTTCCTCAAGATGTATAACCCCGTTAGAGCAGCAGCCCCCCATAAGCCAAGACCCCAACTTAGTATATTATGACTTAATTTCCTCCTTGCGGGTAAAAATAGCGTCGTAAATATGTAGTGAGTGATGGCCGGTAATGATTGAGGCAAGCTCCTGTTTGCAATTGGGGCAACGCCTTTATCGGTCGTCGAGGCGAGATGATATGTGGTTAGATCGGGGTTGAGGACTCAGAAGATAATGGTAAGTGCTGCAAGATTGAGAAGTAATCAAATTGAGATATGCATGTGTTTGCTTTCGACTTCGATTAGGATTTGGATGCGATTCTTCTTGGCTATCCCAGATATGCAGAGCGTACTGAGCGATTACACCGGCACCACTGGAAGGTGAAGAATTCGTCTTTGCCGGCAGCTCTCACTGTAGAGTCTGCAGAGCCGAGATTGAGTAACAAGTCCTCACTTCGATGAGGATTCCCAATCGCTTTCGCCGTCTGCATCGTCTTGATCTCTTAACACATTCCCCTATCGCCATAATAATGGAGGAAAAGCCATCCGATGAGTTTCCGGAGCGTACCCAGCACCCGATACGGAGATGGCGGATTGGATCAAGTCGACCTCAACTGTTACAAAGAAGGGAGATATAGATGAATATGCGCACCTCATGTGGTCCCGGTGTCTGGGTCTCGCCTGGCTGGGGCTGCATGTTTTTTGAGACTTTTTCCCGCGCACGCAGTTTCCATTGCTACCATTTATTTTTTATTTTTGTTAGAAAGTTCCCTGGAAAAGGTGGCATAATTCCAGCGGTAAATACTGAGCTGAATGGCTATTCACCACGAGCAATATATCAATAATCTTTCAAGAAACACGAGAGGCAATTAGCACTGTACAAGGTGTGGCCTGGGTCAAAGAGGAGCCCAATGTGATAGATGGTCATATCTGTCAAGGGGAACTATTTCACCTACTCATGTAAACTAAGCTAGTCAGGTCACATGACCTGACTATCAGTACATAGACTTTATCTGCAGCATTAGGGCTATCCAGTCATTATTCACAACGTAATACCGTGTCCCACGTATCTTTCTTAAGAATATCTCAAGTTGTTTTTTTTTTTATTACTTTTGGTCCTTAGCTAACGCTATCTTTTCCACATTGGGTCAAGGACCGGTGGAGCCGGCAAGGATCACTGCGTACAGGCGCAACTCATTCCAAACGCATGAATTTCTACTGAAATGATAGGAGTTGACAGCAAAACTAAAATCATAAACTGAAATCAAATTTGCAAGAAATACTGTTTGGTCCGGATCCCGCGCTTCTCGCCCGTTCCCTTTCCTGCCACATCTTCGACGTGACTTTTTCTTATCTCCGCTGAGAGCGAAAGATTAGTTCGCAGATAACCTGAATTCAGCTGGTATCCTGCTACATATTTTGAAGATTTTTGTAGACTTCACCGAGGGTTGCTCTACCCTGAAACTTCTTCTTCTGCTCCCAGGATTCCGAAACCGGATCCCTCGGCCATCGAGACATCCTTCGTCGAGGCCATCGTTGCCTCTTCGGCCCTTTTGGCTGCAGCCCTAAATCGAGCCACTTTCGCGAACTCCCCTTGCTGGATCTGGCGGATCAGCGCGAGCTGCTCTTTTGTCACCGGTCCGGACTTGCTGGGTCTGGCTAAGCAGGCCCGGGAATCCGATCGGTGAGGTCCCCCACAGTTTGGACACCGGGTGAGGGCCTTGCACTCTGATTCTGAGTGCATATTAGATCCGCATTTCCAGCAAGCTGGAGCGCGGGAACAACCACGGGTGGCGGGAAATTCAAGACACCGTATGCATTTTTCGATTTTGCGACGAGGTTGGAAGAGCTTTGCAGCTCCAGAGTCGTCGAAAAGGCGGAATCCAGGTCGAGGAGCGGATTCTCGGGGAAATAGCGCTTGCCAATTTGAGTAGGGCGCCCCTGGTTTCCTAGTCCCACGAGGACGAACCAGAAAGGGAACCAACTGGGTCACTCGCGTGACTTCGTCGGCAACCATCTTTGCTGTCACGGCGATTGGGCCAGCAAGAGTTCGAATCGTCTCCGGGACGGTGGCAATTTGCATGGCAACCAGATTTGATGCTGGTTCCAGTTTGATTCTAGATTCGCTCCGTGATGTGGAGGGATCTAGAAGCTCTGTTCGAGCGAGTTCATCCTTTGCGGTTATTGCAAAGCCGGTCTTTACCCGCTGAACCAACGTAATATCATTAGCAGTGGTTCCCAGCGCCAGAGACACAGCTGACCTAATGCCAACTGGGGAGAGGAGACGGTGGGGGTGGAAGTAGTCGAGGCGCATAAAAAGTCGTGAATCGACTTTTGTCCTCGGGTTGACACTCTTTGCTTTGGGGGCGGGCGGTGCTGCCTTTTTTGTCGACTGCTCAGCGCTGCGGGCTAGGCCTCCCCGAGCTACGGTATCCCAAGTTCTCTTCGGGGCCGGAGCCTGGGTTGTTGGAGGGTTGGCGGGGCGAGCAGGGAGAACTGGTGGTGTGCTCCCTGGGCCGGATTGTACAAACTGGCCGATGGCCGCTCGAAGATAAACTTTGATTCCGTCTACAAATTCTTTATAATCGCCAATCGAAAGAGGCGAAAGTGCTACTTCGACACTGCTGATTGCAGTCGAGCAGCTTGCGAGTCGGGCGTTTATTTGCGTCGTGCGACGCTTTTCGGCCTCCATCACTGATTGCAGCTCTGGTGGAAATTCCATTGCTGATGTCGATGCTGCGCCTTTAGAGGCTGGCACAGCATTTTTTCCTGCAGATGATTCTGCACGTTCGGTTGTCTTTTCTCGAACAACCTCCTTTCCTTTCCTGGAGCTGCTTGCCACTGGGGCCAGCTTGACGGGAGTTTTGGTCTTGGAACCATTGTTTTCTGCTCTGACCGGTTCAGAATCAGTCATTTCTTGATCGGGAAGATTTGTGGACTTCCCTAGGACAAAGGCCTCACTCGCAAATAGTCTTGATAATTTTTGTGCGAGGCCAGTAGGTTTTGGACACAATGGTGTCCGTTCAAAGCCGACTGAAGTTGTCGACTTTGGGCGATTTTTTCTCACCGGAGGCGTTTTAAATACCTCGCGACGGTTAACAATTCGAGAAGTCAAGCACAGAAGTGATCATAGGAATGGAAAATGGGAAAATGGGAAATTCCGAATTTCTCGAATTGTGCGTTTGTTTTGTTTCCTATTTTTCGTCCGGCGGGGTGAGGTTTCTGATGGATTAGTATGTGTGAAAAGTGAGATAAGCTTAGCTTTAAGATGGCGTAGGTTACGGGTGTCTCGTGGCTCCAATCTACCAATATGTATAGTAGAGCTTAAGACTAGATATAACTTGGTTTTTCTATTAATACAGGGTATCTTCTATATAAGTACAGTATTCCTAATCTTGCGCCCGGACTCCAACATGAACAACATTACATAAGCATTACAATTTATTAGAGCCTCGTACTAATCTAGGGGTCTATCAAACTTGGATCCTCAATCACTCCTCTTCTCAATTAAGAGTTGTCCTCAACTCAAGGTTTGCTTTTGATACACTTAGATTCCTACTGCGGATTTTAATTGCCTTCTATCCTGGTCTAACATTCTTTGACTTCCGTACCACAAGCTTCGTACAGGATGGCCGTCGCGAGTATATGCTGGGAAGAGATTGGATCCATTGTAACGGTTTGCCATTTTGTATCCTCCAGGTGACACCAGAGAATATGTGTTACCGGAATGGCATTCAGCGATGGCCCAAGGCCCGTCGTAGAAAGGTTCAAATTTATGTCTTCTTTGCCGGACTCTTAGTACCCAGTCACCGGGTGCATATATTCTTATTAATGCTTTGGACTCTTGTAAATATTCACGAGTTTTGGCCCTGGAAGCTTTCATGCTATTTACGTACGATCTAGCAATGGGTGCAGCTTGAAAGTTAACCAATTCCTTAACCCATTCTTGTTCTTCTGTCTGTGTGGCTTCTCGGGTGTATATTGGGTATACAAGTTCTGCTTCCGGAGGTTGTGTTCCAAAGAGTAGGAAATAAGGACTGTAACCTGAAGGTGATATACGGCGATTGTATATAGTTACCGCGCGTGATAGTGATCTATCTAGCGGTCCCTTAGGATTATCAAGAATTTCACGAGCCAGTATTCCCTTGAGAACACCATTGGCTTGTTCTACCTTTCCATTGCCACGAGGTCTGGCTGGAGTTGTATGAGACATTGTAAATCCGTGCTTTATCTGAAACTGCTGTGCTTCGTGTCCACTGAAGCAATTGGCATTGTCGCTTATAACTTGCTTTGGTGTCCCAAAAACATGAATTATGTGCAGAAATAAAGGGACGGTATTAACAAAGTCAGCGTTAGGTACGAATCGTGAATCCAGCCATCCCGTAGCGTACTCAACTGCATTGAGAAGAATTCGTGAACCTACTTGCGTGTGATCTATTCCCCAGCGGGTGAGTAGGGGTGCTGGTTGGATTGGTCTTAGGTCGCCTATGCTTGGGTCGGGAGATTTCATAAGTTGGCAAGATCTACATGTGCGAATGACTTCATGTACGGCTAGAATAAGTTGAGGATGCCAGTATGTCTTGGTTGTTTCGCGGATCGTTGTACCAATAGATGGATGACCTAGAGTCTCGTGTATTTGTCTTGACTTAGTGATTAAATCTTCATATTCTAAGACCTCGAGAAATATTGCTTTCCCAGACGAAGTTGGCGGATCGCCGACATCAGTCATTGGATTCATTATAACTCGGTGTAGCTTAGCATCATAGATTACGAAGTTTTTATTGACCCATTCAGGACGGAGATTAGTCGGTAAGCGTTGATTGTGGAATAAGAACTCATAGATACAACTAAGGTCAACGCGATTTAATTCTTCAGGGGTTTTCACTATTGGCAGATCTGGCGTTTCGATTAGATTGGGGTCGTTTGTTAATTCCACTCCAGTATCCCTTTCGTTTTCTTCCAAAGGGTAAGCTTCTTCTGATGGTCTGGAGAGAAAATCTGCGAGCACGTTCGCTTTTCCTTTTCTATACAGAATACGTATACCGTAATGTTCAACAGAATCGAGGAATCGGAGGATACGCGCTGGCTGCTCAACTTTTGTTTGAATAGACCTGAGTGATTCATGGTCTGTTATAACAGTGACTTTGCTTCCTTCTACCCAGTGTCGCCAATGTCGCAATGCCAGGAGAATTCCAAGTAATTCGCGTTCTTGAGCGGAGTATCTTTGCTGTGTATCGTTCAGCTTTTGAGAGAAATAAGCTATTGGGTGCAGAATAGCTTTTGTTTCTTCCTCAACTACGAGATCGTGAGGTTGCAAGAGTACGGCGCCGACATATTTCTGAAACGCGTCTGTCTCGACAACTATTGGTAGGCGCCAGTCGAATTTTTTGATTAATGGGGCGGTTGACATAGCTTCTTTTATAGACATCCACGAGTCAATTGCTTCCTGTGTTAATATAACCGGCTTGTTCTTTGGTCCTGTGGATTGATCTGTGAGAGGACCTGCTAATTTGGAGAAATTCTTAATAAGGCACCTCAAGTAACTTGCAGCGCTGACAAATCCTCTTATTTCGGATGTCGTGGTAGGTAAAGGTCTGTTGCGGATAGCGGAGACTTTTTCAGGATCTACAGCAATACCTTTTTCGGAGATTGAAAAACCTAGGAATACTCCGCCAGGCACAAATAGGCGACATTTGGAAGGATTGAGAATTAGACCATATTCTGCGAAGCGAGATAGAACAGAGAATAGATGAGTGTTTAACTGGTCAATTGAATCTCCCCAAATTGCTACATCATCCAGTAAGCCCGCCGTGAAAAGGCGAAATGGTTCCAAGACTTCTTCAATAAAGCCTTGAAATGTTGCAGGCGCATTGCATAGGCCAAAAGGCATTACCATCCATTCGTATATCCCAAATGGGGTGACAAAAGCGGTTTTTTCACAGTCATTAGCGTGCATGCGTATTTGCCAGAATCCGTTTTCGAGGTCAAGAAATGCATACCATTTGTGTCCTGCAGCTCTTTGTATTTCATCTTGAGCGTTTGGAAGGGGGTGGGCATGCTTTTTGGTGACTTTGTTTAATTTGCGATAATCAACGCAGATTCGCCAAATAACCTGGTCGCTATAGTTGGAACTTTTCTTTGGTATTAATACAAGAGGGGCTGCCCAAGGTCCTTTGCTATTTCTTATAATTGAACCCTCATGGGTTCTGCAGAAATCACGAATTGCTTGTTGCTGGTTTGGACTATAGCGACGTGGGGGAAGTTTAATTGGGGGATGGTTTTGGATGTTGGTTCGGTGTGTCGTTTTTGCAATTTTATCAGTTTTTCCTGCTGATTTATCGAACAGAGAAGGAAATAAACTTGCATATTTCATGCCAAAACGAGTGCCCACATCTGTGGTGTCTTTGTGCCATATTACTGGTCTTTTATCTCTAATAGTAAAGAGTTGAGTGGGATACTGCGGTAATTTCATCGGGTAAATGGTCGGTTCTCCTTGCATTGTTGATAATCAGATAGAGCCATCCTTTTGACAGAGGATTCCTAGTGCGTGAAACATAGTTTGTCCTAAGGTGAGATCGGCTGGGAACGTATTATCAGGTGTTACACCGACTGAAACAGTGAATGCGGGGGTCCATGATTGTTGTGATAGGGCTGATATAGAAAATTCGGCTTGCACTATAGCGTCTTGCGTAATTTTAGGGCCTTTACCCCCGATCACAGCCATGGTAGATGAAATAAGAGAGTTATAAGGAGCGAGTTTATTTGCAAGGGAAAAAGAAACATAACAAGAAGGAGATCCATAGTCGAAAAATGTAGTGAACGTAATAGTAGGAAATTTTGACAGTCTTGTGAGGAATATGTTATGGGGCTTTCCAAAGCCTTCTCGAAGATGTTTTATGTGTGGCTTAATTTCGCCGGCACCTACTGCCACGTAGTAGGCATCCTGGCACCATTAGGTTTCTTCGTCGTCGGCCAGATCTTCATGCATGTCGTCGTATTTTAAGCTTGAGCTTTCATACTCTTCTGCACCTAGCTTTTGTAAAGATTCCCATTCTTCATCTGTAAAATCCTTTGTATTCACAATGTAGGATTTATTGTGTTGGGGTCGATTATTGCTGGTGGTTTGGTGATTTGAACGAACCATACTCGGTTTAGATCTCAGAGCGTTAAATCTTTGGGTGAGATCTGGTTGACAATATTGGATACCTCTTTTATGAGGTTCAATCTGAGTCCTAAAATTTCTTGGCATTTCACGTTGGTGATGACAGGTGTTAGCCCAGTGACCTTTTTTACCACAACGATAACATAAGTTGTTGTTGGTAGGAAAAGCTTGATCGGTCATGCCCTGTAAAAATGCGCTATCAGCCGTTGAGAATGTATGTGCGTCTGTCAGAGGCTGCTCGATCATTGTGTTTAATGAAGGTGATGAATCGAAACTGAAAGTCTGTTCTTCCTTTGACCAGTTGCAGACCCTTTCAGTGACTTGCAATACCTTTTCAATCCTCTGGTAGTTCAACAGATTGTTCATGCTTGGTTCTGCGAGTGACCAAATTCGGGGCAGGTGTTTACTACAAATATCCGTAATCATCGTTGTTACCGATGGGCTATTTCTATCATTTGCAGACAGCATATAAAATGCCCGCCTGAACCGTTTTGTAAAAACAATAACTGACTCCATCTTGATTGGCGCAACACTCGAGAAAGTCGTCAAAGGGCTGCGAAGAGCATCGTGGTCAGTCATAGCAACAAAAATAGCGTGCAGTATTTCCACCCAGGTTAGATTATGTCTAGAGGCAGACCATACACGGATTCCCATAAAGTCTTCATCGAGCTCATGAGATAGACGTTCTGCCCAGAGATGATATGGCACGAGCGCTATTCGAAATGCAGATTGTATATGTCGCAGCTTCTCGAAAACTGTAATATCTGCTTTCTTTAGACAGTATTCCGGTTTAATTACGACTCTATTCTTAGAGCTTGTATACATGTTGTCTTCGATGTTACGTGCGAGTAGAGCTTCAGGCCATGCATCTTTGACAAATTTTTCCATAGAAGTCAGAGGAGAGTTTTCAAGATTAAGAGTGGTGATCTCTTCCGTGGGAAAAGACTTTTCGTATTCTTGTGATGAAGCTGGCTGGGAGGCGCTGGAGTCTACAACCTTACTGTTTAGCTTGGTATCAACAGATGGGTTCTCCTTGATCTTCTCAGATACAAGTTGCTGCAATAACGCTTCGATTCTATCGAAGCGAGTTGTAGTCATGATTTCCATTTTGTCCATCCGTTTTTCTAGTGCTCCAATTCTGATATCGACGTTTTCATTGCTCTCCCGCAACTTCTTGTTCAAACTGAGAATTTTTGGGTGTTCAGGTGCAGATTTAGAACTTTCTGACATTTTCTAACGAGTTTATCTAAGGTGGCTAGCTGTGATAATGGAACTGAGAGTTTCTCTTCAAAAAATATTTTTTGAGGTTCCTGATGGATTAGTATGTGTGAAAAGTGAGATAAGCTTAGCTTTAAGATGGCGTAGGTTACGGGTGTCTCGTGGCTCCAATCTACCAATATGTATAGTAGAGCTTAAGACTGGATGTAACTTGGTTTTTCTATTAATACAGGGTATCGTCTATATAAGTACAGTATTCCTAATCTTGCGCCCGGACTCCAACATGAACAACATTACATAAGCATTACAATTTATTAGAGCCTCGTACTAATCTAGAGGTCTGTCAATCTTGGATCCTCAGGGGCACCAAGCTTAACTTAAGTCCCTACTACCCACTAAACTACCTAGAGGCATGGACGCCAGTGCTTACTGCCCTGGTGGCTTCGCCCTTGCTACTTCCTAACTATGTTTGCAGGGCAATTCTCTAATTACATGATTGCGTTTAGCATAGCACCTGCACTTTTTCAGCCAGTACCCGAGGCTCATTACTCATTTGATGTATAACAACCACTCTCGAGATACTACTAATAGATCCATTCATAAATACCGCACCATCCATCCATAATGCAAGGCTCAGAGTTGGGGCAGAGTTGAAGACCTATTTATTTCTTCTCTGGGGTTTCTAGGGCAGGTCTTTATGTAAAACTCTGAAATAGAAAGCCACTTTGCTACACGTAGGGCCCCTTCCCAGGTTCCTAGCAAAAATTTCTTTGAGTCCCTTGAAGATGCTGGAGCTTGAGGAGGTCTTTGAGTGGTTAGGTGGCACTCTAGGAAGTGCAATAGGGCTTTGAGCTGTCCGCAGCCAAAATGAAGGTTAGCGCCCTCGTGATTGAAACGGCGGTGGTACTCTGCAAAGTCACCATGTCCTGAGCGGGCAGCGTATAGTCTAGAGCGAAATGGTTTGGCTAGTGTGAGTTCCTTAGGGTTACGAGAGCATCAGTCAATGGCAAGCTCCCTATAGGATACTGGGGCATGTCGGTCCCAGTAGTCTTTCATAGCCGTCGATACTTCTGCCCTGATGCAATTTTTCGCGATATCAATAGAAACGTACCCACGGGGTATGGGCGGGGTTTTTGAAAGCCCCTACCGAGCAGAGGCGTCGGCCAAAACGTTTCCCAATATATTAGAGTGGCTTGGGATCCAATAAGCCTTGACTTTTCCGGGAGAGATGTATGGGAGCCTGGTGCGAAGAGGCCAGTCTTGGGAGAGGGCTTGTATTTGTTGAAAACAACTTGCGACGAGCAAATTGGGGACTGAAATAAAAGGCGAGCTACTTCCAGGTTATCTGTGAGTATCCAAATATTTTCTGAGAAGCGTGCTGTTGGTAGGGAGAGCGCAGCTTTAAGGGCTTCTTTCACGGCGGTGACTTCTGTGTCGAAAGGAGACAGTATCGAGTCAAGGGACAGACTCTCGCGGTAAACCATCTGGCCAGCTTGAAAGATAACAGTTCCACCGCCTGTCCTGGGCGATTCTACTATCTCAGATCGAGCGCCATCTGTATAGACTGCTAGATCTATGAA
Organism: Blumeria graminis f. sp. triticale; assembly: GCA_905067625.1. Classification (NCBI taxonomy): domain Eukaryota; kingdom Fungi; phylum Ascomycota; class Leotiomycetes; order Helotiales; family Erysiphaceae; genus Blumeria; species Blumeria graminis. The sequence goes on along the minus strand of LR898471.1, from coordinate 1,703,728 downwards.
AGGGATGCCAGAAGGGAGATTAATGGGAGGGTGCGTAACTCGCCTTACACATTTATTCTGTGTCTCACTTTTGAGCCATGGCGGCTGAATCAGAGGGTCGATTGTTACAGTATTCGGAATTTGGAGAACCCAGCCTGCAAGACGGGAGACTCGTCAATTGTGTGCCCGGATCCATGTGGCTCTTTGCCGGAGTGGGTGTCTAGGGTCCAGGTGTTGGATGCGCAGTGCCGCGAACTTTGATTTAGAGTCCAGCTCTAAATCAGGAGGGAGGAGGCCTGATTCACGGTACAGAATAGGGATTGGCGTAGTCCGATATACAGGTAAGATAGCTCTGGCCCCCGTTAGAATAACTTTGCCGAGGATGGATGGTTATCCTTCGACTCGATTCGAGGTGAGTCTATTGCTGTATCTGGTGCGGCCAGGCCACCAAGTCTCTGCGCCATAGTAGGCTATGGGAAGTGTGCAAGCTAAGATGGCTTGTCGGATAAGTTGGGGGGGCGCTCCTCGGACGGTGTTGCTGAGAGATCGGAGTGCGTTGGCAACTTTAAGAGCCTTCTCAGCTAGTATACGGATATGCCATTTAAATGAGAGGGTTCGATCAAAGTAGACCCCTAGCCAGCGCGTGTAGGGTTTATTTGGATGCTCAGAGACCCTTATATCTCTGTAGGAGACGGAAGGGGTTGACAAAGGGTCGCGGTCAGCCCGTTTTCGAGAGAAGTGTTGTAGTTCCGATTTTTCTCGGTCGAAAGTAATACCTTCCCTGCCCCCCCACTCTATTGCTTCCGCCAGTGAGAGAGAGAGTATCAAACTATGCATAGTTTGGAGGCGATTAATGTCAGATATAAAGTTTAAGGAGTTAGGTTTACAAAGCTTGGAGTTAATTGTTTCGAAAAAAGGTGTTTCGCTTGGGCTGTAGTAATAAGAACTCTATCTGTTCTGACTAGAGATGTTTCGTTCCAAACCATGAGAAGCTTGGTCTATGGGGACAAGTTGGGGACACATAGAGCATTTGCCATTTTCTAGACGTACATAACCTAGATAGTATCATTAAGAGAAATGGCAGCCAGGAATTAATTGACACTTTTTACTTTTACTTCATACATTTTTCAATTGACTCGTAGAGTCTAACAGAGAGAGCTGTGCAGTTGCTCAGGAGGTTAGGCCCTGTCTCAAGGAGAGCAACGTCGTCTGCATAGCCGAATCTTTTCCTCTTCATTCCCATCTTGAAGAGCGGTGAAATATAGAGCATGAATAGGACGGGCGAGGCAGGTGAGCCTCGTGGAAGACCGCAGTCCACATGTTGTGGAGGGCCTGTTACTCCATCGAGACAGACGCACACTGTACGGCGTGAGGCAAAGGATCCCACCCAGCGCACCAGGTTTTCAGGCCATCCTTGCTCTCGTAGACGGCGGACAAGTCTTCTACAATATTATATCGGAATCAAATCTAGCCGCTCATTAAGCAATCTCATGAATTATTTCCAATGTCTGTGATAACAGACATACATATACAATATCGACAACAACTTTAATGTCGATAAAAATGGTAGCCAATTGCTCTTTGCTTACCGGCCCTAACTTGGTTGGGCGCGCCAGGCAGAGTCGACTGTCGGACCTGTATGGTCCTCCACAGTTACGGCACTTCGTATGTGCATGGCACTCGTCTATCGAGTGCATAGTGGAGGTACAGTTCCTGTTGAGCGGATTGGTTTGCAAAAGCTTGTGGCTGTTAGGCACAGATTGTATCACTTGGTGAAGCGAGTGGGAAAGTAAAGGAGTCTGTAAATCTGTCGTGGAGAGTTGTTAATTACTCCCACTAGGACACAAAGTGCTATATAAACTATATTTTGTAATAATAAAATCTAGTGGTTGGTATTTACGTCAAAGCGCATTAATACTAACCTCACAATTAATGGGAGATTAGTGACGTGTCTTCTACACATCCCTGTCTTTACCATAATTGGAAGCACCAATTTCAACAGTTGCAGCAAGCTGGGGCGCGAGAGCAACCACGCGTTCCGTGGAACTGTAGGCAGCGTTTGCATTGCTGCACTGTCTGACGCGGTTGATGTCGGACCGCGACACCCGAGTCGTCAAATAGGCGCAACCCTTGTCTAGGCTCTGCTTCCTTCTTGAAATTGGCAAGCCATGATCGATATGGTGCATCAGGGCGGGTTTTTCCGTGAGGCCGAACTTTGACTGGAACGGCCTTTGTAACCCTGGTGATCTCCTCGATCACCATCTCTTCCGTCACTGGCACCCTTCCAAGAAGAGTGTAGATGGCGACGGGGACTGTCGAGATCCGTAGCGCCACAAGGTTGGAGGCCTCCTCCAGTCTTGCTTCGATGGGAAGGAAAGATTCCGCCGCGTCAAATAGGAGCTGGCGAGATTCCTAGTCCTTCGCTCGAAGTGCGAAACCTGTTGGGACACGGTAAACGTGCTCAATGGCTACATGTGGCGCGTTAGTGAGCTGCGCCACAGCTTCTCTGTCACAGACCGGCTTTCCCACGAGGAAAACGGCCTGCTTGTTACTACCATTGTGCCATGGGCTAATGCTGAGATGCTGCGCTTAGTCTGGTCAACCAAGTCAGGAACTTCCCTAGTAACATAGTCAATGCGTTGCGATGATTACAATTTTATGATAGCAATAGTTACTAATCAACATAAGAAATCAGTTGCTGTGTTGTAGCTGTAGACTACCATACCCCTGATTGTAGTAGCCGCTCTTGAGTACTAAAGGAAGGTCTAGGACTGGATTTGTTCTGTAGCTTTTTGTCTTGTAATTATTCTAGACTTTAGATTGATTCGATTATTATAAGCTTTACCTTATACCCCGACTCTGTCCCGTTCCGCCTCCGTCTTGTCTCGCCTTCGTCCCGTTCAGATCACATCCTGTTCCGATCACATTCTGTCCCGACTCTTGACCTCCGAACTAGCCAACGAGCCTGACATTCTCTGATGCCAGCTGGCGAAATCTTTCGCCACTAGTGTTTTGAACCCAGCCGGAGGAACAGTCGGTTGTCTGGCGAGGACGAAGGGGCCGTCTTGGCCAATTTCTTGGTCGGCGGAGTAGGCCTTTTTGGGGCACGACTAACCATTACTGGCGTCGGCTGATTAGGTAGCTCATTTCGAGCTACAGTTGCCCAGGTTGGCGTTATCTGGGGAGCTGCTACGGCAGGCCTTGCTGGCCTGGCGGTTGATGATGGAAATGTCCCGCTGGTACCGGCCTGCTGGCCAGTGGGGCGGGGAGGAAGACTTGTCGGTACTGGTGTGGTTCCAGTGCGCAGGAATTGGGCGAGGGCACCCCTTAGACAGACGTTCATGGCGTCCAAGTATTCCTTGTTATCTGTTGTTTTCAATGATAGGATAACACTTTCGAGTGTGTTCAACACCGTCGATCCTATTTCGAGCTTGGCTGAGGTGATTGCAGCCCGCTTCCTTTCGGCTTCAAGCAGAGCTTCAATTTCAGGCGGATGTTGTATTTTCGTGCAAGTGGAAGCATCACCAGTAGAGTGATTGTGGCCGGGGGTGGCGGAGGTATGGAGGCATTTGCTGCCATTGTGTGAGTCGGAACTTCTGTTCCCCTCGGTGTGATTTTATTTAATGTCCGCTTTGCTGTCGGAACCACGATTTTTCGAGCCGCAATGGGTGCGGATTCGTTCGTTGTCGCTGAGACTGCTTTCTCGACGACGAATTCTGGGGCAGTTGACGCCTACTGGGAGCTCTCGGCTTCCGCGTATGCCCATCGCGAGAGCTCAAGACCCTTATTTATAATCTCTTCGATTATTGATGCGGCATTCGACATCTCAATGTCAGGTTGGCCGCGTTCCTTCATCTGGGCGACAATGTCAACTTCCATCAAATCGAGATCGGCGTCGCTCGTTCTCAGTCCCTTAGCGCTCATTTTCTGTGATGCCACGCTTCTAAGTAATTCAAGCATGCTCTTTTGGTATCCGGACGAGTCTGGTGGTTATGTTTACCTACTTTTGTGGTTAACACAATTTTCGCGGGTTTCGCGGATTTTGGAGGTACCGGTGCCATTTCAAGGCTGAGTGGCGCAGTACCACGAGAAATTGATGTTTCGAAGTTCGGAGAGTGATTTAAGGGGAGGAAAATGGAAAAAAGGGAATTTTCGAATTTCTCGAATTGTGCGGTTTTGGGTCACAACGTGCTAGGTGAAGTAACTGCCGTCGTACTCCTACTGGAGCTTGAGCACGAGTGGGGTCGGGCCGGATCAGGTTAACTACCGTGCAGTACAAATGCCTCGTCCCACCTAAATGACCGGAACCATGCCAAAATGCATCCATGTGTTGAGCCATGACGAATTCAGTAGCCTAGAATTGAAAACAAAACAAAAACTTTCACGTGAAATCCCGCATTACAAAAGAAAAAACTTCAACAATCTCCCTTCCATCGTTCCGCCTCAGCCACCACGCGCCTGAGTCTCGATTCCAATCTCTCTTTCCGTGCCAAACCACCTAGGCCTTTGATCTATCACCTACGAGTCACAGGTATCCCTGCCATCCCCCGAATAGGCTCCGTGTATATCCCACTCTCCTGGACGTAGTCCCTGAACAGCTGCCATCCCCTTGATCCGAGCATTGTTTCCAGAGCCGGCGCCCTACGCTGTCCGCTTTTCAGCCGCCATGTTGCCAGTGCTTTTCGACATTGGACAAGGTGACCAATTGATTTTTCCCTCCCGCACTCGCAGTAGAGTTTGGCGTCAGTGTGGTTGAAGCGGCGATGACATGCCGCAAAGTCCCCTTATCCAGTTCGAGCGGCGATTAAGCGGGCGTAGACCGCTCTCGGTGGCGCTAATTCTGGCGGTTTCTTACGCCGCATCTCGAGTTCAAGGTCGGCGTAGTGTTTGGGGCGATTTGAGTGCCACCAATCTGTCAACATCTGCCTGACCAGTTCACGGGCTTTCCGTCCAGATGAGGCGAGGGTCATCACACCATGTGTCGTCCTAGAGTTGTCCGGCGAGTTAAGCTCTCTTCGAGCGAGTTCATCGGCGATTTCAGTTCCTGCCAGCCCTTCGTGGCCCGGGATCCATCCTATTTTTACTGTTGCGGCTGATCCCGCGGCCAGCTTCACGAAATTTTGAATCCACCAGGATGATAAGCCCGTTGTTCCCGTCAGTAAAGCCTTAACAGCCGCAGAATTGTCGAGCAGGAGATAGATGGCGCTGCGTCCTCGATCTAGATTGCTGGCAGTGATTGCTTCTAGAGCAGCCAAAACTCCATGAGCCTCCGCGTCGTAGACCTCCGCATTGGTGATTTTGCCTGAGCCGCTTTGCTCGATTACCGTCCCTGTGTCACTGATAAAAGTCACAAAGTGTCAAACAGATTACCCTAAGCTTAAATGTTGTCTCATGATGTTTAAGTTGAGTAGTTTACAAGCAAGTAAACTGGGCTGATGCATCAAGGGCAATAACTTAGTCATGCAAATGTTACAATTAGCGACTAGACGGATGGCCAATTTCATAAGCACACCTCCCTTGTTGTTTCACTCCTTCTATTGCCCATGATAATGTAACAGCCAATCTTAGACCCATGTATGGAACAGAGATTTGAGCAGTTCGTATTGGCAATCTAATATTCAGTCTATATTTGGAATTAGTAGGATACTCAAGATGTATATAGTACCTAGATAGATTCCTCATGGGAGAGACAATCAATTCAATAAACTCTGAGAGAGATTCATATTAGTATAACTTTGCTTAACACAAAGTCCCATGACACTCTGTCGGTTGAATCCCCAGAACCATCACTGTAAACGCAGAGACAGTCGGGTGTGAGTGTAAGTATCCACTCTCTTGTGAACTTGGCAGCCTCTTTCTTGCTTGTCCAGCAGGAAATTGGCTGAGGGGGTACCGGAGGTCAGAGCGGTGGCGGAAGTTCAGCCTCTGGTAGAAGTCAGTGCATCCTCTGGACACTCGAATCATGAACTTTATCCAGACCAAGTCTGGTTTTGTTGCATATCTTTAGTCCTAGTCTCTGACGAGCGCTGTCAGTGCCTTCCATGGCCCGAAGTCGGAGCGGGTGATAATCATCCAGTCTCCGGATTCGTGCAGCAGTCTTGAGCCTGCATTTCTCGAGCAGAATGTGTGCAGGTGGAATGCTAGTCTCCCTTCTCAGGGCTGCGATGGGCATGGTGCGCAAGGTTAGTAGAGCCACGCGGAATCCTAAGGCAGAAGTTTGGTCAATAACTTGGTACTGTCACTTGCAAGAGTTGTGCGTGACACCCCGATATGTTTCCCTGGTTGGCCCCGGGTACCAGGATTCCGCTGCGTGCATCGCGATTGGCAGGACTACCGTGTGGATGACTGCGGTTAGTAAGTCGGGTCTTGGTCCCTGAGTACACTGAGTGAGTCGTCGGAAGTGTTGCACTAGACGCATTGCTTTACTGGTCCACTTTGCGACGTGGCTTTCAAAGGTCAGGCCACGGTCCAAGTAAACTCCGAGCCATCGCATGTTGTCGGATACCTGAACATCGCGAGGACCTACCCAAATCGTTGGAAGGTCGTATCCCCTGGATCTAGGGCCGAGGAAATAGACTGCTTCGGCCTTATCTGGGTCGAAGGAGACGGCATTTTCAGCAGCCCATCCTAGAACTGCATCGACTTCTCGCTGGACAGCTACTGCGGCTTCCGTTGGCGTCGAACCTATGCCGAGGATAGCAATATCATCTGCATAGCCAAATCTCCAACTACTGCCCCCCACGACTTCGGCCATGTAGAGGAGGAAGAGAATTTGGGATAGGGGCGATCCTTGTGGCAGCCCGTATTCCAGGTGAATTGGGTCTGTTACTCCGTCCTCGTGTCTGACGCGGACCGATCGTTCTTGCAGAAATGACTTTATCCAAGCGATGGCTGGTTTCGGCCACCCAGCTTTATTCATCCTTTGCAACAGTCGTCCATGGAGTACAGCGTCAAATGCACCCTGTACGTCCAGAGTGACAAGGACTGCTTTCTTCTGCCTCTTCATTGCATGCTCCACATCGTGGATAACGCATGATACAAGGTCATTAGTGGATCTACCGGAGAGTGCTCCAGAAAGCTGTTGCGGCACGGCCTTGTAAGAAATGGCGGTGTAAGCCATTCGCCTTGCGACTAGTCTCTCAAGAACTTTGCCGTGAGAAGAGAGTAGTGCGATGGGCCTCCATCCTTTAGCTGTACTGAGATTACGGCCAGGTTTGGGGAGAAGAATCACTTCGGCTAGCTTGAATGCCTTTGGGAAGTGGTTCAGTCGAAGTGAGCCCTCAAAGAGTACTCTCACTGCGTGACCAATTGACGGCCAGGCTGTCCTAAGAAGCCAGACAGAAATTGCGTCTGCTCCAGGGGCTTTATTTTGGCAGGCCGTTGTTACCCACTTGGCTTCTTCGTCTGTGACGCTGGAGACCCACGGAAGTTTACCGCGCCCTGGCTCGAGGTGCTCGGTGACGACGTCGTTTTGGCTAGTGAAACGGCCGAGGGTCGCGCAACAGAAGTGCACGCTCTCCTGGATCCGAGACAAAACCATCCCAATTGTGGAGTGGTGGAGCAGCAGATGCATGTTGGGGCTTTGCCCAGCGTGCCATCCGATATATATCAACGTCAGTTGAAGCTTCCGAGAACTTTTGCCACCAGTATTGGCGTTTCGCACTTCTGAATATACGACGGAAATACTTTCTGCTCTCTTCGTCCCTGAATATCCTGTATTCGCGTTTGGCCTGTGAGCACTCCAAAGTCCACCAAGGTGCCGTCCTACCCTTCTTCGCACTCCTGCGTCTTCCGGTAGCCCTGATAGCATCGCTAATGGTTTGGACCAGCTAATTAGCGAGGTTGTTTACCCCGCTTATTGAGTCTAATTGTTTAATGACTTAACAATCAAATGATCAATATGTATTTCCTTAGAACTAATGACTAATTGTGTTGATGAGTAATGAGGCACCCGTTTGGGAATGGCGTTAGGAGACGGGGGTTTTACGGTTTATAGATGTTTTTCTTCAAGGAAGACAGGGGGGAGATAGATCATTTCATACGTACCATAATTGTTACTGCTACATCAAGCTTGTGATATCAATTACCACCGAAGTATTCCGACACTAATGGCTTTAACCCTATTCCATGAGCCCATCTACCAAGCACCTTGGCAAAGTCTGCGAGGGCGTCGTCTGTCACTCATACTGGCTGACCAGTTTTGATAACAGCTCTGGCTTTCGAGTTTGGACGGGGAACGTCTCCTGTGTGACGGCTTGTAAGCCGGTAATTGCCTGTAGCCTGCGCTGTCAAACGCAGGCTTAGCATGAAACTAGGCAGGGACTATTCTTGGAAGCAGGGTCTTATAACTTGGCAAACACCTCGAAGAATAGGGCACGAGAAGGGATACGAGATGGGATACGAGATGGGATACGATTATACGGATATAAAACTGTGTCATTGGCCTGGATAATAATCATGTATAAAGTAACTGTTATTATCCTCTTCAATCTGTAGTTCACCATAGATTGAAAATAAACTACCTCTGACCATAAGGTTGCTCAAGTGCCTATGCTTAGACTGTGACATCCTGCAAGAGTTCTGTGATCCGAAGTTGAGTCAAGTTCTACCAAAACATCTGCAAGTGCGCCAGCGTTAGACCAAACTAGGTCGAGTGTGTTTCCGAGATCGTTGGTCGGGACGCCCGGTGCGGAAGATAGGTCCACACCGTGCTCGAACATTCACTTGGTGAGCACCTGGCCGTCGCCGTGTAGCCTAGTAGCCATTGGCTGCCAGTCGGTGAACGGCATTGAAGTCTCCGCCAATTTCTGTAGGCCCAGATGGAGCCCATGATAGTAGCGGCATTAGGTCAGCTCCAAGAGCGCGGTAGACGGAGACAAATGTGACCCCTTCTACTGTTACTGCGATGAGATCTGGTGATGTCTCGCATATTGCTTGCTGTTGGCACTTGATCCCTTTTTGCGTGTAGATGAGGGAGCGTGGCCTTGAAGAATTGGCAGCGACGCGGGGAGGCAAATGCCTATCGAATCCGGTATGCGACTTGGTGAGCCAGAAGCTGTCCTTACGTTGGGTCCAGGGTTCCTGGATAAGGAGGACATCGGTTCCTGAATCCCAAGCGGATTGCAGGATAATGTCTGTAGCGGGGTCTCCTCTGCCCAAATTAGCACAGAGGAACGAGATTGTGGTTGCTGTTGTGTGGAGCTCGGTTGGGTTGTGGTCCCTTACGGGCATTGAGCAACGTTTATATTTTCGTTTTCAGCAGTAGCCTCGGTGGCTTTCTGCTTTGCTTCCAGTTCTCGGATCGAAGCATTCCTTTCTTTTTGACCCTGCTCGCGGATCATCGACAGCTGGTCTCTTGTGCGTTGCACCGTCTCCCCGCCATCCCGCGTCGGCCTTGCCATCCAGTTAGGCTCAGTTGCGGCGTGTGGACCATGGCAATTGATGCACCTTGGCACGGCCTGTTTGCACTCAGTAGCCTTGTGCTCAATAGAGCCATAGCGGGGGCAGCGCTCTGCTCGTGAGTAGATCTTAGTTGGGTGGTGTCCCCAGCATCGGTTGCATTGCGCAATTTGGAGCTTGCGCTAAAGTTCGTGGGGGCGTCTGCTTTCTTTGAATAGTTTCTCCAAGCTTTGGTTTTCCTGTTACGAAGTGCAGCACCCAGTCCGTTGACGGCCTGGCCATACTAGTTGCGAAAGCACGAGCCGAGGTTGGTCTAACTCCTGTTTTGAGAGCTGCTTCTTCTATTACCATTTCTGGTGTCGATATGGTGGGCCCTTCCAGAGTGTAAAGTTTATCTGGGATATTCGGTGCCAGAACTGAGATCCAGTTGAAGGCGGCTTCCAATTTCATTTCTGAGCTATCTAATATAGCTCCTCCTGAGAGAAGTGCACATCTTGCACCTTCCCCTTAGGCTTGTATTGCGAACCCCGAGTTCACGACAGTGACCTGTTTAATTGTGGAGTTGGCCAGACGCAGCTTGCTAACTAGGCTTATTTTCACGAAGTGGGGTGAAATACGTCTCCACGGGTGGTCAGGTCTGAGGCGCAAGAATATGCGCTCGTCAGGGCGTTGGGGGTGTGTTGCTGGAGCTTTAGACTTCAGCGTGGGGACGGGTCTCATCAGTACTGTCTTGGGTGTGGCCGTTGGAGCCGCTTAGTTTGCTGGATTGTTTCTTTTTCCCAACACCTCGATACACGATTTGTCTGTGTTTTTGTTGTTGGTTATATTCGAGCTCTGGTTAGGCTGGGGAGTTGCTGTTGTGGCAGACGGCTTTGATGGTGCCGGTCTGTTCTTTTCTCTGGCAAGGATCAGCACTGGACGTGTGACGCTTGCAGGGTTTTTTTTAGGAGGCTCTGTAACTTAAGCCGGATGGGACAGGTTTGCATGGCCACTTGCAGCCTTTGCAGGAGCGTAGGCGTCTGCTTGGAATGGGTTACCCCACAGAATTTCCAAGATCTTGCCCTGAAGGGCCTGTAAGTCCTGATCAAAGATTTTTCGAAGTCTCTCGTCAGTGACTGGTTCCAGCAGCTTGCAGAACCCGATGATAAAGCGCTCGGCATGTGCAGAGCGCTTCTGGAATATCCTGCCCTGTTCGGCGAGGAATTAGGTCGCGACAATTTGAGGCGACGGAGTTGGGCTGTTGGATGAGTATAGATGACTCGCCTCGTAGATTGTCTCTACAAATTGTTGTGTGGGTGGTTGTGATGGCGGTTGTGGCCCGTTAAGGACCATTTGGACGTCAGGACGCGTCGAACATTGAGTGGGGAGGGGGGGCCAGGGGCCAGCCTCTGCAGAGGACTGGGGCGTCATGAGTGATTGAGAGATAAATGTGGCAGTAAAATGTCGTAGGTGGAATGCGATGATTCAAGAGCGCGTGCTGGAGGCGTGTGGCGGACAGCTGGTTGGGCTCTTTTGTAATAGTTGCTGTAGGGCGCGCTAGAGCGTCGGGTAGTTCTGTAGGGACTAGGCCGTCAATTACGTGACTAATGTCACGAGCTGTGGACGGGCACGACGTTAAATTTAATCAAAAAATCAAAATCAAGGTTCCAATACGTTAGTCTCTTGAAGACCCTGCAATTTCAGAGACTCACACTATCCACCTAGAGTGATATCAAGCTGCCCAAACAAGGGAGAGATGACATTCTAGCAAACAACAGAAGATTAGATCTGGCACTGGGTTGAAATTTTCGTGGAAGACCAAACTAAGAACAGCAGAAATAGCTTAGAAGAGTTGTAGCATATCAAGAATGGGCAAAAATCCTGGTAAACTCAAAGGTGGATTCAACAGTCTCGACAACTCGCAATGGCAGTACCTAAAATCTAAAAATCAGTCAAGCACTATCGAAGTCGGCAGATGGAACGGTAGAAAACACGTCTCCAGAAATGGCTATGTAATTGTCGCCGAATTTTGATAACGGCCCAGAACAGTCTTGCCATGCAATTTTGAAGCGAGCACATGGGGCTTAACTCGTATTTGCACAGAAGAAAAGTACCCGGAGTACACTGTCCAAGTTTTCTTTGTGATTTTCGATTAAAGAACCCCAAGCACATGATTATGTCCTGTCCTTGATGCTCAAACAGTAGAGGTGAGGCCTGGAGACAAGCCAAGGATCGATCCTACGAATCCATGACAAATATTACAGTTCATAGAAACCTACGTGGACCCACAGGGCACCTAATCAGGATAATGAAATCAAATTAAAGTAGTTCCAACCAACTGGTGTTTGATGAACCGAGATGGCGTAGACCCTTTTTTTTAATGTGTATTCAGCTATCTAGCTATGACACATGACTGGTACTATATTAACGTGATTCATAGCTCATTTGACGTTAGAGACACTCACAATCTGGATTTCATTTGCAAATACATCCATGAGGTATGTTCGCTCACACAAACAGTCGACCCTTCTCCGTAAGTACCCACCAAAGGGAATTTCAAAACCTTTCAATATCCCAGGTAGCCTTCGTCTGTGCATACCAGCGCCGCAAGAAAAGTAGTTGTGTTTTGCTGGATTTGAACCAGCGATCTACTGTCTCGGGTAGGATGTGTGTCCAAGCTATCCAGACTCTACTTGGCAGACCATCCAAGACGATGTACCACCGCACCATCCAACCATGGTGGTGTTTAAAGTGTCGCCCGCACCCTCTCAATCAAAGTCATGTCGCGCACAAAGCTCAACTTATAAAACTCCTTATCAAAGTTCAAAATCTCACCCTTTCTGAGACCGTAGCCACTACTTGCATCATTTTGTCTAGTTGTCCAGTTCTCACTCACGTCCATCCCAAAGAACTGTCTCTCAGATTTCTGCATCAAGCTTTGCTTCCTCCGTCGGGTATAAATATCGACGGGGGCGTGTATTTGGCCACCAACAGAGGCCGGAGAAAGTCGACAAGAGGTTTGTTCATTGGAATGAGGATGTACTTAGTCATTCGTGTAAACTTGATGAGGCTTAGATAGGTGTCGATCTCGATGAGAGTGAAAATTCGACTTGGCGTAGTATTTTGAATCGTTGCCTCGTGGGCCAACTTGTTCGGTATTGCGTAATCTGACTTCCCGTGGTCCCAGGGGAATATTTCACTCGCAAATTCGTAGAAGGCAACGTGTACAGGTTTGCAGTCTTGCCCTCCGGCGTAAACTCTGTACCAGTATTGTTTGTTATTATTAATACGGTCCCACACGAGCTATCTTTTGGGATTAAAAGGAGTTTTGAACTTGAAATGGGAGAAGTCGAATCCACATACTTTTTTCTCATTGATTGTATAATCTTCTTTCTAGCAAGAAGTACCACGAACTTAGTGTGTTATATTTGTTGAGACCTAATAAATACAATATTATTACGAGTAAATAACGTATGCGTCGCATATTTCCCTGAATGTTAGTGGTCACAATTTGGGCATGAAGTTTGCATGACATGTTTTGTTGAGGAATATCCAGGTCGCGTGATAGTGGCCTTTGGATATTAAACAAGAGTCAGGAAGACAGATCACTCGCTTCATTCAGGACACGAGTATAGGACACAAGTAGAAGGCATTTGTGTTGGCTCTACAGAACTGGATCACTCGTAGACTATGAATGGTATATGTATCACTGGAAATGTGTTTTGTAATTTCGTTAAGTCTTTATTAGTATAACAATTGTTATTTCATTTCAACAGTATTTCAAATATGGCTAGACTCGAGAGTTCAAATATTTGATCATCAAGCGATATGTCGAAGGCTCAGATTGCATTTTACTGACTAGGTACTAGTGTTGTAAAGATATTCATTTCAAAAGGTAGATCGGTGTAACGGTTCCGGTATATAAAGCTTGGGCGTTTGTATGTCGAAAGGTAAGTTTATTTATTAACTGAAGAACAAAAGTAATGCTACATCCAACGCCCTACATGTACATGTACATGATTGCAATATTCCAAACATTAGTAGCTGTCCTTCAGTCGTTCCCCCAATATTCAGGTGCTTTTACGGGGCGAGAGAGTATACAAGATAGAAGTCACGGGACAACATATAAACAAGATACGTAAGATGGAATGTAGACAAGATAGGATGTAGACAAGTAATGGAAATCTAACAAAATGTCACACGCCCTCTATATACGTGAACGAGGATTACTGAAGGGTCTCCTCTGACTAGCTCGACGCTAATGTCAATAATAACACCAGTACTCTCTATTCCTGTACAATTGTGTTAATATGACAACTAGACCCCCCACCGTTGCTTAGACATGCTTTCACCCTTTTATGGAGAGTCATGATATGAACCGTGACAGGTGTGGGGTAATTGCCAAAAACGTTTCAAATATGGACAACTCCAGACTTTCAATACAAGAGTAACTTAGCGCTGACACTATGAATATGCCTGTGCTGAATAGCATAAGCTACAGGGATTCTATCGGCTTACTAGCCGTCACAATCGGTACCTTCGAGTTAAAGTCAAATTTTCTCACAATTTATTAGTTTTCCATTTTTTATGCATTGTAAAAATCATGGGAAAATGGGATCTTCGCTACCATCAGTCGAAGTAGTTTCGTACTTCAGGCTGAATATACATTTCAGTGCCGCCCATGTAGCTCCTGTCTAAAAGTTATATACCCGAAAAATCATCATTCAACCAAATGTGCAGGGGGGCCTCTTGACCTTCATTATTTCCACTTTCTACCTAAAAAGTCGGGTGTTACTTGCAAGCCTCCGATGACTAGAAATTTCCTAAGAAGCTAATAAATGTGGCTCTCTGCTGATGTCAAAATCATAATTTAGTCTGAAGAATTAGCTTGTCTTCTGAAATAGTCCGGAGAGCTGGTAGGCCGGACAATGTAGTCAATTTTGTTTCCGAGATAATTTATTTCTAGATTTCGAGTCCTTTCCTAAATTCTTAACTCATTTGCGCATTTGGGTAAACCTTAAGACGTATTCCTGTGTTGGTAAATCTTCGTCAGAGAGCGAATGCTGTAAAGTAGGCTAGTGCAACTTCTTCATGCCGTCTGGGGTATTTAGAAGTACGGTGACTCAAGGAGGGAAAGAATTTCTCCTAGACAGTATGTAACTCAGTTTTAGCTCTGCACATAATAACTTGAAAGCTGGAGACTCGTGGGTGACATTGCCGATGGGTGTTGAGACTTTTTCCCTCTTATATCGAAAATAAATTTGTAGATTCTCTAAGGTTAATTGATTCAATACACACTTGGAGCTCCGTCTGGTATGATACAGAAGTATTGAAGTAAAATAAGTTAATTAATGTAGAAATTGAAGATTATTATCTTGAATCGATTTGGTAACCTATTGATTAGACTAGAAAATTAACTTTTACATCAAACAACGCCGTCGCTATGCCACTTTTGAAGAACGTTGTAATATTAATGCAGTTCTGTAGCTAGCATCTTTAACATTCCATTTATCTGGCACGCCTGTTGAGTTCTTGCTACTTCTGTACGAACTCGGCGATCTAATGCTCGTATAGTCTTCTCCAGCTCAACTGAGTCGCTAACATGTTCTGAGTAGATATCAAGCAAAATAAGTGAAACATCAGTACAAATATTAACGTATCGGGGATCCGTCAAGTGTTTAGTGACCCATTTAAAGATGGGCTGAACCGTTAATTCGTCCCTTCCTTCAAGTGTAGTCCGTAAAGCGTTTCGGTGACGTAGCTCAGTTAAGAGGGATAATATGGTAATTGAGGATAGATTTTTCTCAAGGGCCTGATCTAGAGCTTGAGAGAATTTTCCTGTTCTAAGGTCTTTCTCCCAGGAGGTTTCTGTTTTTCGCTTCCTTTGTTCTTGTCCCTCAATAATGACTGCCGCGCCTTCACCGACAAAATCTATACCACGAAGTTTCTTCTCAGTTCCACGGGCTCGTTTTTTAGCTAACTTATCATGTTGCTCTAAATTACCACTTATAAGTGCTTGCATCTCTTCCTCGCGTTCTCTTTGCTTGACCCTTTCTTGCCCTGAGAGCTTTGTTTTTATCGACATCATCCCTGACTGCATGCCGACTACAAGATGCTTATCTTCATTATTTACTCCAGCACTAATAACACTGACAGCGAGCACGGGCGAGGGATACTTTGAGCCGTGAACAATATTCCAACTAGACGTTTCATATATTTTTATATGCCCGTCTAGTCCACCGCTAACTAATCTCGTACCTTTTGATGATAGATAAAGCGATGTAACTGTCTTCTGGTGATTTTTAAGAATGTGTAGGGGTCTAGCGGCGACAATGTCCAACACATAAATCTGGTTATCTGCTGCTGTAATAATATGCGTACCAGACGGCATCGAAATTACTTCTTCAACCGGTGCAGCGTGCTTGAATGTCATAGTTGCTTTACCTTGAAGTCTTGGATCCCAAATTCGAACAGTCCCATCATAGCTTCCACTAACAATTAGATTGGACATAGTCCCAGGTAGTATATTACCGCATCGCACATAATCTGTGTGACCGTTAAAAGTGGTGATACTTGAATTGCTTGGTAAGTCCCATAATCGCACGGTACGGTCGTCACTTGTGCTCATGATCATGCCAGATTTATGAGGTGAAAATTTGGTTATCCAGACTGGCTGCTTGTGTTCGTCCCAAGTTTTGAGTATTGCTCTTGATTGAACGTCAAAGACCTGAACTTTGCCTGTTTCATCACCTGCAACAAGTAGTCGTCCATCTCGTCGTATTTCACCGCAATGCGCTATATCAGTGAATCGACTGATAGTTTTGACCAATGCTCGCGTCTTGATTGAATAAATTTGTACTCGCGTACCACTAGTTGCGACAAAATAGTCGTTGGCTGAAGATTGAAGAGGACTCACGGGAGGTGGAGGATATGATATATGCGTAACGGGCGATTGGAACGAAACATTTTGGGCTGATTTAAATCCTTTCCAATACCTTTGCTCTGGGGTGATTGGAGAGGGTCCTGTAGGTCCCTTGATAATCTGGAATTTTCGAACTGGATGCGCCATGTCTGACAACAGGTAATGGTCGATTTGGAATGGGCACTTCTTTCTCGGATGAAAATTGATTGGCTAACATAAACTACATTTTCATCTACAAGGCTGATCGGCAATTACGACTAGTGTATGGATTCCTCAAGTCAATTTGCCCAATAAAATTTTACGCCGAAAATCTCAGAGCCGAATGGCGCATTGGTACTCAATCTACATTTCTTGACACAAAATCATATGGGCAGTCTGATCACATAATCTTAGTTTATTTGCGTGCGTTTGGTTTATAGAATGACTTGAGTCTACGACTATCTAGCACATTGGGCTCCTTTCTGACCCAGGCCATACCTTGTACAGTGCTCCTTGCCTCTCATGTTTCTTAAAAGATTATTAATATATTGCCCTTGATGAATAGCCATTCAGCTCAGTGTTTATCCGTGGAATTCGGCCACCTTTTCCAGGGAACCTTCTACCCAAAAAAAATGGCAGCAATAGACACTGCGTGCGCGGGGAAAAGTCTCAAAAATCCTGCAGCCCCAGCCAGGCGAGGCCTAGACACCGGGACCACATGAAGTGCGCATATTCATCTATATCTCCCTTCTTTGCAACAGTTGAGGTCGACTTGATCCAATGCGCCATCTCCGTATCGGGTGCTGGGTACGCTCCGAAAACTCATCGGATGGCTTTTCCTCCATGATAATGGTGATAGGGGAATGTGTTGAGAGATGAAGACGATACAGACTGCGTAAGCGATGGGGGATCCTCGTCGAAGTGGAGACTTTGTTACTCAATCTCGGCTCTGCAGACTCTACAGTGAGAGCTGGAGGTCCGTAGGAGACATCACTGACAGGTGTTGAGAATAGCCCCCTAACCTATGGGTAAATACTGAGTTAAATTGCTATCCATCCTCTGCACTACCTTGTAATCTAGTCCATTTCTTACTCACGTCCATCACAAAGAAATGTCTCCCAGATTTATACGTCACACTCTGCTTCCTCCGGCAGATGTAAATATCTGCGTGGGCGTGTATTTAGTGACTATTTTAGCCCGTAAAAAGTCGACGGGAGGTGTGGTCATTGGAACGAGGATGTACAAGGTCGTAATTATAAGCTTGACGAGACTTAGGTAGGAGTCGATCTTGTTTGTAGTGAAAATTTGATATGGTGGAGTGTTTTGGATCATTACCTCGTGGGCCTACTTCCTTGGTATTGCGAAACTTTACTGAACTTGGCTCCGGGAGAATATTTCACTCACAGGTTTGTAGAGGACATCGCGTGTATTTTTCTAGTCTTGCCCTACAAATTACAGATAGTTGAGTCCCTCTCGGACCAGAGTACAACACGAGGCTGACAGCTATTATTAGCATCATAACAATCTCAAAAACTATTAAATTGGAAGTCCTTGTATAGCTGTACAAACGTGGAGGGGACAGGGGAATTAGCACAGTGGAAGAAGGTCAGATAGATTAAGAAGCGATAGTGTCTTATTCACAAGAGTGAGATAAACTAAACCTACAAAGTCCAAATTTTCTCCACGCGACTATTTTGTCTTGTTCATCAACGTGCTAGGTTACATGACTACCGTTGCACTCTTACTGGAGCTTAAGCACGTGTGGGGTTGAGCCGGATCAGGTTAACTACCGTGAAGTACAGATATATCTCGTCCCACTTTAATGACCGGGCCACCTCAGACTTCACCCATGTGTAGAACCATGTCAAGCCCAACCGTCCAGAAACCAGCTGTTTGCACGCCGAATCGCAAATTCCTCCTCAGCCTCGGCCACCACGCGCCTGAGCCCTTGACATCCTCATTGACTCCGAAATATAAATGCCGTCCAAGATCTTGTCGTTGCTCTAGCTTTGCATCTCCAGATCGTTCCATCGGCTTGTTTTCGTCATTGGGGATTTGTGTAATCCCCTCGGTGTGTCTTCCCTCTTCTTCCTCCTTTGTTCAAGTCCCGTTTCCATCATGACTTTCCTCATTAGGGCGTGTGTAGGTAGGCGATTGGACGAGTATGGAAGTGGGTCGCAGGTATAGGATCGACTGAGAAATGCTTCATCGCAACTATAAAAGGAGTTTGAGAGATGTCGGATGTTTGAATACGACCCCCAGACAGACCTAAATCCATTCGTGAATCTTTTTTTTTGATTCATATTTGTATTCAGCTGTATAGCTATGACATCCATTCGTGAATCGTATGTTAGTGGTGATGAGTTTTTGTTCAACTTTGTTCCGGGTGTGAAATCTCTGCCAATTGATTTTTCGGTCAAAATATCGAGTGCAACTCCTTCAAGTCGAAAATCCGTCAACTAATATTCATCCCATCCTTTTTCGTGACTGAATCTCGGCTCTGGGAGAATATTTCACTTCCAGCTTCGTAGAGGGCACCACTGATAGGTGTTCAGCCTTCGCCGTCCTCTACACGCGACTGATCTGCATGAGTAGCGTTATTGACGCGACTCCTAAGTTTGACCTTGACAAACTCGGTTAGCTCTAACTCCAACCAGACAGACCTTGCCAATAAACAAAAAAACATTAAATTCGAGCTCGACGAGTTTATTACTTACATCCATACCTGGTCATGTGGGGACCCAAGGCAATGGAGAGACCGACAAGCTGGCCAAATCAGTCTTGGGAGCCCCCAATATCCGGTCACTAACCTCAGCTGCGCCCAGTGGAGAAGATCGAGATCTAACCTTTGCGGCATAAGGGAGGTGGGCTAAACTGCACAGCCAAGAGCTCGTGGAAGAATGGTGGTAAAAGTATCGATCGAAACAATATAAAGATTTGGACCTGTTCATGCGTTGCAAAATACCACCGGAACTAGCTTTACCAAGATGGGCGTACTATCGTCTTACTGCGGCAAGAATAGGCTATAGAGACTACGTCGACTGCCATTGACGTTTCAACCCCGACTATGAAGACCTGAAATGCGTTTGCGGCCGAGAGAAAAGGTCCTGGCATTTTTCAGAGTGCCGAACTACTTTGCAACGTTTGAGAAGCTGTGAGAAAAAAGCCCCACCTGGGGCCAGGAAAATGATAGGGGGAATGGATGGCAGAAGTTTTTCCAATTCTTATCTACAAGCAGATGTTACATTCTGCTGAAGATTGAACAGGATGGAAGGTGACCATGCTGAGATTGTTTCTGACCCGAGAGGAGATGTGTGTGGAAGATAGGGATGCGGCGCAGAGCACCGTAACTCAGACATATACTGTTCCTGTTGTTTTATTCTTTTTTTTTGTCGCTTCTGGCTTCACTGCCGGTCATGTAGGTAGCAGTGAGCTCTCAGAGACCCTCTACCCGTGTCACTTGTAAATAGATGTTAGGTTCTTCCTGTAACATAAAAGATTTCAAATTCAAATTACTAACATCCAGGAAAGTACTTTCACTAATTTTTTATTCAATTTAAGATAGTTTAACTATTAATACAGCCCAATTTAATCCTGAGTTGAGAGCTGAAGATTTCGATCAGCGATGCTTGGAATTATCTTTCGACACCAAGCACACCAACTTCGAGCACTCCCGTCTCGTTCTTTTGCTAGGAAGTTGTCGACAACTGAATCATCCCTCCACTCGGAGACAGAAGCACCAACTCTTACAATCTTTACTAATTTCTTTTTCATAACGCCTCCAATGCCTTCTATTTCATGTCTTTTGTAACCAGGTCCAACCTGGCTGCTTCCACCACTGCACCGACGACTAGTGTTTCTCCCTGAGATGTAGTCAAGGTTGTTCTCTCTGGCATCTTCTGCATCGCAGTCTATTTCCATTTCAACTTCTCTTGCCTTCGCACAATTTTCACCAAGTCCACAAGGAACACCACATCCTCCATCCCCGATACTATTGTTTATAGCCCCTAGCGATGGAAGGTATCTAGTGCACCATTTCCAAATTCGCTCGTAATCTTGATCGGCGCTGCAGACTGATCGGCCACAAGCTTTGCAAAGCCAGATTCGATCACTGACACAACTACAAAAGTAAGTCTTTGAGAAATTACCACTTTGGTTGACTGTTGGGTGCCAGATATACGACAGAGTCGGGCCGAATGAGGCCGACCTTGAATTGACCAGAGAAGATAGATCAATCTGGGAACACATTAAGCACATGCGACGGTGTCGACAGCGTAGTAGAGCTGATGAAGGGGGCTTGATCACACAATTCTATTTGTCTGTGAGTGACTGTATTGCAGCAGAATGTATTACTGACTCTGCACACGACTCGATCACAACGGCGACAATGATCAACAAAGTCTCGGGCACATCTGCCCACTCCTTGATTCCGCGAATTATTTTCTCTCTCGATAAGATAGTTGTGATATCTATGCTCGATGCAGGAGATCACAACCTCATTTTCACAGCGAAGGGTGGATTTGATAAGTTGTTTGCGATATTGAAGGAGATTAACCCTCACTTGACGACATGTAGAGGAGAGAGCGTCGAGACTGTTCAGGTCAATGTAAGAAATCACTTCTCTGATAACACTGTAAACAAAGTACGATTAGCTTCACTCCTGAAATACGGCTTCCTCAGTACCATCTGCAGCCGGTTGACGAGCATACGGATAGCATCCCATTGCCTTGGTAATGGCCTTTTCTCGATTCGGATTATCGCCGAAGACCTCTGCATCCGATGCCAACGCTGAGTCGCTTAGCTTCCTTTCGTCTCTAGCATCCAACCTTCTCAACGTTGGTAGCTGATCTTCTTCAAGTTTAATTGCCACGACCATGCTGACTCGCAGGGCAGGATTTTGAGAGCTGGAAGGTTGGAGACGATGCGAATCTAGATGGCAAGATGCGCGTAAATCGAGGTGTTTGAAGGCTTCGTTGATATTGGGAGAAAAAGGTAGTTCTGTCACAGGGTCCGAGGCAGTTATGACTTGATTATGCCATGCGTGAAAAATTGCAGTGTAATGATCAGATTGACGTGTAGCACCAATCTGCGATGCGAATTAACCCCTCTGCCATTCTAGCGGCCTCCGATGTTTAAACTACCAGAGGCGTTACCTAATCTCCAGTGCGAAACTAACCCCAATATAGAATTAGAGCAACGTGCCAACCATCATAACATCTCGTGGAGCCGGCAAATTCTTATTCTTCATCTTCCAGTGGTGCCGGTGTAATCGCTCAGTATGCTCTGCATATCTGGGATAGCCAAGTAGAATCGCATCCGAATGGAAGTCAAAAGCAACCCTATGCATATCTAAATCGACGACTTCTCGACAAATGTTTGACCTATCATTCTCATGCGAGTCCTCCATCTCAATCTTACTACACCACCCCGCGTCAAATATCAATAATGGAGTCACACCAATTGCAATCGGGTATGTGCCCCATCAAAAACCGGCCATCTCCCACTTCATATTTACGATGCTATGTATACCCGCGAGGAGGAAATTAAGTCATAATCTACAAAGCTCGGGTCTTGGTCTATGGGGGTCCTTTGGTCAAATGGGGCTTCACATCTTGAGGGAGGACAGGCAGTTGGGGTGTGGGATGAACGAGTGATGAGGTCACAAATGTGCATTCTGGGACGCACATTTTTCGAGTGTTTTCGATTCAAGGGTTTCCGTGGGCGCCGAGGCAACGATTTCGGATATTGCGACCGACACTCTAAAAACAGGCAATGATGGAAAGTGTTTTGGTCCGTCTCCTGGTCGTTATCTCCCCGAATTAAAGTCTGAGTTGCCTGGATACCCAACTCACTCGAAAAATGGAAGACTGGGAGGCTATATATCTCGCGACAGCTACATACAAGATTGCATAGGCATGTTAGGGTAGCCAAAGTTTTTCCTGTTTTCCCCTTGATGGATATTAACGGTTGAGAAAAGGGCGAAAGTCCCTATCAACAAGGTCTCGAGTGGAATCAGCGAAAGCACCCAATACATGAGTAGTCCAGATATCAGAGTGAGTTATCGTCGTATATAGCCGTCGGGTTTCGATGGTGCAGTAGTACACCATTTGGGCCGTTCTCCCAAGTAGATACTGGGTAGCTTGAACACCTACTCCATTCGAGACAGGAGAAAGCTGGTTCGAGTCCAGTAAGCCCTACACACCATTCTCTCTCGCGGTGATATTGTACTTGTGGGATGATGAAAGCACACTCGGATAGTCATAGGTTTTTCACGCTTTTCCCTGTTGTGGGTATGCACGGATGAGGTTATACGCCGTAAGGGTAAACCTCGAGTGGTACCTGCAGATGAAATCTGAGTATGAGTGTTCTAAATGTCAAGTTGAGTTACCCTACTTAGAGTACATATCTTCCGATAAAAACCTGCATGGGTCTCAAGGCGTCAAATCAGGATATTGAATTGTATATATATATATATATATATAGTCGTCGGGGAAGCTAGTATTCTCTGCGTCGTGCTCTTTGTGTGCAGGTGTGACGAAACCAAGCTGGTTGTAGTGTACTTTTAGAAAGATTAAACTATATGAAGAGAGAAGTACCACAACTACGGGCAATGACTATTTGTACATCCTTCTAGCTCATCCAGTACGTACTCTGTTGGTGAGAATGACATATTGCTCCGCCACTGCCCGTCGTCATCTTTGCCATCTAGCTGACTCTCTCACTTGGAAATTCTACTTCGCCGTCTCACATTCCTTCTTGGCTCCAATGTAATGTGGCAAAGTGGAACTTAGTCGCTTGATACAAGATAATATGTAATACTCTCCCTAATACGCCCCCAAACTCCGCTTAGGTCTCCACCTAAGCCAAACCACGGTCAAACCGTAACAGCAGGGTTTGTGCCCGACAAGAATAAACATTCATTCATTCTTATCTGCATGGAAGAAAAGCTCCCGAAGTAGACATTTCAAGATGCCAACATGGATATCCGTCCCGAAATGTCAAACATATGATGGTGGCCTGCTCCGTCTGGTCCAAAGGTAGAGGAGAGATACTAAGAAAGGCAGAGCCTCGATCATTCGTAGCCATGATGAAGAACCCTGAAAATGTAGCAAGGATTAAAAAATTGATTCAATATGAAGGTAGATTAGAATAGTTTGCAGTGATGATTGAAGACGAAGCTACGATGAAGGAGAGTGAGGAGATGATCTCCTGCCAATAGCAAGGAACTGTATGGCACCAACACTGGACATAATTGCGTTAGTGCACTTCTTGAAGGCAACACATTATCGAAAATAGACAAATATAAAATAGAATTGAATGCTTTTCGTGTCAGGCCTACGCCCTACACCCAATAGGCGTGATACGGGTCTGTGCTCCCGAGTGACACACAACAACCCGAGTACATGGTATGCTTGTCAAATCTATAAGTAGAAAACAAAATTGATTAATTTATTCCAAGAAAATAAGCGCCCTACGCCTTTTCTTCCTCGTAGCCCTTCGTGCTGTGAATAATTTATTTCGGCAGGACTTAATCCTCCCGAATAGACAAATAGAAAAGTTGAGGGGGTTTTCACAATAAAGGTTTCCTCCCGTGTAAATATTATAGATTGTAGACACCTGCATGGGCCCTTGGGCGCAAAAAATGGCTGAATGAAATTAGATTCAAAATAACATTTGATTTTGATTTCATTATCCTGATTTGGCGCTCTATGGGCCTATGCAGGTGTCTACAATCTATAATATTTACAAGGGAGGAAACCCTTATTGTGAAAACCACCCTCCAATTTCTACTTGTTGTCTTTAGTTTTCACATATTTTCGTCAGGAAGCGCAGTTACACAGTAGTGTCATCCATGTAGGCCAACCAGATCATATCTACCCGCCCCAAGCATTATTTGGTCTTTTCCTTTACCTAAGCAGCATTTCGACCGCCATTGTCATCTTGAATTGCTCTATCCAACCATGATTTAGGATCCACTGTGATATTATTTTAATGTCTGCAGTATTGAAATGTATAACCCACTACTTAGTTCGTGGACTTTATTGGTAAAGGGAAGCTTGTGCAATAATGAAGGATAAAAGGATGTCAATTCGACTACTCTACTAAACACAGGTACCGGCTCCTTTTAATCCCAATAGATAGCCCGTGCGGGATCTCCTATTAACAGCAGTAAACAACGCTAGCACAGGGTATACGCAATCTCCATTCGCCAAACACCAGTCAATCGGGACTACTAATTATCGAGCCTAATAGGACTGACAAAGTGTATCCCAACACAGAAATGATAGGAAGCTCAACAACCTAACTCTTCATCAATTCGAGAAATTCGAAAATTCGAAAATTCATTTTTTCCCTCTTACCTCCCTTCTCGACCTCGTCGCATCTATCTCTGAATTGTGATCGAGCTCAGGCATTTTCACCATGCCTCCAGTTCGCAAAAAGCGCCCCAACGTCAAGTTGGACAACACGAGAGTCCACCCGAGGGCTCTCCAACAATTACCTGGCCTTGCCCAGTCTCCGAAATGCGCGGAGACAAGCAAGGCCTCGATTAAAGGGAATGAAAAAGCCCTCCCCACCGTCACTGAGCCCGATACTGACATGATCGGGTCAGTCGAAATTATTGAGGAAATTCCTCAACCATCCTCCGTCCCCCACGGGATTGGAGAATCGTCAAAATCTCCCCCGACCGCGCCAAAACTGTCGGAGAACGCTGCACCCAAAGCTGCCACGAAAGCAGATTGCCCTCCGGAACTTCGACCCATTATCGAAGCTGAGCAACGACGTGCCACCAAAATAGCGGCAAATCTGGCCCTTTGCTCCGCCGCCATCTCTGGCGTCGAAGTCACCCTTCTTCCTTTGACCAACGGGTCAAACAGACAATTTGTAGACTCGATGAGAGTCTACCTACGCGCAGCCATCGCGCAATACATGGCCACGGGCCCGGCCATCACGCCACCCGTCCTCCCTCCTCGCCCGGCGAACCCGATCCCAAGGGCTCCCGACGTCAGGAGCACAACGATTTCCACCGTCCCAGCGCTGCCTATAAAAAGCACCTGGGCCACGGTGGCCAGAAACGGACTGTCACAAAAAGCAGTCCCTACTGTTAAGGCTGTTCCGCGACCTGCGGCAAAAGCCCAAAATAAAGAAGCTCCGAAGGCTAAAGTCGACAAACGACTGTTCCTTCGCTTAGAGAGCGATCACCCATGGCGCCAGCTTTCGCCTGACGGCATAAGGCATCAATTATGTAGTAGGCTACTGTACACCTTGAGTGAAAAAAGCTCTATACACCGTGTCAGAACCGGATTTGCGATTCTGATAGCGGATGAAAATGAAAGGGAAGAGCTCTTAGATGCCTCACCGAAGTTGTCGGACTTCAATGCCAAAATCGAGGAAGCCTCCAACCTTGTCGCCTTTGGGATCGCGAATGTTCCAGCGACTATAAAATTAATCAACCGTATTGAGACGGTCGATGCCGGTAGGATCTCACTGGAGATTTACCGCAAAACACAACGACGTCCATGCCAGGTGCGACCGCACGGGACATGTCGTCCTGGAGCGCCATACAGAAACTGGTATGCCCTTTTCAACCGGGACTCCGCCCCTCGTGCGGGCTTCCGAATTCTCGAAGAGTCCGGAGCGGCTATAAAGATCCAGCCTCGTCGCCAAATTGAACAGTGCAAACGCTGTTTGGGCTTCCACGCCACTGGTGGTTGCTTCCGCGCCCCAGCGTGCTGGAACTGCGGATCAAACATTCACTCGGAAGCCGAGTGCAAGGCCCTCACAAAGTGTCGCAACTGTGGGGGACCCCACCGATCGGATTCTCGGGACTGCAAAGTCAGACCCAGAAAGTCTGGACCGGTGACCAAAGAGCAGCTCGCGGGGATCCGCCACATCGAACAAGGGGAGTTCGCGAAGGTGGCACGAGCACGAGCAACAGCAAAGAAGGCCGAAGAGGCAATCACCGCCGCTGCAAAGGACGTCTCGATGGCCGAGGCTACAGGTTTCGGAGTTCTGGAATTTGAAGAAGTTTGAGGACACAGCAACCTCGACGATGTCCCTTTTGGGGCATATACTATCCAATAGCAGGATACCGGCTGGATAAAAAGTGCCTGCTATCTCATCTCTTGCTCTCAGCGGAGATTGAGTAAATTTGTCATTTGGAAGATGTGGCAGGAAAGGGAACGGGCGAGAAGCGCGGGATCCGGACCACATGAAAAATCTTGTAAATTTGAATTCAGTCTTTGGCTTTTAGTTTTGATTTTAGTTTTTGATTACAGTTTCTGAGTTATAATTTACCTGCTACTTTTTCTGTAGTGGGTCACGCGGTTGGAATGAGTTGGGCCTGTAAGCAGTGATCCCCGCCGGCTCCACCAGTCTTGTACCGATAATGGACCTTGAGCTTTAGCTTAGGACTTTAATATTAAAAAAAAAAAAAAACCCCTTCATCAAAACAATTCGAGAAGCCCCCAATTTGCCCATTCCCACCCTTTTATCCATCTCACCCTCTGAGGAACGAATCGAATCGCAATTGTTTGCCATCGGCGGCATTTTAAAATGCCTCCGACGCGTAAAACGCACCAAAACGCGATCAGCGGCATCACCAAAGATCGCGTCAACAAACCTTATCAATGGCATACCGCCATTCAAAACCACGCAAAGAACACGCTAACAAGGCGAGGACTCGAGTCCAATCTTCAAAATATGAACACCATCGCGGCTGCGCTCCAAGCGAAGGAGAACGATGTCCCCGAGGTAGATATGGTGGACGCAGAAGTCGAGAAGTTAAAAACCCTCGCCGATTCAGTTTGGACATCCTCCAGCCCAGAAGACGCAGAGCAAGTCTTGGATCCCACCGGATCCCCCAGAAAAACCGTCGTCGCAACCGAGAAGCGCATCACGGTTCCAGCACTACCGCGACCTGCAGAAGTGAGGCCCGCGAAAAGGGCTGACACCATCCACTAAGGCAGCAGGAGCCGAAAACCCTCCACTGGCCCCGTAGCCTCCAGCACTAGAAGCAGCAGGCGGAAAAAATACACACCCTCCAGAATTGCTTGCAGCGATCGAAGCGGAGGAGCGCAGGGCAAGAAAAAAAGCCGCGCTATTCACAATATGCTCGACGGCTATTAACGGTGTCGAGGCAGCTCTTCAACCGCTCTCCACCGGTGAAGACAAAAATTTTGTAGACTCCATAAAGGTCTACCTAAGGGCAGCAATCGTGCAATTCGTGGCGGCCGGGCCAAACACCGCTCCGCCAGTCCTACCCCAACGACCAAATGTCGCGACTCCCCCTGCAACCGTCATCCCAGTAGCCGTTCCCCGGAATATTACAAAGGCTACTGCACCTCTTCAGCCCAGAAGCACCTGGGCCACTGTCACCAGAGCAGGACACCAAAAGTCAAGAGCACAGGCTCCTGCAAACATCACCTCGTCTGCAGCTGCCCCATCAGTCAGGAAAATAGAGAAGAAGCCGGCAGCAGCAACAACAATATCGAAAGATGACCGACTCTTCCTGCGTCTGGATGCAAACCACGAGTGGAGACAGCTCTCTCCAGCTGGCGTTCGCGAAGCCGTGGCTAAACAAACATATTGCACCCCTTCTGATATCGACCAGGTGCAACGCGTTCCCACGGGGTTTGCCATCCGTGCCAAAAGCCCGGATGCAAAATCCCGACTGCTGGAGGCCTCCAGCACCTTCGCACAAGTGGAGGCAAAACTAGAAACACCAAGTGATCTAGTTTCCCTCCGGATTGCTACGATTCCAGTCGCCGTGTTCGGCCTAGAAGGACGAATCGAAGTCACTCCCGAAATGGTTGCCGCAGAGATCTTCAGGGTAACTAACTACACTCTAGACCGAGTAAGAGTTCACGGTATAACCAAGTTCGGGGCCCCTTACAGATCCTGGGCGGCTCTCTTCCCAAAAGAAGCCAGCCCAAAGCCTGGATTCCGACTCTTTGACGACTCGGGAGTAGCGACAATCCAACGAAACCGCCCTGCCATATAGCAATGTAGGCGATGTCTCGGCTTCCTCGCCACCCGTGGGTGCTTTCGCGCGCCAGCCTGCTGGAACTGTGGATCCACCATGCATTCAGCCTTCGAGTGTAAAGCTCCAACCAAGTGCCGAAACTGCGGAGGGCCCCACCAATCTGGCAGTCGAGACTGCCTGGCGCGTCCCAACAGGTCTGGCCCAGCCACTAAGGACCAACTTGTGACGATCTGACAAGCTGGCCAACGGGAATATCAGGCCGTCGCCAGGGCCAAAGCTGCAACTAAGGCCGCAGAGGCTGCTACAGCTGCCGCAAGAGCGACCCGACTAGCTTCTCCAGCTGTTGGTAAGGACACATCTTCGACAGACACAGCAATGGCTGAGGGTTCGGGCTTTGGGGCCTTGAACCCTGAAGAAGTTTTGTGAAGGGCGCCCTACGGGCCCCTTCTCGCCCCCCTTCAACACTAAGTTTTATGTCAATAAACGTAGGCAGGGGTGGCACAACCCACAACATTGCGCTTTCTCGAGCTTATGAGCTAGGCGTAGATGTAGTGCTAATTCAAGAACCGCGATGGAATTTGAGATCAAAAGAAACCATATCACACCCAGGGTATATCTATCATATACCGCACGGAGGTGTAGATGTCAGACCGAGGGCTGTGACATACACTCGAAAGACCAAAAATGTAATATTAGCGGAACAGTTATTTCCTTGTTCCACACCTACTGGTGATTACTGCTGGGTAAAGGTCAATGGAATCACTTTTCTCAACGTTTATAAGGCCCCTAAAGACTCGACTGCTGCTCGCCTGCTTTTCGATTGGAAACCTTCTGCGAAGTCCATTGCAGCCGGGGACTTCAACTCAGTGCATGCTGCCTGGCAGCCAGGAGTAAATCGGCCGTATGGACAGGGTGATGAGATAGAGAGGTGGGCAGAAAACCACAATCTCTCTTGCCTTATAATTGGAGAGCCGACCCATAAAGCTGGCAATACTCTGGATCTCGCCTGGACGAACATATCTGAAGCCCGCGCTTGGGTCGATCGGGAGGAGTGTATGACCAGCGACCATCTTCCGATCCGCGGAATCGTACCTGCAGCAACCGTTACAAGTGACACGGCTCCAGCAAAGATCAAGGTACCCAAGGGAAATCTGCCAAAGTTTGCGCGGGCCATTGCAAAATGGGTACATCCGCCCTCAGATTTGAGTACAATAGGGAAAGTGGATGCATACGCTCAGGAGATATGCTTCCATCTCACGGAGGCCATTAAAGCAACTGGAACCCGGGTCAGAAAATAAAGCGGAAAATCTGCACCATGGTGGACTCCTAGGTGCAAATCCGCACACGCCGAATACCGAGCCTCAACATCACTCTCACAGCGGGCTATCTGTGCGAAGAAGTTACGTGAGACTATCACAGCCGCCAAGAAGGAGCACCAGACACGCCAAGTCGAAGAGATGACATCTCCGGCAGACATATTCAAGCTGATGCGCTCGGCCAACCATAGACAGGTCAGACCTCCTCCGCCGCTCAACTATAACGGTTCCGTTATCACCGACCCGTGTGAGCGAGCCACAGTTCTCTGTGATGCTCTTCTTACACGCCACCAAGCATCGGACGATCTTCCTACGTGCACTGCTCCCAGTAATAACCGGATACCCTGGGAAGACGACATATCGGACAACGAGGTGCGAACTTGTACCATTGGCTGTACTAAGGCAGCCCCAGGAGCAGATGGAGTCACAGTTGAACTTCTTGAGGCCTGCTGGAAGACAATCGGACCGTATGTTACGCAGCTCTTTAAAGCTTGCATACGGCTCGGCACGCATCCATCTTGCTTCAAACCCGCAGAAGTGGTACTATTGGAAAAGCCAAATCGGGATCCAACTTCAATCAAAGGTTGGAGACCAATCGTTCTACTCTCGTGCCTAGGCAAAGGATTAGAAAGACTCCTGGCCAAGCGAATGGCACACCTCGCAATCATCTACGATGTGGTGGGCCATCAACAATTCGGCGCGCTCCCAAAGCGATCTGCAACGGACCTGGTCTCCTGCGTAGTCTATGACGTCGAAGAAGCACGCTCCCAGGGATGGGCCTCGACATTCGTGACCTTAGACGTCCAAGGAGCGTTCGATGCAGTGCTCCACAATCGCTTGGTTAGACGCATGCAAGCCCAGGGATGGCCAGACTCGATCCTCCGATGGACGACTTCATTCCTCACACATCTGTCACGGTTTCGAGGGACAAGTGCTGGGGCAACTATGTGGTCGATGGTAGTAAATAATAATTCTAAGGAGAGAACTTCCACTACATCTATCTATTCATTTATATACGTGAAAGCCTCCTCGCCACCAAGGCTAATCCCTCTCCTATTCCTATGCTATGGGACTCCCCTAGTTTTCTGACTATGCCTGTAATACAGCACTATCGCGTTATGGTCCGGAAGGATTGTACTCGGTCTCGTATATTCCCAGTCAGTGTAAGCCTATCAACATGTGGTGCAGTGCCGTACTGCCGTGCCGCATTGCCGAGTCTGATGCCATGTGAATACCATGCAAATGCCGACGCAAAAGTATTGTATTGGGTGGCGTCGCATATTAGCGCATTGGTAGCCATTAATAACGCCACTCGAATCAGGCCTAAGTTAACCAACATAGGCTACAGGGACCAATCGGCTTACCAGCCGTTACAACATCGGAAGGTACAAGTGCGTTTCTCCGGTGGAGTCACCACACAGAAAGAGCTGGTCTGCGGAGTCCCCCAGGGAACACCAATTTCGCCATTACTATTCCTTCTGTACATGGCGGAGCCGATGCAAAGAGGCAACCCAGGATCGAGGTTTAGCTACGCCGTCGATATTGGAATTCTGGGGTTTGGACGCACAGTTGCTGAATCTGCCGGCGCTGCACAAAGAGAGGTAGACCATCTTCTCGAGTGGGCAGGGAAAAATGCTGTTGCCTTCGAAACGCAAAAGTCTGAAGTCATCCAATTCCCAGGACGACGCCGAGAAGAAGCAGTTGAGATTCACGTAAATGGAAATCTCATCGAGCCCGCTGATCACATTCGCTGGCTTGGCGTACATTTGGATCCGCGACTCAATTTCAAACACCACGTAACCACCTGGTGCGGCAAAGCGATGAAAGCTGCACAGCATATGCGCCGCTTCAACTCTACCTCTCGGGGAGCAGCCCACGGGCCGTTAGTCAGCGCAGTAGACATGTGCATTGTCTCTCTAGCAACTTTTGGATCTGGTGTCTGGTGGCCAGGGTCCAAACGCCCAACCACACGAGGAATGGTCACGTCATCTACCTCAAACCTCTGCAGCATGATTGACAAAGCTAACCTGATGGGATTGCGGGCTGCACTGCCAGTGATGAGGACAACGCCAAACGTAGCCGTTCACAGAGAAGGAGGAATCCCGCCGGCAAAGGTCATACTTGAGGGAAACCGACTCCGACTTTCGGCAAGGCTTAAGACCCTTGATGATAGACACCCGTTGAGGATCCGCGCTTCCGTGTGCCCGAATGTCGGCACTCGAAAGTACAAAAAGACCGCCAAACTCTCTGCCAGACCAGAGATCCAAATGTCACGGTTACAGCGTGCTTATCGAGAGCTCCCGGAAGCAGAGGCCCCCGAGGCTCTGGCGCCGGTAGTTTACCCTAAAAAGTTAGGCTCAAGGCTGACTGAACGCAATGACTGCGTTGGATGGATCAATAACGTGACAGGAACGGACATCTGCGCATACTCAGATGGTTCATCGGAAGGACACGGACGCTCTGCCTGGGGTTTCGTTCTGAAAAAGGATGGGAAAGACACAGGCAAAGGAAGTGGCATCAAGCACGGGGGAGAGGTGCTGGATGCAGAGAAAATAGGAGCAAGGAAGGCTCTAGAAGCCACACTGGAGTTCTTGGATAACGGAAAGTCTAGGAAAGTAGGAGGGTCGCAGCAAATCCACGTATTTCTAGACAGCCAGCAGGCTGTAAGCGCACTAACGACGGGCTCATCCTCAACTAGCCTTGAAGATGTACGCAAATTCCGTGCGTCATCCAATAAGGCAAAAACATCAGTGAAATGGGCGCCAGGGCACGCAGGGATACAAGGGAACGAAGAGGCAGACATCATTGCCCGTGCCACCCTTCGAGAGCTACCTAGCCAGGATACACCACCAGGATCATGTACTCTGGCATATCTTCGTGGTCTCGTGAATCACCGGCGGCAAAAATTGCTGGACTGGTGGATAGAGGCTTGTCAGCCTAAATACCGCCAACTCAACCTACAGGTTCGGCGACGCAAACCACTCGAACTAGCTCTCTCTAGGCACCTGCTCCGAGAATTAATTGCAGCCCGAACGGGTCACGGCAATTTCACGGCAATTTTGCGGCATACAATCGCCGTTTTAATAACCTACACGCTCCTATGGAGTGCTCTTGCGGAAAGGAAACTACTTCAACCCACTTCATCCACTGTAGCCGCCACGCACAACACACGCGTAGGCTCAGGAAGTCAATGTCCCACGTTGAATTTATCAAAAAGCTTCTCGGGCCCAAATGCCACGAAAGCTTCAAAACATTTGCGCAGGAAACCGGCTGTTTTGATAGACGACCTGCTCACTCATCCACTGCTCTCAGCGGGGATCAGATTAACTAGTCATTGCCACAACACATGACAAGAAAGTAAACGAGGAGAGAAGTGTCGTTTCTCTGAGGAAAGATTGTAGCGATTTGGATTTAGGGCAAAGGAATGATTTTTGATCTGGGATTTGGAGTAGGTGGTGTCCGCGTCGTAATTTACTTCCTACTATTTCTGTAGCAAGTCCAGCGGTTGGAATGAGTTGGGCCTGTAAGCAGTGATCCCCGCCGGCTCCACCAGTCTTGTACCTGTAGTGGACCTAGAGCTTTAGCTTAGGAATTTAATATAATAAAAAAAACCCCCCCTTCATCAATAACTTCCATTAAACATCACCTGACTTATCTCTGCACTCCATAATTTCAACATTCAGGATTATTTATCATCGCTTTATAGCACTGATCTTTGGCTTATCTCCAGATCTCAGCTCTACCATTTGACCATCGGGGGCAGGCCATAATCATATGCTTTGGGTTTTGTGATTGGTAGTATCAAACTGTGGATAGTTTGGAAACGACCAATGTGAGATAAAGAGTTGAAGATGTTAGGTTTGCAAAGCTTGGAGTTACTTGTTTCGGACAAAGGTGTTACGCTTGGTTTGTAGCAATGGGAACTCTATATCTTCTTACTAGAGATGTTTCGTTCTAAACCATGAGAAACTTGGTCCATGGGGACAAGTTAGGGACACAAAGAGCATTTGCCATTTTCTAGACGTACATAATCTAGATAGTATCAGTAAGAGAAATGGCAGCCAGGAATTAATTGACACTTTTTACTTTTACTTCATTCATTATTCAATTGGCTCGTAGAGTCTAACAGGTAGCCACATGGGCAACCTGGACTTAATACGACGGGTACTTTTCTTCTGTGTAAATACGAGTTAAGCCCCATGTGCTCACTTCGTATTTGCATTGCCAAACTGCTTTGGGCCCTTGTCGGGCTACGATGTAGAAAGAATGGTGAGCCTTTAAAACTCAGTTTTTGCCGTCTAGACTTTCTTCATTGGTAAAATTTGGATGCTCTCCAAGTTACAGAATCTGCAGTTGCTAACTGCAGAGGCTTCCGAGGTTTGTTTCTGCTTAGATTCAAAATAATATGTAAACAATTGTAATCATTACAAAACAATGCTCAAAATTTCGTCTATCATGAAGCCTTGAGACTTGAAAGCAATCTAGTCACCTCTCTGTAACAAATTGATGTACGTATGAGCTAGATAATGTTAGAGTCAGCTTCGGAAAACCTAGGACTCTGAAGGATTTATATCTTGTAATTCCTCAAGTTTCAGACTCACGGGGTTAAAATCGACGATAACAGAACGTGTATGAGGTTAAATGATGTTGGTGCCCTCGAAGTGGACGAAAAATAAATGGATTTGTTGAATTATAAGATTGTTGGTCAAACATAATCATTCCTGTGCCTGAACATAATGGAGTTATGGTTGTATTTATTACTTACTTAGAAGTATAGAGGGTAAGGCGTTTGGAGATCTTAGATACCCTGTATTAGTAGTTCCGTATTAGCGCATAGACGAGGCTGGCAGACACATATTAATAGGAGTATGGGCGCAGCATTGAAGGATGCTGTGATCGCGAGAATCACACACGATAGATTAACTCAATACTTTTTCAATTCTACTTCCAGTACTTACGTACCACTCGTATACAAGAATCTTATTCTAATAGGATTCTTATTAAAATTAGCTCTCATAGATTTCAGATTGGTCAATTCAATTTATACTGTTTCTAATTATCCACTCCACTTTTCAATATTCGTATGCCGGCCAACTAGTTTTATAATTTTTTTGAATCTTGATTTCAGTTTTTGATGCAGTTTTTTGCCAATGTTGACGCTTCTAATGGGAGCTCCTGTGGTGCGAATATTTTGGGTCTATAAGCGGAGTTACCCGCTAGCCCCACCGGTCCTGTATCCACCGCTAAGATATAGCTATATCAATCCTTCTTTGTCAAAAACTCAATTATTTTATTCAAAATCTGTCATAGAGCTGTGGATAAGGACCTAAAAATTCCAAGATTCACGCGAAATCGATAGCCACGTGACTATTATTTGAGAGTAGATAAAAGTTTTAGGCCGTTGCATTTCGACATTACCCAACAAACCCTACATATCCAAAAAGACTGACTGTTAAGCTCGATTTGTTAACTACCCCAGATTCCTAAATGCACCAGCTTGAGGATTTTCATTCAATTGTCCAGAATCTACAATGCCATACCAAGTTCACGACTCGTCGATGCTAGCAGTTTACCCCATTACGACATCGAAGCTTCTCTCGCTCATATTTAGCTCCTATAAACCAAGCGGACTTTTTCCCATAGACTCTACAACTTGTTCCCGAGAGGAAACACGTTCTAGAGCTTAACCCTAACCCATCTCGGTTCAAGTTTGCAGTTCAGTAGTTTCTTTAATCTAACGAGCTTCGACTGGCTCAGGGATTTTACCGCGCGGTTAGATCCAAGCTGGTGGAAGAACGATAGAAGAAACAGTCCAGATGTTGAAAGACGATAAAACTAAATTCTGCTATGAGCCATTATGGTAAGATCTTCATTTGAAGACGCTCGTCAGGGAATTTGGCTGGACAACAAACTCTGATATTTATGGATCGTTTTAGTGATGCTTACGTGTGGTAGTGAGGGGAGATATCAAACGTGGGAGAAAGACAGACCCTTTCTAGAAAAGTCGTCTTGAGGATCTTGATTGTGCTACGAAGGTGATCATCTCGTTCTCTATACACTCATCGGGTTACCCGAATGGAACAGTTTCGGTACATCAACGACTGAGTACAATAAATTTTTGAAATAACTCTACAAACGGATTATTCCCTCCAGATATCTCCACTGTCGTGTGTCAGTCCTACGCCATGATCTCACTCGTCTGAGATATTTGCACGCTGCATCTATCGCGGGATTTCAGTGACCTTCAAACAGAGAATCTGAGGAAATAGTCGCCCAAA
Source organism: Blumeria graminis f. sp. triticale (assembly GCA_905067625.1). Taxonomy (NCBI): domain Eukaryota; kingdom Fungi; phylum Ascomycota; class Leotiomycetes; order Helotiales; family Erysiphaceae; genus Blumeria; species Blumeria graminis. The sequence goes on along the minus strand of LR898471.1, from coordinate 1,667,893 downwards.
CTACGTCAATTCTACGGGTTAATGAGGTATTGTCATGCTCCGGAAGTCCTGTATGTTCAACTCGGAAGTTCGGGCCCCTTTTGAGATGAGATCTTGCACTAGGTTTAAGCAAAGATGTCCTGTTATTCTCTCTATCTTGAAGTGGTTATGTTCATCAACAAGACGTTATATCAAACCCCTTCTTCCACCGGAAACTCACATTTCATGTGAAGTCAGCTCGCAAGACCATGGCCACGATACCCATCAAAGACCATGTCACAAACCTCTGTGTGATCCGATCAGGCTGCATTAACTTCCTCCCATTGGCTATATCCTATGGTGATGTAAGGCGCCTATATACAGTCTTGTGCTGCTAAGGCATTCGACAGTTCCCTCTCTTTGATCATTAATAAAGAGATGACTTCGGTTTTTCTTGGCCTTTTTGTCTGTCGAAACCCTGCCGAGGCTCTGCCTTGGAGCAGAGGAAACATAAAACTTGCCACCAAAGAAGCCGTCTATCAAACAGAGAGAAGCTGAGGCGACGCATTGGTATAAATTGCAAGTCATCTTCTGGCCCGTTGTGAACCAGGTATCTGGCTAGGAGACTATGGTGGATGTGAAGCCTTGCTATTGGATACGGGTCTGGACGGTTAGTATGGATTCCTACAATGAGCATTGGATTAGTGGTGAGATTAAACATGATGTGACCACTGAGTTTACAATCATGAAGCTAGGACCCAACCAGCTGCCGGCACGGAAAAACTTGATTCTTTGACTAATTAGACTGGGACCCATCCCGAGTTGGAGTCAGAGCTTTGTGCTCGTCTAGTCTGACGATGCCATCGAATTTCCGTCATAACCTGCCGCAGATGAGAGAAATGCTCTGCCTTGTCTTCATTAACTCGAGCTCAACTACAAATAATTTCATGAATGCAAACATTAAAATTTGATTAAAGGGCCATGGTCGTCTTTGCAAGGCATTCAGCATTAACAACTTCATCTAACAGAAGATAAGCTAGCTCCTCGTAAAATCACTTTTACAAGCACTAATCTTATCCTTGCTATTTAGTGGCTACAAAATTGCAGTACAATATTTTGGGTGGCGAATCGAATGAGCTAGCGAAATGAAGGCTTCGCTCGGATAGTATAGCCAGACGAAGTAATATAGCGTTAGAGTCACTAGGCTCACATTCCGATATTTCATGTGACAAACAGTAGTACCCTACAAAGAGGGAATTTATATCTAATAATACCAATTATCCAGCAATCATTTATCGATCTCTTACACCACATAAAATCTAACCAGTAGCATGCAACGATAGTCTTTACGGCTGCAAACAGCCTCACCCTTGGCTGTGATCTAAACCCCGCAAGACATCCCACAAAAGGGCTGTGGCGAGAGATATATTTCAACATAATCAGCCTAAACTAGATGGATAACAGGCTTAAATATCGACACAGGGAGAATGATTTAGTTTGAAATAAGGATGACCTATATATGACAAGACAAATCTGACACCACCGGCCCTGAAAATATTTCAATCATTCCAGATCAACTCATAACGCACAAGACTCAACAGTTTCCGATATTTTTTATTTGTCGACTCTACTCCTAGGACAGCAGTATGAAGTTCGCCATCTTCAATATATCATTCGCTTTAGCTCTTTTCGGATTAAATAACGAAGTTATCGCTTTACCACCAAAATTCGAGAAACCTCTACATCCAACGAACAAGCATCAGTATGGTGGTCGCCTTGAAGAGAGAAAATTTGATGCTGATCGCTGGAATTTCACCTCCGGTCTTCCTAAGGTGGAATCAAATCGCAAGCATCAGCCTGATACTTTTGAGAACTATGTTATTGACCTGGAAGTTCCACCAGCTTAAAATAACATGCACGACGGCAAAATCTCTCAAAGCTAAATTATTTGGTACTTTCATGGTCCGTTGCTTTGTAAGGTATGTGAAATTTTCAACCCCTATATCTTATTTTCGAACTTCTTTATTAACACCAATTTACCTGGTTCTAGAAATATTTTACCTCAGTACTGCTCAAATCTCGAAGATAATGAGTAAGGAAAGATATTTACCCACAATTTGATGGTACCTGTTGAAACAATATATCACATCAAAATTATACCTGTGTGACGAAAAAATAATCTTTTAGCCTTCAAATTAAAGGGTAAAGTGCTAGGATACAAGCGCTCTATGGTAGACGACCAAAACTATGCATAATCGGTTGAGAACTGGAGCCAAGTACATACATTGCACGCTGCTACACAGATACAAAATTTGCTTATCACATTACATAGGGATCCTATTGAACGATAGAAGTAGTCATAAAGAGATAGACTGAAATTGATTTTTTAAAGACTAAATGAATATGTTATAACATTATCAACCTTTTGTTTGATTCGTGTAATGAACAAATCTTTTATGTCGGCTAAGAGGAGTGATTTTAATATTTGTATCAATAAATATAAGCTATGCCCATAGATGGAAAGAAGCATATCTGTATACAGAGACGATAGCAGGTAAGTTTGTGATTAATTGTAGAGAAACATCTGTTCAAACCCACCGAAGTTTTAGCAGGGAGCATGATGACATTGCATCAGATGGGAAAAGTGACAACATAGGAAATCGCTTAGGCGTACTAAATAAAATTTCCAGTGACAGATAACTCATGGTGCCGATATGGATGTCAGACCCCAAACCTCAAGTAAAGGTGGTGTCTTGTCCAAAGTGGATTAAGGGATGGTTTAAAATGTCACGAAAGCCTACAACCCAATCTTTCAAATCTATGATAAATGAAGTCAAAGATATGGCTACATTTGAGCGAATTCAAAAGAAATGATTGCTAGATAAATTTCGGCGGATTGGGGAAGCTGAGGCTTTAATCAGGCAAAGGGGAAAAAACAAGGCAGTATATGGACAGAGTCTACTCTGGTAGAAACAGTGTAAGTTTGCTTCCTAAAGGTAAATCGATAATGGCGCAGAACCAAATCAGAATGCTGAGGAATTTTTCAATGCAAGGCTATGTTTTATCTTTTACTAAATGAATAAACTATTCGATTGTCCTGCTTTGGCGTCTTGGGGCCATTGCAGGTTTTTATCGGAAGATATGTACTTTCTGTAGGATGACACAAATTGACGTTTAAAACACTCACTCACATTTCATTTGCAGATACGACTCGATGTTAACCCTTACGGCGTATAACCTCATCCGTGCATACCCACAACAGGGAATAGCGTCAAATCCCCATGGTTATCTGAGTGTGCTTTTATCATCCTACAAACACAATTTATCGCGATAGAGATTGGTGTGTGGGTTTTACTGTATTCGAACAAGCTTTCTCTTGTCTCAAATGGGGTAGGTGTTCAAGCTACCCAGAATCTACTGAGAAGACCGGTCAAGACGATGCACCATAGCACCATCTGACCATGGCTGTATTTAAAGTGTCGCTTCCACTCTCTCAATATAAGCCTTGGCGTGCACAAAGCTTAATATCTCAAAATCTCACATCATTCGTTATTATGTCCACTATTAGTATAATATTTTCCACCTTCCCATATCTTTCGAACCCCAATTCCGAAAATCCACCTCCTTGATTTGTGCATCGCAATTTCTCACCTGCGATAGGCCTTAAACCCTTGTGGGTGTGTATGTGTAGGCCAGAAGGTGATTTGATGAGTAGCGTGGTCATTAGAATAAGGGTGTACTAAGTCGTACTTGCAGACTTCATGAGGCTTTGGCCGGAATCGGCCTTATTGAGAGTGAGATGTTGGTTTGGTTAGGAGTATTGAATCATTGCCTCGTGGCCCAACTTCTTCGGAATTGTGAAATTTGATTGAACTTAGCTCTAGGAAAATATTTCATCTCCGGATTCGTAGAACACATCACGAAATGATGTTCGTTCATTGTCCTCAGGCATATTTTTGAATTGCGGTCATATTATCTTACCCATTATAGTTTGACTATGAAATGATCGCGTGTCATGACGCATGGAGCAAGGCATTAGTAGCAATATCGTGCGGCTTGGCTTTTCTTTTTATCAGTACGTGTTACATACATAATCATGAGCGTACTATCTGGATTGCAAAGGATGGTGCAACTTCATAGCGTTTTATTTGAACAGCAAGCGCCAGTAGCGAGCGGTCAGAAAAGTTTGCTCCACAGTGGTTTCCAAACTAGGAATTTTACGGGCCGAGGATTTCGATCAACTATGATTATCTACACAATTTAGAGCTCTTGTCGACTTAGGATCTGTCATCAGCTCATATTATTCTTCGCTCTGTGCTCAAAATGGCCCTCGAGCCACCAACAAAGAGAAAGTGCTTAGGTAATAATTGTCAAAATGCTGTAGGAACTCTGCAATGCCCAACATGTCTGAAGCTAGGAAAGAAGGAAGTTTACTTCTGCTCTCAAGATTGTTTCAAGCAGAGTTGGGTAAGTGTCTAAAACCTGCACGTTTTTTTGAGGGCCTCCGATTAATACGTAGCTAGAATACACATAAATTACTTCACAGAGTCAAGGGTAACTATCTCAAAACCTTTTTTGCGCCCAATGTGGTCTCTGAACCAGATCCAGAAACCGGTAATTACAATCCATTCCCCACCTTTTCATTCACAGGTCCACTTCGCCCTATCTATCCTTTATCCCAGCGAAGACATGTGCCCCAGTCCATCAAGCATCCAGACTACTGGAGGGACGGTATACCACACAGTGAACGAACACTTGCCGGCCGAACCAAGATCGAAATTTTAGACAAAGCTGGACAAGAGGCTATGAGAAAGGTGTGTAGGCTAGCTAGAGAAGTTCTTGATATTGCCGCCGCAGCCGCTAAGCCTGGTGTTACCACGGACTACATCGATGAAATCGTCCACAACGCATGTGTAGAGAGAGATGTAAGAATCCAATAGTTATCTAACATATCACTAAACCTGGTAGTCATATCCCTCGCCATTAAATTACAGCCAATTCCCTAAATCAGTGTGCACTTCACCCAATGAGGTAATTTGTCACGGGATTCCGGATCAGTATGTACTTGTTGACGGCGATATTCTGAACATTGATGTCACACTTTACCACGGCGGGTACCATGGTGACTTGAACGAAACCTACTATATCGGTGATAAAGCCAAAGCTGATCCTGACTCAGTTCGTGTTGTGGAGGCATCACGCGAGTGTCTTAGGCAAGCTATCACTCTAGTTAAGCCAGGAACACCATTTCGAGAATTTGGAAATATAATCGAAACTCATGCCAAATCTCAGAAATGCAGCGTTGTTAAAACCTACTGTGGGCATGGAATTAACACACTCTTTCACTGTCCCCCTAATATCCCACATTATGCAAAAAATAAGGTGGTAGGAACTTGTAAGGAGGGGATGTGCTTTACAATTGAACCTATGGTTGCTTTGGGGACGCATAGAGATAAGACTTGGCCAGACAACTGGACAAGTGTCACACAAGACGGGAAACGGACCGCGCAATTTGGTAGGATAGGTTAAGTAGAACTTTAGTGGGATCAAACTAACTAGCAATAGAGCACACACTGCTGGTAACTTCAGATGGGGTTGAAATTTTGACAGCTAGATTCCCAAACTCTCCTGGTGGCCCCTTACCACTACCGAACATAGCATCAAGAGTAGAAACTTAAAGATATTACTTTCAACAGCGTTCATGAAAAGAAACAAGAAAATATCCAACTTCAACTTCAAAATGGTGAAGCACTTATCACCCACACAAACTGCAAGAAACAATAAAAAGGGCCGAAATATTAGTTACATAGGTAACTTTTAGGCAGTAGCCTTCAAGAGTCATACCTTTCTAGTGGTTCATAGAAAATTCTTTCCCCTAGTTACTGAACGCGCAAATTTATCTAGAGTATAGTTCTACACCTAAATTCTAAAAAAAGCGAAATGAGTTAAAGCATGGCCAAAATTGTATAACCAACGCTCATCCCATAAGCTCATGTACCTATTTCTATATAAATCTAAGGGATAACTGAGCCAATCTGTAGGACTCTCCAACAAGTCAGATAACGTACGAAAATTTGGTACCTATTTTTACCCGATTCTCATCGTTAATTCTGGGCGGTAAACCGAAGAAATCAAAGAGTCATGAATAGTGCTAGAAAAACTGTTAAACCCCCACAAGCTTCAAGCTAGCTCACGAGTCTTTAAATTAGCGAATCACAAGTCAACTTTATCATACTTGAGTACATTGAGACCCAAGTTTTCCATTAATAATAAAATTGTTGCGTTTATAGTAATAGATCCAAGATCTGTGGTCAAGCTTAGGTTTGACTATTCTGGATGTAATTCCTAGATCCTTGCTAAAGTATTGTAGCAATCCGGGCTAGTGGTAGCGAGGGAACTTCAGATTGTCGAATCTATCAACAAGTCACTGCATATTGTGAATCTTATGAATGCAGATTAAGACCAATGTGATGGGGGGATAGAATAAACACCTATACGCAGTGTCCCCTACGAACTTGGAAATTAAATATTCTCCTAGAGCCAAGTTCAATCAAATTTCGCTATGTCGAAGAAGTTGACCTACGAGGCAATGAGTAGACACTCCATGCTAAATCAAAGTCTCACCAGTATAAAGATGATTTCCGAAAAAAGCCTCATCCAGAAGCTAGTCCAATTGAAACTGGAGCTAATGTTGAAATCTAGACATACTAGACCGAATTGCACGCAATAAGGAGTATATTAAGACTACTCTTCGATTGCTAGCAGTCTTGGTGAGGTCTCGGTTGGTAATGGTCTTGGTGATGGAAACCTTACTTTATCACATTATTAGAATAGAATATTTTTACCTAAGCGAGGTAGAACATCGATGTTTGTTAATTTATTCATTGACTTGGTAGGTAAAGTGACACTCATTGCACTCCTACTGGAGCTTGAGTACGAGTGGGGCCGGGCCGGATCAGGCTAGCTACCATAAAGTGCAAATGTCTCGTCCAACCTAAATGACCGGAACCATGCCGAAACGTATCTATGTGTTCAACCGTGACAAGTATAGCAGCCCAGAATCAAAAATAAAAGAAAACTTCCACGCAAAATCCCGTATTACAGAAGAAAAACTTAAACAATCTCCCTTCTATCGTTCCGCCTCAGCCACCACGCGCCTGAGCCTCGATTCCTATCCCTCTTTCCATGCCAAACCACCTAGACTTCCGTTCTATCACCTCCGATTCACAGGTATCCCTGCCATCCCCCGACTAGCCTACGCGTAAATCCCGCTCTCCTGGACGTAATCCCTGAGCAGCTGCCATCCATTTGATCCGAGCATCGTTTCCAGAGCTGGTACCCTTCGTCTTCCGCTATTCAGTCGCCATGTCGCGAGTGCTTTTCTATACTGGACGAGGTAACCGATTGAATTCTCTACCACACTCACAGTGGAATGTGACCGCTGTGTAATTAAAGAGGTGCTGGTGCGCCGGGAAGTCACCATGTCCTGTTCGGGTGGCGATCAAGCGGGCGTAAACTGCTCTCGGAAGCGCTAGTTCTGGCGGTTTGTTGCGTCGCATCTCGAGTTCGAGATTGGCGTAGCGTTTAGGGCATTTTGAGTGTCACAAGTTCGTCACTATTTGCCTAGCCAATTTTGTCAAAAGAATATACTGGTTCAACTAATTTCTATGGAGGGCTCGGGGAGCTTCGCTACATATATAGTACAATAGTGGGTCTGAACATCATAAAGGACACATGTTAATCCTGATCACTAGGATTAGCCCTATATTTCAACACTCCCCTAAAACTCGCAAATTGCCAAGAGTGAAGCTATTCAGGGTTTGTAATCACGCTTGAAATCCCATTTACTTGTAGATTGGCCTCAAACTTAGCCCTGTCCAATGCCTTTGTCATTCCGTCGGCTAATTGCCACTCACCTAGTACCCACCGTATTGAAATCGTACCTTTCTTTACTTCGTCGAGGATATGGTGGTACGCAATATCAATGTGCTTAATTTTTGAAGTGTTTGATACTCCTGACGCTAGTTGAATCGCTGATTTGTTGTCACCCAACAACATCGGTGCGGCGCTACCAGCGCAGTCTTTGCCTTCAATTTCTACGACCAGTCTTCTTAACCAGATCATCTTCTTGGCCGCCTCACTACCTCCAACATACTCAGCCTCAGTTGTTGATCTAGCTACAGAATGCATTTTTTTTGCTCGAGCAGTGGACTATACCTCCGTTTAGCATCAAAACACACCCAAGTATACTTTTTCAATCCCGTTGGCCATCAGTATAATCTGCGTCGGCGTAGCCCATCTCGTCATTCAGCTGTGCTGACCCAGAATATACTTCAACACCATGGTTCAGAGTATAGTATTCAATTGGGGGATCTCCCTTATGATCCTTTTTCCCATATGTTGTACCAAATGTGACTGTGCCAGAAATGTATCCGACGATTCTTAGAAGTGCCTTCCAATGGTTCCAGCCTGCTTCCGTCGCGAATGATGCCATTCTAGTGACAGCAAAAACAATATCAAAGCGTGTATTGTTGAGCCACATAAGTTTACCTAAGAGTTGAACGTACTTCTTCTTCTCCCCTTCGTTCAATTTGCGTCCTGGATTTTCCTTTAAATCATTGACAGCTCCCTTCTCCATTGGTGTAGCATAAAGTAGCGAGTCCTTGTAGAGGTATTCTTGAACAATTCCTCTCGCATACTTTTCTTGATCAATAGAAATTGCACCATTTGGTTGACGTTTGATACAAATTCCTAGAACATTCTCCGCATTCCCAAGGTCCTTCATTTCGAATCGACTTTTCAATTGAGCTTTCACAGTATCAATGGCTTTCTTATTGGCACCTGTAATAAGCATATCGTCGACATGCAATCCTACCACCACGCCAGTCGCCTTTTGGGTCAATATTGTTGGATCAGTTGTGGATTCTGTGAATCCTATAGCTTTGAGAAATCCTGACAGTAACAAGTACCATAATCGTGCTGCCTGCTTCAGCCCATAAAGACTCTTTAGTACTTTCACAAATCTTCCGAAGTAATGTCGTGCCTCTTTTGGAACCTCAAGAAAGATATCTTCTGTCAAGTCTGCTGCTAGAAATGCTGCAACAACATCCATTTGATGATTCTCCATCCGTGTTTCGCTGCAATTGCCACAATTATTCGTAACCCTTCCATACCAATTGCGGGCGAAAAAGTCTCTTCATAATCGATACCGTGGATCTGCGAAAAACCTCCTGCTACCAATCGAGCTTGATATTTTATTATCTGCCATCTTCGTCAGTTTTGGCATCAAATACTAATCTTGCTGATATTGCTTCAAATCACTTTGGTAATGCATCGATGGGCTTGGAGAGTGTTTTGTTTCGAATGATGTTATCCATCTCAATTTTGAAAGCCTTAAGCCATTCTTTATTGTCTGGGAGGTCCATTGCCTGCTTAAATGTAAGTTCTTTGTAGATCACTCTTTTATGAATACCTTGCTCGTTTTTCATCACATTAACCTGTTCACGTCGTCTTCGGCCATCACCTCTCGTTTGCTGCCTCTGCGCCGCGGATTCTTTCGCGATTTCATCTTGTCATAGCCGTTTGAGTTCTGCTTTAGTCTCCCTTTTTTCTGCAGCTGTCTGTCGTTGCGTTGGTTGATGTATTGAGGTTTGGGGCACAAAGCTTGTATTTCCTTCCTCGTTCGACATTAATGTCGAACTAACGAGGTCTGTGAGCTCGCTTAATGTCGAATCATCGCTCTCATTGGCTGAAAATTTTTGATGTTTGGCAAGTCCCCAACTTCATTCTCAATTGTGCCATCACCACTCATTACGTCATTAATTTCGCAATCTTCATCCAAATCGTTGCCCGAATCATCTTCATCATCATTAGCCTCATTATCCCCCATTTCCGATTCTCCAATTATCTGCTCCCAAGAAATTAGATCGCTATTATTTGCGCCATTGACCGTCTGATCGAATTTCACAAAACGCGCTTCAATTACTCTATTTTCCTTTGAACTCTATAGTAGAAAGATCTTTTCCGACTCTTCTTTCAAACCAACAAAAACACCTTCCCAAGCCCTTGGATCCAGTTTCTTTCTCTTTTCTTTTGGTATATATACCCATGCTGGGCATCCAAATACCTTCCATTGCAGCGCACTTGGCTTCTTCCCACTCCATTGTTACCAAAGTGAAAGCTCCATATCCTTGACTTGCTGACGATTGTGAACATAAACTGAGTGTCAGGCGGCAAGTTGCCAGAATTCCAGCTCCATTTTCATTCCAAATCTTATTGTATTCGCCTTTTCCATTATTGTGCGCATACTGCGCTCCACGAATCCATCACCTTCTGGGTGATATCCAACTGTTGGCTCTATTGCAAAATCACCGCCATCGCACCACTTCATAAACTCCGTATTCAAGAATTCTCTTCCGCGATCAAAACGAATTGCTTTCACTTTCTCACTACTACCCCAACGGCGTCTTTGAGATTCTACAGTATCAATCCATTCACGAACTTTGCCCTTAGCTTGTGATTTGTTTGTTAGGAAATACATCCAGATCATACCTGTATATTGATCTGTTATCGATAGTATATATCGATTTCCTTGTTTTGAATGATGACTGATCGGCCCCCATAGATCCATATGGACCCTTCCGAGCGGTGCTGATACTGATCTCATTTTCTCTCTCGACGGGTTTCTTATCATTTTTCCCTGTGTGCAAGAATTGCAGAAGAATGGACAAAAGGAATGGTTAGGTAAATCCTTCAAGATTTTTCTTAACCCTGCCTCCTGTTGCTTTCCTGGGTGGCCTAGACGGGCTTGCAGCAGCTCCACCTGAGCTCTGCTTGCCTTGATTTTCGAATTGGATACATCCAAAGGAGCCTCCAAAATAGGTGCAAATGTGTCTTTTTTCTTTATCATATCTGGCGTTGACGGTGATGCTTTGAATACCTTGTTCGATATGTCTTTGGGTAATGGACGCACCCTCCACATGTTGCCTTTTCGTTTTCCTTCTAACGCCACTTTGTTCTACTTTGTCAAGCTAATACTCTTGTTGGGTGAGTCTACTGTCAAGGAGACACCTTCATCTTCGAGTTTTCCAACAGAAATCAGAGTGTTTGTGCATTGTGGTGTATATTCAACGTTTTTGACCGTTGTCATTCTTTCCTTTCCTTCCTTATTCTGCCAATGAATCCTGACTGTTCCTGATCCTTTTGAATAAATAGTTCCTCCATTCGCGGCGGCGACGCAGGTATTCGAAGGGCTTAATATCTCTTCCACAAACACATCTTTATTTTTGCAATGTGGGTGGAGGCATACTTATCAAGCCACCATATCACTCTTTTCACATCACTATTTTGGGCCATAAAACAGAGTGAAGCATTAGATTCCATATCACTATCCAAGGCTCTTTTCGCTTCGATTAGGTCGATTTGACCGTCAACAACTAGACTGTCTTCCAAATTGTTCTTCCAGTTGTCAAAACTGTCCTCTCCAGTCATTTTCGTACCACCATACTTCGATTACTTTGTAGACATGGTGTATTTTCGTTATGAGTGTAATAAAGTATATCTTCAAGATTGCGCTAGCAGCGTAATCATCGGACTCTGTAACCTGTAAAAAGAATATACTGGTTCAACTAATTTCTATGGAGGGCTCGGGGAGCTTCGCTACACATATACTACAATGGTGGGTCTAAACATCACAAAGGATACATGTTAATCCTGATTACTAGGATTAGCCCTGTATTTCAACACTTGCAAGGCCTCTGGGTTGGAAAAGGTAAAACTCCAAACTGGGTAATTTAAGGCATTAGCCCTGTTGGCACCGCTGGTCTAGCTCGTAACAGGTTAGTATGTCACTCCTCTTTTTTTTTTGCATCAGATTTTAATTGCGTATGCAGCTATCTAGCTATGACACAATATCAGAGAAGTATATAATAGATGACTCAATTTAAAAGAAGAGTAATCATAGGATTTCAATTGCAAGTACCACTGCGAAGTTATGGTGGCTTTTTCTTCACCCCAAGTCAACCCTCATCCGTGAATACCCACCCAGGGAAACGTCTCAAAAACCCTGAGTTATCGAGACATGCCTTCATCGTCTATTGCCTTTTTCCCGCAAGATATGTGGTATAGGTGTCTCCTTCCCATGTGGAGTAGGTGCCCAGGCTACTCAAACTATACCAGAGAACACCACCAGGAGGCGGATCACTATACCTTTCATCGTCTGCTTGTTTTTATAGTGTCAGCTGCACTCTCGCAAGCGAAGTCTTGGCGCGCACAAAGCTCAATTCGTAAAACTCCATGCCAAAATTCGAAATGTCACGCCCGTTGAAACCGTATCCCTCTTCTGCATCATCTTGTAAACTTGTCCTGATCCCTCTCATGTCCATCCCAAAGAGCTATCTCTCAGATTTGTGCTCCACGCTTTGCTTCCTCCGTCGCGCATAAATATCGACGTGGGCATGTATTTGGTGACCGGCTAAGGCCAGAGAAAGTCGACGAGAGGTGTGGTCATTGGAATGAGGATATACTAGGTCGTACTTGTAGACTTGATGAGGCTCAGGTAGGAGTCGAACTCGCTGGGAGTGAAAGATTGATATTGTGGAGTAATTTGAATCATTGCCTCGTGGGCCAACTTCTTTGATATTGCGAAATTTGACTGAACTTGGCTCTGGGAGAATATTTCACTCCCAGGTTCGTAGAGGACACCGCTATGTCACTCCTCATCCCGCTCGCCATGAAGTATGGTACAATCGTCTTTTTCTAATAATCGCTTAGAGATACACATTCTCAACGACATTTTGGCTGCCTGACCTACACAGTCCTCGAAACTGGAGGACGAAGGCTGAACACCTGTCAGTGGTGTCCTCTACGAACCTGGGAATGAAATATTCTCCCAGAGCTGAGATTCAGTCACGAAAAAGAGTGGGATGATTTTTAATTGATGGATTTTCGACCTGAAAGAGTTGCACTCGATATTTTGGTCGAAAAATCAGTCGACAGAGATTTCAAAGCCGGAACAACGTCGAACAAAAAGTCATCACCACCAACATCCGATTCGCGAATGGACCTAGGTCTATCTGGGAGTCGTATTCAAACATCCGACATCTCTTAAACTCCTTTTATACTTCGACGAAGCATATCTCAATCAATCCTACACCTGCGACCTACCTCCATACCCGTCCGATCACCTACCTACACACGCTCTAATGAGGAAAGTCATGATGGAAACGGGACTTGAACAAAGGAGGAAGAAGAGGGAAGACACACCGAGGGGATTACACAAATCCCCAATGACAAAAACAAGCCGATGGAACGATATGGAGATGCAAAGCTAGAGCAACGACAAGATCTTGGACGGCATTTATATTTCGGAGTCAATGAGGATGTCAAGGGCTCAGGCGCGTGGTGGCCGAGGCTGAGGAAGAAATTGCGCCACGGCGTGTATACAGCGGGTTTCTAGACGGCTAGGCTTGGTATGATTCAACACATAGGTGAAGTCTGAGGTGGTCCGGTCATTAAAATGGGACGAGGTTTATCTGTACTTCAAGGTAGTTAACCTGATCTGGCCCAACCCCACACGTGCTTAAGCTCCAATAGGAGTGCAACGGTAGTCATGTAACCTAGCACGTTAATGAACAAAACAGAACAAAACAGTCCTCGAAACCGACTTACTAACCACAGTGATCCGCACGGTAGTCTTGCCAATCGCGGTGCACGCAGCGGAATCCTGGTACCCGGGGCCAACCAGGGAAACATATCGGGGTGTCACGCACAACTCTTACAAGTGACAGTACCAAGTTATTGACCAAACTTCTGCCTTAGGATTCCGCGTGGCTCTACTAACCTTGCGCACCATGCCCATCGCAGCCCTGAGAAGGGAGACTAGCATTCCACCTGCACACATTCTGCTCGAGAAATGCAGGCTCAAGACTGCTGCACGAATCCGGAGACTGGATGATTATCACCCGCTCCGACTTCGGGCCATGGAAGGCACTGACAGCGCTCGTCAGAGACTAGGACTAAAGATATGCAACAAAACCAGACTTGGTCTGGATAAAGTTCATGATTCGAGTGTCCAGAGGATGCACTGACTTCTACCAGAGGCTGAACTTCCGCCACCGCTCTGACCTCCGGTACCCCCTCAGCCAATTTCCTGCTGGACAAGCAAGAAAGAGGCTGCCAAGTTCACAAGAGAGTGGATACTTACACTCACACCCGACTGTCTCTGCGTTTACAGTGATGGTTCTGGGGATTCAACCGACAGAGTGTCATGGGACTTTGTGTTAAGCAAAGTTATACTAATATGAATCTCTCTCAGAGTTTATTGAATTGATTGTCTCTCCCATGAGGAATCTATCTAGGTACTATATACATCTTGAGTATCCTACTAATTCCAAATATAGACTGAATATTAGATTGCCAATACGAACTGCTCAAATCTCTGTTCCATACATGGGTCTAAGATTGGCTGTTACATTATCATGGGCAATAGAAGGAGTGAAACAACAAGGGAGGTGTGCTTATGAAATTGGCCATCCGTCTAGTCGCTAATTGTAACATTTGCATGACTAAGTTATTGCCCTTGATGCATCAGCCCAGTTTACTTGCTTGTAAACTACTCAACTTAAACATCATGAGACAACATTTAAGCTTAGGGTAATCTGTTTGACACTTTGTGACTTTTATCAGTGACACAGGGACGGTAATCGAGCAAAGCGGCTCAGGCAAAATCACCAATGCGGAGGTCTACGACGCGGAGGCTCATGGAGTTTTGGCTGCTCTAGAAGCAATCACTGCCAGCAATCTAGATCGAGGACGCAGCGCCATCTATCTCCTGCTCGACAATTCTGCGGCTGTTAAGGCTTTACTGACGGGAACAACGGGCTTATCATCCTGGTGGATTCAAAATTTCGTGAAGCTGGCCGCGGGATCAGCCGCAACAGTAAAAATAGGATGGATCCCGGGCCACGAAGGGCTGGCAGGAACTGAAATCGCCGATGAACTCGCTCGAAGAGAGCTTAACTCGCCGGACAACTCTAGGACGACACATGGTGTGATGACCCTCGCCTCATCTGGACGGAAAGCCCGTGAACTGGTCAGGCAGATGTTGACAGATTGGTGGCACTCAAATCGCCCCAAACACTACGCCGACCTTGAACTCGAGATGCGGCGTAAGAAACCGCCAGAATTAGCGCCACCGAGAGCGGTCTACGCCCGCTTAATCGCCGCTCGAACTGGATAAGGGGACTTTGCGGCATGTCATCGCCGCTTCAACCACACTGACGCCAAACTCTACTGCGAGTGCGGGAGGGAAAAATCAATTGGTCACCTTGTCCAATGTCGAAAAGCACTGGCAACATGGCGGCTGAAAAGCGGACAGCGTAGGGCGCCGGCTCTGGAAACAATGCTCGGATCAAGGGGATGGCAGCTGTTCAGGGACTACGTCCAGGAGAGTGGGATATACACGGAGCCTATTCGGGGGATGGCAGGGATACCTGTGACTCGTAGGTGATAGATCAAAGGCCTAGGTGGTTTGGCACGGAAAGAGAGATTGGAATCGAGACTCAGGCGCGTGGTGGCTGAGGCGGAACGATGGAAGGGAGATTGTTGAAGTTTTTTCTTTTGTAATGCGGGATTTCACGTGAAAGTTTTTGTTTTGTTTTCAATTCTAGGCTACTGAATTCGTCATGGCTCAACACATGGATGCATTTTGGCATGGTTCCGGTCATTTAGGTGGGACGAGGCATTTGTACTGCACGGTAGTTAACCTGATCCGGCCCGACCCCACTCGTGCTCAAGCTCCAGTAGGAGTACGACGGCAGTTACTTCACCTAGCACGTTGTGACCCAAAACCGCACAATTCGAGAAATTCGAAAATTCCCTTTTTTCCATTTTCCTCCCCTTAAATCACTCTCCGAACTTCGAAACATCAATTTCTCGTGGTACTGCGCCACTCAGCCTTGAAATGGCACCGGTACCTCCAAAATCCGCGAAACCCGCGAAAATTGTGTTATCCAATAAAGTAGTAAAGCACAACCACCAGACGCGTCTGGGAGCACAGAAGCAAATGCTGAACAAAGCAAAAAGCATTGCAAAGCAAAAAGCGACAACAAAGGGACTGACGTAGAACGACATCGATCTCGAAGGGATGGAAGCCGACATAATCGCGCAGATGGAAGAAAGCGGCAAAACTGACATTGAGATGGAGAATGCCACTTCCATAATTGATGCTTGGATCAGAAAGGGCCTAAAGGACTCGCGTTGGGTAACTGCAGGAGCAGAGAGCTCCCAGAAGGCGTCAACAGTACCAACGATTGCCGTCGAGAAAGTAGTCTCGGCGAAAGCAATGCCAGAATCCACATGCGTTAAGGCACGAAAAATTGCGCTTCCGATAGCAAAGCGTACTCCAACTGGAGCACACCGAGGGGAACGGAAGACCCCCATAACGCAAAGGCAGCAAATGCCTCACAACTTCCGCCAGCCCCGGCCTCGATTCCCGGGATGACTGTGCGCGATAACCTACCTGCTGGTGGTGCTCCCACCAGTGTGGCACAAGAATACCCGCCAGAAATCGAAGCTTTGTTGGAAGACGAAAGAAAGCGGTCTGCAAATGCCTCTGCCAGACTCGAGATGGGTTCAACAGTCATAAATACATTGGAAAGCGTTATAATGTCACTAAAAACGACGGATAACAAGGAATATTTGGACGAGATGAACGCATGTCTAAGGGGCGCTCTCGCCCAATTCCTACGCACTGGAACTACACCAGTGCCGACAAGCCTCCCCCCCGCCCCGTCGGCCAGCAGGCCGGTACCAGCGGGACATTTCCATCATCAACCGCTAGGCCAGCAAGGCCTGCCGTAGCAGTTCCCCAGATAACGCCAACCTGGGCAAATGTAGCCCGAAATGAGCTACCTAATCAGCCGACGCCAGTAATGGTTAGTCGTGCCCCAAAAAGGCCTACTCCGCCGACCAAGAAATTGGCCAAGACGGCCCCTTGATCCACGCCGGACAACCGACTGTTCCTCCGGCTGAATTCAAAGCATCAGTGGCGAAAGATGTCTCCAGCTGTTATCAGAGATTCTGTGGCGCAGCTCACCAACGCGCCAAAAGTAGACATTGAACATGTCTGCCGAGTCCCAACTGGTTTCGCACTTCGAGCGAGGAATCAGGAATCTCGCCAGTTCCTACTGAACGCGGCGGAATCTTTCCTCCCTATCGATGGAAAACTGGAAGAGGCCTCCGACATTGTGGCGCTCCGGATCTCGACGGTCCCCGTCGCTATCCACACTCTTCTTGGAAGGGTGCCAGTGATGGAGGAGATGGTGATCGAGGAGATCACCAGGGTTACAAAGGCCGTTCCAGTCAAAGTTCGGCCTCACGGGAAAAATCACCCCGGCGCGCTATACCAGTCATGGCTCGCTCATTTCAAGAGGGGAGCGGAACCAAGACTAGGATTCCGCCTGTTCGACGACTCGGGCGTCGCGGTACGACATCAACCGCGACAGACTGTGCAGCAATGCAAACGCTGCCTGCAGTTCCACGGAACGCGTGGCTGCTCCCGTGCCCCAGCTTGCTGGAACTGCACCTCCACGATGCACTTGACGGACGAGTGTCATGCGCACATCAAGTGCCGCAACTGCGGAGGACCGCATAGGTCCGACAGTCGAGCTTGCCTGGCGCGCCCCACCAAGTCCGGGCCGTTAAGCAGAGAGCAACTGGCCACCATCCGCATGGCTAGTCAACGCGAGCTAGCGGCAGTAGTGAGGGCAAAAGCCGCTGTCCGTCGTGCTTAGGCAGCAGCTCAAGCGGCCGCCAAGCAGACGGAAGCCGCACCTGGAGCAGTGAAACCAAACAACAGGTTCGAAGTTCTGATGACCGATGTCACCCCCGACGCCACGGCCACAGGAACGACGAATCCTATTGAGTCCTCCTGAAGGGCCCCTCACGGGTCCCTTCTAGTCTCCCACCTACGATAAGTTTTATGTCGATCAACGTAGGTAGGGGAGGCCAATCACATGACATCGCGCTTTCCCGAGCTTATGAGCTAGGCGTGGATGTGGATGTGGTGCTAATACAAGAGCCTTCGTGGAAAAAAGCCACAAAGGAAACAAAGTCACACCCTGGATACGACTGCTATACACCACATGGCGGCGTAAACGTTCGACCCAGGGCAGTGACTTATACGCTAATAAATAGTAGAATCCACTCGGCAACTCAAATCTTTCCCTGTGATCCCCCGACGGCGGACTACTGCTGGGTCGTGGTAAACGGAGTCACGTTTCTCAACGTGTATAAAGACCCAAACAACCCAACGGCGATTAGACCTCTCCTCAACTGGGACCCACCACCACGATCCGTCGCAGCTGGTGACTTCAACGCGGTATACTGCGCGTGGCAACCAGAGGTTACCCGCCCACGCGGACAAGGAATTGAAATTGAGAGATGGGCGGAACGTCACAATCTCACTTGTCTGATTGTGGGTGAGCCGATGCATCGAGCCGGGAACACGCTCGATCTTGCTTGGACCAACATCAACGGAGCTCAAGCATGGGTGGATCGTAATGAGTGCGTAACCAGCGACCATCTTCCGATTCGAGGACGAGTCCCCACTGGATCCAGATAAAGGAACCAGGAGCCTTCACAAATCAGGGTAACGCGCAGCAATTTTCCGAGCTTCGCCCTCGCTGTAACGCAGTTTACACACCCGCCAACAGCCCTGGACACGGTTTGCAAGGCGAACGAATACGCCAACGATCTCTGTTCCGGCCTTACTAACGCTATCAAAGCAACAGGAACACGAAGGAACACAAGACACGGCAAATGTGCGCCTTGGTGGACTCTGTAATGCAAGCTAGCTCACACTGAATATCGTGTAGCAATGACTCCAGAAAAACGATGGGTGCATGCGAAGAAGCTGCGTTCAACCCTCAGAGCGGCAAGGAAAGAGTACCAGACGCATCAAGTCGAAGCGATCACGACACCAACTGATGTGTTCAAGCTGATGCGCTCGGCCAGGCCAAGGCAAGCAAGTACTCCCCCTCCGCTGAACCACGAAGGGAAGATGTACTCCAACCCAGCCGAGCGGGCAGCGGTACTCCGAGACGCTCTTCTGGCACGGCACCAAGCGACGGATGATCTACCGCCACTCGATGCACCAAGCACTAATCGAATTCCCTGGAACGACCATGTCTCGGACGAGGAGATCTGCATGTGCACCGTAGGCTGCGCCAATACAGCGCCTGGAGCTGATGGGATCTCTGTAGAGCTTCTGCGAAGTTGTTGGAAGACGATTGGACCATTTGTTGGCACTCTCTTCCGCGCCTGCATCAGACTTGGCACCCACCCATCCTGCTTCAAGCTGTTACGGTTTGACCGCTATTAGAGCTTAGGTGAATACCTAAGCGGATTGTTGGGAATATTTACAACTAAGCGGCACTACTAGTCAGGAGGTCGAAGCGTTACTACAACTAAGTAACACCTGGCAATGCGTGGCTGGGTAGCAAGTATTGTGCCTAAGGATAAGTCATCAGTCTGGAGATTGACGAAGGGGACCAATTCTTATAAATACCTGTTAGTCGTAGCTAGAGTTCTCTTTTCTCCTCATATAGTTTAATAAATCGATTTATTCACAACCAACTCGGTTTCCGTCACACAAGCTGGCTGAAGTGGTGCTCCTACGCAAGACGAACCGAGATCCAACGACGGTTAAGGGCTGGAGACCGATTGCTCTCTTGTCATGCTTGGGTAAGGGACTGGAACGACTCTTGGCGAAGCGGATGGCCCATCTCGCGGTTACGTTCGACGTTGTTGGATACCAACAATTTGGGGCGCTTCCTAAAAGATCGGAAAACGACCTTGTCAGCTGCGTAGTCCACGACATTGAAGAAGCAAGTACCCAGGGATGGGCGGCCACATTCACGAGTCTGGATATCCAAGGCGCGTTCGATGCAGTACTGTTACGGGCTGTGCCCGGACTGGGACTGGTCACTAGGACCAACCCGGCTAGATCTTTAAGCGCCAACGAAGCAGCGCTTACAGAGACGCGAAAGGTTGCATGAGGAAGGACCCAAGGGAGTACGTACTAAGGGGGGGAGGATGTCACAGGAAAGAGGGTAGCCGGGGAGAATGGAGTATTATCAGGTAGGCTAGGAGGGGAGCTTAAACGCGACGCTGAGGAGGACATAAAGGACAGGAGCCGTTGTAGGCAGATTAGCTTCCCAAGGAAAAATTATCAATTCCTATTGAGTTAACGTCTTTCAAGTACTTCTGAATTCTTTAAACCCTTTACATATAATTTTTCCTTCCTTTTTTTCCCCACCCCTCTCACCTGCTCATTAGTGCATGATTCTGAGAGTTCCGGACGAAAGCAGTTGCCATGGACCGAGAAGAGCAAGATGAATCAATCTTGCGGACCGGATTTGAGGGCACAACAGGTTATCCACTGGCAGGATTGTCCACGCAGGACATACAGGGGCTATGGGAACTGCTAAACGAAAGGAAGGCACAGGGAACCGTGCCTAGGTCGACGGAGCCGATGAGAAGGATGAGAAAAGACGCGGTGCTACCAAGGTGGAACGGTGTGCAGCTGGATTTCGGATTTTTCATCGGAAGACTGGAAACAAGGATCGAGGCGGACTTTGCCCCCTTTTTGGACGATCGGACGATCTGCCTGGACGTGATCGAGACTCTGCCGGAGTTAGCGAAACCAAGGGTGTCAACATGGTTCGAAAAAAGGAGGGCGGATGGAAGATTCAGCTGGAAGGAACTGATCCAGCACCTGAAGGAGACTTTTGCAGACAGGCAGGCTCGACAATTGGCAATGAAGCACGTCAACAGGATGGAGCAAGGAGAAAGCCAGTTCTTCTCAGATTTTTTGCTCGACGTTGATTACCGGATCGCTCAGAGCGGGGGGGATGAGGCTTTTACGCAGTTAGGCAGGACAATTGTCATAGGCTAGAGCCTAAGGCAGCCAAGGCTTGGGCTTGGGTTACTGATCTGAGCTGTTACCAATCAGGTGACTGTTTAGTTGCTCTATTTTGGTATAGTCTGGTAACAGCACAGACCACCTTTCAATGTATATAAGGAAGACTTTTCCTCTTCCATCTTCTATCTTTAGTTTAAGATCTTCTATACACAGCACACAGTACAATTCGAATACAATTCTACTTCTAGCCCTTACATCATCTTAAACTCACCTTTCATTGAAATTCATTGACATTGACATAACATCAAGCTATTGTCCTCAGTGATTAATGATAAGTATCCCTAAGTTCTTTGACTATATAATAATAGTACTACTAACTATAAAGTCATTAACATTATTAGCATATTTAGGGATAACATTATAGTTATTTTCTTTTATGCATCATTATAACTTATAACTCATTGTTTTTATAATCTTAATCTACATTAAGCACAGTCTGTATCTTTCCAAATCTACCTCTATCTGTTGTTGTATTGTTATACTGGATCTCTCACAAAATATTTTTGGTCTTTGATTAATTGTATCACTTATCCCCTTTTGTGGCTGCTACCTTTTATTTGTCTACCAATTATTATTTCATTCTAGACTGGCAACTATGTCATCTACTATGGATATCACAGGAGAAGACTCTAAGGATGTACAACTTTTGGATTTTTTAAAGCAACTTCAGCAGCAGCTTGAGCAGCAAAGTCAGGTAATGAAAAAACAGAGCAAGATAATACATAACCTCCAACAGCATGCAAATTCTACCACTCAGGCTCTCAAAGAAGCAAGGCAGTCAAAACCCACAACCCTTGAGCCAACACCAGCAACAATTGGTTTGCCCCAGACTAAAGATACTCAAGAAAGGCTGCCAAAACTTGACAAATTTAAAGGAGATAGGAGTATGTGGGATGAGTGGCACCTAGGAGCTCTCCACAAGCTTTCAAGAGATGGTGTAGCCCTGGGCTCTCCTTTTGACCAGTTCATGTACATCTACTCACAATTAGATGGTGATGCAATAAAGATGGTCTCAGCAACAGCAAGAACCCTGTCAGAAAATGGAGAAGGCACAGGAGTTGACTTTTTGGAGTATCTTAATACAGTCTTTGGAGATCCCAACAAAAAAGCAAGGGCAGAGAGAGAGCTCTATCAAATGAAACAAAAAGAGAAAGAACCATTTCCAGATTTCCTCACAAAGTTTGAAACAGTGCTAGCAAATGCTGGCTGGTCATCCTATTCTGATCGTCAAAAAATCTCCCTCTTGAAGAATGCCCTCACTAAAGAACTCCAGCTAGTGCTTCTCGGCTCATCAAAAGATACATGGGCAGAATTTGTTTCCTATGTCCATACTATTTACAGTGATAAAGAAGCAATAGACCAAATTAATCCACCATTCTCTCTGCCAGCAACTAAGATTAGACAGCAAAACTCTTCGGAAAACTCAAACACATCAAAAATGGACTGGGAGCCAACAAAATCTACCTTTATAGCAAATACCCAGGGCCAGAAAAACCAAAGAGCATCATGGGTTACAAAAGATGTACTTGCATTTAGGAAGAAAAAAGGTCTCTGTGTGAGGTGTGGACATAAAGGACATATTGCTCCTAATTGTAACTATCTTCCACCCTTAAAGCCAGCAAACATAAATCTAGCAAAGCTCACCGAGGAAGAAGAGGTGGAATTAGTCAGGATGTCACAGCCCGAAGGATTGAAAGGACGAGAGGGAAAAGAAGAGCTCCTGTACTAAGTCACTTACAGGAGCCAAAAGCTGGGAAGGAACTCTGTAGTATGAGTAGTCTTTCTAAAGAATGGAATTTATTTAAGCCTAACATGGACTGTGAGCTTTTCCATACTACTGCATTAATCAATGGATCCAACCAGCTGTGCACACTTATTGATCCTGGATCGTCAGCCTTTGCAAGTATCAGTAAAAAACAATTACAAAAATTAAAATTAACCAATTCTCCCTTACAGCCAAGAGCTATTACTGGTGTTTTAAGCAACATGACAGCCATAATTGACCAAGTAGCTTGTTTCGAACTAGATATTAGAGGCCTGAAAATCGAAAAAGCCTGGGCTTATGTGATTCCAAACCAAGCAGAGGATCTAATCCTTGGTATGCCCTGGTTAAAATACTGTCATGCTGAATTGGACTCTATAAATTCTAAATTAACATTCAAACATCATGGCTTGACACTTATCAGCAACGAAGAAAGAGAAATGAGAAATGAGGAACTAGGAGCTCATGCATTTACTGTCAGTCAAGTTATGGCCTCAACCTTCACAGGCCTAGCACAGAGAGCAAGGAAAAGCAAAACAGTGCAGGTGTTTGCCGCCTCACTATCAGACATAGAGAAAGCGCTCAGGCCAAAGATACAGCTTTCTATTAAAGAAATTACCTCTATGCTACCTGACTCTTACAAGTCTTTTGCTCAGGTTTTTAATTCAAAAGAAGCAGCTAGTCTACCACCTCATAGGCTCGGAATTGATCATGAGATACCTTTTGAGAAAGATCAAAATGGAAATGAAAAACCTGTTCCATGGGGACCGCTTTATAACATGAGTCATGATGAACTTCTAGTGCTTCGAAAGGAATTAACTAGCCTACTTGATAAAGATTTTATTCAACAAAGCAAATCATCAGCTGCAGCACCTGTTCTTTTTGCAAAGAAGCCTGGAGGTGGCCTAAAATTCTGTGTTGACTACAGAGGAATAAATGCAATCACAAAGAAGGACAGATACCCTCTTCCTCTGATAAAAGAGACTCTGAATGCTCTGAACTCTGCTAAGTGGCTCACAAAGCTGGATGTGTCAGCTGCTTTTCACAGGATCAGAATGGCTAAAGGTGAAGAATGGAAGACAGCATTTAGGACAAGATATGGCCTATTTGAGTGGAAAGTTTGTCCTTTTAGACTTACTGGATCTCCTGCCACCTTCCAGAGGTATATAAACTGGGTCCTTAGAGAGTATTTGGACAACTTCTACTCAGCTTACGTGGATGATATTCTTATATTCACCTCAGGAACACTTCAAGACCATAGAGAGAAGGTAGCTAAGGTACTAACAAGCCTACAGGAAAATGGGTTACACTTAGATATCTCAAAGTGCGAATTTGAGACCAAAAAGACTAAGTATCTCGGCTATGTGATAGAAGCAGGAACTGGCATCAAGATGGATCCAACTAATGTGCAAGCAATAACAGAATGGAAGTCACCTACTAGTGTTAGATCGGTAAGGTCATTTCTAGGATTTGCAAATTACTATAGGCTTTTCATCAAGGACTTTGCAAAGCTTGTCAGACCTTTGACAAATCTAACCAGGAAGGATCAAAAGTTTGAATGGACAAAAGATTGTGAGGACTCCTTTCAACATATCAAGAATCTTTTCAAGGAAGAACCAGTTCTAGCTACTTTTAATCCAGATCTAGAGACACAATTAGAGCCCGACTCATCAGGATGGGCTATTGGTGGTACCTTAACACAACTTGATCCAGTATCAAAACTATGGAGACCAGTTGCATTTTATTCAGCAAAACATCTCCCAGTAGAGTGCAATTATGATATTCATGACAAGGAGCTCTTAGCCATCATTAAATGCATCAAGGAATGGAATAGCGAGCTTAGAGGGCTAAAGAAGCCCTTTGCCATTCTTACAGACCATAAAAACCTGGAGCCATTTGAAAGAAAGAAGGTATTAAATGAAAGACAAATTAGGTGGATGGAAGTACTTGCTCCTCTAAACTTCAAACTAAAGCATAGACCAGGGAAGGCAAGCGTTGTACCTGACGCACTATCTAGAAGAGAGCAAGATATACCAAAGGATGCTTCAGATTCTAGGATTGCTGCTAGGGAAAACATCCTTCTAGCACCTCAACTTTGGATTAAGTCTATGGTCACTACTAACTTACCTTACCCATTTCAAGATGACGCAGACCTTTGCAGTTTGTGGAATCAAGCCTTAAAATCAGGAGAGCCTATTGAAAGATACACCAGAGCATTTAACTCAGTTAAAAATCAAGATAGACTTTTTCCTTCTGACCTCGAGTTAAGGATTTCTACAGGGGAATGTGCAATATCTAACGAAAATATTCTGTATTATAGGGAGAGAATTTGGCTACCCAACTTTGAGCCCTTGACTACAGCTGTTATACAAAAGATTCATGATTCTTTCCTCTCGGGTCATCCAGGAAGAGATGCTACAATTTCATTAGTGTCAAGGAAGTTTTTTTGGCCAGGATCAAACCAGGAAGTAAGGAGGTTTGTAAGAAATTGTGATGTTTGTGGCAGAACCACTATTTGGAGAGACAAGAAAAAAGGTTTGCTCAGACCATTACCCATTCCATCACAGATATGGCAGGAAATATCTATGGATTTCATTACAGGCCTTCCTCCCTCTGGTCCTGAGAAGACAACTATTCTTTTGGTCATTACAGATAGGCTAAGCAAAGGGTTAATCCTAATACCAGTTCCCCCAGATATTGTATGAATATTGGCGTTGGTAGGGTACCTATGGGAGAAGTATACGGATATTAGTCACGTGGTGTCAGTGCGGCGTTGGGGTTTACTTCCGTTCTGTACTCATGATAGAGATAGATAGATATACGTTTTTTAGATCAATAACTCTGTTACCCATTCTTTGTGCTAGCACATAATCTTGAACCGGTGATAAACCGACAGATATTTTTGATGCAGAAGGACTGGCTAAATTATTTTTTCAGTACTACTTGCCTCACTATTGGATTCCTTGGGCAATTGTTTCTGATAGAGGACCTCAATTTGTTAATGCATTCTGGAACACTATATGTCTTAGACTTAAGATCAACCAGAGGCTATCAACAGCCTATCATCCAGAAACTGACGGCTCAACAGAGAGAGCTAATCAAGAGGTAGAAACTTACCTGAGAACATTCATTGCTTATGAACAGTCAGACTAGAAAGATTGGATCCCACTAGCACAGGTATCTATCAATAACAAAATAGCTACCACAACTCAGATAAGTCCGTTTTTTATGACCCATGGATATGATGCAATCTCTATATCTTTAGTATCAGATCATAATCCCTCTTCTCCAGGAACACCAGCTTCAAGAGGTCAGGATGTTATTGAGAAGCTCTCAGAGGCGCATCAGTTTGCACAGACATCAATGGCAGTTGCCCAGCAGTCTCAAGAAAAATATGCCAACAATTCTAGAGATACTGCACCTACTTATAAGCTTGGAGATCTGGTCTGGTTAGATTTAAAGAATATAAACACTGAGAGACCCTCCAAGAAACTTGACTGGATACATGCCAAGTACAAAATAACTAGAACATTTCCTGACTCAGCTCACTTTTATGAATTAGATACTCCTAAAGGTATTCATAATAAGTTTCACACATCACTCTTAAGACCAGCCCATGATGATCCTCTTCCTTCACAGAAGTCAGATGATTCTCAACCTCCAGGAATATTAACAAGTACTGGTGATGTAGAATTTGGAGTTGATGAGATTCTAGACTCAAGGAATAGAAAGATTGGAAGGGGCAGTAGGAAAGAGGTACTTGTGAAGTGGACAGGTTATGCCAAACCATCATGGCACCCACAACATGATTTTCAAGAGACCAGTGCATTGGATGCTTACGAAGCTAGAGCAAAAGCTATGAAATGGGACAGAGAGGGTAATGTCATAGGCTAGAGCCTAAGGCAGCCAAGGCTTGGGCTTGGGTTACTGATCTGAGCTGATACCAATCAGGTGACTGTTTAGTTGCTCTATTTTGGTATAGTCTGGTAACAGCACAGACCACCTTTCAATGTATATAAGGAAGACTTTTCTTCTTCCATCTTCTTTCTTTAGTTTAAGATCTTCTATACACAGCACACAGTACAATTCGAATACAATTCTACTTCTAGCCCTTACAGGTATTGCCTATACCATTACTTGTGCCGAAGTAGAAGAAGCTCTCGGAAAACTACCGGGAGATAAAGCTCCAGGCCCAGATGGGATCCCAAACCGACTCCTCCAGAAGTGTAAAGCTACTCTAAGTAAAGATCTCGCAGAACTATTCAATGCCTGCATCTCCATGGGATATCATCCGAAGGGGTTCAAAGAATCGGTAACAGTTGTCCTAAGAAAGCCGCAGAAGCCGAGATATGACACACCGAAATCTTATTGACCGATAGCACTTCTAAATACAATGGGTAAGCTTCTTGAAAAACTGATAGCCAACCGGATCTCAAAGGCGGCCGAAGACTTTAATCTTCTTCCAGACGAACAGATGGGTGCTCGACCCAACAGGTCCACGATATCGGCGGTAGAGCTTCTAACCGAACAGATTCATAACATATGGGGTAGAGATAAAAACCAGGTCGCTTCACTTCTCAGCCTTGATATATCAGGAGCCTTCGACAATGTCTCTCACGAAAGGCTGATACATAACCTGAGAGTAAAAGGTATTCCAAGGTGGATCAGCCGATTTGTAGAACCATTTCTCGAAGAAAGAACAACCTCGGTAAATCTCGGGACTTACATAGGAAAACGTATCTGCACCAGCACAGGAATACCACAAGGCTCATCGCTCTCACCGATTCTTTTCCTCTTCTTTGTCAGCACGCTCCTGCCGATACTTCAAACTTCTTGTACCTCGGCAGTCGGATTTGTCGACGATACTAACATACTAACATGGTCAGGTACAACCGAAGAAAATTGCAAGAAGTTAGAGGAACAGCACGTGATATGCGAGGCATGGGCAGAAAAGAACGGCGTGAAGTTTGCGCCAGAAAAATACCAGCTTATGCACTTCACACGTGCAAGGAAGCGACACAACCTGGAAGCAACTGTCAGCATACGAGGACATCTGACGTCTCCTCAGTCTTCCCTTCGAGTCCTTGGTATATACTTCGACCCTAAGCTCCAATGGGGCTCCCATATAAAGCATATCCAACAAAAGTCACACACCCAAGTACAGTCAATAAGTAGATTGACGCAGTCAACTTGGGGTGCAACATTCAAGAAGTCAAAGCTATTGTACAGCACAATAGTGAGACCAGCCCTGACTTATGGGTGTTCTATATGGGCTGCCGCTGGGCCAACGGGTAGGATACCAGAAAGGATAGTCAAACCACTACGAAGTATCCAACGAAAATGCTTGAAGCTTATTACAGGGTCATACAACTCTACCAGCAGTAGTGTCCTGGAACACGAGTCTTCGGTTCTCCCGATAGATATCAACCTGAAACAAAGGAGGGTCCAACACATCGGACTATCAGAAGGACTACCTGTCAGGAGATTGATAGTATCTGCGTTCAGCAAAGTCAAGCAGACTACAAGGGGAACAGAGAACAGGCACGCCAAGAATCGAAAGCAAGACATTGAAGAATGGACCAGAATTTGTGGCATGGAGAATGCGAAAGGGAGACGAAAAGAAGCCGGCAAGGTGGCCGCGTTCCAGGAGTGGAAAAACTCATGGACACGTCCAGCAAACGAGATACCATCTGGTCATCGAGCTTCGGCAGACCCCGAACATTGGAAAGCCGCAAATATTATTACAGATGAGACAACTGGCAGAAAAAGGATTACATATAGAAACACACCCTCAAACATCCACCGAAACCTAAGTAGGGCCCAAAGCAGTATTGCAGTTCAGATAAGAAGTGAGCACATTGGTCTTAATTCTTATCTGTATCGAAGGAAAGTTCCCGGAGTGATTGATCCAAAATGTCAGTGTGGATATCCGTCTCAAAATGTCAAACATATGGTCTTGGCGTGTCCTCAGTGGGCCATGGGAAGAGGAGAGGTGCTTCAAAAGGCAAAAGACAGGTCATTTGCGGCAATGATGAACAGCCCAGATGACATAGAGAGAATAACAAAATGGATCCTGGCAAAAGGCTGGTTTGAACAATTCCGGCTTGCAGGAGAAGTAGAAATAGCATTGGACGAAAGGATGAGACGATGTGGACAAGGATAAGACGGATTTCACACTGTATAAACAGTGTAATCGCACTTCCTGTAGGAAACCTCAGAAACAAAATAGACACGAGACAGACAGTTGTAGGGGGTTTTTACCGAATATGGTTTCCTCCTGTGTAAATATTATAGCTAGTTATACCTGCATGGACCCATAGGGTACCTGAACGGGCTAAATGAAATCAAATCAAATCAAATAAATAAATAAATAAATAAATAAATAAATAAATAAATAAATAAATAAATAAATAAATAAATAAATAAATAAATAAATAAATAAATAAATAAATAAATAAATAAATAAATAAATAAATAAATAAATAAATAAATAAATAAATAAATAAATAAATAAATAAATAAATAAATAAATAAATAAATAAATAAATAAATAAATAAATAAATAAATAAATAAATAAATAAATAAATAAATAAATAAATAAATAAATAAATAAATAAATAAATAAATAAATAAATAAATAAATAAATAAATAAATAAATAAATAAATAAATAAATAAATAAATAAATAAATAAATAAATAAATAAATAAATAAATAAATAAATAAATAAATAAATAAATAAATAAATAAATAAATAAATAAATAAATAAATAAATAAATAAATAAATATGCGACAACCAACGGACTTCAAAATTCTACGGCAAGATTTTCCAGTCGAGGTAGACGGTGTCCCATTGCGGACACGAATTGAAGGGGGCAGAGATGCCAATAATTTTGCTATCATCAGGGAGATAGAGACGGCAACAAAGGCACGGATTCCAGGCTTAGTGATAAGTCGTATAAGGTGGTTACACGACGGAAAGGAACACCAGCGGTCAAAGAAAAATGGCCGCACTCGTGGATCAATAGTGGTAAGCCTCCCATCGGAGGCAATGCAGACGGAAGTGGTTCGAAACGGCCTTGTGATGAACGCCATGCTCTACACCGCGCAGGTGTGGTCACCACGGTCACAGCCAAAGCAGTGTTACAACTGCAGCCAGTGGGGACACACGCAGGCGTCGTGTGGAAAGGCAGCCAGGTGCGGTGAGTGCGCTGGCGCTCACCAAACTCGGGACTGTCCGAGGAAAAGGGTTTCTTGTGCGAACTGCGGCAAGGAGCACCGTTCGTGGCAGAAAGCAGCGTGTCGGACCTACCAGGTCTACAAGGGAAGTGTGGAGAAGTCTCGGATGGAGCTATTATCGAGGACGGCGGAAATATGGAACGAGAAACCTACGGTGGCGCCAATGCGAACAGTCGAAACGACTGATGATCAAGGATTCACTTTGGTCACCAGTAAAAAGGCTGAAGTACTCAAAAGAGGGCCAGGACGACCGCGTAAGGTAGTCGAAGCCCCAGCGGCACCAATAGTCGCCTCGACAGCAGCACCGCCATCGGGACCTACTCTTCGAACACTTCGAAGACCAACGCCGAGTGAGGAGGTGCCTTCTCTTTTCAATTTTTCATAACGTTAGTCTGATCGAAGGGGGAGTTAACGAATTCTGGGGAAAGTTTATAAAATTGCGGTTGAAAGGAACGTCCTCAGCATAAAGCCGGGTCGGTTCAAAGTGGCAGGACATCGGGTTTTGTTTGTTGAAAGCTTTTTCCCTTACCAAAGCGGCTTACCGTCTTCATGGTTCTGTATATAGATACCGCATAGGACGTTAAACTAGATCAATGAATGAATGAATGAATAATAATAATAATAATAATAATAATAATAATAATAATAATAATAATAATAATAATAATAATAATAATAATAATAATAATAATAATAATAATAATAATAATAATAATAATAATAATAATAATAATAATAATAATAATAATAATAATAATAATAATAATAATAATAATAATAATAATAATAATAATAATAATAATAATAATAATAATAATAATAATAATAATAATAATAATAATAATAATAATAATAATAATAATAATAATAATAACACCTTAACAGGGCCCAGAGCAGCATAGCTATACAGATAAGAAGCGAACACATTGGGTTCAATTCCTATCTACACAGAAGAAAAGTTCCGGGAGTAGACAGTTCACGATGCCAATGTGGATATCCGTCCCAAAATGTGAAGCATATGGTCATGGCCTGCACCAGCTGGGCCAAAGGAAGAGGAGAAATACTGAGAAAGGCAGAGAACCGGTCATTTGAGGCCATGATGAACAATCCCACAGATATTGCAAGGATAACTAGATGGATCCAGCAGGAAGGAAGGCTAGAGCAGTTTCGACTGACGCTTGAAGTCGAGGCCAAGATGAGTGAGAGAGAGGTCAGCAAGGAGAATTGGTCTCTTGCCACAAATAAGGGAGTGGACGATATCCGCACTGGATAAAACAGTATTAGTGCACTTCGTGAAGGTAACACAAACTTAAAGTGTATAGAAATTGAGAAGTTGAGGGGGTTTTTACCATAAAGGTTTCCTCCTAAATAAATATTAGAGTTCGTAGACACCTGCATGGGCCATAAGGCGCCAAATCGGGCTAAATGAAATCAAATTCAAATAATAATAATAATAATAATAATAATAATAATAATAATAATAATAATAATAATAATAATAATAATAATAATAATAATAATAATAATAATAATAATAATACAAAAAAACATCATTTTTCTCGAAAAGCGGCACAACGTTCCACGAACGTTACTTCATCGTAATTATTATTGCATTCATCTTAATCAATCCCTCTTACCTAATTCCTCGAATTTTTTTCGTTGCGCTTCGGCATGGCGAGTTGGGGAGCCAGTAGGGCGGAATTCGCGGCTGAAAATTTTTTCACGGCACCACCCAAACCAACAATGGGCAGCGGAACAGCCGCAATTATGGCTGTAGAGTCTCTCGCGACCTCTACAGGCGTTAATATGGATTATTTAAAGACAGTGGCTAAATATTTAAGTAAGGTCCGACGCGGACTTGTGAACGCAGGTTCATACATATCGTCGGCACCAATGGTGGAAATAGATGAGGCTCTCGACGCTTTCAAAGCCCACATTCAGATGTTACAATCGAAGATGTCGGCACAGCCAATGGAGGACAGGATGCTTGCCTTAGAGAAGGCTATTACGAAGAGTCTCGAGGAGCCGTCGCGCAAGGCGGCTCCTCAGTCGGCACAAATGATGGGAGGTCGACCTACCTACGCCTCAATCGTCGCACCGCCAGCGACCAAAGCAGCAGTAAGGATACGAGTTGAAGGGGCAGAAAACATGCAGCCGGCAGAGCTGCTATACAAGGCAAAACAACACATCGAGGGGGCATATGCTGTAAGGAAGCTCAGGAGTAATGATACTGAGGTGTTTGTGCAGTCGGTCTCCCAACGAGACGCTGCCTTGAGGATGACGCAACCAAAGGAGTTCAGCGTTGTAAAGCAGGATTATCCTGTTGAGATTTTAGGAGTCCCATTGGGGACAACAATACGAGGAGGAAAAGATGCCAACAACGGCACATTGATAAATCAAATAATGGAGGAAACAAAAGTTCGGATTCCGGATATAAAAATCAACAGGGTGAGGTGGCTTTACGACGGTAAAGAGCACCAATGGATGACAAGAAACAGTCGTACTCGAGGATCAGTGATCGCGAGCCTTCCGACAGAGGCACTTCAACGCGAAGTGACAAGAAACGGCATTGTCTTCAACTCAATGCTGTACACGGCCCAGCTCTGGTCACCCCGTGCGCAAGTCAAGCAGTGCTTCAACTGCAGCGAATGGGGGCATACCCAAGCCTCATGTACCAAGGCGAAAAGATGTGGTGAGTGTGCGGGCACTCATCAGACCAGAGACTGCCCGAGGAAGTCGGTGCTTTGCTGCAACTGCGGCAAAGCCCATAAATCGTGGCAGAAGGGGGCGTGTCAAAACTTCGCGTCATACAAGGCCAGCGTTCAAAGGGCCAGGTACGAACTCATGGAAAGAACGGCAAATCTAAGAAGAGAGGAAACGGCACCAGCGGCATCACAACTAATAACAGCGGCAAAAGAAATGGACGACCAAGGATTCACACTGGTGTCCCACCAAAAGCCAGAGGTGTTCAAGAGGGGGCCAGGACGCCCGCGCAAACAGCCCCTGGTTAATGCACCACCTCCACTATTTGCACCATCGGGGTCAAACTCAAGGCCACAGTCATCACTTTTCAGCACGCGAGGGCAGGGAAAGAATGGCGAGGTCGAATACAACTTTAGCTAGTCCAGTGTCGGGCTAAAGGCCAATTGCACTTCCTGTAGGTAACGAAGGACTACAGATATAAAAATTTTAAAGGGGGAGGGGGTTTTTATCGTTATGGTTTCCCCCTCATGTATATATATAGTTTAGGTTTATAGTCACCTGCATGGGCCTTAAGGCGCCAAATCAGGACAATGAAATCAAATTCAAAAATAATAATAATAATAATAATAATAATAATAATAATAATAATAATAATAATAATAATAATAATAATAATAATAATAATAATAATAATAATAATAATAATAATAATAATAATAATAATAATAATAATAATAATAATAATAATAATAATAATAATAATAATAATAATAATAATAATAATACAAAAAAACATCATTTTTCTCGAAAAGCGGCACAACGTTCCACGAACGTTACTTCATCGTAATTATTATTGCATTCATCTTAATCAATCCCTCTTACCTAATTCCTCGAATTTTTTTCGTTGCGCTTCGGCATGGCGAGTTGGGGAGCCAGTAGGGCGGAATTCGCGGCTGAAAATTTTTTCACGGCACCACCCAAACCAACAATGGGCAGCGGAACAGCCGCAATTATGGCTGTAGAGTCTCTCGCGACCTCTACAGGCGTTAATATGGATTATTTAAAGACAGTGGCTAAATATTTAAGTAAGGTCCGACGCGGACTTGTGAACGCAGGTTCATACATATCGTCGGCACCAATGGTGGAAATAGATGAGGCTCTCGACGCTTTCAAAGCCCACATTCAGATGTTACAATCGAAGATGTCGGCACAGCCAATGGAGGACAGGATGCTTGCCTTAGAGAAGGCTATTACGAAGAGTCTCGAGGAGCCGTCGCGCAAGGCGGCTCCTCAGTCGGCACAAATGATGGGAGGTCGACCTACCTACGCCTCAATCGTCGCACCGCCAGCGACCAAAGCAGCAGTAAGGATACGAGTTGAAGGGGCAGAAAACATGCAGCCGGCAGAGCTGCTATACAAGGCAAAACAACACATCGAGGGGGCATATGCTGTAAGGAAGCTCAGGAGTAATGATACTGAGGTGTTTGTGCAGTCGGTCTCCCAACGAGACGCTGCCTTGAGGATGACGCAACCAAAGGAGTTCAGCGTTGTAAAGCAGGATTATCCTGTTGAGATTTTAGGAGTCCCATTGGGGACAACAATACGAGGAGGAAAAGATGCCAACAACGGCACATTGATAAATCAAATAATGGAGGAAACAAAAGTTCGGATTCCGGATATAAAAATCAACAGGGTGAGGTGGCTTTACGACGGTAAAGAGCACCAATGGATGACAAGAAACAGTCGTACTCGAGGATCAGTGATCGCGAGCCTTCCGACAGAGGCACTTCAACGCGAAGTGACAAGAAACGGCATTGTCTTCAACTCAATGCTGTACACGGCCCAGCTCTGGTCACCCCGTGCGCAAGTCAAGCAGTGCTTCAACTGCAGCGAATGGGGGCATACCCAAGCCTCATGTACCAAGGCGAAAAGATGTGGTGAGTGTGCGGGCACTCATCAGACCAGAGACTGCCCGAGGAAGTCGGTGCTTTGCTGCAACTGCGGCAAAGCCCATAAATCGTGGCAGAAGGGGGCGTGTCAAAACTTCGCGTCATACAAGGCCAGCGTTCAAAGGGCCAGGTACGAACTCATGGAAAGAACGGCAAATCTAAGAAGAGAGGAAACGGCACCAGCGGCATCACAACTAATAACAGCGGCAAAAGAAATGGACGACCAAGGATTCACACTGGTGTCCCACCAAAAGCCAGAGGTGTTCAAGAGGGGGCCAGGACGCCCGCGCAAACAGCCCCTGGTTAATGCACCACCTCCACTATTTGCACCATCGGGGTCAAACTCAAGGCCACAGTCATCACTTTTCAGCACGCGAGGGCAGGGAAAGAATGGCGAGGTCGAATACAACTTTAGCTAGTCCAGTGTCGGGCTAAAGGCCAATTGCACTTCCTGTAGGTAACCAAGGACTACAGATATAAAAATTTTAAAGGGGGAGGGGGTTTTTATCGTTATGGTTTCCCCCTCATGTATATATATAGTTTAGGTTTATAGTCACCTGCATGGGCCTTAAGGCGCCAAATCAGGACAATGAAATCAAATTCAAAATAATAATAATAATAATAATAATCAAAAACATCATCATTTGGTCAAAAGCGGCACCACGTTCCACGAACGTTATATCATCGTTTTAATTATTGCATTCATCTCAATCAATCACTCTTACTTGATTCCTCGAATTTTTTTCGTTGCGCTTCGGCATGGCGAGTTGGGGGACAGGAAAGGTGGATTTCACGGCTGGAAAAATTTTCACGGCACCACCATCACCACCAACG
The DNA here is from genome assembly GCA_905067625.1 of Blumeria graminis f. sp. triticale. Taxonomy (NCBI): domain Eukaryota; kingdom Fungi; phylum Ascomycota; class Leotiomycetes; order Helotiales; family Erysiphaceae; genus Blumeria; species Blumeria graminis. Next base: position 1,632,464 of record LR898471.1, on the reverse strand, counting down.
GATAGCGGAACAGCCGCAATAATGCTTGTAGAATCTCTCGCGACTTCTACTGGCATGAAATTGGAGAAACTAAAAATAGTGGCTTATTATCTAAACAGGGTCAGAGATAGACTGGCGATCGCAGGAACTGATAAATCTGCGACACCAATGGTCGAGATAGATGAGGTACTTGATGCCTTCGTAGCCCACGCCAAGATGTTCCGATCAAAGCTGACGGCTAACCCAATGGAAGATCGAATGTTGGCCTTAGAGAAGGTCGTTAAGGAGAGTCTCGATAAGCCGGTCTGCAAGACTGCACCACCACCAGCGCAACTAATGGGAGGGCGACCCACGTACGCCTCGATCGTCGCGCCGCCAGCCACCAAAGCGGCAGTACGGATTCGAGTAGAAGGAGCGAACAAGATGCAGCCGGCAGAGCTGCTTAACAAGGCAAAACTACATATAAATGGGGCATACGCCGTGAGGCAATTAAGGAGCAACGATACTGAGGTGTTCGTGCAGTCGGTCTCCCAGAGAGACGCTGCCTTGAGGATGGCGCAGCCCAAGGAGTTCTGCGTCCTAAAGCAGGATTACCCTGTTGAAATCTTAGGAGTCCCACTGGGGACAATAATTCACGGAGGAAAGAATGCCAACAACAGCGTGGCAATATTTAAAATGACAACGGAGACAAAAGCACGGATTCCAGGGATACAAATCAACAGGGTGAGATGGCTCTATGACGGGAAGGAGCACACCTGGGTGAAGGAAAATGGCCATACTCGAGGGTCAGTCATTGCGAGCTTACCGACCGAGGCTCTACAACGCGAAGTGATTCGAAATGGCATTGTAATGGACTCAATGCTCTACACGGCCCAGCTCTGGTCACCCCGGGCACAAGTCAAGCAGTGCTTCAACTGCAGCCAATGGGGGCACACCCAAGCTTCCTGCAACAAGGCAAGGAAATGTGGAGGGTGCGCGGGCACCCATCAGACCAGGGACTGTCCGAAGAAGTCGGTACTTTGCTGCAACTGCGGCAAGGCCCATTTATCGTGGCAAAAGGGGGCGTGTCCAAGCTTCGCGGCATACAAGGCCAATGTTCAGCGGGCACGGTATGGACTCATGGAGAGAACGGCCGAACTAAGAAGGGAGAGCGAAACACTAACGGAGTTACCTCAATCAAATACTGCTAACATACCAGACGACCATGGGTTCACGCTAGTGACCAACCAAAAGCCAGAAGGCTTCAAGAGAGGGCCGGGACGCCCGCGCAAACAAGTTCAGGTCCCAGCCCCAACACAACATCTATTTGCGCCATCGGGGTCGAAATCAAGACCACAGCCATCACTTTTCGGCACGCGAGGGCAGGGAAAGGATGGCGAGGTATACTTTAGCTAGTTCTATTTCGGACTAACGGCCATTTGCACTTACTGTAGGTAACGAAGGACTACAGATATAAAAATTTTAAAGGGGGAGGGGGTTTTTATCGTAATGGTTTCCCCCTCATGTAAATAAATAGTTTAGGTTTATAGTCACCTGCATGGGCCTTAAGGCGCCAAATCAAGACAATGAAATCAAATTAAAAAAAAAAAAAAAAAAATAATAATAATAATAATAATAATAATAATAATAATAATAATAATAATAATAATAATAATAATAATAATAATAATAATAATAATAATAATAATAATAATAATAATAATAATAATAATAATAATAATAATAATAATAATAATAATAATAATAATAATAATAATAATAATAATAATAATAATAATAATAATAATAATAATAATAATAATAATAATAATAATAATAATAATAATAATAATAATAATAATAATAATAATAATAATAATAATAATAATAATAATAATAATAATAATAATAATAATAATAATAATAATAATAATAATAATAATAATAATAATAATAATAATAATAATAATAATAATAATAATAATAATAATAATAATAATAATAATAATAATAATAATAATAATAATAATAATAATAATAATAATAATAATAATAATAATAATAATAATAATAATAATAATAATAATAATAATAATAATAATAATAATAATAATAATAATAATAATAATAATAATAATAATAATAATAATAATAATAATAATAATAATAACAAAATACATCATCATTTGGTCAAAAGCGGCACCACGTTCCACGAACGTTATATCATCGTTTTAATTATTGCATTCATCTCAATCAATCACTCTTACTTGATTCCTCGAATTTTTTTCGTTGCGCTTCGGCATGGCGAGTTGGGGGACAGGAAAGGTGGATTTCACGGCTGGAAAAATTTTCACGGCACCACCACCACCACCAACGGATAGCGGAACAGCCGCAATAATGCTTGTAGAATCTCTCGCGACTTCTACTGGCATGAAATTGGAGAAACTAAAAACAGTGGCATATTACTTAAACAGGGTCCGAGATAGACTGGCGATCGCAGGAACTGATAAATCTGCGACACCAATGGTCGAAATAGATGAGGTACTTGATGCCTTCGTAGCCCACGCCAAGATGTTTCGATCGAAGCTGATGGCTAACCCAATGGAAGATCGAATGTTGGCCTTAGAGAAGGTCGTAAAGGAGAGTCTCGATAAGCCGGTCTGCAAGACTGCACCACCACCAGCGCAACTAATGGGAGGGCGACCCACGTACGCCTCGATCGTCGCGCCGCCAGCAACCAAAGCGGCAGTACGGATTCGAGTAGAAGGAGCCAACAAGATGCAGCCGACAGAGCTGCTTAACAAGGCAAAACTACATATAAATGGGGCATACGCCGTGAGGCAATTAAGGAGCAACGATACTGAGGTGTTCGTGCAGTCGGTCTCCCAGAGAGACGCTGCCTTGAGGATGGCGCAGCCCAAAGAGTTCTGCGTCCTAAAGCAGGATTACCCTGTTGAAATCTTAGGAGTCCCACTGGGGACAATAATTCACGGAGGAAAGAATGCCAACAACAGCGTGGCAATATTTAAAATGACAACGGAGACAAAAGCACGGATTCCAGGGATACAAATCAACAGGGTGAGATGGCTCTATGACGGGAAGGAGCACACCTGGGTGAAGGAAAATGGCCATACTCGAGGGTCAGTCATTGCGAGCTTACCGACCGAGGCTCTACAACGCGAAGTGATTCGAAATGGCATTGTAATGGACTCAATGCTCTACACGGCCCAGCTCTGGTCACCCCGGGCACAAGTCAAGCAGTGCTTCAACTGCAGCCAATGGGGGCACACCCAAGCTTCCTGCAACAAGGCAAGGAAATGTGGAGGGTGCGCGGGCACCCATCAGACCAGGGACTGTCCGAAGAAGTCGGTACTTTGCTGCAACTGCGGCAAGGCCCACTTATCGTGGCAGAAGGGGGCGTGTCCAAGCTTCGCGGCATACAAGGCCAACGTTCAGCGGGCACGGTATGGACTCATGGAGAGAACGGCCGAATTAAGAAGGGAGAGCGAAACACTAACGGAGTTACCTCAACTAAGTACTGTTAACATACCAGACGACCATGGATTCACGCTAGTGACCAACCAAAAGCCAGAAGGCTTCAAGAGAGGGCCGGGACGCCCGCGCAAACAAATTCAGGTCCCAGCCCCATCACAACATCTATTTGCGCCATCGGGGTCGAAATCAAGACCACAGCCATCACTTTTCAGCACGCGAGGGCAGGGAAAGGATGGCGAGGTATACTTTAGCTAGTTCTATTTCGGACTAACGGCCATTTGCACTTACTGTAGGTAACGAAGAACTACAGGTATAAAATATTAAAGGGGGAGGGGGTTTTTATCGTCATGGTTTCCCCCTCATGTAAATATATAGTTTTAGGTTTATAGTCACCTGCATGGGCCTTAAGGCGCCAAATCAAGACAATGAAATCAAATTAAAAAAAAAAAAAAATAATAATAATAATAATAATAATAATAATAATAATAATAATAATAATAATAATAATAATAATAATAATAATAATAATAATAATAATAATAATAATAATAATAATAATAATAATAATAATAATAATAATAATAATAATAATAATAATAATAATAATAATAATAATAATAATAATAATAATAATAATAATATAATAATAATAATAATAATAATAATAATAATAATAATAATAATAATAATAATAATAATAATAATAATAATAATAATAATAATAATAATAATAATAATAATAATAATAATAATAATAATAATAATAATAATAATAACAAAATACATCATCATTTGGTCAAAAGCGGCACCACGTTCCACGAACGTTATATCATCGTTTTAATTATTGCATTCATCTCAATCAATCACTCTTACTTGATTCCTCGAATTTTTTTCGTTGCGCTTCGGCATGGCGAGTTGGGGGACAGGAAAGGTGGATTTCACGGCTGGAAAAATTTTCACGGCACCACCACCACCACCAACGGATAGCGGAACAGCCGCAATAATGCTTGTAGAATCTCTCGCGACTTCTACTGGCATGAAATTGGAGAAACTAAAAACAGTGGCATATTACTTAAACAGGGTCCGAGATAGACTGGCGATCGCAGGAACTGATAAATCTGCGACACCAATGGTCGAAATAGATGAGGTACTTGATGCCTTCGTAGCCCACGCCAAGATGTTTCGATCGAAGCTGATGGCTAACCCAATGGAAGATCGAATGTTGGCCTTAGAGAAGGTCGTAAAGGAGAGTCTCGATAAGCCGGTCTGCAAGACTGCACCACCACCAGCGCAACTAATGGGAGGGCGACCCACGTACGCCTCGATCGTCGCGCCGCCAGCAACCAAAGCGGCAGTACGGATTCGAGTAGAAGGAGCCAACAAGATGCAGCCGACAGAGCTGCTTAACAAGGCAAAACTACATATAAATGGGGCATACGCCGTGAGGCAATTAAGGAGCAACGATACTGAGGTGTTCGTGCAGTCGGTCTCCCAGAGAGACGCTGCCTTGAGGATGGCGCAGCCCAAAGAGTTCTGCGTCCTAAAGCAGGATTACCCTGTTGAAATCTTAGGAGTCCCACTGGGGACAATAATTCACGGAGGAAAGAATGCCAACAACAGCGTGGCAATATTTAAAATGACAACGGAGACAAAAGCACGGATTCCAGGGATACAAATCAACAGGGTGAGATGGCTCTATGACGGGAAGGAGCACACTTGGGTGAAGGAAAATGGCCATACTCGAGGGTCAGTCATTGCGAGCTTACCGACCGAGGCTCTACAACGCGAAGTGATTCGAAATGGCATTGTAATGGACTCAATGCTCTACACGGCCCAGCTCTGGTCACCCCGGGCACAAGTCAAGCAGTGCTTCAACTGCAGCCAATGGGGGCACACCCAAGCATCCTGCAACAAGGCAAGGAAATGTGGAGGGTGCGCGGGCACCCACAAGACCAGGGACTGTCCGAAGAAGTCGGTACTTTGCTGCAACTGCGGCAAGGCCCACTTATCGTGGCAGAAGGGGGCGTGTCCAAGCTTCGCGGCATACAAGGCCAACGTTCAGCGGGCACGGTATGGACTCATGGAGAGAACGGCCGAACTAAGAAGGGAGAGCGAAACACTAACGGAGTTACCTCAACTAAATACTGCTAACATACCAGACGACCATGGGTTCACACTAGTGACCAACCAAAAGCCAGAAGGCTTCAAGAGAGGGCCGGGACGCCCGCGAAAACAAGTTCAGGTCCCAGCCCCATCACAACATCTATTTGCGCCATCGGGGTCGAAATCAAGACCACAGCCATCACTTTTCAGCACGCGAGGGCAGGGAAAGGATGGCGAGGTATACTTTAGCTAGTTCTATTTCGGACTAACGGCCATTTGCACTTACTGTAGGTAACGAAGAACTACAGGTATAAAATTTTAAAGGGGGAGGGGGTTTTTATCGTAATGGTTTTCCCCCTCATGTAAATAAATAGTTTTAGGTTTATAGTCACCTGCATGGGCCTTAAGGCGCCAAATCAGGACAATGAAATCAAATTCAAATAATAATAATAATAATAATAATAATAATAATAATAATAATAATAATAATAATAATAATAATAATAATAATAATAATAATAATAATAATAATAATAATAATAATAATAATAATAATAATAATAATAATAATAATAATAATAATAATAATAATAATAATAATAATAATAATAATAATAATAATAATAATAATAATAATAATAATAATAATAATAATAATAATAATAATAATAATAATAATAATAATAATAATAATAATAATAATAATAATAATAATAATAATAATAATAATAATAATAATAATAATAATAATAATAATAATAATAATAATAATAATAATAACTGAAAAACATCATCATTTGGTCAAAAGCGGCACCACGTTCCACGAACGTTATATCATCGTTTTAATTATTGCATTCATCTCAATCAATCACTCTTACCTGATTCCTCGAATTTTTTTCGTTGCGCTTCGGCATGGCGAGTTGGGGGACAGGAAAGGTGGATTTCACGGCTGGAAAAATTTTCACGGCACCACCACCACCACCAACGGATAGCGGAACAGCCGCAATAATGCTTGTAGAATCTCTCGCGACTTCTACAGGCATGAAATTGGAGAAACTTAAAACAGTGGCTTATTATTTAAACAGGGTTCGAGATAGACTGGCGATTGCAGGAACTGATAAATCTGCGACACCAATGGTCGAAATAGATGAGGTACTTGATGCCTTCGTAGCCCACGCCAAGATGTTTCGATCGAAGCTGACGGCTAACCCAATGGAAGATCGAATGTTGGCCTTAGAGAAGGTCGTAAAGGAGAGTCTCGATAAGCCGGTCTGCAAGACTGCACCGCAACCAGCACAAGCAATGGGAGGTCGACCCACGTACGCCTCGATCGTCGCGCCGCCAGCAACCAAAGCGGCAGTACGGATTCGAGTAGAAGGGGCCAATAAGATGCAGCCGACAGAGCTGCTTAATAAAGCAAAATTACACATAAATGGAGCATACGCCGTGAGGCAATTAAGGAGCAATGATACTGAGGTGTTCGTGCAGTCGGTCTCTCAGAGAGACGCTGCCTTGAGGATGGCGCAGCCCAAAGAGTTCTGCGTCCTAAAGCAGGATTACCCTGTTGAAATCTTGGGAGTCCCACTGGGGACAATTATACACGGAGGAAAGAATGCCAACAACAGCGTGGCAATATTTAAAATGACGACGGAAACAAAAGCACGGATTCCAGGAATACAGATCAACAGAGTGAGGTGGCTCTATGACGGGAAGGAACACACCTGGGCGAAGGAAAATGGCCATACTCGAGGATCAGTCATTGCGAGCTTACCGACCGAGGCTCTACAACGCGAAGTGATCCGAAATGGCATTGTAATGGACTCAATGCTATACACGGCCCAGCTCTGGTCACCCCGGGCACAAGTCAAGCAGTGCTTCAACTGCAGCCAATGGGGGCACACCCAAGCTTCCTGCAACAAGGCAAGGAAATGTGGAGGGTGCGCGGGCACCCATCAGACCAGGGACTGTCCGAAGAAGTCGGTACTTTGCTGCAACTGTGGCAAGGCCCACTTATCGTGGCAGAAGGGGGCGTGTCCAAGCTTCGCGGCATACAAGGCCAACGTTCAGCGGGCACGGTATGGACTCATGGAGAGAACGGCCGAACTAAGAAGGGAGAGCGAAACACTAACGGAGTTACCTCAACTAAGTACTGTTAACATACCAGACGACCATGGGTTCACGCTAGTGACCAACCAAAAGCCAGAAGGCTTCAAGAGAGGGCCGGGACGCCCGCGCAAACAAGTTCAGGTCCCAGCCCCATCACAACATCTATTTGCGCCATCGGGGTCGAAATCAAGACCACAGCCATCACTTTTCAGCACGCGAGGGCAGGGGAAGGATGGCGAGGTATACTTTAGCTAGTTCTATTTCGGACTAACGGCCATTTGCACTTACTGTAGGTAACGAAGAACTACAGGTATAAAATTTTAAAGGGGGAGGGGGTTTTTATCGTAATGGTTTCCCCCTCATGTAAATATATAGTTTAGGTTTATAGTCACCTGCATGGGCCTTAAGGCGCCAAATCAGGACAATGAAATCAAATTCAAATAATAATAATAATAATAATAATAATAATAATAATAATAATAATAATAATAATAATAATAATAATAATAATAATAATAATAATAATAATAATAATAATAATAATAATAATAATAATAATAATAATAATAATAATAATAATAATAATAATAATAATAATAATAATAATAATAATAATAATAATAATAATAATAATAATAATAATAATAATAATAATAATAATAATAATAATAATAATAATAATAATAATAATAATAATAATAATAATAATAATAATAATAATAATAATAATAATAATAATAATAATAATAATAATAATAATAATAATAATAATAATAATAATAATAATAATAATAATAATAATAATAATAATAATAATAATAATAATAATAATAATAATAATAATAATAATAATAATAATAATAATAATAATAATAATAGAGCAGTTGAACTTATCACGGAGCAGATACACACTATTTGGGGAAGAAATAAAAGCCAGGTCGCTTCCCTTCTCAGCCTTGATATATCAGGAGCCTTTGACAATGTCTCCCACGAAAGGCTAATTCACAATCTGAGAGTGAAAGGTATTCCAGGGTGGATCAGTAGATTTGTACAATCATTCCTAGAAGAGAGAACCACCTCGGTAGTCCTCGGTACATACAGAGGAAATCAGATCCCCACCAGCACAGGAATACCTCAAGGGTCTTCTCTATCACCGATTCTTTTTCTGTTCTTTGTTAGCACACTCCTGCCAATACTACAAACTCCGTCTTCTTCTGCTGTGGGGTTTGTAGACGATACTAACATACTAACATGGTCAAGTACCACCGAAGAGAACTGCAGAAAGTTAGAAGAACAGCACGGGATATGCGAGGCGTGGGCAGAAAAGAACGGTGTGAAGTTTGCGCCAGAGAAGTACCAGCTCATGCACTTCACAAGAGCAAGGAAGCGACACAATTTAGAAGCAACTGTCAACATACGAGGACATCTGACGTCTCCACAGTCCTCCCTCAGAGTCCTCGGAATCTACTTCGACCCCAAGCTTCAATGGGGCTCCCACATAAAGCATATTGTACAAAAGTCACACACCCAAGTACAGGCGATAAGTAGATTAACGCAATCAACTTGGGGTGCAACATTCAAAAAATCAAAGCTTTTGTACAACGCAATTGTGAGACCAGCCCTGACTTACGGGTGTCCAATATGGGCTGCGGCTGGGCCAACAGGCAGAATACCAGAAAGGATAGTCAAACCATTGCGAAGTATCCAACGAAAATGCTTGAAGCTAGTCACAGGGGCATATAATTCCACCAGCAGTAGGGCTCTAGACCACGAATGCTCAATCCTTCCACTTGACATCTACCTCAAACAAATGAGAGTTCAACATATCGGACTTTCGGAAAGACAACCCATCAAGCAGACGATTCTATCTGCATGTAGCAAAATATCACAGGCTTATAGCCTGAGCGAAAATAGCCACGCAAAAAATCGAAGCCGAGACACTAGCGAGTGGAATAAAATCTGCGGGAACGAAAAAGTGAGGCGTAGACAAAAAGAAGCGGGCAAGATAGGAGCGTTCCAGGACTGGGAAACCGCATGGAATACTTTTAAGGAAGAACGACTATCTTCTCACTAGGCGTCAGCAGACCCAGAACATTGGACAGCTGCAAGTATAAGCACCGGCAAGAAAACAGGTAGAAAAAGAATCACCTACAGAAACACACCCTCTAACATCCACCGAAACCTGAGCAGGGCCCAAAGTAGTATTGCAATACAAATAAGAAGTGAGCATATCGGCCTCAACTCTTATCTTTATAGAAGAAAGGTCCCTGGAGTGGCAAATCCAAAGTGCCAGTGTGGATATCCGTCACAAAACGTGAAACATATGGTCATGGCTTGTCCTCAGTGGGCTAAGGGAAGAGGAGAGGTGCTGTAACGGGCAAAAGATAGGTCTTTCGAAGCTATGATGAACAGCCCGGAAGACATGAAGAGAATTACAGATTGGATACTTAAAAACGGCTGGCTTGAACAGTTCCGGCTTGCAGAAGAAGTTGAGACAGCAGTCAGCGAAAGGATTGAGCGATCGGGAAAAGGATAGGACGATATTCACACTGGACGCACAGTGTAAGCGCACTTCCTGTAGGAAACATCGGAAATCATATAGACACGAGACAGACAGTTGTGGGGGGTTTTTACCAAATATGGTTTCCTCCTGTGTAAATATTATAGCTAGATATTCCTGCATGGGCCCATAGGGTACCTGAACGGGCTAAATGAAATCAAATCAAATAATAATAATAGAAAAAAAACATCATTTTTCACGAAAAGCGGCACAACGTTCCACGAACGTTATTTTATCGTTAATATTATTGCAATCTTCTTAATCAATCTCACTTACCTGATTCCCCGAATTTTTTTCGTTGCGTTTCGGCATGGCGAGATGGGGACCCAGAAAGGTGGATTTCGCGGCTGAAAAAATTTTCACGGCACCTCAACCACCACCAACGGACAGCGGAACGGCCGCAATTACGGCTGTAGAGTCTCTCGCAAGCTCTACAGGCGCTAACATGGAGACATTAATGACAGTAGGGTTATTTTTAAACAAGGTCAGAGACAGACTGGTTATCGCAGGCACTGACAAATCTGCGACGCCGATGGTCGAAGTAGGTGAGGCACTTGATGCCTTCAAAGACCACGCTACGATGTTAAAATCGAAGCTGAAGGCTTCAAGAATGGAAGAACGCATGCTGGCCTTAGAGAAGGCAGTCAAGAAGAATCTCGAGGAGCCGTCGCACAAGACGGCTGCTTCGGCAGTACAAGGGATGGGAGGGCGACCCACATACGCCTCAATCGTCGCGCCGCCAGCGACTAAAGCGGCTGTACGAATACGCATTCAAGGAGCAGAAAACATGGAGCCGGCAGCGCTCCTAGACAAGGCGAAAATACACATTGAGGGGGCATACGCAGTAAGGAAGCTGCGGAGCAACGATACGGAGGTGTTTGTGCAGTCGGTCACTCAGCGAGACGCTGCCTTGAGTATGGCGCAGCCAAAGGAGTTCTGCGTCTTGAAGCAGGATTATCCTGTTGAGATATTGGGGGTCCCATTGGGGACATTTATAAGAGGAGGTAAAAATCCAAATAACGGCGAGTTTATAAATCAAGTTGAGGCGGAAACAAAAGTTCGGATACCCGAATTAAAAATCAGCAGGGTGAGATGGCTTTTTGACGGAAAGGAGCACCGATGGATGGGAGCTAACGGCCATACTCGAGGGTCAATCGTCGCGAGTCTGCCGACAGAGGCACTTCAACGCGAAGTGATAAGAAACGGCATTGTTTACAACTCAATGCTATACACGGCCCAGCTCTGGTCACCCCGTGCACAAGTCAAGCAGTGCTTCAACTGCAGCGAATGGGGGCATACCCAAGCCTCGTGTACCAAGGCGAAAAGATGTGGTGAGTGTGCGGGCACTCATCAGACCAGAGACTGCCCGAGGAAGTCGGTGCTTTGCTGCAACTGCGGTAAAGACTATAAATCGTGGCAGAATGGAGCGTGTCAGAACTTCGCGTCATACAAGGCCAGCGTTCAAAGGGTCAGGTACGAACTCATGGAAAGAACGGCGAATCTAAGAAGAGAGGAAACTTTACCAGCGGCAAAACAAATGGACGACCAAGGGTTCACGCTGGTGTCCCACCAAAAGTCAGGGGTGTTCAAGAGGGGGCTAGGACGCCCGCGCAAACAGCCCCTGGTTAATCCACCACCTCAAATATTTGCGCCATCGGGGTCAAACTCAAGGCCACAGTCATCACTTTTCAGCACGCGAGGGCAGGGAAAGAATGGCGAGGTCGAATACAACTTTAGCTAGTACTGTCTCGGGCTAAAGGCCAATTGCACTTCCTGTAGGTAAAGAAGGACTACAGACATAAAAATTTATAGGGGGAGGGGGTTTTTATCGTAATGGTTTCCCCCTCATGTATATGTATAGATAGGTTCATAGCCACCTCCATGGGCCCATAGGGCGCCAAATCGGGTTAATGAAATCAAATTCGAATTCGAAAATTCAAATAAATAAATAAATATTATTTCTTTTTCCTAACCACTTTTTCTATTGCCACCTCGGGCAATACTAAGCTCAGCTCCACAGGGCACAGAATTCTAACCCCAGCGTATTTTGGGCTCTTGCTACAGCGAAGGGTGTTCATGCATTCAGTAGCTGGGTGCGTGACAAAAACTTTTTTCGAAAAGCACAAATCTGACGAGAATGTAGTCAAGTAATAAAAGCGAGAGAGCTTTAAAGCGACGCAATAAATTTTCCTCTACACTACTATTTTTTCTTTGCTTTGTATTCTCCATGGAATAACAACTGAAAACATGAGAGACAACGGGAGGCTGATATTCATGTTAAATTAAATCTTCGAGCCTAGGATAACAAGATCCTGGTTTTCATTTGCTATGTTGGGTCTATATGGGCGCCAACACGTCGGTTTGTTTTATACAGACTGGGCTAACCTGTACGTGAGAAGCTCATGTGCTGTGCGCAGACACGACGTTAAATATTGTAAATAAATAAAATAAATTATTAATTCAACATGTTCCTATATCACATTCAGTTAGATTTCTATTAGCAGGTTGGCAATTTCGTGTTCGGGCACTCTCGTGCTAGTCAATATCTGAGCTTCTGTGATTATTTTTTATCATTTTGTCTGGATGCTTCGAAGGGGTTCGAGTATCCTCTGGTAAGGACCACGTACTAACGAGCCCAGTAGGACCGATAAGGTGTATACCAAATCAGAAATAACAGAAAATCCTTCATCAATAACAGTCATTAATTATCACCTGATTTGTCTCGGCAGTTATTTTTTTCAATAGTCATTCTAATTTAGTATACGAACCGTATACTTATCATTGATATAAACAGTCAAATTATTTTGACATATTTACTTCCTGCTCATACCCCTTATTACGTTCAATTCAAGTAGTATTAACGTTGCACAGGAGTTGAGTTTCTGTATACCTAACTTTGACAAAAAAAAGAACGTCAATGCCAGCATACTGAAGACTCAGACTCGGTCCCGTCAGTAGCTCCATATGTACAAGCCAATAAACAATAATGATATAAAATTTCCGGGTATTTTGAGACATATTTTCCCTATCCTCAACGCCTCGATAACACCAGTTCGACGTCTCAATAATCCTACTACATGATTCACAATTAATTTGTAACCATATTTTCGTGAATAAATGTCAATTTGTTTGAAAAGAATGTTGTTGAAACATATTAAATTTGATACATTTACACATGACAGTTAGGGAGGCCAATAGCCTCTCTTTCTCTACCATGAATAATATTGTCTCTGGGAAGAAATAGGCCTGTTAGGAAGCTGCACCCAAACTTTTCGCTTATCTGCTTTTTTTTGACGTTCTTGATCAAGTCTTATCCGAGTTACTTCTTCTTTGAGTACAATTGTCATAGCTATGCTTATCAGCCGATATCAAAGAGATAAATTAACTCGAAACTCACATGTAGTACGGTGTCGTAGAATATTTACTTTTCCACGGGCTCTATATTCAGGAGATTTTTCGTATAAACCTTTGTTACACCAAGCTTGGTCGACATAGACTGTTGTTGGGTCTTTAATTCTTACTCGCTTTTTGTCGTTTGTCATTAAAGTAACAGGTGAAAAGGAACTACCAAGGGGTAAACCCATACCCATGCCTCTCCTTACAATGGCCTCATTTTTAGCATGTTCCAGATGTTCTTTAACGTCCTTAGCAACTTTTTTGGCGGAAAATCGCATTTGAATAATAGCATCTTGGACACTTTTTCCTTTTATCTGATTTGCTAGATGAACTAGCTTTTTTACTGAAGTTTTGAAATCGTGGCTTTTGGAAACCAGCTCTCTTTCCTGTCGTTTTAATTGCTGAGTCTTTGACAGTCGCCCTCTCTTCCGTAATTCCCTAATAACCATTTTTCGCTCCCATTTACGACGTGCTTCAGGTGCCGGGTCTAGTGCGGCAGCCATGGCTGTAGGATTCCGCACAAGTTTTTCTGCGACTTCACTGTTGCTGGATAGTGCCTCGGGTTTTGGTCCTGCTGCTTCCTCATCTTCTAATATGGACGATTCAGATAGACTCCCCCGAACAATTTTTGGTGGAGGAGGTTTTCGGGTGAGATATTTCTCTTCTAGCGGGTTCGCCTCTATCACGGGAAGGCTTTTCTCTTGCGATCGCTTCTTGAATCGGTCCCAAAACCATGCGTATCGTCTTTGGTTAAGTATTATAGGAGATGAAGACGGTCTTATAACACGAACTGTTTAGTTATAAGCTAGTGAGCAAAGAAGGTTTTTGAATGGTTCTCACCAGATCTCGCTACATGTTTTGATGAAAGCTGTAGAATCATAGTTTTCAGATGGTTGTGATTAATAGCGATGAGGACGTTTGGTTTATAGGTTAAATGCGAGGATCATGTAAGCATCAATTGAAAGTGAATAGGCTCATACAACACTATCCGGAGGGGTTACAGGCAGAGGGTGTAGTGACGGATCAATGATACTTTGTAACAATAGCTTCAGGATGGTTTATACAAACTGGATCAGTCATCAAGCACGTGATAGGTTTGGTTGGTGACAAACACGAGGAATTCCTTGCAACCCACAACAGCGTCGAACAGTGTCCATTACCCAGTTTGTTGTATAGAGAAAAGTGTAAAGGCTCACTCTAATTAAACGTAAAACAATACAAACAAACAAATAAATAAATAAACACCGTCGGACAAGAAGGAAGACGAGATCATTTACTGAAGACCTGTACGCGGTGTCCTTGACGAACCTGGAAGATTTTTGGAGGGCAAGACTGAACACCTGTACACGTTGCCTTTTACGAATTTGGGAGTGGAATTTTGCCCCCCTGAGCCAAGTTCAGTCAAATTTCGCAATGCCGAACAAGTTGGCCCACGAGGCAACGATTCAAAATACTACGCCAAGTCGAATTTTCACTCTCATCGAGATCGACACCTATCTAAGCCTCATCAAGTTTACACGAATGACTAAGTACATCCTCATTCCAATGAACAAACCTCTTGTCGACTTTCTCCGGCCTCTGTTGGTGGCCAAATACACGCCCCCGTCGATATTTATACCCGACGGAGGAAGCAAAGCTTGATGCAGAAATCTGAGAGACAATTCTTTGGGATGGACGTGAGTGAGAACTGGACAACAAGATAAAATGATGCAAGTAGTGGCTACGGTCTCAGAAAGGGTGAGATTTTGAACTTTGATAAGGAGTTTTATAAGTTGAGCTTTGTGCGCGACATGACTTTGATATAGAGGGTGCGGGCAACACTTTATACACCACCATGGTTGGATGGTGCGGTGGTACATCGTCTTGGCCGGTCTGCCAAGTAGATTCTGGATAGCTTGGACACACATCCTACTCGAGAAAGTTGATCGCTGGTTCGAATCCAGCAAAACACAACTACTTTTCTCGCGGCGCTGGTATGCACTGACGAAGGCATGCTTGGATAACCAAAGGTTTTGAAATTCCCTTTGGTGGGTACTTATGGAGAAGGGTCGACTGTTTGTGTAAGCGAACATACCTCATGGATATATTTGCAAATGAAATCCAGATTGTGAGTATCTCTAACGTCAAATGAGCTATGGATCACGTTAATATAGTACCAGTCATTTTTTTATTATTATATTAAAGTCCCAAGCTAAAGCTCTAGGTCCACTATCGGTACAAGACTGGTGGAGTCGGCGGGGATAACTGCTTACAGGCCCAACTCAGTCCAACCGCGAGAACCTCAACAAAAGTAGAAGAAGTTCATAACAAAACTTAAATCAAAACTAAAATTAAAGCGTAATTCAAAAAAAAACTGAAATGTAATTTAGAAGAATTTCATGGATGGCCTAGATCCGGCGCTTCTCGTCCGTTTCTTTCTCTGTCATATCTTCCAAGTGACTTTTCCTAATCTCCACTGAGAGCGAAAGATGAGTTCGCAGATAACTTGAATTCAGCCGGTATCCTGCTCTATAATTGAAGCTGTCGTAAACTTCACCGAGGGTTACTGTACCCTCAGACTTCTTCTTCGGATTCTAGTACACCGAAACCCGGTCCCTCCACCATGGAGACCTCCTTCGCAGAGGCGTTACTCGCCGAGGCAATCATCGCCTCTTCGGCCTTTTGTATGCAGCTTTGTTCGGATTAGGTCCTGGTCTACAATATCTAGCCTAATTGTGCTATGTTGCAGGCTACTGTTCCAATTATTCATGGGGTCATCGTCAGGATTGTGAGTAGTTTCGGTTTTGGTGTGGGTTTTTAGATTGATACCTAAGCGTGTCGCATAGTAGTCAGATATGCGACTCGAGTAGCATATACACGGTGAACCTCAACCCCAAAATGAGGATACGAATCAGGCATTACATGCTACGTCCTGTATGGCTAGCGTGGTTGGAATGTGGGGAATTTACCTGTAGATAGATAAAGACGTTGTAGCCCTCTGATAGTTGGGACAAGTCTTCTACAATATTATATCGGAATCAATACTAGTCTCTCATTAAGCAATCTCATGAATTATTTCCAATGTCTGTGATAACAGACATACACATACAATATCGACAACAACTTTAAAGTCGATAAAGCTTTGACACGGGCAAAGGCTGCATATCTTCTATGCTCGACTTTTCGAATTGCAACGAGCTGTTCTTTGGTCACCGGTCAATCTTTTCTGGGTCTAGCTGCGCAATCCCGAGAGTCCGATCGGTGGGGTCCCCCACAGTTTAGACAACTTTTGAGGGCTTTGCACTCTGATTCTGAGTGCATATTAGATCCGCATTTCCAGCAAGCTGGAGCGCAGGAACAGCCGTGGGTGGCGTGAAAGCCAAGAAATCGGTTGCATTCTTGTATTTGGCGGCGGGGTCGGAGGAGCTTAGCTGCTCCAGAGTCATCGAAAAGGCGGAATCCGGGTCGAGGTGCGGATTGTCGGGGAAATAGCGCTTGCCAATTTGAGTAGGGCGCCCCTGGTTTCCTAGTCCCATGAGGACGAACCAGAAAGGGAACCGACTGGGTCACTCGCGTGACTTCGTCGGCAACCATCTTTGCCGTCACGGCGATTGGGCCAGCAAGAGTTCGAATCGTCTCCGGGACGGTGGCAATTTGCATGGCAACCAGATTTGATGCTGGTTCCAGTTTGATTCTAGATTCGCTCCGTGATGTGGAGGAATCTAGAAGCTCTGTTCGAGCGAGTTCATCCTATGCGGTTATTGCAAAGCCGGTCTTTACCCGCTGAACCAACGTGATATTGTTGGCAGTGGTTCCCAGCGCCTGAGGCAACGCTAGCCTTACGCCAGCTGGGGAGAGGAGACGGTGAGGATGTAAATATTCAAGGCGTAGAAAAAGTCGTGAATCGGCTTTTCCACTCGAGTTGGCACTCTTTGCTTTCTGGGCGGGCGGTGCTGCCTTTTTTGTCGATGGCCCAGCGCTGCTGAATAGGCTTGCCCGAGCTACGGTGACCCAAGTTATCTTTGGGTCGAAGCCTGGGTTTTCGTAGGGTTACATACCCTAATTTCTGGAGCCCTCGGTGGTAAAGAGTTGGCGGGGCGAGCAGGAAGGACTGGTGGTGTGCTTCCTGTACTGGATTAAACGAACAAGCCAATGGCTGTGTCAAGGGACTTCACATTTGTTGTTCACAATTATGGGTCCAAAAATGAATTTATATTTTATCTAAGGGGGAGAATATTTACAACGCGCGCGCGAGATGTTTTTTTCCAATCGAGCGCGTTTTCCCGTGACACTAGCGCGCTTTTGTTCATAGACGGAGCCGGATAGTTCCGGATCCACATACAAGGCTACAGCCTGTAACAGGCTGCTCGTAGGTAGACTTTTATACCGTCTACGAATTCTTTATTTTCGCCGATCGAAAGAGGCGAAAGTGCTGCTTCAACACTGTTTATCACAGTCGAGCAGATGGCGAGGCGGGCCGTAATTTGCGTCGTCCGTCGCTTTTCGGCCTCCATCACGGTTTGCAGCTCTGGAGGAAATTCCATTGCTGGTATCAATGCTGCGCCTTTTGAGGCTGGCACAGTATTTTTTCCGGCAGACGATTCTGCAAGTTCGGGCGTCCTTTCTCTGACGACTTCCTTTCCTGGGGCTGCTTGCCTCGGAGGCCAGCTCGGCGGGTTTCGCTGTCTGTTGACCATTTTTTTCTGTTCTGATCGGATCAGAATCAGTCATCTCTTGATCAGGAAGGGTGGAAGACTTCCCAGGGACAAAGGCGTCACTCGCAAATAGGCTTGATAAATTTTGCGCGAGACCAGTAGGTTTTGGACACATGTGTGTCCGTTCCAAGCCGACAGAAATGGTCGACTTTAGTCGTTTGCTCTTCATCGGAGGCATTTTGGGACGCCTTTCGATGGTCATCAATTCGAGAACTCAAGCATAGGAAAAATCATGAGAAGGGAAAAAAGGGAACTTTCGTATTTCTCGAATTGTGCGATTCGCGGCAATAGTTTTTTTTTACCTTTGGTCCTAAGCTAAAGCTATCTTTTCCACATTGGGTCAAGAACCGGAGGATCCGGCAGGGTTCCCTGTAACTTTTCCTACAGCCTAACTCGTTCCAACCTCGTGAATCTCTGCCAAACGTGCAGCTGATTAAACTGAAACGAAAAACCAAGTAAATCAAAACAACTCCGAAAAAAACCAGAAGATTCCTTCACATTGGACCGAAGCAATGCGCTCCTCACACATTCCCTCGTCCGTCACACCTTCCAAATCACAAAATTTATTCAATCTCCGCTGAGAGCAAGAGATGAGTTAGCAGGCACCTTTGATCCAGCCGGTATCCTGCTATTGGTTAGTAGATGCCCCAATGGGGACATCGTCGAGATTGCTGTGTTCTCAAACTTCTTCTTCAGCTTCCAGAGCTCCGAAACCTGTTGCCTCGGCCATCGAGACATCCTTCGCCGCGGCGATGATCGCCTCTTCGGCCTTTTTTGCTGCAGCTCTGGCTCGTGCCACCATCGCGAACTCCCCTTGTTCGATGTGGCGAATCCACGCGAGCTGCTCTTTGGTCACCGGTCCCCCACAGTTGCGACAGCGTGTAAGGGCCTTGCACTCTGTTTCGGAGTGCATATTTGATCTGCAGTTCCAGCAAGCCGGAGCGCGGGAGCAACTACGAGTGGCGTGGAAGCCCAAACAGCGTTTGCACTGTTCAATTGATCGACGAGGCTTATGGATGGTAGCCATACCCGAATCGTCGAAAAGGCGGAAGCCCGCACGAGGGGCTTCGTCCCGGTGAAAAAGGGCATGCCAGTTTCGATAAGGCGATCCAGGCCGACATGTCCCATGAGGTCGGACCTGGATTGGATACGCGCTGGTCGTAAGGAAGATCTCAGCGGTGACACTTGCAGATTCGGTCGCTACGGGGCCGTACTATGAAACGATACTTACAGGTACGTTCGGTATCTGTAAGGCGACAAGATCCGAAGATGCTTCGAGTTTGGCGTTTTCACTTGCCAGCTTCGGAGAGACATCTAGGATCTCTTGTCGTATTTTTTTATTCTTTGCTATAATAGCAAAGCCGGTCTTTACTCGATGAATTGAGGTTATATCATTGTAAGAGAGATTAAGCGTGTCCGCTACATTACTTTTCACAATGTTGTTTGAAAGATTCCGCCATGGGTGCTCCTTTTCCAGGCGAAGGAACAGTCGCTTATCGAATTTCGCCTTGGGAGCTTCTTTCTTTTGGGCTCTCGCCGCAGGTCGCGACACAGCCTTTGCTATAGGAGCTGCATTTTGTCGCAGTCCATTTTTGGCCACCGTGGCCCAGGTGCTTTTTACAGGCAGCACTGGGACGGCGGGAGTTGTATTGCTCCTGGCTTCTGGAGCCCTTGGGGTCGGGTTCGCAGGGCGAGGAGGGAGGACGGGTGGCGTGATGGCCCGGCCCGTGGCCATGTATTGCGCAATGGCGGCGCGTAAGTAGACTCTCATCGAGTCTACGAATTGTCTATTTGACCCGTTGGTCAAAGGGAGGAGGGTGGCTTCGACGCCAGAGATGGCGGCGGAACAGAGGTCCAGGTTTGCCGCTGTTTCGGCGGCGCGTCGTTGTTCAGCTTCGACCAATTGGTCGAAGCTCGAGGGGACACTCTGCTTTTGTGGCAGCTTTTGGTTGCGACGTTGATTTTGGCGCTGCTTTGACTGCAGCGTTTTCCGACGGTTTTGACGCTGTCGGAGGAGATTTGGACGATTCTCCAGTCCCGTGAGGGACGGAGGATGGTTGGGGAAATTCCTCAACAATTTCAACTGACCCGATCATGTCAGTATCGGGCTCAGTGACGGTGGGGAGGGCTTTTTCCTTCCCTTTAGTTGAGACCTTGCTCATCTCCGCGCATTTCGGAGACTGGGCAAGGTCAGGTAAATTTTCGAGAGCCCTCGGGCGGACTCTCGTGTTGTCCAACTTGGCGTTGGGACGCTTTTTACGAACAGGTGGCATGGTTAAGATGCCAGCGACTCGATGAAAATTTACTGAAGGAATGCGACGAGCGCGAGAGGGATGGAGATGAGGAAAGGGTGAAGATTCGAGGATTCGAAAATTCGAATTCTCTCTAAAATTGTGCGTTTTGCTTGTTTGTTTAATTTCTATTTTGAAGTCCTAGGATATACCCGTTTTCCTCTGAGGGTCAAAGACCGGGGTTTACAGCTCAGATCATGTTTACGACATGCCCAACCTGTTCCCACCACGTGAACCGCTACACAAATAGTAGCTAGTCAAATTACATGCAGCCATATAAAAAAAAAATCATAACGTAACTCCAGTCTCCAAAACTGTTAAGGGCGAGGAGAATTACGGTCACCTCACGTAAACAGTACCACAAAGAGTTAATATTTTTCTATAGAGATTTACTACAGGAAATCCATTGAACTAAGTATGCCATCTACAGCCACCAGTGATCCAGTATCCCGACACGTATTCTTTTGATACTGAGTGATCTGTTATCCAGCCTCAGCATAATTAACCGAGTGATTTGAGTCTCGAGAAACTCTCTTATAGATCACTTGGTTAGTGTCCGTGAACAAGGCTGGGCCTGAAAGATAGCCAAGCCTAACCGAACTGGGCACAGCCCGTAACAAAAACTTTGAGCTTCAACTAAATATCAGCACTTGTGGTTGGGAAGCAAAACTTCTCGCCTCATTCCCCTTTCCGATGGAATCATGTTACATGACTAATTTTTATGGACCTCGCTGAGAGCAGAGGTCCAGCCTGGAGCAGATCACCCGTGACATCGGGTTTTCTGTGCAAATTTTTGAACTCTTCAGGGCACTCGGGTCCGAGAAGTTCATGTATGAATTCATCGTGAGACTTTAGATCTCGTATTCGACGTGTTTCGTGAGAGTAGAGCCGACAGTGTATAAAGTTGGTTAGACTAGTCTCTTTCCCACACCCGCACTCACTAGGTGCGTCTGCATTGTTGAATCGGCGATGATAGGCCGCGAAATTGCCGTGTCTCGTACGGGCTGCAATTAGTTCGCGGAGTAGATGCCTTGATAGAGCCAGCTCTGGCGGCTTGCGCCGTTTTATGAGCAGATCTAGCTTTCGATTCCGAACAGGACACGCTTTATCCCACCAATCGCTGAGCAAAGCCTGTAGCCGGTTGTTCATGAGACGGCGAAGGTATGCTAACGAAATAGATACTGGTTGGTTGTCCGGACTGGGCAGCATTCGTAAGCCGAGGCGCGTAGTAGCGTCTGCTTCTTCGTTCCCTTGTATTCTAGAGTGACCGGGAATCCACTTAATCGTCACAGCAGCTGACACTGAGAGTATGCAAAACTGACGTACCTCTTCGAGGCTGATTGGAGAGATGCCCGTCTCAAATACTTTTACAGCATGCTGACTGTCCAGCAACACATTCACTCTCCGTATCGTCTTCCCCAGCTGCTGTTGCGCCTCTTTCATTCTCAGCGCCGCCTCAAAAGCCTTTAGCGCATCTGTGATTTCTGCATCCAAGATCTCTCCTCCATATCGGATACCATTCTCCTAGTGAAGAGTTTTACCGAGTCTCTTCAAAACAAAACCCCAAGCTGAACGTTCGTTTCCCTCCGAAGAGCCGTCTGAATAGGCGCAAATTTCCGATGCGGGCACGTTGTCTATCCAAAGTTTGCTCTCTTCTTTTCCTTCTGACTTAGTCATGGATCTAGCAGAGTAGGATGGGGGTGGCAAAGGCATCGAAGCTTCTGCGTCCGGAAGTTGTCGATAAGCTCGCTGTGCACGAGTCCTTTGTCTATCTACATAATCAAATCCTCGTGGATTCTTCTTGTACTTTCGAGTCCCAACGTTTGGGCACATCGCAGCACGAGATCTCAGCGGGTGACGATCATCGAGGGTTTTCGTTCTGGCTGAAGATCGTAGTCGGTTTCCCTCTAGAATAATGTTTGCGGGAGAAATTCCTCCTTCCCTGTGCAGGACAACATTAGGAATAGTCCGCAGAACTGGAAGTGCAGATCGGAGACCCATCATGTTGGCCTTGTCGATCATAGTACAGAGACTTGCGGTAGCTGGCGATGCTATTCCTGCTATTGTTGGGCATTTGAGGCCTGGCCACCAGACTTCCGCCCCAAAAGTCGCGATTGAAACAATACAACTATTTACTGCTCGTATCAGCGCTCCTGGTGCGGCTCCTCGAAAAGTAGAATTGAAGCGACGCATAAGATGTGCAACTTTTATTGCTTTTCCAGACCACTTCATCACATGATGTTTGAAGTTAAGACGCGGATCGATGTAAACTCCAAGCCAGCGAACTAGTTCGGCTGGCTCTATGAGAGTGCCGTTTACGAGGATGCCAACAGCTGCCTCGCGGTGCCGAGGTGGAAACTGTACTACCTCTGACTCTTCTGTGTCGAATTGGGCGGCATTTTTCTGAGCCCACCCCAGCAGGTGATCGACTTCTTTCCGAGCAACTGCAGCGGACTCAGCAGTGGTGCGGCCAAATCCAAGAACACCGATGCCGTCAGCGTAGCTAAATCTCAGATTAATTGCACCACTGCGCATTGGCTCTGCCATGTACAGAAGAAAGAGAAGAAGCGAGATCGGCGAGTCCTGTGGGACCCCGAAGACTAGCTGTCGCTCCGTCGTGACTCCTTCCGAGTGTCGTACTTGGACCAATCGCTGTGCAAGGAACGACGTCGTACACCTTAAAACTGAGTCTGGCCATCCTTGTTCTTGCATCCTTCCCACCAGGTGTTGGAAAATATACTCTGTACGATATTATATGGATGAATATGATGAAGTAGAGAAGACTTGATATTTTACAACTATGCGAACATTGGACTTATATATAAATCTAAGGGAGAAATTCCCGCTAGTCTCGTGTGCCTGTCAAACCTAGTGATAACTAGCCACCTCTCATCTACCATGATGATCCAATGTACACTGTAGTACGTAAATATCCAAACGTATAGGCGACAGTAAGCGCGATTAGCGTACTAGGGACATGTGTAGAGAGAGTTGATCTTGTCGGGAACCTGAGACGAAACAGGCAGTGGTTGAGTCCTAAATTCGAGAGTCAGAATTTCCAACACCAGGCGGTTATGAAGAGCTGCATCGAACGCACCTTGTACATCTAAGGTGACGAAAGTGGCCGCTCATCCATGTGTCCGCGCCTCCTCGACATAGTGTACTATATAGGAGACTAGGTCTATTGCTGAGCGTCTCGATAGTGCGCCAAATTTTTGCTGACCATCTATATCACAGGTCACTGCTAAGTGAGCCATCCGTTTTTCCAGAAGTCTTTCAAGCCCCTTACTAAGGCAAGAGAGGAGGGGAGTTGGTCTCCATCCTTTGACTGTTGTTGGGTCCCTTTTAGGCTTCTGTACAAGTACTACTTCGGCCAATTTAAAACAAGTCGGGTGTGTACCAAGCTGTATGCAAGCTCTGAAGAGTTTGACTATACATGGTCCAATTGTCTTTCAGCAGGCCACTGGCAGCTGTACAGAGACTCCATCTACTTCCGGAGCCGTGTTTCCACAGCCGATGGTACAAGCTCGGACTTTTTCCTCAGAGATTTCATCCTTCCATGGTATCCGGTTGTTGCTCGTGGCAGTGCAAGGCGGTAGGTCGTCTGAAATTTGGTGCCTTGCCAGAAGAGAGTCTCGGAGAACTATGGCTCGCTCTAGCGGATCGGAGATGAGAGCTCCGTTGTGATTGAGGGATTGGGGGATGTTTGTCTGTCTAGGATCAGCCATTCTCATCAGCTTATAAACATCGCTCGGTGTGTTTATTTTTCCCACTTGCTGTGCTTGATGTTCTTATTTGGCAGCTCTAATTACTGATCGGAGCTTTTTGGCGTACACAGCACGTTGGAGGGGTGATTCGGCCGCTCGATATTCAGCCTGTGCTTCCTTACACGTCGAGGCCTACCAAGGGGCTGATTTACCACCGTTTACTCTGAGTCGAGTTCCTGTTGCATTTATGGCAGTCTTGAGCTTTAATATTGTGGTTATGAGCTTAGGCTAGTGTCACTATGCATGCTGACCTTGTACGAGTATGTAGATTGATGAGTTCAGGTTGTGGTTGAAGGTGTATCTGAAGTTCACTGTATTTAATTGTACTATGCTAATCGCGTGCCGAGCACTCGCTACTTATACTCATGTGCGGCTGCTAGTCGGCTGCTAGTCGGCTCCTGACAACATGAGCTTCCTCCTGCAGATATCCCAAACGATACAGGAACTACACAAACAGCGTAAACATCTAATCACGTTATGTACATGCAAGTATCCTAGCTGTATAACATACCCATCACAACATTTAAGCAAAGTTCCTGGGTGTAGTCTTCGACCTTTTCAATTGTATCTAAAACTAGTGGTAGACGGACTAATTTAGTAACAGCTCGCGCAAAGTTAGGAAATCTTTCCCTCGTCACTCGAATCTTGCGCAATTTGGGTCTCAATTCTGAGGACTGGATCGGGATTATTCCTCGGATAGGAAGGTGGTCGCTGGTAACACATTCATCGTGGTCTACCCATGCATGGCTGCCGTTGATGTTGGTTCAGACTAGGTTCACGGTATTTCTAGCTTGATGCGTGGGTTCTCCAACAATAAGGCTGGTTAGATTGTGATCTTCTGCCCATCTTTCAATCATTTCGCCTTTCCCGTAGGGGCGAGTGACTCCAGGTTGCCAGGCGCAGTATACAGAGTTGAAACCACCCGCAGCGACCGAGTTTGGCGGTGGGTTCCAGTTGACAAGTGGTTGTATGGATGATGTCAAGCTGGAGGGTGCCAAAGGTAGCTTCGAGAGTGTTACTGAGTGACTTAGGCAATATCTGAGGAGGTTGGCAAGAGTAAAAGGTATAAATTTATAACTGTAACTAGAACTAAGGACGAGGGAATCTAGGATCGGAGACAAGGCCAGTGGAAGACGGAAGACAAGACGTGGCCCTCCAATGCGGCTCTGTCCAATCCATATTTACATCGTAGTAACCAGAGCAACCTAGGTCTCATAGAGTCCACCTTCTACTACTCGATTACTGTCAAACAGATTACCCTAAATTTAAATGTTGTATCATGATGTTTAAGTTGAGTAGTTTACAAGCAAGTAAACTGGGCTGATGCATCAAGGGCAATAACTTAGTCATGCAAATGTTACAACTAGCAACTAGACGGATGGCCAATTTCATACGCACAACTCCCTTGTTGTTTCACTTTCTCTATTGCCCATGATAATGTGACAGCCAATTTCAGAACCATGTATGGAACGGAGATTTGAGCAGTTCGCATGGGCAATCTAATAGTCAGTCTATATTTGGAATTAGGAGAATACTCAAGATGTATATAGTACCTAGATAGATTCCTCATAGTAGAGGACAGTCAATTCAATCAACTCTGAGAGAGATTCATATTAGTATAACTTTGCTTAATAATTACTCAATTCGTAACCCATGGCAACCATTGTATCCCAGTAATCTCTATCCTCAGTTCCTGACAGATGACGTGTCCCTGGGTGCCTTTTTATTTTTATTTTTTAATTCATAGTGTATTCAGCTATCTAGCTATGACACAATCCCTGGGTGCCTTGTACACATTGAGGAAGGTGACTCCATCAACAAGCACCCAGCAATAGTCGCCCATCAGCTTAGTGCAGGGGAAGAGTTACCTCGCTGGTATTGTCCTGTCATCCTTCCAGGTGTAGGTCACAACCCTTGGCCTGACCTTATTCCCACCATGGGATAGATGACAAAAAAATTCAGGAAGCACCACCGTATTTTCGTTCCACCGAGGCTCTTGAATTATAACAACGTCGACACTCGGCTCGAATGCTCGGGCGAGTACAATGTTCTACGCCGGACCTCCTCTGCCTACTTTTATTGACATGAAACTTAGAGTAGAAGGGTGGCGGAAAGGGACCCGTGTGGCGCCCTTTGTGAGTGGTTTTTTGGAATGGTCGCCTCTATAACCTCAGTCACATTTGGCGTCTCATCCGTCACAAGAATCTCATAGCTGTTGCTGGAGCTGTAGATCGATGTAGCTATTTTTGGCTATGTCAGTGGCGGCTTTGATGTCGGCCTCTACTCGTCGAACGGCTATTTTTGTCAGGGGAAGGTCATGAAGTAGATTGACGAGGTCTAATCTGGTGATTGAGATTGTCTACAAAGAAGAAAGGTGACTCCTATTGAGTCCTGTAAAAATATATATATCGTGAATCGCGTATCAGACGCGTTATATCATGTGACAACAACTTCCCTCAATTCACTCTATCCCTTGACATATGGTCCCTTCTCACTCCGAATGTCTTAGATCTTGGGCGCAATTTTCGTTACGGATATCTTAGCTTGCCTTTTCGCTGCCTCAATCTCTCGCGGTGATGGCTTGAGTTTATGTGGGAAGCGCCGTTCAAATTCTTTGATGGATGATTTTGCATTTACAATGTTCTTGAGAGGTTCCCATGTTTGGTTTTCTGAATCATAACCTCTCCACAATATCAAATACTGAAAATTCTTTCTATTCTTGCTACGCTTAGAATCTAAGATAGCGTCGATGGCATATAACTTTTCGCCTGACTCATCAAGGGCAATAGGTGGTGATGGGGGGCTGGTCTAGCCTGGTAAGGGGTTTGCAGGTGCCGGTCTGAGCAAACTTGTATGAAAAACATCATGCATATTTTTAAACTCGAAAGGAAGCTGTAATTTATATGCATGAGAATTAATAATTTTAATAACCTTGAAAGGTCCTATAAATTTACAATCTAGCTTCGAGATTGGTCGGGAAGTCGTGATATTGCGGGCATCTAGAAAAACTTCGTCACCAACTCGATAAGCTGGTGCTGGTGATCGGTTTGCACTAGATGCACTCTCTTGCCTATCTCTGGAGTGCGTAAGGTTTGCAAGCAGTACGTCGAGGACTTCTGCCATTTTAGAAGCGAAGTCAGTACCCGCTGATATTTGTTTCCTAAGGCTTTTTGAAGAATTCCTCTCAACTGTTCGTGGAGGACTAAAACTCATACGTGGATGAAACCCTTTATTTGCAAAAAATGGAGTGACTTTGGTAGATACGTTTACTGCATTATTCGCAGCGAATTCAGCCATTGGTAACCATTCGTAGACGTCCTCTTGAGAATAATCTATGTATTGTCTGAGATATTGTTCCATAAAGGCGTTGGCATTTTCTGTCTGTCCATCAGTCTCAGGATGGTAAGCTGTAGAAAGTGATAAATTGATCTGCAGACAGTTACAAACCGCTTTCCAAAATTCTGCAACAAAAAGCGGACCTCTGTCGGAGACTATAGAGTCACATAGTCCATGAAGTCGCCAAATATCACGGACAAAAAGTCTAGCTAGGTCCTTTGCATTCATCTTTGTATGGCAAGGTGAGTAATGTCGTTCTTTGGTAAGGCGATCTACCACAACCATGATGCAATTATAGTTATTAAATTCTGCTAAAGGACCGACGAAGTCTACTGATATATCACGCCAGCGCTGTAATGGAAGGGGAAGGGGTTTTAGAGCCCCTTGGTACTTGAGACGAGAGACTTTATTTCGGAGGCAGTTGTGACAGTTTTTTGCGAATTGATCAGTTTGCTTCGAGAGGTTGGGCCACCAGTAATGGTTAGAGACTTCTTGATACAATGCATTTTTTCCTGGATGACCTTTTTCACAGCTATCATGAGCCATCTGAATGAGCATGGGCCTTAGTTCGTTATCTGGGACATAGATTCTATCACAATAATAAAGTCGGCCTCCCCGAAGCTCGCATTCAGAAAGTGAAATTTCTTTTGAATGTGGTATTCCTTCCGACTTGGTCAACTCGGCAACAATATTTTTTAGCCATTGGTCTGTTTCATCCTGGTAGCCTTGGTCAAGTAGTCGGGAGATTTTTTGGTCAGAGGGTTCATCTTGAGGGTTAGAGAGGGAAACGGAAGAAAGGTGATGAAAGTTGGTCGTATTGGATGGAAGATTATATTTACTCTGCGCTAAATCTTCGATTATGGATTCATGAAGTTTATTAGCAGGTAGGAGAGTTTGCTTTTGGTGTTGAGTTCGAGGATCAGAGTCGTTTTTAGGGAGGTCTTGAGAGCGTCGTGTAAGTGAGTCAGCTTTAGCATTATCTTTTCCTAGTCTGGATTTAATGACGAAATCAAATTGTGATAAGAACTCGCTCCAACAAACCTGGCGGCGGGATAGCTCTTTTGTTGTCATGAAGTATTCAAGATTTCGATGATCAGTGAGGACGGTTATCGGATAGCATGAGCCTTGAAGCTCAGCTCGCCAACCTTCAAAGCAGCGTATAATGGCTAAAAGCTCCTTATCGTATATCTCATAGTTGCACTCCGCATTTTCGAACTTTTTTGACATAAAAGCAACCGGATGTAGCTCACCTTGATCATCTTTCTGAGAAAGAACACCAGCTGAAACGAAGTCCGAAGAGTCTGCTTCGACTATAATCTCTTTTAAGGCGTCGAAATGATGTAAAACTGGTGCTGAGATAAAAGCTTTTTTGAGGGGTTCAAAAGCATTTTGGCAGGCATCAGACCAGACAAATTTGACATCCTTGCGGGTAAGAGAGACAAGGGGCCTCACAATCTTTGAGAAGTCTTTGATAAATCTCCGATAAAAATTAGAAAATCCTTGAACACCTTTCAAACAAGAGGGGGACTCCCAGTCACAAATACACTGAACTTTTTGGGGGTCCATTTTGACACCTGTTACAGAGATTATCATTCCAAGGTAGGTCACTTCTTGAACCTCAAATTCACACTTCTTGATATCACAATGTAATCCGGCTTTTCCTAGTGCCTCAAGTACAGTATTAACGTGGTCTCGATGCGTTAGAAGGTCGTCAGAATAAATCAAGATATCATCGATATATGCAGTGCAGAAAACATCAAGGTATGGTCGCAAGACGTTGTTGATGTGAGCTTGAAAAGTGGCTGGTACGTTTGATAAGCCAAACGGCATTACTAGTGTTTCGAACAGACCATATCGTGTGTTAAACGCTGTCATCCATTCCTGGCCCTCGGCGATTCGAATATGATTAAATGCCGCTATAATATCTAGCTTTGTGTAGTATTTGGCATTACTAAGTCTAGCAAGGGTTTCTTGTATTAAGGGGAGGGAATATCTATTTTTAATGGTTATAGCGTTTAATCCACGGTAATCAACGCAAAATCTTAAACCACCTCCAGGTTTCTTGGCAAAGAGTACTGGTGCTGCTGCTGGTGACTTGCTAGTACGAATGAAACCTTTATCTAATTGTTCATCAAGATATTTGCGTAGAACTTTCAGTTCATCGATAGACATATTATATAGAGGACCATGGGGGGGCACTGTGCCTGGCTTGAGATCAATTTTGTGGTCATAGTCACGATGTGGAGAAAGGGAATCAGCACCTTCGTGACTAAAAACAGGTAGATGGTGGTGGTAGTGAAGTGTAAGTTTGCTTGCAGGATTGGGTCGTTCTTTTTTCTGGAGGGCAATCTGAATATCTTCAAGTGAGAATCCTGCTAAATTTAACTCCGCAGCTTTGGAGCAAGAGTTAGACTTCTCTTTTAGAATTTCACTTGACAGGTATTTTTCACGAAACGTTTTTTGATTAGATGGGGAAGTTGGAGGAGTCATTGGCGCTGAGCCAGCAGGCTCGTTCCCCATTTCTTTTAACCTGCTATCAACTTCGTCTAGAGATAGAGAAAATATCTCGACACCGTTTAACTTTGAGAGGGCATGAAAAGCTGCAGCTCCAACTTTCCTCGGGCGCCCACTTTTGATTATGTCGTATTTGGATGGTGGATTGTGAGCTCTAAATTTAACACTTGATCCATTTATTTGTTTAATACCGGTTGGGAGGCAGTTTTTTTTGCAATAATCTGAACTAAAAGAAACATAATCAGTTGACCAATTAATTGAGGGGTTGTGTCTCCTGAGCCACTTTCGTCCGAGGATCAGCTCGTATTTTCCCAAATTTGTGATAAAAAAGGTTAATAATTCCTCATGGCCTTTGATGTTTAATTTAATAGTAGTTGAATGGGTTATTTTAGCTGCAGGCGAACCATCCACGAGATAGAGTTGACGAGGCTGTGGAAGAATTTTAAGTGGGAGGTTTCGTCTTTTTGCTGAGTTAAAATCGTAAAATTCGTCAGTGGCACCACAGTCAAGGAATGCCTGAGTGGAGAAGCTGAATTTGTTTCCAAAAACACTACAGGAAAGCAGAAGATGATCGCTGTGGAGTGCTGAAAGAGACAAAATTTGTGTCCTTTCTTCACCGTCATTAATGGAAACTTGTTTTTTCTCTGATATGTCTGCCCCATTTTCTTTCTCCTGATCGGTAATTCTATTATCTTTGTACCTTCTCATATTCTGATTCAAGTGAGCTTTGGGGCAAATTCGAGCGTGATGGCTAGGGTCAAAGCACCGGCTACAATTTTTATTTTCAAAGCAGTATTTACCCCTGGCTCTTCTTTCATTATTATTTCGTGGGGTTTGGTAATTTGCAGTGTCAGTAGGAGATCGAGTGACAAGTGGAGTGGTTTTAGATATGCTCGGGTTTGTCAATTCTCTCGACAATGTAGATAGGATATTACGGAATTTTGTATAATCTGGATCAGATGAACGAAGAACAGCATCAATGTGGCGAACTTCGATTAAATACGATGAGAGGTCTGTTGGTAATTCTTGGCGCAACATTACACGATTTTGAAGATGAGACACAATAGTGGGGTGGAGAGAATAGTATAGATGGTTTATTAAGGCGTCATCAGAAAGCTCCGTTTTTTGAGCAACTTCATACCAGTCAATAAGGTGAGAGGCAGTGTCTTTCTGTCCTTGTTTAATGGTCAGTATTTTCCTACGAGCTGCATTACATGGTTCAATCTCCCCAAATGTTTGTTCAAGGAGGACAAAAATGGCATCAACAGATGTGTATTTGACAGAACCATTTCTGTTTATACCATGAGAAATGGTGGAATATGCTCTTCCCTTGAGGCGGGAAATTAGATAAAGTATCTTAGTATTTCCAGACGGGAACCAGTCCTTGTTTGCAATAAACTTCATATTTATTTTCCGGATAAATTGAGGAAGTTCTTTGTGCATATCAATGTTATCCGCAGAGAATAAATCTGGGTCAGGGTGTTGAGCAGACCGGTAGATACAATGCGTTGAAGTATTTCTCTCAGTAGTAGTTGCTTTTGTCTTTAGATCAGAGACTACATCAGAGAATTCACAATTCTTTTCAGGCAATGTGTCATAGTCATTCTCGTAATGGCGGAGGTCATTTTCCAAATTTTCTGAATGAGTTTGCTAGGGAAACGATTTCATTACTGAGTAAAATAGGACTAACTACAGCGTTGCGTCCCTGCATAGCGTTGAGTAAAGATTCTTGGTTTAGGATGGAGTTGAGCAGAGGGTACATGTGAACGAAGTCTATATTCTGGTCGTTGAATTGAAGGGTGTGGTCGTGGTTAGGTAGGTCATGATTTCGAGAACTTCTATCCATTCTATTATTGATTTAATATATTTTACTTTAGGTGCATCTCTGTGATAGGTATGCAGAAAATTTAGTACGAATTACACTTTTGGTACTATTTGAATATGAATCAATTTGTCAGTATGGGTATAGGATTTACGCGCGAGGGACGTAATTAAAGGTGATTTGGTAGACAATATGTCAGGGGAAGGTCATGAAGTAGATTGACGAGGTCTAATCTGGTGATTGAGATTGTCTACAAAGAAGAAAGGTGACTCCTATTGAGTCCTGTAAAAATATATACATCGTGAATCGCGTATCAGACGCGTTATATCATGTGACAACAACTTCCCTCAATTCACTCTATCCCTTGACAATTTTTGCTCGGATCACCGCGGCATATTCGCGTTTGGCTAGCGTTTATGATTCTTTCGAGGGTTTCCTCAGAGGCCATTCCGGACTTGTTAGGGCGAGCCAGGCAATCTTGGCTATCTAATCTATGGGGATCACCGTAATTGCGGCACCTGGTATGTGTTTGGCATTCCGAGGTGGAATGCATTTTTGAGGTGCAGTTCCAGCACACTGGGGTGCGTGAGCAACTCTGGGTCCCGTGGTATAAGAAACATCGCTTGCATTGGCTCATAGTTTGGCGTGGCTGATGGCGAACAGCGATTCCCGAGTCGTTGAACAGTTGGAAGCCTGGTCTGGGGACGGAGGCTCTTTCGTAATGAGCTACCCATGTCTGGTAGGGGGCTCCGACTCTCCCTTTTCCATGAGGTCGAAACCTTACCGGAACCTTTTTAGTGACTCGGACAATTTCATCTGCTACCATCTCGTCGATGACAACTACTTTGCCTAGGAGTGTGTGAATTGCGACGGGAATTGTCGCAATATGAAGGGCCACTCAATCTAAGGCCTTCTCCAGGATTGCGTCTACCTGGACGAACGATACAGCAGAGTTTACAAGAAGCTGTCGTGCTTCCTGGTTTTTGGCTCGAAGTGCAAAGCCAGTTGGAGCACGGTATACGTGTTCAATATTTTGTGAGGGAAGCTCGAGCACTTTTGCTGCTGTATCTCGTACACCGGCCGGCGAAAGAGTGCGCCAAGCATGTTCTTTTCCGAGTCGAAGAAACAAACAATCATCTTTGGGGGCAGGTTCGAAGCCTTTGCTGAAGGTCTCGTTGATGCCGAGGGTTCGTTATGGACCCGCACATCTTTCACAGGTGCTGCCGGCGTGTGGAGGCTATTTCGGGTAACTGTTGCCTAGGTAGGCTTGACCGAGGTTATCCTCGCCTGGTTCTCTTTTTGTAGCTGCTCTGGCTGCTTTTGTATCGTTTTTTCCACGATCTTTCCGCCATGAGTCTGGTAGTTTGGTCGTGGGGGGAGTTTGGGAAGGACTGTTCTTGGTCCCGACAACATGAATTAAGCTACTGCAGCTCTGAGGTAGATTTTCATGGAGTATATAAATTGAACACTCGGCCCTTTGGATAGAGGTGCGAGTGCATTCTCCACACCATTAATAGCAGCGGTGCATATTGTGAGATTAGTTGCGGTCTGGGCCGCTCACTGTTCTTCGGCTTCAAGTATGGCTCGAAGCTCGGGAGGACAAGTCGCAGTGTTCTTGGGGTTGCCATCGCTGCAAGAAGTTTGATTATTTCCACTTGTCCTCGTAATGAGGTTCTGAGGGGCTGTGGTGGACGCAACTTCGTCGGTTGTTTCGAAGTTAGCATTAGCTGTCCACTTTATAGCCGGCACAGTAATCTTTCTCGTGACTGCAATAACGGGGGCCCCTGAGACCTGACCGT
Source organism: Blumeria graminis f. sp. triticale (assembly GCA_905067625.1). Lineage (NCBI taxonomy): Eukaryota > Fungi > Ascomycota > Leotiomycetes > Helotiales > Erysiphaceae > Blumeria > Blumeria graminis. Next base: position 1,598,623 of record LR898471.1, on the reverse strand, counting down.
CTTTGGGTTCATTGATATTCTATCGTGAGCTCTCAAGCCCCTCCAGGATATATCGGTCTATAACCGCATCACCAATTTCAACATCGGGGTTTGTGGAATTAGAATCTTCTTTGAAGGCTCTTATCTTTTCGGTTATGTCCAGCTCCATTTTTCGCCCGTCTATCGAGCTCAATGGCACGTTCTTTTTTGCAAAGCGCTTTTTCAGCCTAGTATTCGCTCTATCAATGGTTTTTTGAAGGCGAATAGGTCGCGATGATTTGGCAGGCCCCGGAGACATGTTGGAGATCCGGGGTCTTGCTACTATGAGAATACGGATTAGTGTAAGTGTATGTGAGTCGGAAGGGAACGGTAGTGGTTATGGAGTATCTGATCGATTCCCTCACGAATATTCGGGAATTTTAGTACCAGTCATGTGTCATAGCTAGATAGCTGAATACACATTAAATAATAATAAAAAATATTTAGGAAGGAGACTGAACATCTGTCAGTGGCATCTTCTACGAACATGGGAGTGAAATATTATTACACAGACGAGATTCAGTCACGAACAAGTGTAGGCTGAGTTATAAATGAAAAAATCATTCAATTTTCCTGCTTTGGTACCTTGAGGCCCATGCAAGTTTTTATTGGAAGATTTGTACTTTCTGTAGGGTGACACAATTTGACGTTCAAAACACTCACTCAAATTTCATTTGCAGATACCACTCGAGGTTAACCCTTACGGCGTATAACGTCTTCCGTGCATACCCACCACAGAAAAAAACTTGAAAACCTATGGTTGTCCGAGTGTACTTCTATTATCTTAAAAATACGATTTATCGCCGTAGAGAGTGGTGTGTGGGTTTTATTTGATTCGAATCAGCTTTCTCCTGTCCCAAATGAGGCAGGTGTTCAGGCTACCCGGAGTCTACTTGAGAGAACGGCTCGGATGGTGTACCACTGCACCATCCAACCCTTGGCTAAATTTAATTTGATGAGTTGTCAGAGTATAGGTTCGTACTTGGTGGTTTGGTCGTAATTCAGTTGACGGACTTTCCACAACCGCAAGAAAGTGTCGGGCTATGACTTTCGGTTAATACACGAAAGCAATGCCACAATCAAATGCTTATATTAACTGAGAAGAATTTGGGGGACGAAACTTAACATCTGTTAGTGATGTCCCCTACAAGCCTCCAGCTCTCACTGTAGAGTCTGCAGAGCCGAGATTGAGTAACAAAGTCCTCACTTCAACGAGGATCCCTAATCGCTTACGCGGTCTGTATCGTCTTCATCTCTCAACACATCCCCCTATCACCATTATCATGGAGCTAACCACGATCAGATCAGATGGTAGGGTCGAAGCCCTATTCATCACCAACCCTTGATCATGGAGGAAAAGCCATCTCATGAGTTTCCGGAGCGTACCCAGCACCCGATACGGAGACGGCGGATTGGATCAAGTCGGCCTCGAATGTTACAAAGAAGGGAGATATAGATGAATATGCGCACCTCATGTGGTCCCGGCGTCTAGGCCTCGCCTGGCTGGAGCTGCAGGTTTTTTGAGACTTTTTCACGCGGACGCAATTTTCATTGCTACCATTTTTTTTGGGTAGAAGGTATCAGGGAAAAGGTGGCCGAATTCCACGGGTAAACACTGAGCTGAATGGCTACTCATCACGGGCAATATGTCGATGATCTTTCAAAAAACATAAGAGGCAAGGAGCATTGTACAAGGTGTGGCCTGGGTCAGAGAGGAGCCCAATGTGCTAGATAGTCTATGACTCCAGTAGTACAACAAAAATACAGACATATGGTCTGGACTTACAATCGAGATTTTGAGAAAATAGTGGTGACGTTATTCAGTGTGGTTTATTGAGAAACTACTGTATTATGTAATGTGGTCACGAGGTATAGCTCGATCAGCTATGCAAACTCGAGTGGTGCACCAATGCCCTGAACAGTGCTAAAAATTGCAGCTCTATTTCTCAATATTCCCGGGAATAACTGAAATGATCAACTGCTTCTTAATTACAATCTTTTCTTCTTCCTAATTTTTTGTCTTCATACCCTTTACTAACAGCTGTCTTATTATTTATTTATTATGTCTGACCCGGTCGGTGAAGATGGATGGCTTGCTCTAGTTGATGAGGCCAGTCGAACCGCCGGAGATCTTGAACGTCGGATCGAGGTTGTGGAGCTTTACAAGCGTGCGATTGCCGCGGAGCCGTCATCCAACAAACTGTGGCTTGCATATTGCGAGTGGGTCTGGTCACTCTACAAAGACTGCCAGAATAGTGATGCTGGATGGCCAGTAGAGGAGCAGCTATTGGGCCAAGAAATATTTTCCTGGGAAATGGCCTTAGAAGTTTGGCTTCAGGGTGCCCAAGCGACACAGTATCGATTAAACGACAGCCATGTTCTTTGGAACAGATGGATATCCATCGAACTAGAAAAGTTGTCCGAAGATCCCAATTCGCAGGATATTACTCGTGTCAAACAGCTCTTTTTTGATCGATTACAAACCCCTCACGCAGCCTGGGATGACACGTCGCAGAACTTTTCAAACTTCCTAACAAAATACTGTGAATCCACTTGGGAATCCTCAATGGTTGAGGTCACAAAACTATCAGCAAATGCAAAGGAGCAATACAAACTCCGAGAAACATTTGAGCTGAAGCTTCGAAAAGCTGTTGAATCTAGTAATAATGACAATGTAAAATCACAAATTTTGGATTATCTAAATTGGGAACAGGGACAGGTACTCAAACAAAATAAAAAAGGAATGCTTTCGATCTCATTGCTTCTCTGTGTTGCCCTGTTTGAACGAGCGCTAACATCTACACCTTTAAGCTTGGATCCATCTGTTTGGGAGGATTACGTTGTATTTCTCTTAAGCACCAAGGTCGAAGTTCCAGAAATCTCCCTACCTCCAGTTCTGTCGATAATACAAAGGGGTACGAATCATTGTCCCTGGTCTGGGGCTTTATGGGCTCGTTATATCCTTTGTGCTGAGGCTGAGTGCCTCCCGTTTTCTACCATGGAACAGATAAAGCATGCCGCAACAAACGCCAGGGATCTAGATCGTGATGGCATGAATGACGTTGTCGAATTCTATATTGCATGGTGTGGCTACCTTAAACGTCGAACAATGGTAGAAGGAGCAACGGACGAAGATCTTGATGTAGCGGAAATGGGACTGCCTACAGCCCTGGAGGATGTTCTACAATGGGGGAGAAGAAGATGTGGTAAAGGTTGGAATGGAGACCCATTTTTCAGGATTGAAACTATATTGATTCAGCATTTGACTCAAAAAAGGGCTTATGAGGAAGCCCGTCGCCACTGGCGGAGTCTTGTTCCAGTTCATGCTGATAACTACGAATTCTGGCAACAGTATTATATGTGGGAAATGAATATCAGGAATCCTTCAATGCCTCCAACCTATGCTACAGCAGTGCTCGTTCAAGCAATAAATCGAAAAAGTCTCGACTGGCCTGAAAAAATAATAGAAATTTACGTGAGGCATTGTAACAACTGCGAAGAAGTGGCTACTGTAATTCATTCGCTCAATACAGTTAGGCGGATTTCTAAGGGTATCGCAAAAAGGCGCGAGCGAGAGGCTGCAGCTTATCAAGCCCAGTCGGTGAAGGAAACTGAAATGACTGAAAAGGTATCGAATACTGAGAGGACCACCGAAGATTCCAAAAGGAAGCGTGAAGACGGCGAGTATTCTGACAGCGTTGCAAAAAAATCCAAACTAGTAAGCGAAGAAATATGGAAGGAACAGAATTTAAAACGTGATCGCGAGAATACAACTATAATCGTTTCCAACCTACCTGTTGGTGTAACGCAGACAAAATTAAGACATTATTTTAACGATTACGCGCACATTAACAATATAACCTTGAAGGCAGACCCTGATGGTTTGAGTACAACTGCTCTGATTGAACTAAGATCCCGAGTAGATGTTTCGTCAGCTATCATAAAACATAATAAATATTTTGGAGATAGACAAATATCTGTTATGCCTGGAACTGGCTTAACACTATACGTTACAAACTACCCTCCAGCTGCTGACGATGCCTACTTTTATGAATTATTCAAGGATTGTGGAGAAATACTCAGCATTAGATGGCCAAGCATAAAATATAAAACCTCTCGTCGTTTTGTTTACATTACATTCAGGTCACTTGAAGGGGCGGCAGCAGCGACTAAACTAGATGGTCTTTCCCTGGATGGTTTCTACAAGCTAACTGCTGCGTACTCTAACCCTAGTAATAAGAAAGACCGAGAGGGCGCTACAGCTGAAGGCCGTGAAGTTCACGTCAAAAGTCTGGACTTGAGTCTTACCGAGAATGATATCAAAGAAGTTTTCTCGAAGTATGGGACGGTGCAAAGAGTTAATGTCCTGAAGAAACTAACAGGGGAGAGTAAAGGTGTTGCGTTTATTTCGTACAGCAAGCAAGAAGAAGCCAATGCATCTCTAGAACTGGATAAAACCAAGCTCAAATCATGTATTCTTTCTGTCGAGATTTCCAAGGAAAAAAACTTCAAACCCACTGCAACTACAGTAGGTAATAACCTACCGATGTTGTCAATGTCAGACGAGATTGCGAAGTCAGGTAATCTAACATCATCTATTCTTGAAAGCGGGGACTCCTTCGAGCAAATCCGACATAATTCATCACGTTCCGAGATATCTAATCGCACAATAGTACTTTTAAACATTCCTGATACTATAAATGATGCTCGTATTCGTCTTCTTGCCTCATCTTACGGGGAGATTATCAAAATAATTCTTCGACCAGACCATCAGGGTGCCATAGTCGAATACACTGACGCTGTATCCGCCGGAAAAGCCAGCTTAGGTCTAGAAAATTATGAAATAATACCAGGACATAAGATTCACATGGGATCGTTAAAGGATCTATTTGCCGATAGAAGAGAGATCCGGGTAGACAGCATGCAGGCTGGAAATAGAAAAAATCTAATAGGCTCGTTTATGCAACCCACAGCTCCAATCAAGCGACCTATGGCTTTTAAAAAAAATAAGTTGTACCAAAAAAAAAAGTTAGACTCAAGTCGACCTAACTTGTCTACTCCCATAGACACTGACGTACCGGACGAAATTCATATTAACAATGATATTTCTAAAAAAGTCAAAGAGAAATTGACCAATTCGGACTTCAAGGCATTATATTCAAAAGATGGAAGATAGAACTAACCCACGATTTCCTTATTTACCTTGCTACAGACATGAGGTGAATAACTTGCTCCAGTTCTCCCAGGTCCACTCTTAAAACCCTGATTGTGAAATACAAAAGCTAAGATTAATGCAGAGACGCAAAACCTTTACTATCAAATTCGCCACTGCAAAAGCAGATACTGACATAGATCTTAAAACTAATTTCTAATACTAATAAAAAAAGCCTTGCAAGTTGCTTCACGGGCGACGAGAATATCTTAGCAACGACGAGGGATACGTTTGACTCAACACCCCTTCATATGCCGATACGACTTAAAAATTCACAACATATAATCTCAAGCTTCTAGCAACTAAGGTGGTTTGTGCGCAATAAATGATTAAATATTTGACTAATAACTACTTATGCATTGTGTCAGTACAACGAAGTTGCCAATGAAACATGAAATACACCCTTAATTCACTGACGAGTCCTGATGACAACCAGGATGAAATTTTAATTGATAAAATACAAGAAAAATACGGCGTTATGGAAGAACTTTGAGAAATTTTCATGAAGAAATTGCCTCCTGAATTTGTTTACCTACAAAAATGATAGAAAAAAGCAATCAAGATATGAATCTAAAAAATTTCTTTTCATTATTTGTTATACCTAACTGGTCTTTTAGGGAATAGCTCAAAAGATCACTATTGCATTAACATTCTTCTGACAATTAGGAGAAGCTTTTTAAATTTATTAAATTTATTATGGTTCTCTTATTCCTATCCTGATGTTTGGTAGGTGCCCCATGTAGACAAAGTTGATAGCTTGATTCTGGCCTGAGTTTTTTTGAATTGATGGAATTCACGTATCAAGCTGTAACCAAGATTTGTATTTTGATGATTCTTATTCATCGTACCCAACTATAATTTTCAAGTTTTTGGTGGATAGCATTGTGAAAATATTCTAATTGTTAGCTCATTGTTGATCAACAAGTAGATCACTAAAGGCAATCGTGATAGTAATTCCATCAGTAGCTATGGTTTTCCAAGCAACAGACCTTTGATGTAATCAATTGAATATTATCTTGGAAATACCGAGAGTTAATATGACCGAGAACGACTTCAGAATATTTCTAGAACGGGTGAAATTTATCATAATTTTTTTCGGTGAGTCATAATCAGTCCGAGAGCTATTGGGACATAAGGTTTGGAAACTCCATGGCCGTGCCAAGGATAAAAGGATTATGCACTTCTCATCGGTGCCAGGTCGCTTCAGCTACATGGTTTCAATTATGCCGAGCAGCTCAATGATGTCATGTAACTAATCTGGCTCTCTTCAGTAACTTTTGGCGGAGATCCATCATATTTTGAGGGCGGCTAATCAGTACATGAGCGGTGGTGATGAATGGGCCTCAGTGCAACTAGATTAATCGTTTGACGGCATAGAAAGTGCGAAGAGAGATGAGCTAGGACCCAACTTTTGGTAGTAGAAATGGAAGTACTGAAAGTTATGGGGGTCACAATTAACGCATCTTTCTGCCAGAATTCGGTATACGACTGATGTAGCAAAGCTGGAATTTTGTGAGCTCAATCATAATGGGGAATTGAAAAATCGCATGCTCTTTGGCCTTTCAGAAGAGATGAGTATTTACAAGCTGGATAGATCAAGGTCCGTTCCTGATCAAATCCCTTCGTAGTTATGAAAAGTGCCAAAGCGTCTTCAAACCTTTCAAGATGTCTCAATCGAACTTGCCGCCACCGAGTAGGCCACCAACCATACGCCTCCGGTGAGCTGCACTCTCAAGTAACTTATGTTGGCGACGCTGCTCTATCAGCATCACTTTGGCCCGACGTTCATTCTCTCGAGCAAAATAGTTGATGCCACTACCTCTTGTGCCACCCCGCTTCACACCATCGCCCTTGAGGCAGCTCTCGGATCGCTCGGGAATCACAAGCCCCTTCCCCTTGCCGCCATTATTAATGGTGCAAGTGAAGCTCTGGTCTGTCGTAACGCGTCGCAAGATTGGCGGCAGTGAAGAGGCGTTAACAACGCTGGACGGTGCAAATGCGGGCCGTGAAGCGCTCGTACTAGCGTTCGTCAATGAGGCGGTTTGCTGTGCCAGGAACCGGTCTATGACTTTGCCCGTATGGCGACGAAGAACAAAAGGATCAAGGGTCTCGCGTGTGTTAGAGCCCTGGGTGTCGCTCGAAACGGTATCCCCAACTATCTCAAGATCATCGTCCGATTCTGGGCCCGGTTGAAGCGGGGCCTCGACGTTAACTTCTTCGATCAAGCTCAGCAGCGATGCGCGGATCTCAGAGAGAGTCGAAGGTTTCGGAGGGCCCTTGGAATATCGAGGGGTTGACTTGTATGAGTTCTCCCCTGAGGGTTTTGGATCGATACATCTCGAGAGTTCCTGATGTAGGCTGACATTCCCTACCGCTTTATCTGATGCTGGTTTAGAGTCTTTGATTTCGTACTGTTCCTCGTGGATCTGGAGAAAATCCATTTCATCCTCGCTACATCGATCCTCGATGGCTCGGAGAAAAGCTTGTCGCTTAGGATTAACTGCGATCTCACCAATACGCTCATCAGCCAGCAGAGCTTTCCTCATTCGAGCAAATTCTCGTTGTTTTCTGCGCTGTCGAGCTGCTCCATCGTCGTCAGAATCAGACAAGTCAAACTCTGCACGACGTTTCCTGCGCAGCATGCCATTGGTGATGTCATTATAGAGCTTCTTGACCTGCTTCTCATCACTCTTCCGCTCATAGTCCCTAGAGACCAGTTAGCTAGGTTATCAAACTAGTCATACTTCTAGTAACTCACGCGTAGAGCGCTGCATGCTTCTGTTCATAAAATTCCTTGCCTTCCGCATCATCTATCATCTCCTGCATTTCAGTTTCGTCATCACTGCCGCTCTCATTCTCGCTGACGCCGCCGAGCCCAGCATATTCATCTTCCGATTCCTCGGCTTGTTCATGGAATAAATTCTTCGCTTCACTCGTTTTCTTACTGAAATTCTTTGCGAAATTATTTTCCCTTCGAGTTGTTTTTTGGAGGGCATCAAATACATTTGCTTCAAGATCTGATTCGTCGCCTTTAAAGTTTTTCGTAGATATTTCTTCTGTTCCCTCATCGTTTTCCTCGTCTGAAAGATTAGTTATTTCGGGTGCTCGTCGGTGTAGTCGCTTTCTCTTGGTTTTTTTATGTTCGTTCTGTTGCGCGCAGATGTTTTCTGCCTTGGATGAAGAAAGGTCTAAAAATCTATCTTCAAAAGGTGATAATGGAGCGAATCCCACGTCTTGGGTCGGTTCGGCGAACTGTGTAAAATTAGTCTCATGAAATTCTTTGTCGAATTCTTCGTCTTTAAGACATTTAGAACTGTCTTGATTAACCACAGCAGCGGAGGTTTTGCCTGGGAAATTACTGCTTTGACGGACCTGAGTATGATGCAAGGTTCCCGTATCGAGATTGTTGACGAGAAATGTGGGACGAGGAGAAAAATCTAAGCTTTGTATATTATTCAAATCCTCGTTAGTTCTCTCACTCAAGGATATAACCTCATTGGAACTCAGAATCTCGTCCATGGTCCCCTGAAAAATTTGTGTTAGCCCTAGTCCAGCGGTGCCTGAAACTTGAATACCGGGAATGAAGGGCTTTGTGGCAGAGCAAATTGTTGTGCTTGGAGATTTAGGGAAATTTTGAACAAAATTTGCTTTCGAATCAACTGACTCTGGCTTGGTTTTATATAAGTCGTCTTCATCATCAGAGATGATATTCAAAGTTCTCACATGTCGACGGCGTGGGACAGATATTTTGGAGGTTCCTTCATCTTCATTTTTTAACTCTCGAACATCAATTTCAGTGGACATATCAGAGTCCTCACCAGTTTCTTCATCTTCACTTTGTTTTATTAGCGGTATATCTCGGTCTGTCCTATGACTATTTTGGTTAGGTATAGATCCATCCTTGACCTCTTCACCAATATTACTCTCTTCTTCAGGATTATCGCCGTATTGACTTTCATCGTCAGAAAAAGTAGAGTTATCTGAATTCGTTTGCTCGGCTTCGGACCAGTCTTCATCACAGCTTGTAAGCTTATCTGTGTTGTTCTCTTCTCTTTTTCTTTTCTTTGCTTCAGCTTTTTCCTGCTTTCCCAGGTTGTCTGCTTCAGTTCGAGCCTTAGATAACAAGTCATCGAGATCCACTTGGTCTCTCTCTCTTTCTTCGTTGGTTTGAATAGTGATTCCTTTCGCGTAGAGCAAGGCTAATTTTTCCTCCTTTTCGCGAGCAGCCTGCTGTCTTGCACGTTGCTGCAATCCTACATGTAGTTCTTTACTAGTAGGCAGGACTCTGTCCCTAGATTTTTGATTAGTTGATGAGGAGTTGAGTTGAGCAAGAATTTTTAATGCGTGTAGACCGTTTGCTCTTTCTACTTTTTTCTTAGGTGCTGAGTTGAAAACATGATTTAGCCTCTGCTTGAGGCAGTCTCTTTTTTCAATTATCTCAAGGTCACTATCAGATTCTTCTAATAGGGATTTATGTTTTTCATAATTCATTTCCGATAAGTTTCTGCGAGGTTTGGGTTGCAGATTTATTGCATTTATTTGCTTTGATTTGAAAGAATCATTCGCTAGTGGACAGCTTTGATTATTTTGAACAATAGAATCCAGATATGTTTTCGGAATCACGGTAGAAATATCATTTTTAGCTGTTTCCTGGCTTGTTGACTCCGTTTCCAATGAGACTTGCGCCATTATAGATTTTGATATTGTATTTTCTTGCGAAACTGGTAAGGCTGTGGCATTTTTCTGCTCTCTTGTTGGGGTGTGGGGGATTTTTGGTTGATAGACTTCGGGCTCATTAAATTGGGGCTCAGAGTTGGATCGAAAGTTGAATTTTGAGAACAAGCTTTCTTTTGTGATCTTCTTTTTTGTCTTTGCCTTGTGTGCTAGTTGTTGTTGGCGACTTAGTCTTTGGGTTTCCCGATTTATATCTTCTAAGGCTTTCTTGCTAGCTTTCCTTAACGACTTGGATTTTTGTGTTAAAATTATATTTGCTTCAGTCTCGCTCTCATCACTCTGTCCTTCTATCCCCTGAGATGAAAGTTTCTGTTTTTGTTTCGGCATCTTTGTATGCGATTTTTTTGTTATTTCTGACTGTGTGCACAATTCATCATCAACTGTGTTCAATGTTGAAACGATGGAATTTTTGTGATCAACATTTTCATCTTCTGAAGATTCATTTTCCGATGATGCAGTACGCGAGACTGATTTGGATAATCTCAATGGGGAGACGAACAGGCTAGGTGATGGCGGGGAGACAGATGAGTATACTTTGCTGGAAGTACTAGATGTCATAGTTTGCTTAGTTTCCTGTGGAATTGAGCATTCTTTTTTCTCGATAATTCCAGTAGTTGTAGCTTTAGATCCGACGACGCTCCTGTCCTGGAGGGATTCTTCTGGTTTTGATAACCTGCTTTTAGCAGCTATTCCCGAGTCTGAGTAATGTTGCTTGACCTGTATGTTAGCAGCCAAGCGTCCTTTTGGCCGTAGGTTGTCAACATCAGAAAAAAAGCGACCTTCGCTGACCGTGCCAGGATGTTGTGTGGTGCTGGATTTCATCTTAGGTTGCGACATTGCAGCAAGTAATTTATCCCGTGCAGAAACTCCATTTAACTCATTTTCGTAGTTATCAAGTTTAGCAAGAAGTGCTTTGACCTTAGAATTAGGTGTTAGAAACACTGCAGGAGAGAGTTGAGCCTCGCATTCTTCGGGGGAAACTTCTCTTGTGGATGTCATCTTGGTTACTTATGTGTAGTTTTATAAAAAGTTTGGGATATTTATCAATGACATAAATATTCTTGTGAGGAGCATGAGTGGCATAATGTGTAGCTAAGCGTTTGTAAATCTACAAGTCACTTACTAAACGACAGCGTAGATAGCGTCGAAATATTGTAAATATATTTGTTGTCGGGGCAACTATCGAACGAACAACAACATTATTCATAGGTGCATGTCAGGCATTTTTAAAAAATTGCAAATAGGATAGGCCCAGTCAAAGGCTAGCAACTGTTGGCACTTTAATCGCAACTCCAGAAAATATTTGCCTCTGCGTATAAGTAGTTCGGGTTGATTTCTGGTCATGGTACTTGATTTAATAACCAACTAGCAAATTTGGTTATACCCAGATCTCAATAACACCTTACACAGCGCAATTATCTTCCCTTGTTGTAAAAACCAGATCTTTGATATAATACCCGTGATAAAAGGCTACTTAGATCTCTGATTATCTGTAGGATCCAGCCAAATATATAACAAAACCTTGATTGCAAGTTTCTGAAATAATTCGAAAGGTAGCAAAAAACCCAGTTCGCTGAAAAAATTATCAAAAAATTTACACCCCCAGCGAGCCGACGCTTAGATACTAGCACCACAAAATTTGCGCATGTCTATATATGTTTCCCCTGATTGTAATTAAAGAGGCCAACTAAATCCAATACACCATTTCCGTATTGGGTGCTGGGTATGTTCCGCATACTCATCGGATGGCTTTTCCTCCATGATCAAGGATGGGTGATGAATAGGACCTCGACCCTACCATCTAATCTGATGGTGGTTAGATTCATGATTTTGGTGTTAGGGGGTTGTGCAAAGGGATGAAGGCGATTGGGAAACTTGTTAGAGTTAGACTCTAGTCCCATGGTGTCTAAACTGTGTTTATTAGACTGCAGGTTTCCGCCGCTGATCATACATCTACGGGCAAATTACACTTTAGGATATGTGCACGGAAATGAAGGCTGGAAAACTTAATACGGAACTGACTGACATGGTAGAACGTAGTTTTGGACTTGCGCATAATATGGGAGGCAGGTCACAACTCTGTATCGAACATATATCTCAGGGGATGTAGGTGCTCTATATTTGACTTTGGGAATATCTATAAAAGAAGGCATTTACATGTACATACTAGAGTAGACTTGACGGGAGAGTATTTCCATAATAAATGTATATATTAAAGATACTTGATAAAGACCTTTACATTATTTACATCCAACTGCAATCGCAGCCACATCATAAACGACAAACAGACCATATTCATTATATGTCTGAATATTTAGATAACTAAAGTCGAATAAAACTTCACAGAAGTGAGGACGAAGATTTTGCTCAATCTCTGCTCTGCTATGAGAGATGTACGTTTGTTGAGTGTCACGGTTCGAGGTATAGATGCTGGGGCGATCAAATATACGAAGGTTGTTTATTATTTTCTACACCACAATGTGTGTGTCCGGAGGGCAAGACTGAACACCTGTACGCGGTGTCCTCTACGAACCTGGGAGTGAAATATTCTCCCAAAGCCAAGTTCAGTCAAATTTCGCAATATCAAAGAAGTTGGCCCACGAGGCAAAAATCCAAGTTACTTATCCGCGTCGTTATTTCGCTCCCAACGAGTTTGACTCCTATCTTCGTCTCATCAAGTCTACAAGTACGACCAAGTACATCCTCATCCCGATGACCACACCGCTCTTCGACCTTCTCTGGCCTCAGTTGACCGCCAAATACACGCCCACGCCGATATTTATACCCGACGGAGGAAGTAAAGCGTGGCGCACAAATCTGGGAGATAGTTATTTGAGATGGACTTGAGAGGAATCAGGATAAGTCGACATGATGATACGAAGGAAGGATAAAACCTCGAAGGGCGTGAAATTCCGAATTTTGGCAAGGAGTTTTTCGAATTGGGCTTTGTGCGCGCCAAGACTTCGCTTGCGAGAGTGCAGTTGACACTATAAAAACAAGCAAACGATGGAAGGTGTTGTGGTCCGCCTCCTGGTGGTGTTCTCTGGTATAGTTTGAGTAGCCTGGGCACCTACTCCACTTGGGAAGGAGACACCTCAGATCACATATCGCGCGGAGAAAGGTTGAAAGATGATGGAGGCATGTCTGGATAACCCAGGGTTTTTGAGATGTTCCCCTGGGTGGGTATTCACGGATGAGGGTTGACTTGGGGTGAAGAAAAAGCCACCATAACTTCGCAGTGGTACTTGCAAATGAAATCCGAGGCATGAGTGCTCTTCTTGTAAATTGAGTCATCTATCATACACTTCTCTGATATTGTGTCATAGCTAGATAGCTGCATACGCAATTAAAATCTGATGCAAAAAAAAAAAAAAAAAAAGTGTGTGTCCTAACTCAACTATTTATACACTTATTAGGCTATCTAGAATATTCCTTCCTGTCTGATACTAGCCTCTGTTATGTTTCCCTGATACCAGTTCACAGTCTCAATGCCAGTTGCTAGATTCCTCTAGTCATGTTCAGAATAAACTAGAGTGAAGTTTCGCCTTTCACAGAATTGTCATGGCACGTGATGTTAATCACGTGATACAGGACAAATATCGGCTCACTAGCCGTTACATTGAGAACATCGTAGAGAGGCGCTAAATTGTCGCTCCCTTGGAGTCTAGCTATTCACATTATTTGATCGTAAAGGGAATCCATAATTGGTGGTTCAACTCATAATTATAGACACCAGTGCTGCGTAGTTAGAGAACTGAGAACTCCGTGACAGGCATCCAAGGGATTATGCACAAGGTGCGTCAACAGGGAGTTCTCCTCGGACGCTCTTCTAATCTGCGCTTGCGGGCTACAAAAGTCGCCCGAGCACTTCTTTTGTAGACTCAATCGGAGTCGTTCCCGCCTTTGCAGCGGAAATAAACACCCAACGACGGGAATTCGCTGGATCCTAGGCTCACCTGAAGGAGCCATAGCTTTTAGTAAATGGCTTCATGAAACGAGCTTTTTTGAAGCATGCAACAACAAGACTAACTAGTACCCCAAATTATATGCACTTGGCCTGTATTTGCTAGAGCTAAATTTAGAAGACTTCTGGTCTAGATGATGGATAACTTTCCTTTTCATATATATAACTATCTTCTCTATTGTATTAGAATACAAAAGTCTCAGCTCAAGGGTACTTCTGGCTTTTTTTCGATAGTTCGGGGTGCATGGCAGGTAGGCCTTGGCCCATTTATAACATGTCGGGCTTATTGAAAGGTATCGGCACGTCGGGTAGTTTATGTAGACTGAGCTGGCCAACACGAGACCTTAAGGATGTTTGATTATTCATTTAGGTCCTAGGTCTAACCCGTTATCCCCGAAGAGTCAAGGACACCTTAAGGTTGTTTGTTTGTTTATTTTGTCCTAAGCTAAAGCTATGTTTTCCACATTGGGTCAAGGACAGGCGGAGCCGGCAGGATTCCCTGTAATCTTTCCTACAGCCTAACTCGTTCCAACCTCGTGAATCGCTACCAAAAGTGCAGCTGATTAAACAGAAACGAAAAATCAAGAAAATCAAAACAACTCCGAAAAAACCAGAAGATTCCTCCATAATGGATCCAGTCAATGTGCTCCTCACACATTCCCTCGTCCGTCACACCTTCCAAATGACAAATTTACTCCTTCTATGCTGAGAGCGAAAGATGAGTTAGCAGGCACCTTTGATCCAGCCGGTATCCTGCTAATTGTTAGTGGATGCCCCAGAAGGGGACATCGTCGAGGTTGCTGTGTCCTCAAACTTCTTCTTCAGATCCCAGCACTCCGAAACCTGTTGCCTCAGCCATTGCGACATCCTTCGCCGCGGCGACGATCGCCTCTTCGGCCTTTTTGGCTGCGGCCCTAGCTCGAGCCGCCTCCGCGAACTTCCCTTGCTCAAGGTGGCGTATCCATGCGAGCTGCTCTTTTGTCACCGGCCCAGACTTTCTGGGTCTGACTTTGCAGTCCCGAGAATCCGATCGGTGGGGTCCCCCACAGTTGCGACAATTAGTGAGGGCCTTGCACTCGGCTTCCGAGTGCATGTTGGAGCCGCAGTTCCAGCAGGCTGGAGCGCGGGAGCAACCACGAGTGGCGTGGAAGCCTAAACAGCGTTTGCACTGTTCAATTGATCGACGAGGCTTATGGATGGTAGCCATACCCGAATCGTCGAAAAGGCGGAAGCCCGCACGAGGGGCTTCGTCCCGGTGAAAAAGGGCATGCCAGTTCTGATACGGTGCCCCAGGTCGACATGTCCCATGAGGTCGGGCCTGGATTGGTATCGCGCCGGTCGTACCGAGAATCTTGGCAGAGACCCAGCTAGCATCGACCGCCCTTGTACCGCACACTGTAACTATACTTACAGGTACGTTCGGTATCTGTAAGGCGACAAGATCCGAAGATGCCTCGAGTTTGACGTTATGACTCGCAAGCTTCGAAGAGCCATCTAAAGTCTCTTGTCGTGTTTTTTCGTTCTTTGCTAGCATAGCAAAGCCCGTTCTCACTCGGTGGAGTGAGGTTATTTCTTGGTTAAAGTAGCTGAATGTATACTCTAACTTAGTTCTCACCCTGCTTGTGGACAATTTTCGCCACTGGTGATCCTTTTCAAGGCGAAGGAACAGTCGCTTATCGACTTTCGCCTTGGGGTTTTCTTTTTGTTGGGCTTTGGCCGCAGGTCGCGGCACAGCCTTCACAGTTGGGCCTGCTTTTTGTTGCAGTTCGTTTCTGGCCACCGTGGCCCACGTGCTTTTGACAGGTAGAGCTGGGACGGTGGGTATTGTTTGTCTCCTGGCGTCGGGAGCCCTTGGGAGAGGGTTTGTCGGGCGAGGAGGGAGGACGGGTGGCGTAGTGGCCGGGCCCGTGGCCATGTATTGCGCAGTGGCGGCGCGTAGGTAGACTCTCATGGAGTCTACGAATTGTCTATTTGACCCGTTGGTCAAAGGGAGAAGGGTGGCTTCGACGCCAGAGATGGCGGCGGAGCAGAGGGCCAGGTTTGCCGCTGTTTCGGCGGCGCGTCGTTGTTCAGCTTCGACCAATTGTCGAAGCTCTAGGGAACACTCTGCTTTTGTGGCAGCTTTTGGCTGCGACGTTGATGTTGATGTTGACGCTGCTATGGGTGCAGCGTTTTCCGACGGTTTTGACACGGTCGGAGGTGGTTTGGATGATTCTCCAATCCCGTGGGGGACGGAGGGTGTTTGAGGAATTTCCCCAACAATTTCGACTGACCCGATCATGTCAGTATCGGGTTCAGCGACGGCGGGGAGGGCTTTTTCCTTCCCTTTGATGGAGACCTTGCTCATCTCCGCGCATTTCGGAGACTAGGGAAGGCCAGGTACTTGCTCGAGAGCCCTCGGGTGGACTCTCGTGTTGTCCAACTTGGCGTTGGGACGCTTTTTTCGAACAGGTGGCATGGTGAAAATGCCAGTGACTCGATAACAATTTTTTGATAGAATGCGACGAGCGCGTGAGGGAGGGAGACGGGAAAAAGGTGAAGATTCGAAAATTCGAATTTCAAAGAATTGGCTGTTTGTTTGTTTATTAATTTAGGTCCTAGGCTATACCCGTTATCCCCTAAGGGTCAAAGACCGATGTTCACAGCCAAGATCATATCCCTGATAAGCCAAACTTGATCCCACCGCTTGAACCACTACACAAATAGTAGCTAGTAAAAAATTCGCACTGGTACAAAAATTCAACCTTTAAAAACCAAACTCCTAACCACAAAACTATCCAGCTCTGTAGATTTATCAATCTCTGGTTCGGAAACAAATCTCCTCGACTTGTCTTCCTTCCTGTCATATCATCTGTATGACTAATTTATATTGTCCCCGATGAGATCAGAGGACGAATTTGTAGATGGCAACCCAAAACAGCAGGTTTCCTTCTCAAAGATTTTGAAAAATTCGTGACACTTTGGCCCGAGAAGTTTTTGGATAAAGCCACTATGTGACGATCTCCCTCTGGGTCGACGCGTGACGTGAGCGTGTAGTCGACAGTGAATAAAATGGGTAGGAGTGATCTCCTCCCCACAGGCGCACTCCATTATAGCGTCCAGATTGTTGAAACGGCGATGATGCGCCGCGAAATTGCCATGTCCAGTACGAGCTGCAATCAGATTTCGGAGTAGGAACCTCGAAAGTCCCAGCTCAGGTGGTTTCCTTCGTCGCATGAGCAGGTCGAGCTTGCGATATCGGGGCTGGCAAGCTTCGTTCCACCAATCGTCGAGTAACGCCTGCCGCAGACGATTCATTTGGCCATAAAGAAATGCCAGAGTGATGGATTCTGGATGCATTTCCGGGCTCGGCAGCATTCGTAGGCCAGACCTGGCGGCCGAGTCGGCTTCCAAGTTACCCTGGATTCTTGAGTGCCCGGGAACCCATTTAATTGTCACGCGAGCTAATTTGGACAACTCCCGAAATTTCCGTACTTCATCGTGGCTTGTCGTGGACTTGCCTGTCTCGAGTGCGTTGATTGCCTGCTGACTATGCAGTAGAAGGTTGACTCGTTGCGTCGCGCTCTGGAGTCCCAATGCTGCTTCAAGAGCCTTCCTTGCCCCGGTGATTTCCGCATCCAAAGCCTCACCCCCATGTCTGATGCCACTTCCCGTAAGCAAAGTCTGCCCGTCTCTCTTTAGAACAAAACCCCAAGCAGAGCGTCCATTCCCCTCCGATGAGCCATCCGAGTAGGCACAAATTTCCGACTTCGGCACCTGGTTGATCCATTGCCTACAGATCTCAATTTGTTCTTCCTTAGATCCTGCTTTCGGTAAGTAGGATGTAGGCGGCAGTGTTTCCGCTTGCTCTGCTTTTGGTAATTGTCGGTACACCCGCTGGACTCGTGACATTATTACTTCAGGAACCGAAGTCCCTCTATTTCTCTTCTTATATTTCCGCGTGCCGATATTTGGGCACACAGCCGCACGAATCCTCAGCGGGTGGTGGTTATCCAGAATTTTGAGCCTATCTGACAGTCGAAGTCGATTACCCTCCAGTATGATTTTCCCTGGTGGGGTTCCTCCTTCTCTGTGCAGTACAACGTTTGCTGTCGTCCTCATTACCGGGAGTACAGCTCAAAGTCCCATCAAGACAACCTTGTCGATCATACCACTTAGATGTGCTGTTAGTGGGGTTGTCATGCTTTTTCTCGTCGGGCGTCTGAGGCCAGGCCACCAGATTTCCGCACCGAATGTCGCAATAGGAACCACACACATGTCGACTGCTCGAATAAGTGCTCCTGGAGCGGCTCCTCGGAGAGCAGTGTTGAAGCGGCGCAGGCTCTGTGCAACTTTCAAGGCTTTACCGCACCAAGTTGTTACGTGGTGCTTAAAGGTCAGCCGGGGATCTAGGTGGACACCCAACCAGCGAACATATTCGGCCGGCTCGATAAGGGTTCCATTGACATAGATTCCTTTCGCAGGCTCGCGGCACCGTGCTGGAAATTGGATTACTTAAGACTTACTTGTGTCGAAAGCAACCGCATTTTTTCCCGCCAAATCCAGGAGATCGTCGACTTCACTCTGGGCCGCAGCGGCGGATTCCGTTATGGTACGGCCAAATCCGATGATTCCGAAGTCGTCGGCGTAGCTGAACCTCATACCTGGCTTTCCGCTTCGCATTGGCTCTGCCATGTAAAGAAGAAAAGGGAGTGGGGATATCGGTAAGCCCTGGGGGACTCCACAGCTTAGCTGTCGTTGAGCGGTCACTCCTCCCGAGTGACGAACTTGGACCATTCGATGCGCTAGAAACGATGTCGTCCACTTGAGGATCGAGTCTGGCCAACCTTGCTCCTGCATCCTTCTCACCAGACGGTTATGGAGAACTGCGTCGAAGGCACCTTGAACTTCCAGGGTTACAAATGTAGCCGTCCACTTTTGGGAGCTTGCCTCTTCAATGTCGTGTACCATACAGGAGACGAGATCGATTGCTGAGCGTTTTGGGAGCGCGCCAAATTGCTGTTGTCCCGTTACATCAAAGATCACAGCGAGATGCGCCATACGCTTAGCCAAGAGCCTTTCTAGACCTTTACCTAGGCAAGAAAGAAGGGCGATAGGCCTCCATCCTTTGACTGTCGTTGGGTCTCGATTAGGTTTCGGGACAAGAACGACCTCAGCCAGCTTGAAGCAGGATGGATGAATGCCGATCCTCACGCAGGCTTGGAAGAGTTGAGCGACGTACGGTCCGATTGTGTTCCAGCAAGCCGCTAGCAGCTCAACTGAGATTCCGTCTGCTCCAGGGGCTGTGTTACCACAGCCGATTGTGCAGTGTCTAACTTCTTTCTCGGAGATATCTTCATTCCACTGGATTCGGTTGCTGCTTGTCGCTGTGCACGGTGGCAAGTCGTCTGACGCCTGATGTCGGGCAAGAAGCTCATCGCGAAGCATTGTGGCTCGCTCTAAAGGGTCCGAGATGAGGGTTCCATTATGATTGAGTGGTGGTGGGATGCTAGCCTGTCGTGGACTGGCCTTTCTCAGTAGCTTGAACACATCGCTCGGCGACTTCATCGCTTCGACCTGTTGCTTCTGGTATTCTTTTTTGGCAGCTCGGAGAACTGATCGAAGCTTTTTCGCGCAGATACCCCGTTGGGGAGAGGATAAGGTCGCTTGATATTCAGCGCGTGCTACCCTGCATGCCGGGGTCCACCAAGGTGCTGATTTTCCGCTGCTTGCTCTGGCTCGGGTTCCTGTCGCATTAATAGCGGCTTTAATTTGGAAGCAGAGTTCATGTGCGTATTCTTCAACTTTTTCGATAGTGTCTAGGGCTGAAGGCGGCTTGATCCATCTGGCAGTGAAGGCAGCAAATTTTGGAAGATTTTTCTTCGTCACTCGGAGCTTGGGGATCCCAGACTTCATACTTGCAGCTCGAATCGGAATTTGTCCTCGGATAGGGAGATGATCGCTGGTTACGCATTCACTTCGAACCACCCATGCTCGCGCGCCATTGATGTTAGTCCAGACTAGATCCAAGGTGTTGCCAGCTTTGTGCGTGGGCTCCCCAATGATGAGACAGGATAGATGGTGATGTTGCGCCCATCTATCAATTTCCTCTCCTTGTCCGTGGATTCGGGTGGTGCTCGGTTGCCAGGCCCAGTACACTGCGTTGAAATCCCCCGCCGCAACAGAATTTGGCGGTGGATTCCAGTTGATTAGAGGCTGAACAGCCTGTGGGTCGTTGGGCGCTTTGTAGACGTTGAGGAACGTGATTCCATTGACCACGACCCAGCAATAGTCCGCCGTAGGCATGGCACAGGGAAAGATCTGCGTTGCCTTAATTTCACTGTCGTTTTTCCGAGTGTAGGTCACCGCCCTCGGCCTTGACTGATCCTCACCACGGGGAATATGACAATCATATCCCGGATGAGTCTTTGTTGACTTGCTCTGTTTTTTCCACAGAGGTTCCTGAACAAGCAATACATCGACTCCCAGCTCAAAAGCTCGGGCGAGCGCGATGTCCTGTGTGGGGTCTCCCCCTCCTACATTTATCGACATGAAATTTAAGGTAGGAGGGAGGCGAAAAGGGGCCCGTGGGGCGCCCTTCATAAGCTTTCATCACGATTCACGTCCTCTGTAACCTTGGTTACAGGAGGCGATGAATCGGTCATCAGCACTTCGAAGCAGTTGCTGGACTTGAAGCTCGTCTGAGCTATTTTTGCCTTTTCAGAGGCTGCTGAAACTGCGGCTTCAGCGCGTCTGACAGCTGATTTTGCTCGTACAACTGCAGCAAATTCCCGTTGACTCGCCTGCCTGATTGCCTCGAGGTTCTCTTTGGATGCTGGTCCAGACTTTGTAGGACGAGCTAGACAGTCACGACTGTCCGATCGGTGGGGGCCCCCACAGTTGCGGCACTTTGTATGTGCCTTACACTCTGCGGAGGAGTGCGTCGTTGACGTGCAGTTCCAGCAAGCTGGGGCACGTGAGCAACCTCGAGAGCCGTGGAATTGCAGGCATCGTTTGCACTGGCTTATTGCCTGTTTAGGCTGGTGACGAACTGCAATTCCAGAGTCGTCAAAAAGTCGGAAGCCCTGCCGAGGGGCAGACGCTCTCTCGAAGTGAGCTATCCAAGTTTGGTAAGGAGCTCCTACTCGCCCCTTTCCGAGTGGACGGACACGTACCGGAACCGCCTTGGTGGTTCGAGTTATTTCTTCTGCCACCATCTCCTCAGTGACTGTGACCTTGCCCATAAGTGTGTATAGGGCCACTGGAACCGTTGCGATTCGAAGGGCAGCCAGATCCGAGGCTGTCTCCAACTTAGCCTCAACCCTGCTGAATGATTCTGCAGCGTTTAAGAGGAGCTGGCGTGCTTCTTCATTTTTGGCTTTCATAGCGAAGCCGGTGGGAACACGATACACATGTTCAATATTGGAGGATGGAACCTCCACCAATTTAGTCACGGCATCTCTCACGCCAGCTGGCGAAAGAGCGCGCCATGCATGCTCCTCTCCGAGGCGAAGAAACAGACGAACATCTTTTGGCTTTGCAGTCACAGGTCTTGCTTGTTTCTTGACCTGTACTGCTGGGTTTGGGGCGACTCGAACAGTCTTCGCTGGAGCGATTGACTTTTGGGGAGAGCCCCGGGCGACTGTTGCCCAGGTCGATTTGGCCTGGGTGACTTGGCGTTGTAGCTCCTGACTGTTCATCGGAGTTCTTTCTTTGGCCTTGGTTATAGGACAACTCATGTTTTCCTGGCAGCTTGGGCGCTGTGGAAGGATTGGGAGGGCCGCACTGGGTCCCGACTTCATGAATTGAGCAATGGCTGCTCGAAGATATATTTTCATCGAGTCGATGAACGGATCGCTCGACTCTTCTGAGTATAGGGAGACCGCGGTCTCGACAGCATTGATCGCAGCAGTGCTGATCATTATATTTTTTGCTGCTTGAGCTGCCCTGCGCTCTTCAGCTTCAATCATTGCTTGTAGTTCCGGGGGGCAGCCATTGATTTTTTGTTTCCTGCTTTCGCTGCAGGAAGGTTGTTGTTTTTCAGTCGCCACTGATGAGGGTTTGCTGGCGATCTGAGCAGGTGTGGCTTGATTAGCCTTATTCACCTCTGGAATTGCTGCCTTCTTGACAGCAGGAGCAGCAATCTTCTTTGATGTTGAAATGACGGAGGTCAAAGGGACCACATCATCATTTTTCTGAGCGACATTCCATCTGGATTTGTCGAGACCCTCGATTATGTATTGGTCGATGACCATATCGCCCATTTCCACGTCTGGGTTTGTTGAGTCTGAGTCTTCCTGGAAGACTCTCAATCTTTCGGTCATCTCTGACTCCATCTTGTCTTGATCTATCGTATCGATCGATAGATTTCTTGCATCTAGGCGGTGTTGCAACCTGATTTTAATTTTCGCCATGGCTTTGTGCTGGCGCGTGGGGCGAATGATTTTCGTATGACCCGTCGCCATTTCGGAGACTCAGGGTCTTGCGACTATGATGATGATGAAATTAGCTTGTGAAACTATGCATTGAAGGGTTGAAGGGATGGATAGGTAAATTTTTCATCGATTTCAAAAAAATTGTGTGTGTTGTGAGCTAGCACGACGTCAAATAATTATAGAAAAAAACAGGGAGTTCTCCGGATCAGCAGAATTTCCGTAATATTTCTCGAGCCCATAATTTCGGGAGGCCCCACCCGTCTCGCTCGAGGTTGTTTCTTGTACATATAAGGATGGTCTCCCTCATCTGATCCGCAGAGACCTGTGATAAACTCTCTTGATTATCTATAAAGTTACATGACTCTGATGGCGACACTTGCAAGAGAGTTGATTTGTCGTGAATCTGGAGGTCAAATTCGAAATTGAAGTCGGGACAGGGAGTATCTATCCTAGAGGCAAAAGGATGCCAGAAGTGTGATTCAATGACCTGTTAGGGTAATCATTTTGCGTGCAAGGATAAACCATAGTTTCTTTGTCTTGATACTGGCCAGACCAGTGACCGTCTCCACTCTTGTGGCGAACTTTACACGAGTGGAGCAAGACTAGATCGGCTTAACTATCTATGGCCACGGTGGGTGGTTTGTAGTGGGGTTCAATGGGGCACAAATTCGCTCCAGGGGCCTAACCCCTGGTAGCGTCTCACGGTCTCTTATGGATGGCAAAAGTAAAATTGTTAAAATGACTGGGGTTAGATCCCTGTACATATTGCCTTAACTGGTATGATCTTCATGCAGGCCCATATCTAGTTACTCGACTAGTTATGCAAGCAAGGGGCACTATCCAATGACATTCCGTAAAAGTCTAAATTATGGGGATGGTTTTGAACTCAATGGGAAAAGTACAATAGTCCTCAGTTGAAATTCAAAATTGAAAAACGTCAGTTGATAGTCTCTAAAAATGCACATCTATTTCAAAAATTATTGCTCTGTATTACAAAAGTCTACATCGAAGCCCTCAGTATGGCTCGCAACTGAAATGAAAGCGTACTACATGTTTTGTGTGTCTTCTCCATCCTAATACTTTGTGTACCCTCCATTTGCCTTTATCACTGCTACACATCTTTCGTGCATGCTGCCAACTAGTGACAATAGCTCCTCAGAAGGTATAGAGTCCCATGCGGCCTGCAGCAATGTTTTCAACGTGGCAGAGCGCACAAGCCTGACCCCATTTATCTCAGGACTATTTACCTGAATGTGGTTTTTTAAGATATTCCACAATGACTCGATCGGGTTCAGGTCCGGAGAGTAAGGTGGCCATCTAATAGGCGTTATTCCAACTTCACGCAGCGCCCCAATTGTTGAGTACGCATTATGAAATGGTACGTTGACGTGCATGTATAGAATTTCTGGATTTTCCTAGTGAAATTGATTCAAAAGTGGCAAAATCCTTTCACAAAAGGATGAGGACTTTATTGATCCCCAATCCTTCTCCCGGACTAGGAATGGGCCTTTTTGTGATCCGTAAAATGATCCCCAAAACATCCAGCTGTTCCCATGAGCATGGCGAGCCACAATACAAGTCTCATCAAACTCATCATCAGGCTAAACTCTGCTGTTAGTACAAGGAAGATTTAGATAGAATTTAAACGTACTTTTCTTGTGACACGAGGTTTCATATGAGGAATCACCCGATACTCAGGTTTCTTCAGTCCATAATATGCGACTCCATAGTTCATCGCTCCAATCTAAATGTAATTGGGCGAACTCCAATCTTTTCTGCTTGTTCACCGCGCTTAACGGAGGCTTCTTCCGAGTAATGCATCTGCTGTAACCTCTTTTTTTGAGTGAATGAGAAATTAGACGTTCACTGCATCCCCAGTGGCTGAAGGGCCCCATGGCTAGTTCTAAATAGCACATCTGTCGATTTTCAGGAGACTCCCGGACGAAAGCCTCAAGCTCATCAACTTGTTCCGCGCTTAATTTTGGTAAGGGTCCTTTGCGAGACATAGGATTCTCAGTCTCTCGAGCACACGCAAGTTGTACTTGTCTTATTGTGAAGCCAAGTTTGTCGGATATATTTTGAAGTGTCAAGCCAAGTCTTCTTATTGCTCTTATTTCTATACATTGATCGCGAGTTAGATGCTTGCGAACTTTAGTTTCTGAAGCAGACTTTTCGAGAGACATTGTTTGCTAGAATAGAGGATGAATTGATAGTGGTGGGAAGTTTCAGTGATCGTGTAGGCTTGGCAGCCAAAAATGTCGTTGAAAATGTGTTTTTCTAAGCGATTATTAGAAGAAGACGATTGGACCATACTTCATGGCGAGCGGGGTAAGGAGGAGAGACATACTAACCTATTACGAGCTAGCCCAACTGCACCTACAGGGCTAATCCCTTCAACGACCCAGTTTGAAGTTTTACCTTTTGGAACCTAGAGGCACTGTACAGCTCCCCTCAAACAGTACCACCCCTCTCAAGTCCTCATTGGTTCATACACTAAAAGGAGCCCTTTGCCCTTCATTATCTCCCCTCTCCAGCCAACGAAAAGATGGCCATTTGCGGGTGTATGGCAGCCGGGAAAAATCGCAAAAACCACTGGGTGCGGAGCTCTCCTAATACCGACATTAGGACTAAATCCGAAGACATAGTGATACTTCTGAAGCGTTCGAAGATACCAGCCAGCTGGGCGCTGCAGAATTGTGGGTAATCCGGAGAATTCACTCTCTGCCTTTCTAGACTCCTTCCAACTAATTCCCGAAGGTCGCGCTGAAATGTCAGAAAAGTCTTGACAGAGCGTGATTGCTGTACGGTAGCTTAGCCTAGCTTCTTTTGTGCCGTTCAGGGCGCTGGGGAGTGCCGTTGACTCATCGACAAGAGAAGCCCTCCTGGCTAATTAGTCGAAATCTTAGTCTCGGCGCCCACACAAAATCTATAGTTGAAAATCCCTCGAAAATGTCAGTCCCAGCTTGGTCTTCAGAGACCTCTTTCCACTCTCGCTCCACATTTCAGCCGCCTGTCCTTCCTCAAGATGTATAACCCCATTAGAGCAGCAGTCCCCCATAAACAAGACCCCAACTTTGTATTTTTCGACTTGATTTCCTCCTTGCGGGTATAAATAGCGTCGTAAATTTGTAGTGAGTGATGGCCGGTGATGAATGAGGCAAGCTCCTGTTTGCAATTGGGGTGACGCCTTTATCGATCGGCGAGGCGAGATGACATGTGGCTAGATCGGGGTTGAAGACTCAGAAGATGATGATGAGTGCTGCATGATTGAGAAGTCGTCAAATGGAGATATGCATGTGTTTGCTTTCGACTTCGATTCGGATGCGATTCTTCTTGGCTATCCCAGATATGCAGAGCATAATAAGCGAGTACACCGGCACCACTGGAAGGTGAAGAATTCGTCTTTGCCGGCACATTTGTGCAGTTTTGCTACTTGACTCTATAGCATATTTACAAGAGTTCAAAGGTATTCGAATTCTAAATTACAACCCCATCAACTTACCTTGGCCTTGGATTCGAGCATGCGGCTGTAATATTTCCAGACATTAGTATCTAGTCGGTTCCCTTATACGCGTCCACCTCAGCCTAAAATCCTGCTGGCATACTCTCAATGAGTCCCACAAGATGTTCGGGAGACACTGAATTCCATGCAATCGATAAAAAAAACTATTTTCACGCAATATATTTGCGAGTCGATAGACCTCCAATTCTTCTCCAAAAATACACAGGAGCCGTTTTATGATCCTGCTAAAAAACCTCAGAACATCCAGCCAACCATGTACTTAGTTTTTTTCCCCAACACAATCAGCATTGTATTCTTGGGTAGTCTAGCTCAAAATGTCAGAACATTAAGTTACCTTCTTTTTAAATGGAATATAGGAACACTTCTTGCTACCCATTCCCTGGAATTTCTTTCATATTTTGCCAAATTTGATCTGTGTTAGAATTTAGAATAATTGGGGCTGTCAAGTATGCTACGTTGTTGAGACATACGTGACTGCAAATTCTGTACTTAGTTTCACTTCGGTAGTTACTTGAATCAGTGCGTTCTACAACCTCAATGACTGAGGGGTCATTATTTCTTTAATAATCTGTCCATAAAACTTACGTCCAGTCTTCAAATTTCCAATGGAGATGAGCTTCGTCTCAATCTCTGCATATTGCCATAGTTTTTTGAGATGCTGGAGGCTTAAGATGAGCTAAATGTCGTAGATACTCTCTTCTCCAAGGTCTTTTTTGTATTTCTCACTCGCTGACACCAAAGTATCTAAAGGGGTCAGAGGCGATTTCTAGGAATGTTTGGCGGCGGATTTCAGGTTGAGACTCAATTTGAGATAAAATCTGATTGACATCATCTGCTTTCAGTGTCGGAGATAATCCTTTTCTCTTTTTGGGGGAGACAGTTCCGCGGCGCAGTAAATAGCTAACTTGTCCCCGAGAAATTACTAGTTGCGCGACAATTTGAGTCTGATTTTATCCAGCTTCATGGAGCCCATGAATCTAAAGGATTCTTTAATATTCATTGGTTAGTATTTAGTTCTTCGACTTTCTAAAATGTTTTGATCTCTGGATAATTAATTGAATCGAGGTGTGGAAGGTGGGGTCTGAGGTGAGTTCATCTGCAAAATAAAGATAGTAATGAGTAAAGCCATGTGTCTGGTGAACAAACAACTTTGCTTTAGAGTGATCAAATTCTTTTCATCAGTCAAGCACAAGATGAAAAGAGGGGGACTATTCTCAACACCTGTCAGTGGTATCCCCTACGAACTTCCAGCTCTAACTGTAGAGTGTGCAGAGCCGAGATTGAGCAACAAAGTCCTCACTTCAACGAGGATCCCCAATCTCTTACGCGGTCTGTATCGTCTTCATCTCTCAACACATTCCCCTATCCCCATTATCATGAAGCTAACCACGATCAGGTCAGATGATGGATTGGATCAAGTCGGCCTCGACTGTTACAAAGGGAGATATAGATGAATATGCGCACCTCATGTGGTCCCGGTGTCTAGGCCTCGCCTGGCTGGGGCTACAGGATTTTTGAGACTTTTTCCCGCGCACGCAGTTTCAATTGTGTTGAAATTAAACTTAGAATATGCAGAACTCTTCGAGTGATCACGGAGAAATAACGAAGTATATTCTTCAAAGGGTATCCGTAGATGTGAATTATGTTTATAGTAAAGGCTTGATCGAAACTCTTGATCTTTACTAAAGGATATGAGACTGTCTATATACATTGATTTCTGACAATGACATGGGCTAGAGTATAATGCCTCATTACGGGATACAACGGGACAAACTACAGATCTGATACCAGTTACGCGTACTCTTGTCGCAGTCTCGAATATCAGACGTAACAAAAGATGATGGTGTAACTAGTAGCGGATAGGCGACCCCCGACAATCTTGATGGACACATACTGAAACCACACGCACGGGGAGTGTCTAGGTTGGTTTCGCAACACATTGCTAGCATTTTTTTTGGGTAGAAGGTTCCGTGGAAAAGGTGGCCGAATTCCACGGATAAATACTGAGCTGAATGGCTACTCATCACGGGCAATATATCAATGATCTTTCAAGAAACATAAGAGGCAATTAGCACTGTACAAGGTGTGGCCTGGATCAGAGAGGAGCCCAACGTGCTAGATAGTCTATGACTCAAATAGTACAATAAAAACACACACACTACTCATCTTCGATCGTTACCAGCTTTGGTGAGGTCTCGGTGGTGGGAGTGTTATTCCAACACGTATTCAGAACATAATGATTCTACCTAAGCGAGCTAGATCATAGATAGATAATTAGATGTGGCTTAAAAGCTGATAACTGTAACCAAAATATAGGCTCAGTAAAACCAAAAACCTCCTTGATCCTAACCTTTTATCTCTGATCCTGAAATCCCCAATATTTTACGATTCATACAGTACTGACTTGACGGTGAACGTTCACTTATATCATTCTAGATACCCCCAGGAACTTTAATAGTCTCAAGCTACCCTCGACCAATTTAAAGCGATTTTATCACCGAACATATCAGTAGAGATACGACGGATCCTAGGTCTAGCTCTCCCAAGGTGAGCTTATCATCATCTGATGACTGCTGGGGCTGGTCATGGAAACTTCTCCAAGTATCACGAAATATTTTACCATGAAGGAATAGATTGTAGGTGCAAATGTGGCCGAAAAAGACGCCCATGGCATTTTTCGGAATGCCGGATAGCGCTAAAACAATGGCAAAGAACAAAGAAAAAGCGCCAAGTAGATGGACACAATTAGGGAAGAAGAGATGGATGGTATTCTATAGATTTCTTACCATGACTAAAAGGCTGTCATAAAAGCTTTCACTTGGAGTTCGGAAATAAAAATTTATAGGGTAAACTTGTAGCTTTTCTCTAACTTCCTCCCTTCCTGCCATGTATATCTTCCAATCAACAAAGATCTCATATGCAATGAAAGCTAATAAAATATATGGAAACTTTATTTAGACGACCAATAGTATTAAAAAATAATTAAGCCCTGATCAAAGCTTCACATAAGTGTATAGTCATTCAGTATCGAATCAGAATGACCTAATAAGCTAGTGTTAAGTATCAAAACAATGACTAGGTTCCGAAGATCTATCCATGAGGCAACTAGGGTTAGAATTATCGTTGGAACTGTAGTACTATGCTGAGAATAACGTAATGATATTATCAGATGAATGTCATTTGCATTAATTATGAAAAAATATACCGTAAATATGGATATTATCGAGTTTGTTCTTTGTCTGACACAGTCTATACTCTCACCCTAAAATTTACTGTTCCACGCGTTGATCTGACGCGAGAAGTAGATACGTACTGAAAATACCCGGTTCATGTAGTTTCTTAAGTTCATGGTAAGAGTTGAGAGCGGAGAATGCTGATTTATATACACTGTCACAGAAGCTTTTGCCATTCATCTCAACTGCAAATATTTTCTATTTCGAGATTGTATCATTGCAGGGCTCCCACCTACTGGAGAACAATTAAGTAAACCTTTATCCACGTGCCGTTTAGAAGTGGGCAGAAAGCTGTTTCAACACCCATTTCTCAACTATCTATGAACATAGCATTACCCTACCCATACATACGTTGCTGATTATATGTATTGGGCTGGAAATTTTATTTCAAGCAAGTATTATAGCCAAGCCTTATCCAAGACATAGTGGTCATGCACATTAATTTACTTCTCCACAATAGCATCACAGCTTGGATCTGAACTGTAAACTAAGCTATTATAATATTAGATTTAACATATGTCTTAAATAGCCTCAAATGGGTTAGTAATTTTTTGATACTTGAGACGAGCAAAAAATAACTTTCTCACTAAGATCGGGTGAAAATTTGGTTAGTTTGTCCACCTAATATTTGGAAGAATAAAACGAGGGAGACGTTAAAGCCCTAGAATATTAATGAGATCAAACATCTTTTCTGGAGACACACCTCAAAATTTGAAATTCCAATTATCAAGAGACGAAATAAATATCCTCATCAAAAATTATCCCAGCTGTCCCCACCAGCATCCATTCGATGAGTCTCAAGATAACGAGTCTCAAGTAAATCTTTGTTGCTAATATGGCTACCATCGAAATTTCGATCAAAATTCTTGAGGATTTTATTCTCCTGACCTTCTTTACCTCGTCTCAAGCCCAATGAAAATGATTCTTCGACCATCTTCCGATAATTGAGATTTTCGGTCTGCCAGCTATCGTTTCGTTCATTACCACATCGAATTGCAGATTTTGCATTTGGATTAATGAAGGCTTCCATTCGTACGGTACCAAAGGCATCGGGGGAGCTACGGTTTGTACTCGTTGAAGTCTTGGGATCTACATTGCTTAATGAGAAGACTTGCTCATTATGTTGGTTATGTGCAAGTTGCAAAGAGTTCGCCCATGCGGGCTGTGAAGGCTCAAGAGGTGGATATCTGGCTCGGTACGAGTATATATTTTTTTCGTCTGGAGAAACAAGTGAAGTCGAGATATCGTGAGTACCATTGCCAGAGGGTTTAAAACTCCGGTAAGTGGATTTGTTTAGGGTAAGTGGACCAGTATTAGAGCGCTTGCGATGATGAGATCTGAAGGAGTTAACGGTATTTGTCACAGCAAACTGTGAGGCAGAACGATCAGAAAACCTTGGAACTATTGGTGCATCAGCGGCAATAGAATCGTCGCTAAGATTTTCACGGGACGCAAACTCTGAAGCCTGATGAGCAAGAGTAGAAGCTACACCTGATCTAGATGTAACAGCCGATTTACTTTTGGCAACACGGATAGAGTCCCGTATCCTCGCTTTACGACGTTGCATTTGAGGAGACGTTTCGAGCCTAGTAGGTTGCGTGGACGTAGTATGTACCGGTGCTAGAGAAATGCTTCCGGGAGCTGATTGTGAGTCAGCCAGAAATGAAAGTGCAGTCAACCATATGTAGTGGCGCTCCTTAGTAGTAGCTGTAAATTTAAGAGCCCGAGTCGGAGTGAGAATAAGGATAGAGCGATTGAAAAGAGTTATTCCCTTTGTGCTGTTATTTCCATCTTTAACATCTAGGACTGATTGAATTATCACTATTTAAAATATGTTAGGATATAAACGATTGAAGTATAACTAGACCTACATTTCCTTCCGCTCTTCCCCATCAGTGCTGGCCCTGATACAGGCTGTCTTGAGCTCCACATAACTGCACGTTCATATGGTGCCAGCCAAACCCATCTCTTATGTCGTATCCCATTAGAACAATCAGAAACAAGATTTGGTTCATTGACTCCCATTGACTTACGACGAACATACTTATACATCCACTCACCAACCATGGTTTGAGCTATGGCACCAACCACGGAAATTGGCTTATTTGAGTTGGCAACTCCACTGTCAATGGAGTCAAAGCTCCTGCTAGTATTTCTTGATAAGCTTTCCTGGTTATGAGATGCATAACGCACGCTGTTACCCAGTCGGGATGCATGCATTTCATCGTGGGGTATTGGTGGCATCAATGGGCTCTTAAAATCTGATGTAGATCTTGAAATTGGTTGCGGTACCCCCAGCGAGTTACTCTCTCCAATATAATCGGTGGCCCTGGGTATTGCGGCAGCTGATTGAACTCTACGAATGCTACCAATCCTAAGATGGCTTCTGCTCTGGCGCGTCCTATCAAGACGTTCAAAGTTATCTCGGTCAAGGGTTGGAGACGCAACACATAACCGTCGAGAGCTTTGCCGTGCAGGAATGGGAAATGGTGGTTCTGCAAGTAGCCCAGTCAGACTTGGTGAACGGGAACGAATACTTTGGATAGACAAGTCTGATTGGGAAAGGTTAGAGTGATATCTATTGTCATAAATTTTGATTTCGGAGCTAGGTACTGAAGGATTCCCGAGGTAATTCGTACATATTGTTTCATCGAGATGCTTAGCTATACTATCAACATCCGGCTTTTTGACAGCGAGAGATTCAGTAACTTTGGCTACTTCATGAATTTGATTATTTTTCTGCGCCATGTCCTTCTCACAAATCTGATCTCCACGGCAGTTCACTGTGGAGTAAGGAAGCTTACTATGCCTATCACTGTGGTTGATATTATCCAGTTTTTCACCCGAGTGTGTCTCATGGTGATTTTCACAAGAGCTGTTTGACGGCTCGGGATGGTGTGGTTTTAGCTCTGATTTTGATAAAATATTTCCAGTCGTGCGGTGATGACTTCGGATGGGAGGTTTAGGTGAGTTCAAGATAAATTGACTCGAGTGCGTTTGGATTGGAGGAGAACTTATACCGCTCACAGGTTTAGCATGATTAGGATTAAAATTGACACGTTTGTCTATCCTTATTTCTTCTGTTTGCACGGAAATCGATCTTGCTGCTATTGCTAGTGGGATACAAACCTGAAGACCAGCATCTCGAAACTGTTGAGGGAGTAAACGCTCGTTAGGGGTACCAGGCGACGATATAGGAGGATGCAACTGAATTGAAGGAATCACTATTGGAGGCGGGCTGCCTTTTTTTTGTGGAATAGATTCAGGAAAGTCTTTTTGTGTGTGGCTAACCTTCATCTCTATATTAGATGATTCGAGCTGATCTGTTTGTGTAAAGCCGACCTTCGTCTGTATGTGAGATGATTGGAGCGGATCTGTTTGTGTAGAACTGACCCTCATCTCTAAATGAGTTGATTCTGGCGGATCTGTTTGCGTAGAGCTGACCTTCATCTCTACATGAGGCGATTCAAGCGGATCTGTTTGTGTGGAGCTGACCTTAGTCTTTTTATGATGTGATGTTTGTGTGGATGGATCTCGAAATTCTGAGGGATCATTTTTTGTAAACCTTCTGGATGAAATGCTATCAGGTTGTGTAGACTCCAGTACGGAAGTTGTTGTCGGGATTTTAGTACTTGCATTTGCTGGTTTTATCTCATCTCCGGCATCTTCACACAAGCTACCTTCAAGCCTCCTGACTAAAATTCGTGCGCGAGCGCAACTATTAGACCGTCGGACACTGTCAGATATCATGGCCCCTTTTTTATGAATTTGTGAGAAAGCTTGCCGATTTACTTGGGCTCTCTCTACGGAAACCCTAGACGTGGCGCTCTCATTATCTACACAGGTGTTAACTAGATGGAGAATCGCATCGTCATTTTCATCATCGTCATCATCAATTAATTCCAACTCATCGGCTAAGGTCAAAGCCGAAGCCTTGTGTCTAACCAAACTATTTGTACCATCTAAGATAGAGTGGCTGACACTGTTTGTAATACTCATCGTACGAAGACTCTCTGTTTCGCTCACATATTCGTGATGTGGCTGATTATCATCCTGATTCCCATTATCGCCGGTCTGATTGCCCTTATTTATGGCTTCGTACACCGCGATTTCTTCTAGAGCTTTAATTAATCGGTTTTCAGATGCGTGAAGCTTATATTCCATTTTGCGTCTTTCTTCCTCCCATGAATCCTTGTCTCGCGCCCATAGAGTATGAGTTCGTTCATCGTTTTCTTTTTGATTCCTTAGCTTCTTTTGTGCAATCTCTAATCGACGTTTAACTTCCGTTGCCGACTCTTCCACATCATTTTTTTCTCTTTGCAGTTCTGCAAGGGCTAATGAAGAGCCATCCTCGAGCAGATCTAGCTTCCGCTTCAATAAATAATTTTCCTTGGAAATGGTTGTCATCCCTGACTCATATGCTTCATGTTCCCTCCTAGTTTCGTGGAGAGTGGCCTCGAGGCTTTCGATGAGCTTGGTCTTATCTTCTTGGTCCCTGCGAAGGCTTAAGATTTCAGATACAAGATTAGCATGAAGAGAAGGCGTGAAGCTAAGGCGATCAACCATGGGTAAGCTGTTTATGGTTAACATAGAAAATATATCTGACCATTGGGAAAATTACTATTCTTTCTTACTAGATTCTGAACATCTATTTTGCCTTGCGTGCTCGAGACGGGGTGAGGGTGGTGGAGGTGAGCTCGAATTTCGGGGTATTCGACCCCGGATTGAGTGGGGTGTATCAGAAGGAGTTGGAAGAGAGGCATGAGCAGCAGCCGCATATTCGTCTTCAGTTTCCCAAGCTGTCATGATGAGTAGAATGCTGAACCAATAAAATATAGCATATAGGAACTAAGATATACTTTTTAATGTGAAAGGTTGCTAAGCCTAGATCTTAGCAGCTTATATGAGCAATTTGAAGCAACAGGTTTGTCTTGAAATTTTGCAGGAGTTTGATAGCCTTCATATGGTGAATTTCAATAAACAAGCCCTTATTTTTGTTCTAGAGGGTCTTGAATGAATTGAGACAGGTGCTTTGTTGCATACGGATGAACATACAGGAAAACAATAAACAGCGGGATTTTCTCAGAGAATAGGACTGTTTACCTAAACTAGTAACATTTCAGAAGAATACGAGGTCTGTACTTAAGGTAACATGTACGTTTTTGCGTTGTGAACTGCCTCGACTCAGGCTGAAAAAGTATGTTGCCAAGCTTGCAGTGTAAGTCCCGACTCGCAAGTGGTAGACTAGGTCGAAAAAGATGGTTGCGAGAGGGACTTGAGGCGATCGGTCTACCTGTAAAACAATATCTTCAGGGCTGGCTACGGCTGGCAGTTTGGATCATATGGATCCTATGTAGAAAGAGCGCATTAGCGATGTTAACTCGTGGTTCGAAGTGCCTAGTACCCTCGAGATCACAGTGACAAGTCACACTTCTTAACCGTCTTATTTGTTTATGACTAACTTGATACTTGTATTCTTACACAAAACTTAAAGGCGCTTATCAAATATTTATCCACTCAGGCCCTAAGATGTGTGTTTGGATTCTTTGTAGCCTAATTAATATCATATCATTGTGTCATTGTCATATCGACATCTCAAGAGTTGGGTTGACATTTAAATTAACAGGGCAGTAACTTCCGATTGAAATTGATCGTAAAATCACCTTTAAGGTTTTTGCTGCTTAA
This sequence comes from Blumeria graminis f. sp. triticale, assembly GCA_905067625.1. Classification (NCBI taxonomy): domain Eukaryota; kingdom Fungi; phylum Ascomycota; class Leotiomycetes; order Helotiales; family Erysiphaceae; genus Blumeria; species Blumeria graminis. The sequence continues at coordinate 1,563,840 of LR898471.1, read as the reverse complement.
GCTGCTCTAGTTCAGCAATTCTGGCGTGTGCTATTGAGGAGGTGGATCTGTTTTACCAAAATGGTAGATACATCGGAGAGTAAGTACTTAATCATTCCTTCTGTAACAAAATGAACTACACATGATGATCTTTGCTTGAAAGTCGAAATGTTCTAAACAGAGTCGTACACCAGCCCAGGGATCTTCAATTACTCCTTGCTAGGATGGCTGGTCGGAGCGGATAGATCAATGTAGATCGGGCCAACGGGCTGCAAGCTGCGTGATGTGAAAATCATGCGAATGGGAAGATGCGCTGTTATTTGGCAAGGAACAGTAATAAAACTGGGCTATACATGCGCTACTCCGACATCTTTTTGTAGTCAACATACTACTAGCCCACGATTAATGGGCCAAGCCAGGGGCAACAAATTGAACTGCTTCAAGGCGTTTAGTCTTGCGGTTAAACTATATTCCGCTCTTACCCGGATGCTATTAGTGGGTAGATGACACTTCCAGTGATAAACCACATTGGATGATCATCTATATAAACAAAAGCTTATTTTACATTATCCAGTCCTGCGTGTAAAAAGGCAGAAATGTAGTGGGTCCCCATGATCTCGGTGCCAATATTTTGATTTAACTCCATCACTTTTCCACCTGACTCACGATTATGAAAATTAGAGCTACGGCGCATTTCTAGTTCCCGCCAACTGTGGTGTTTCTGGCCAATACCCTCATTACATCGTAACAGAGGAGATATTGACTGGCATTTTTTGCCCATATTTGAACCCTTGGATGTTTGAGGGTCAGAATTAGCCGACGTAAGACTTGAAATCGTCATGCTCATCCCGTGCTAGACCCAGGAGGCATGCTGACATTCCCGTTAGGAGAAATTGGGACAAAGCACTAGCCGGGATTCTGAGGGCTTACCCCAAATTCTTTATGTTAATATGGGGTGTGCTTCGACTATCTCCTTCGCAAAGTCATTAGATGGAAGCTAGGATCTGCTTCTTGACAGTTGCATCACAGAATTTCTCTCCAAAACTGGTAGAGCCGGCCAACGTGCCCCCTGCATCGCTCAACACCTGGACAGACCAAAATGCAACATGTAGATATTTACGCCGTTGACACGTGGGATCACATCTCTTTCAATATGCTTCGTCCATTGATTTTCACTAGAGCCATAAAGCTATCATCATCAAAAAATTAGGGAGTCTCTTTTATCCCTAATAACCGTAATCCTATCAACTAATCAATGCGAAACCATAAACATATTGGTAGAGCAAACCTAATGGGCACTTTCCATGTAACTTTTGGTTCAGCCTTCCACCCCACAAGGCTGTTCTAAATTACTGCGTGGCCGACAACCCGACTTATCAAGGAGGACGAAGGCCGAACACCTGTCAGTGGTGTCCTCTACGAACCTGGGAGTGAAATATTCTCCCAGAGCCGAGATTCAGTCACGAAAAAGGGTGGGATAATTTTTTTTGATGGATTTTTGACTTGAAAGAGTTGCACTCGATGTTTTGGTCGAAAAATCAGTCGACAGAGATTTCAAAGCCGGAACAACGTCGAACAAAAAGTCATCACCACCAACATCCGATTCGCGAATGGACCTAGGTCTATCTGGGAGTCGTATTCAAACATCCGACATCTCTTAAACTCCTTTTATACTTCGACGAAGCATATCTCAATCAATCCTACACCTGCGACCTACCTCCATACCCGTCCGATCACCTACCTACACACGCTCTAATGAGGAAAGTCATGATGGAAACGGGACTTGAACAAAGGAGGAAGAAGAGGGAAGACACACCGAGGGGATTACACAAATCCCCAATGACGAAAACAAGCCGATGGAACGATATGGAGATGCAAAGCTAGAGCAACGACAAGATCTTGGACGGCATTTATATTTCGGAGTCAATGAGGATGCCAAGGGCTCGGGCGCGTGGTGGCCGAGGCTGAGGAGGAAATTGCGCTACGGCGTGTATACAGCGGGTTTCTAGACGGCTAGGCTTGGTATGATTCAACACATAGGTGAAGTCTGAGGTGGTCATGTCATTAAAGTGGGACGAGGTTTATCTGTACTTCACGGTAGTTAACCTGATCCGGCCCAACCCTCCTCGTGCTTAAGCTCCAATAGGAGTGCAACGGTAGTCATGTAACCTAGCACGTTAATGAACAAAAAAAACCCCCCTCGACTAATCAAAACTTCGCACTTAAACGACTCAATCTCTGTCCATGTTTCCCCTGTCGAAATCCAATACTCACCACAAATTCTACAAAGTTGGGATTGAGCACTACACACACCAGGACAACTTTAGTTATTAACAACCCTACGCCATTCCCTACTATCCATAAATCCATAAAATTACTAGAAAGTTGGGCTTGGCTAATTTTCAACATTAACTCTCTGCCGGGACTTATCTGTCATTTCAAGATTCTTTCCGATTTTTCCTAAACTGTGAATCGTGGATGGTACCAAAAAAAGACTAGGGATGCTGCGAGCCCTTCTATTAGGTATTCAAAAACCTGTAGCAACCGTCTTGCCGCATCCTTGAAATCTTCACACTCGTAGCTATGTCCTTGGACTCAGGCGCAAGGTTGGTATTAGGGGAGCTTAGGACCCAGTGGATTTGGCTAGCTTTCCTAGCTCCTAGACGCCTGTAAATGACTTTAATTTTGCTGGTTAGAGAGAGTAGATGGCAAGGGCAAAATAACCACACGAACTTATGATGAAAGGAAGCTGCAAACGATAGACAGGAGAGGTTATGCTACGCGAGGAGTTGGTTTCCCTAGACTGTGTGTAGAGAGGACCTGAATATTCTGCATATTCGCTGATGGAGAGAGGGCGACATGAAAGAACTACAAGTTAATCATCTGATATTTTTCACCCGAAATCGATGAATTATTTATTTTTACTCGTTTATTAGTTCCAACAGATCAAAAAATATGTTAATCCCATGAAACATGTATCTTACTTCTTATCCCTTGTTGAATATATTGCTCAATGGAACGGGCGCAATACTCCTTAATGGAAAAAAGGGGATGACTGAAGGAAATGCATGATCAGCATACTATGAAAAGAGTAGGAGGTATGCGCTTTAAGTAACAAATTCTCATTCGAGCTCAAAGGGACGATATATCTGATAATGGCGTATTCTGGGCATAGGAACACCTCAATAAAACTCTTGTACCGGCGCCACACTGTAGCTTATGTATCCTTTGGTACACTTGAACGCTACCTTAACGTTCATTGCAACCCCAAACGACAGAAAATTTCGTGTTGGAAACATAGATGAATAAAGTATCCACAAGTTCTGAACTCTGTGCCTCTCAATCTGCAACGCGCTTCACCTCAATCATATATAGGAGGACTTGGTCATAGTTTTCAACAAGCTGCTAAAGCTAGTAAATGCATGTATACACTGACTTCAAACTTTCTACAATAGATATTTGGATTAAATCTATGGTGGCAGCTACAGTAGAGGTGCGAGGCTTCTTGACATGTCGGTCTCCTATATGGGTTGTAACTAAATTCTTTTTATTTTGCAAAATTATTTCAAGTTAGTTATTTCAGTTATTATCTACTTCTATTCTTGAATTGCCTACAGTTATTTTTGCTACACAATAGGACTGCTGACTTTTGTAACTAAATCTAGGTATATAGTAATGTGTTGGAATTGGTCAAGAATCTCCAGCTCTTTATACTCCATAAAAGCGGTTAACGGTTGCGAATGAGGGCGTAGTAATTTTATTGGCTCTTTTTAACAGATGTAACATATTGATTTTTGGAGAGTTGATATCTTCTTTTAATTTTATTTGCCCTCTCTCCATCAGCGAATATGCAGAATATTCAGGTCCTCTCTACACACAGTCTAGGGAAACCAACTCCTCGCGTAGCATAACCTCTCCTGTCTATCGTTTGCAGCTTCCTTTCATCATAAGTTCGTGTGGTTATTTTGCCCTTGCCATCTACTCTCTCTAACCAGCAAAATTAAAGTCATTTACAGGCGTCTAGGAGCTAGGAAAGCTAGCCAAATCCACTGGGTCCTAAGCTCCCCTAATACCAACCTTGCGCCTGAGTCCAAGGACATAGCTACGAGTGTGAAGATTTCAAGGATGCGGCAAGACGGTTGCTACAGGTTTTTGAATACCTAATAGAAGGGCTCGCAGCATCCCTAGTCTTTTTTTGGTACCATCCACGATTCACAGTTTAGGAAAAATCGGAAAGAATCTTGAAATGACAGATAAGTCCCGGCAGAGAGTTAATGTTGAAAATTAGCCAAGCCCAACTTTCTAGTAATTTTATGGATTTATGGATAGTAGGGAATGGCGTAGGGTTGTTAATAACTAAAGTTTTACTTTTCTTTGATTTTTCTAGTTCTCTAAGGTGTTCCGAATTCCCTGGGTCGAATGACCGAGGCATATCGTGTACTAGTGTTTGGTATGAAGGATGGGCTATTTGTGCTGTAGCTGCCAGCTTCGTCGTCCACTCTTTTCTCCTCTCCATCATTTCTTTGGCTTCTTGGCCCGCGTAGTACACCTTCACATGTCCATTTGACATCTGTCTAGCTCCGACAATTTCGTTGCTACCAATCTTCTTTACTAGCTCTTCGCTGGAGAGCTTTGCGACTTCTCTCTTCTCATTTTCATCTAATATTCTTATCGTAGTACCTGCAACTTCAGGCCTGCTTGCTATCTTTGCCCACGATTGTTCTCGTCCTTGGATCGCGCCTTGGGGCTGCGCGATAGATGCTTTAATTGACTTTATTTCCTGTAAGATCTTAGCTATCTCTGTGTTTTCATTGTTAGCCTTTAGGGCTGTGTGAGTGGTCGCGTCGCCAAGTCCTTCAATTACGCGTATTGCTTCATTAATAATCTTCTTGTATGCTCTGGTTGAGAGCTCATCTCCTTCAACTGCTTTCTTGAACCTCTTTCAGGCTGTATCAGTATCTTGGGCTGTGTTCGACGCGTCGTGTCCCGCTTTTGGGGCCGTATGGGACTTTCTACTGTGAGAATCCTTAATAGGATTACTCTCCATCACTGTTAGGGTATGGCTGCAACTTTACGGGATTAAAATCGATGGTGGCAGATTTTTCAAAATGATGATGTTTTTTCCATATTATTATTATTATTATTATTATTATTATTATTATTATTATTATTATTATTATTATTATTATTATTATTATTATTATTATTATTATTATTATTATTATTATTATTATTATTATTATTGAATTGAATTGAATTAGTCTCGTTTAACGTCCTATGCGGTATCTATATACAGAACCATGAAGACGGTAAGCCGCTTTGGTAAGGGAAAAAGCTTTCAACAAACAAAACCCGATGTCCTGCCACTTTGAACCGACCCGGCTTTATGCTGAGGACGTTCCTTTCAACCGCAATTATGTAAACTTTCCTCGAAATTCGTTAACTCCCCCTTCGATCAGACTAACGTTATGAAAAATTGAAAAGAGAAGGCACCTCCTCACTCGGCGTTGGTCTTCGAAGTGTTCGAAGAGTTGGCCCCGATGGTGGTGCTGTCGTGGCGGGGATTGTTGGTGCCACTGGGGCTTCGACTACCTTGCGTGGTCGTCCCGGCCCTCTTTTGAGTACTTCAGCCTTTTTACTGGTGACCAAAGTGAATCCTTGATCATCAGTCGTTTCGACTGTTCGCATTGGCGCCACCGTAGGTTTCTCGTTCCATATTTCCGCCGTCCTCGATAATAGCTCCATCCGAGCCTTCTCCACACTTCCCTTGTAGACCTGGTAGGTCCGACACGCTGCTTTCTGCCACGAACGGTGCTCCTTGCCGCAGTTCGCACAAGAAACCCTTTTCCTCGGACAGTCCCGAGTTTGGTGAGCGCCAGCGCACTCACCGCACCTGGCTGCCTTTCCACACGACGCCTGCGTGTGTCCCCACTGGCTGCAGTTGTAACACTGCTTTGGCTGTGACCGTGGTGACCACACCTGCGCGGTGTAGAGCATGGCGTTCATCACAAGGCCGTTTCGAACCACTTCCGTCTGCATTGCCTCCGATGGGAGGCTTACCACTATTGATCCACGAGTGCGGCCATTTTTCTTTGACCGCTGGTGTTCCTTTCCGTCATGTAACCACCTTATACGACTTATCACTAAGCCTGGAATCCTTGCCTTTGTTGCCGTCTCTATCTCCCTGATGATAGCAAAATTATTGGCATCTCTGCCCCCTTCAATTCGTGTCCGCAATGGGACACCGTCTACCTCGACTGGAAAATCTTGCCGTAGAATTTTGAAGTCCGTTGGTTGTCGCATGTTGAGCGCTACGTCTCTCTGGGACGCCGACTGGACGAACACCTCAGTGTCGTTGCTTCGCATTTGGCGAATCGCGTATGCGCCTTTAATGTGTTGTTGTGCTTTTGTAAGCAGCTCTTGTGGCTGCAAGTTTTGTGCGCCGTCAATTCTTATTCTGACCGCCGTTTTCGCCATTTGCGGAGCTACGACCGACGCGTAACTCCTTTGTGTCGGCGCGCCCGAAACAACTGCTGGTGCAGCTTTCCGAGCGGGATCCGCGAGGCTTTTCTTTACGACTTCCTCTAAAGCCATCATCCTCTCCTCGATAGGAGACTTCTTCTGGGACATTTCCGTCCAGGCCCTTTTGTGCGCGTTGAAGGCCTTGACGGCCTCGTTCACGTCCTCCATTGAGGGTAGGTCCTCCTCATCCACCTCTCCCATCACGATTAGTCTGACCTTTTTCAATAGTTTCCCTAGGATTTCAAGGTTCTTATCCTTTGGAGCTGTTTGCGCTCCGCTGCCGTTATTTGTTGGTGCCATTGTCGCATTTTGCGACGCGTCGAATCCGCTGGATTTACCCACACCAGCACCCACACTCGCCATGTTGGAGCACGGAAAGCGAAAAGATGGGAGGAGGGTAATAAAGATGTAAAAATAAGAATCACGATGTCAAATTGATGATACGGGCAGCGTGGAAGGCTGCGCAGCTTTCTGGCAAAAATGATGTTTTCCTTGAATATTGATGTTTTTTTATTATTATTATTATTATTATTATTATTATTATTATTATTATTATTATTATTATTATTATTATTATTATTATTATTATTATTATTATTATTATTATTATTATTATTATTATTATTATTATTATTATTATTATTATTATTATTATTATTATTATTATTATTATTATTATTATTATTATTATTATTATTATTATTATTATTATTATTATTATTATTATTATTATTATTATTTGAATTTGATTTCATTGTCCTGATTTGGCGCCTTAAGGCCCATGCAGGTGACTATAAACCTAAAACTATTTATTTACATGAGGGGGAAACCATTACGATAAAAACCCCCTCCCCCTTTAAAATTTTATACCTGTAGTTCTTCGTTACCTACAGTAAGTGCAAATGGCCGTTAGTCCGAAATAGAACTAGCTAAAGTATACCTCGCCATCCTTTCCCTGCCCTCGCGTGCCGAAAAGTGATGGCTGTGGTCTTGATTTCGACCCCGATGGCGCAAATAAATGTTGTGATGGGGCTGGGACCTGAACTTGTTTGCGCGGGCGTCCCGGCCCTCTCTTGAAGCCTTCTGGCTTTTGGTTGGTCACTAGCGTGAATCCATGGTCGTCTGGTATGTTAGCAGTATTTAGTTGAGGTAACTCCGTTAGTGTTTCGCTCTCCCTTCTTAGTTCGGCCGTTCTCTCCATGAGTCCATACCGTGCCCGCTGAACATTGGCCTTGTATGCCGCGAAGCTTGGACACGCCCCCTTCTGCCACGATAAATGGGCCTTGCCACAGTTGCAGCAAAGTACCGACTTCTTCGGACAGTCCCTGGTCTGATGGGTGCCCGCGCACCCTCCACATTTCCTTGCCTTGTTGCAGGAAGCTTGGGTGTGCCCCCATTGGCTGCAGTTGAAGCACTGCTTGACTTGTGCCCGGGGTGACCAGAGCTGGGCCGTGTATAGCATTGAGTCCATTACAATGCCATTTCGAATCAATTCACGTTGTAGAGCCTCGGTCGGTAAGCTCGCAATAACTGACCCTCGAGTATGGCCATTTTCCTTCACCCAGGTGTGTTCCTTCCCGTCATAGAGCCACCTCACCCTGTTGATTTGTATTCCCGGAATCCTTGCTTTTGTCTCCGTCGTCATTTTATATATTGCCACGCTGTTGTTGGCATTCTTTCCTCCGTGAATTACTGTCCCCAGTGGGACTCCCAAGATTTCAACAGGGTAATCCTGCTTTAGGACGCAGAACTCCTTGGGCTGCGCCATCCTCAAGGCAGCGTCTCTCTGCGAGACCGACTGCACGAACACCTCAGTATCATTGCTCCTTAATTGCCTTACGGCGTATGCCCCATTTATATGTAGTTTTGCCTTGTTAAGCAGCTCTGCCGGCTGCATCTTGTTGGCTCCTTCTACTCGAATCCGTACTGCCGCTTTGGTTGCTGGCGGCGCGACGATCGAGGCGTACGTGGGTCGCCCTCCCATTAGTTGCGCTGGTGGTGGTGCAGTCTTGCAGACCGGCTTTTCGAGACTCTCCTTTACGACCTTCTCTAAGGCCAACATTCGATCTTCCATTGGGTTAGCCGTCAGCTTCGATCGGAACATCTTGGCGTGGGCTACGAAGGCATCAAGTACCTCATCTATTTCGACCATTGGTGTCGCAGATTTATCAGTTCCTGCAATCGCCAGTCTATCTCTGACCCTGTTTAAGTAATAAGCCACTGTTTTTAGTTTCTCCAATTTCATGCCAGTAGAAGTCGCGAGAGATTCTACAAGCATTATTGCGGCTGTTCCGCTATCCGTTGGTGGTGGTGGTGGTGCCGTGAAAATTTTTCCAGCCGTGAAATCCACCTTTCCTGTCCCCCAACTCGCCATGCCGAAGCGCAACGAAAAAAATTCGAGGAATCAAGTAAGAGTGATTGATTGAGATGAATGCAATAATTAAAACGATGATATAACGTTCGTGGAACGTGGTGCCGCTTTTGACCAAATGATGATTATTATTATTATTATTATTATTATTATTATTATTATTATTATTATTATTATTATTATTATTATTATTATTATTATTATTATTATTATATTATTATTATTATTATTATTATTATTATTATTATTATTATTATTATTATTATTATTATTATTATTATTATTATTATTATTATTATTATTATTATTATTATTATTATTATTATTATTATTATTATTATTATTATTATTATTATTATTATTATTATTATTATTATTATTATTATTATTATTATTATTATTATTATTATTATTATTATTATTATTATTATTATTATTATTATTATTATTATTATTATTATTATTATTATTATTATTATTATTATTATTATTATTATTATTATTATTATTATTATTATTATTATTATTATTATTATTATTATTATTATTATTATTATTATTATTATTATTATTATTATTATTATTATTATTATTATTATTATTATTATTATTATTATTATTATTATTATTATTATTATTATTATTATTATTATTATTATTATTATTATTATTATTATTATTATTATTATTATTATTATTATTATTATTATTATTATTATTATTATTATTATTATTATTATTATTATTATTATTATTATTATTATTATTATTGAATTGAATTGAATTTGATCTAGTTTAACGTCCTATGCGGTATCTACATACAGAACCATGAAGACGGTAAGCCATGTAAAATAGGGAACAAGCTTTCAAGCAACAAAACCCATAGTTCCGCCGCGACGGCACAGCCCAGCTTAATGCTGAGGCTGTCCCTTTGTTCCATTCAATTTTGTATCACCCCAAATGTTAACTCCTCTATCGCCCCGATCCCTATTCAGCTGAAGTTCGGAAGATTTCTTACACCATCCTGCTCTCCCCTTTTTGATGACGGAATTGTTGGAACTGCCGGTGTCATGGCCCTTAATGTGTTTAAAACTGCTGTTGAGTCTGCGATCACCTTTCGTGGACGTCCTGGTCCCCTCTTCTGGGGTTCAACCTTGCGATTAGTAACCAGTGTAAATCCTTGATCGTCGGTGGTCGCTGATGCTGTTTGCGATACAATTATGGGACTGGTTTCCCTTCGAATTTCCGCCGTTCGTTCCAGAAGCTCGAAGCGGGCTTTCTGAACACTCCCCTTGTAGGCTTGAAATGTTCGACATGACGCTCTCTGCCACGAACGATGTTCCTTGCCACAGTTGACGCAAGAAACTCTTTTCCTAGGACAGTCCCGGGTTTGGTGAGCACCTGCGCACTCACCGCACCTAGCTGCCTTTCCGCATGACGCCTGCGTATGTCCCCATTGACTACAGTTGTAGCATTGCTTTGCTTGCGCCCTCGGGGACCACACCTGCGCTGAGTATAGCATGGCATTAATGACGATGCCATGTCGAACAACTTGTTTCTGCAAGACCTCCGTGGGAAGACTCAGAACAATTGAGCCCCTTGTGCGGCCATTTGTCTTGGCCCGCTCGATCTCCTTTCCGTCGTGCATCCATCTTATTTTATTGATCTTTAAACCTGGAATTCGTACTGCTGTAGACGATTCCATCTCCCGTATCAAAGTTGTGTTGTTGGCATATTTGCCTCCTTCAATTTTCGTCCTCAACGGGACTCCGTACACTTCCACTGGAAAATCTTGCCTTAGGACTTGAAAGTCCTCTATTTCTGCCATGTTGAGAGCCACGTCTCTCTGGGTCGCTGACTGAACAAACACCTCGGTGTCATTGCTCCGCATTTGTCGCACTGCGTATGCCCCTGGTATGTGTTTTTGTGCCCTCATTAGCAGCTGTGCTGGCTGCATGTCTTTTGCTCCCTCGACGCGTATTCGAACCGCTGTTTTGGCCATTGGCGGCGCTGCCACCGACGCGTATGTTCTTGGGGCCGGCGGCCCAGAAATTATTGGAGCCGCGTTGCGAGCGGGCTCCGCGAGACTCTTCTTGACTGCTTCTTCAAGAGCCAACATCCTTTCTTCGATCGGAGATTTCATCGTCTGCATCTCCTTCCAAGCCTTGTTGTGTGCGTTGAAGGCCCTGACGGCCTCCGCGATGTCTTCCGTGGTGATGGTAATGCCATCGTCGTCTTCGTCTGAATAAAGTGTCCTGAGCTTTTTTAGTAATAGCCTTAGGATATTGAGATTCTTATCTGGAGGAACTGTTGACGCTCCGCTGCCTTGAGATTGTTTGGCCATTGTCGCGATTTGCGACGCGTCGGGACCGCTGGATCCCATCGAACCGGCACCAGCACCCACCATGTTGTGGCACAGTAGATTTGGGGACGGAAATGGGGTAAGATTGATGAATAAATGCGATTTACGAAGTCAATTTGATGAAAGAGGCAGCGTGGAGTGCTGCGCAGCTTTTCGTGAAAAATGATGTTCCATTATTATTATTATTATTATTATTATTATTATTATTATTATTATTATTATTATTATTATTATTATTATTATTATTATTATTATTATTATTATTATTATTATTATTATTATTATTATTATTATTATTATTATTATTATTATTATTATTATTATTATTATTATTATTATTATTATTATTATTATTATTATTATTATTATATTATTATTATTATTATTATTATTATTATTATTATTATTATTATTATTATTATTATTATTTATTATTATTATTATTATTATTATTATTATTATTATTATTATTATTATTATTATTATTATTATTATTATTATTATTATTATTATTATTATTATTATTATTATTATTATTATTATTATTATTATTATTATTATTATTATTATTATTATTATTATTATTATTATTATTATTATTATTATTATTATTATTATTATTATTATTATTATTATTATTATTATTATTATTATTATTATTATTATTATTATTATTATTATTATTATTATTATTATTATTATTATTATTATTATTATTATTATTATTATTATTATTATTATTATTATTATTATTATTATTATTATTATTATTATTATTATTATTATTATTATTATTATTATTATTATTATTATCATTATTTCATTTTTTTGTCCTGTCTGAGTCTTTGACTATGTAGGACTTGCAGGTCCTCTCTGCCTACAGGCCATGGACACCTTTACCTGTAGTATATCCCCTCCTATACCTCCTATACCTCCCATACAGCTCCCCTCAAACAGTACCACCCCTCTCAAGTCCTCATTGGTTCATACACTAAAAGGAGCCCTTTGCCCTTCATTATCTCCCTTCTCCAGCCAACGAAAAGATGGCCATTTGCGGGTGTATGGCAGCCGGGAAAAATCGCAAAAACCACTGGGTGCGGAGCTCTCTTAATACCGACATTAGGACTAAATCCGAAGACATAGTGATACTTCTGAAGCGTTCGAAGATACCAGCCAGCTGGGCGCTGCAGAATTGTGGGTAATCCGGAGAATTCACTCTCTGCCTTTCTAGACTCCTTCCAACTAATTCCCGAAGGTCGCGCTGAAATGTCAGAAAAGTCTTGACAGAGCGTGATTGCTGTACGGTAGCTTAGCCTAGCTTCTTTTGTGCCGTTCAGGGCGCTGGGGAGTGCCGTTGACTCATCGACAAGAGAAGCCCTCCTGGCTAATTAGTCGAAATCTTAGTCTCGGCGCCCACACAAAATCTATAGTTGAAAATCCCTCGAAAATGTCAGTCCCAGCTTGGTCTTCAGAGACCTCTTTCCACTCTCGCTCCACATTTCAGCCGCCTGTCCTTCCTCAAGATGTATAACCCCATTAGAGCAGCAGTCCCCCATAAACAAGACCCCAACTTTGTATTTTTCGACTTGATTTCCTCCTTGCGGGTATAAATAGCGTCGTAAATTTGTAGTGAGTGATGGCCGGTGATGAATGAGGCAAGCTCCTGTTTGCAATTGGGGTGACGCCTTTATCGATCGGCGAGGCGAGATGACATGTGGCTAGATCGGGGTTGAGGACTCAGAAGATGATGGTGAGTGCTGTATGATTGAGAAGTCGTCAAATGGAGATATGCATGTGTTTGCTTTCGACTTCGATTCGGAAGCCCATTTGGGCTTTAGATAAGACGGTCATAAGCCCGTTGTTAGATAGACGTTAAATACTAAACAAACAAATAATTCGAGAAATTTTCACATTGCCCATTTTCACCCTTATATCCGCCTCACCTAGTGGCAAACAAATCCATAGAAATTGTTTGCCATCGGCGGCATCCAAAATGCCTCCGACGAGAGAAACGCACCAAAGCGCGATTAGCGGCATTATCAAAGATCGCGTCAACAAACCATACGGATGGAACGGCGCAATACGAGATCACGCCATAACCAAGCTAACGAGCAGAGGACTCGAGATTAGTGAGAAAAATATGAACGTCATTGCGGCCACGCTCCAAGCGAAGGACAACTATGTCCCCGAGGTAGAGATGGTGGATACTGAAGTCGAGAAGTTAAAAACTCTTTGAGACTCGAAATGGGCTTTCTCCATCCCTAAAGACGCAGAAATAAACCCAAAGCTCGGAGGGCAAGACTGAACACCTGTACGCGGTGTCCTCTACGAACCTGGGAGTGAAATATTCTCCCAGAGCCAAGTTCAGTCAAATTTCGCAATATCAAAGAAGTTGGCCCACGAGGCAAAAATCCAAATTACTTATCCACGTCGTTGTTTCGCTCCCAACGAGTTTGACTCCTATCTTCGTCTCATCAAGTCTACAAGTACGACCAAGTACATCCTCATCCCGATGACCACACCGCTCTTCGACCTTCTCTGGCCTCAGTTGACCGCCAAATACACGCCCACGCCGATATTTATACCCGACGGAGGAAGTAAAGCGTGGCGCACAAATCTGGGAGATAGTTATTTGAGATGGACTTGAGAGGAATCAGGATAAGTCGACATGATGATACGAAGGAAGGATAAAACCTCGAAGGGCGTGAAATTCCGAATTTTGGCAAGGAGTTTTTCGAATTGGGCTTTGTGCGCGCCAAGACTTCGCTTGCGAGAGTGCAGTTGACACTATAAAAACAAGCAAACGATGGAAGGTGTTGTGGTCCGCCTCCTGGTGGTGTTCTCTGGTATAGTTTGAGTAGCCTGGGCACCTACTCCACTTGGGAAGGAGACACCTCAGATCACATATCGCGCGGAGAAAGGTTGAAAGATGATGGAGGCATGTCTGGATAACCCAGGGTTTTTGAGATGTTCCCCTGGGTGGGTATTCACGGATGAGGGTTGACTTGGGGTGAAGAAAAAGCCACCATAACTTCGCAGTGGTACTTGCAAATGAAATCCGAGGCATGAGTGCTCTTCTTGTAAATTGAGTCATCTATCATACACTTCTCTGATATTGTGTCATAGCTAGATAGCTGCATACGCAATTAAAATCTGATGCAAAAAAAAAAAAAAAAAAAAAAACCCCAAAGCTCGCAGATACCTACAGTAAAACCGTCGCCGCACCCGAAAAGCGCGCCACGGTTCCAGCACTTCCGCGACCTGTAGAAGTGGGGCCCTCAAAAGGGGCAGAGATAAAAACCAACAAGGCATCAGGTACCGAGAGCCTACCTCGAGTCCCACTGGTTCCATCGTCAGAAGTGGCTACCATAGTAGACTCATACCCCCCGGAACTGCTTGTAATGATAGAATCGGAGGAGCGCCGGGCAACGCGGAAATCCGCACAATTTACCATCTACTCAACGGCTATTGATGGTATTAAGGCGTTCCTTGCACCACTTTCCACAGGCGAAAACAAGAATTTGGTAGAATCTATCAAAGTCTACCTACGAGCAGCAATTGCACGATTTGTGGTTGCTGGGGCGAGCACAACTCCACTAATCTTCACACATCGACCAACAGTCGTGACTTAAACTGCCACCGTCACACCAGTGGCCGTTCAACAAACCATCGCAACTGCAGTTGCATCGCCCCCGTCCAGAAGCACCTGGGCCACTGTTAACCGTGCTGGTCTCCATAAGACAAGTGCACAGACTCCCGCGAAAAATAACTCGGGCGCAGCTGCTCCGGCTGCTAGAAAGCTAGAGAAGAAAGTAGTGATATCGACGTCGCAAGACGATCAACTCTTTCTACGACTTGATGAAACCACGAGTGGAGACACCTCTCTCCAGCTGGCATTCGCGAAGCAGTCGCGAAACAGACAAAATTCACCCCTGCCGACGTTGACCAAGTTCAACGCGTCCCTACTGGTTTTGTCATCCGTGCCAAAAATGCGGACGCAAAAACCCGACTGCTCAAGACCTCCAGTACCTTCGTACAATTGGAGGCAAAACTAGAACCTCCATGTGATCTAATTTTCCTCCGGACCGCTACTGTTCCAGTCGCAGTTTTCGGCTCCGAAGGACGAATAGAAGTCACTACCGAAATGGTGGCTGCGGAGATCTTCAGAGTCACCAACTGCGCTCCAGAACGAGTAAGGATTCACGGAAAAACCAAGCTCGGGGCTCCCTACAGGTCTTGAGTGGCTCTATTCCCCAGGGACGCCAGCCCAAAGCCTGGCTCCAGGCTCTTCGACGACTCAGGAGTAGCCACAATCCAACGAATACGACCTCCCATACAACAATGTAAGCGTGACGAAACCAGGCTGGTTGTAGTGTACTTTTAGAAATATTAGACTATATGAAGAGAAAAGTACCACAACTAGGGGTAATGACTATTTGTACATCCTTCCAGCTCATCCAGTACGTACTCCGTTGGTGAGAATGACATATTACTCCGCCACTGCCCGTCGTCATCTTTGCCATCTAGCTAACTCTCTCACTTGGCAATTCTAATTTGCCGTCTCACATTCCTTTCTAGCTCCAATGTAATGTGGCCATGTGAAACTTAGTCGCTTAATACAAGATAAAATGTAACACTCTCCCAATACGTCCCCAAACTCCACTTAGGTCTCCACCTAAGCTAAACCACGATCAAACCGTAACAAAAAGGACGAGCAATTCTTGAAACATATTCAGGTGCCCATTTAGAACCTGATCCATCAGCCTGCCGATTTTCATCAGGCAAGTTTTATAAACTCAGATTCGGTCCAATATAGAGGGAATTACACACGAAACGACAAGTTGTCATCTACACCACAGAGGCAGAGTACCTTGTGACAACAAAAACATGGCCTCAACTTCAACGACTGAATTCCTCATTACAAGAATTGAATATCACTGTGACGGCTGTCAAGCCTAAGGGTTCCCGTAGCCTACGCTGTCTAGCGCAGGCAATTATACGAAGGGAGGTTCCTGGGAAGATCTTGGATGACAGGGAACCCAGATGATTCACATTGAGCCTTTTTGAAACCTACTGAGAGTTCATGAGGGTTACAGAAGTATCAAGGATCTACAGGCGATTGTCGGAGAGTCTGAGTTGACAAGTCATAGAGAGAACCTTATCGAGGAGGGGTATTTCAGTCTGTATATAAAGGTAGTCATTAAGTACAGAAATTCTCTCTTCAGAGAATTATAATTAAAATATTGTACCTACAACATTGCTCATGCATTTTGTAATGAAACCGTGACAATCACGAACCTTTTGGAGGAAGCTGAATGTACTGCGTTATACGTCGACAACCAATCAGTCATTTCACTGAACAAAATTACGATAACCACAAGCAGTCAATGTATATCACCCTCATAACTTTCTACTGCCAAAGAATAGTATCAGGAATGAAATATCATAGTGTCATATGTCCAGTCCGCGAGCCAGCTAGCTGACAGAATAACAAAAGTCAAATCTTTGTCTTTATAAACTAACATCCATATCCAGGTATCATGGTCGTTACTAACAAGGGGAGTGTTATGATATGAGACAACGAGGTAGTTGAGGCTAGGTCATCGCGTGTGGCTCAAGGCCACAGCAGATATCACTAGTGTACTAGTTAGGCGAGCATGTACATAGTTTCATTTGGGTTGGATGGTGCAGTGGTACACCATCCGGGCCGTTCTCCCAAGTAGATACTGGGTAGCTTGAACACCTACCCCATTCGAGACAGGAGAAAGCTGGTTCGAATCCAGTCAGACCCACACACCACTCTCTCTCGCGGTGATATCGTACTTGTGGGATGATGAAAGTACACTCGGATAGCCACAGGTTTTTCACGCTTTTCCCTGTGGTGGTTATGCACGGAAGAGATTATACGCCGTAAGGGTTAACTCGAGTGGTATCTGCAAATGAAATCTGAGTGTGAGTGTTCTAATCGTCTAATTGAGTCATCCTACTTAAAGTACATATCTTCCGATTAAAACCTGCATGGGCCTCAAGGCGCCAAATCAGGTAAAATGAACTATATACATATTTAGACAGTTTCATAGATGTACCCACAATAAATGGATACAGGTTTAGTCTTATATTTTCTGTCCATATACCTACAGCACAATATTGTATGAATCTATTCACAATCAACAACTAATTATAACATCATCCACTCCTCATCACTCCGCAATGTGACTTCCGCATAGCTCATAACCACAACAGTTAGGGGACTTCTCTTCTCCGCATGTGCAGGTTAGAATGGCGTTTTCATGCTGAAACTGTCGGTGGTAGTCCGCGAAGTCGCCGTGACCGGACCGTGAAGCTAGTAGATGTCCTAATGCGCGTCGCCCAAGCGTCAATTTATGGGCATGTGTCTAAAAACAAACTGTGTAGTACTACAAGTGACATTATTTGCCTGTCACGTGGCACACATATATTTAATATCTGAATAAATGCGGGATTCAAAACAATTATTTTATTAAATCTTGGTTTCTATTTAGTCCTAGAACTGTAAAGATTGACCACATCACACCACACCACACCAAAACCTTTATCTACTCTATGAAGCGTTCTTTCCAAACCATGAACTCCTTACCAGCCGTACAAATTCTCCAGAATCTGACCCTCGCATTATAATTTCTCTTATTGATTAGATTAACGGAAGTGAACTGATACCTAGTTCCGTCGATTAAGAACTTACTTCGCTATTATATGAAAGATATTCAAGTGGTGAAGTTAATTTATAGTCACATGATATGGGGGAGGAGTTGCAGAAACTAACTGCCTTGAAATCCTGGCTCTCATTATGGAATACAATTCGTTGATTCCTTCTGATGGTCTGCGCGAAAGTCCACAACAGTTTGTTTTTTAAGATCATAGATGTTCGTGCATATACCATGTCAGACTCGAATGTTCAGCCTTCGCAAGCTCGTTGGCGTTTGGAGCGCCATCGACATATGATCGCTTGACTATTTTCGCCCGATTAGGGCGGCTTGCATCAGATATAACTACTTGGCAGCGCTTGCGATGCTCAAATAGATCAACATCATGTGTCCGACTGGTTAGAAAGTGAATAATATGTACTTTTCTAGTCTGTCCATATCGGACAGCACGACCAATGCCTTGCTCCATGGCATGGTTAAATTTCTGCAACGCACTGGAGCCGGTCGTAAAATAAGGCGCAAAAAAAATGACATGATTGGCGATTGTGAGGTTACTTTTTGTAGTCAGTTCATTGCAAAATTAGAAATCTCTGATCGATTAACTTACCTTCCAGCCGCAGATGAGTCCCCAATATTCAAAATAAGAATAGACCGCTCGGTTTTAGGGCCACCGAGAGCATCACCTATGGGATTCCCCTTTTGAAAGTTATCAATTATCGAAGCAGGGTTGCGGCCACCTAGGAAAACAGCTGCAAGTCGAGCTTCAGTTAGGGCCACCATTATCTTTTCGATAGCAGTCTCTTCCTGGACAAATATTAAGATCTTTTCCTCCATTGGAACTTTTTTCAGATATCGAATCATGTCAGCAACTTTGGTACCTAATTTTTCTTCATCCGGACTCCGATGCGCTATGAGAAATTCTTCACCTGAATACTGCTGATGGCTTTGATAGGCTGCTCCACATTCTATAACAGTGCAATTACCTGATGCCTCAAGGCTGCAGCTCCTGCAAATAATATGACCACAGCTGCCTAGAATCATACTATCTTTTGGATTAGTAATAGCAAGCAAACATTTCTCGCAAAGAACAGATGTCTTTGAGTTAGTCATTTGAAATACAGCTTTGACATTTGTTGTATATCGAAGTGCACGAACTAGTTTAGTCATTCTCTTCACTGAATTATCTAAAGAAGATGTAGTCGTACGAAGGTAACGTACAGGTGCTGATACTTTTTTCCCCTGATCTTGAATAAGACCGGAAGGATACGGTAACTTTGAATTTGTAGAAGTTTTATCGGTAAATGTGTGTTTTCCGGGTTCAAAGAAATCATGTTTCCAGTTGTATTCTTTCATCCTAGTTTCAGCTTTCATCAGAAGATTGCGAAGTATTTCTGATGCCTGTGAATCTTTAGCACCAATATTTTTGACCATGTGTTTAAAAGACTTATAATTCCGAATATCACTGCATTCCGAGAAGTTAGCTTGGAGCCATTCAGCGCGCTGCATATCCCTAAATATTTTCTTCTTGATGGTTTCTAGATCCAAGGTTCGATTGTAGAGTGAGATGTCAATAGTCTCTGGCATGATTTCATAGTCTAACTGATGAGCTGTATAAGCCTGCACACTGTAGAATGATGCTCCATTTAAGAGGGCTTGCTCTGCTACTTTAAATTTTCCAAGTGTAAGATGAATCTGATATTCGCTTTCAGAATTGGTCTCCCTCATTCTTGGCATTTGGAATTGGTTTGCCGCGAGAAATTGTTCTAGCTCAATGTAAAAAGCCCTCTCCGCGACTGGTTGATGAACTAGATGAACACATTCTTCAGTGTCAAAATCTGACAAAACAGCTATATCCTATATATTGTCAGTACTGATACTGAAACAATAATGGCGAAAAGAATTACTTTGCGCACAAAGGTGTCTAAAAATAGCTGCATCTGTTTATATCGTGCTTTTAGCCAAGCAGGCGATGATGGCTTGTCGAAAGCGAGAAATCGTTCACTTGCTGACTTTGAATTAGCACATGCTCGAGCATACTTTTGGTGCGAAACATACTAGTCATGTCTGACATTCTTGCTCTGAAAACCTCTGGGGCCATGGTTGAGAAATCATCTCTTCCTAGGTAGATTCCAAGAATTTGAGCTATCTGTTTGAACTGCTCAAATGTTTCCAAAAGGGGCGTTGCTGAGAGTAGCCATCTACTATTACTCTCAATACCTGCAATACTTATCACTTGTCCAGCACTGAGGTAATGGTACTCATCAATAACTATGCGAGCGAACGAAAACATTTCAAAAACAACATGGGTCATTGATGTCCATTTTTGCCCTTTTTTTGGGTATTTATTCTCTACTAGTATTGGACCTCTATCTTTCTTTTCATCGCCAATCTTTCTTTTTCTTTTGCCTGGCTCAGTTTCATTAGTAGATTCTAACTTGTTTATTTCTTTCTTCGTTACTTTCATCTTTTTTTCTATGTATTGCCGCCCCGTGTAGCGTCTAGATGGGTACGGGCGCTCAGTTCCCTGTGCCTCTGACCAACTGATGTTGAGTTTACGATTTAAATATGATGTAAGGTCTTGTGAATCATCTTTCAAGGTCCTGATACTTTTTGCGATGTTAGTAACTGCAGTATCATGCCATGTCTTTTTAGCCCTTGATGACGCATCCCAGTCAGGAACAAGCATGCCAGAAATTTGAGATAAATCGAATAAATATCCTTCATTTTGTAGAATACCACTGTTTACGATTATTATTTCAGCGTTCTTAATTTGTTCAATGTTACATCCTCGGAGATCTTTCATATTTCTAATAGTAAGAATTTTGGTAAAGTGTGGCAAGAACTTGTTGATCTCATTAGCCCACTGGGTCGTAAGACTTGATGGGACAAAAATAACAGTAGCTTTTGAATAAATTTTCTCATCGTTGATTTTCTCGCCCCATGAGCGATCAAAATCAGTTTGGTAACCGATCAAAGCTAGGATGATAATCGTCTTACCGAAACCTACTTCATGAGCAAGGAGACCTCCTAACACTTTCGATTCGCGCGAGGCTTTCGCTAAGGCCTGATAGCCTATATGAGTAATACCATCCTCTACTATTTCTTGTTCCACAAATATCTCGGCGTTTAATTCACGTCTTATTTGCCAGGCAATACTTCGACGCTGCTCAAGGCGGAGGGGGTACTTTTCGTTCTTCCACTGCTGTATTGGAGTCATATCTGTAGTGTCCTTTATCTTGAATGTTGGCATTGGAGGCCTAGTCATAGTGTGATTGTCAGTAATGAAGCGCCATGAAGAAGTTATATTTCCAGTCGTGAAAATAGAAGCTGCTCGATGAATCAAGCTCTGAAAGTTAATCCCAATCTTATAGGTGAGAATATTTTTATCGTCGATCATAAATATTTGCGACATTGTCGCAGGTCGATTTTTCAAATTTTTCTCGTAATCACAGGCCTGGGCAAGGTTTTCAAATGGCTTGGGAATCTGCTTTTCATTTAAGTGCCACAAAATTGGAGGGGGAACTGGTGCACATTTACTGCATCGGTTTATTTGATTAGCTGTTAGTTTATGCCATTCTTCTTTCTCCTCAATGTAAAAAGGTATTATTAGACCGTCAGATAGAAAACCATATAAATGATGGAAGACATCCCGCATATTTTTAGTTGAAACTTGATTCCAAACCCCCTTTTGGAAGAGTTCGGGAATGTGTGAAGGCACTTTGGCTTTACACGTGAACACAGCTTTTGACTGCAAACATGAGCCTTGATTTAAAGAATGAAGAGCCTCAGGATTTAACAAATTGCCATAACTTATCGTAACTTTCCCCTGAAGTCTACTATCGGCATCAGAAGAAAGATTGCGGATCGGAACCTTGTACCAATTTCCGTCAACAGTTACATTTACTCCTAATTGAGACAAATTGGGTGGCTCGCTTGTGAGTGTCGCATGCTCAGGACTATTAGGATTCTCGAGCGGATTCATGCGATATATCATGTACTTAAAAGACAAACCACAGGGAATTTTTTTGACTTCAGGCTCGCCAATGTAGGCTGGAAGGCGAGCTATAACTCTTCTATGTATACCATATTCGAGATCCCTAGCATCTAAGCTAAAAATGTAGTGATGCTCTTTATAGTCTCCTGTTTTTTTATCATGATCCAAAAATAAGAATAACCGTGGACGAGTGGCAGATTCTTTGCGGACATGGAGAGAATTCATGGCCTGGCCACAATTTTTTTGAAGATGATAATCTCCACTGAGATCTAGAAGATCAGCATCATGATCCACGTGCACACGCCAGATGCTAAAAATTTCAACTTCATGATCGTCCGCTAAACCAATATCGTTTTTAAAGGATGGCACAAGTTCTCCTGTCCACTCAATTCTTGCAGATATTGTTCGGCGCGCAGGAACCCAGAACGACCATGAGCCATACGTAATATCTTTTAAGTGAGGTGTCATTTGTGCGATTGGATATCTTGCTAAGTGCTGACGTGTAGAATTTTCGACAGATAGATGCTGAGGGGGCTTGGCGTAAAGGAGCCACTCAACTGATGTTGCAGAAATATTTAGTATATACCTTGCAGACGAAGACTCATAAAAAATTTCCCAGATATCAGAACGCTTAATTTTTGTGAGCCAAAAGTCTGATTTGAGCGATTTAAAATAAATACTCTGCAGCTGATCGATTTCAAAGTCGTACTGGTCCTTTGGTAGAAAGTTTTCTATTGATATTCTATCCGCCACAAAGCTCAAACTAATTTTTTTTGGAAGAGCTTGATTCAAGATCCTCTCAAATTTATAAGGAGGACTTCTGGATGAAGTTAAAATTTTGTAATCATGCTTAGGGTTTCCAGCATGAAGTTGACAGATTGTATGCTGGCATATACAACATTTTTTAAACTTTCTACTCAAAATCTCGTCACTTTTTTCACACCAGCAGAGTTTAGCACTCATGCCAGCATGTTTTATTACATCAGATACAGAAATAATTATTTTAGTTGTCTCGGGATCCGTTTCAGAAAAGTGTAAATCTTTTTCTTCGAAATTTGGAAAATTGGCTTTTTGGTGCAGACTCTTCCTTCCAAATCCTGGCTCAAGATACTTAGTAAAATTTAGTAGGGCCGATATAATGCAAACGCCAACCGCAGTAGAGCTCATGGCATTTCCTGTGAGATCGCGTAATTGGGTCTCCGTTAGGAAAGAAAGATCAATCCTGTGAACAGGAATACCCTGAAGTGTCAATGTCTCTCTCCCTGTCAAACGACGGCCTGCGCAGCTCCAAAAGGGTATTCCACTGGGAGTTAAACATGGCATAATTCCTGTCTTGGTTATATCAGTAACCCTGAAGCAATTTTGAGAAAGCTCAAGCATACGCCTTCAAAAATTTAGCCCAAGAATATATCTCAGTGTGAATATAACTTACGAGTAGTACCGATCATCAAAGCCCCGCCGTACATTTCTCAAGTGCGCTATCTCAAGGCAGTCCAAAACTCGCTCAGTGAAAATCTTCGTTGATGCATGAAAATCAGGTAATAATTTCCATCCAGACTCTAGCCATGAAGTTAAAGGACGACTAGATCCAAGACCTAAGTCAGTTCGATAGCGTGTATGCTCCTCAGCGCTCCGTACCCAGGCTTTGACCTTGTCTTTTTCCTCTTCTATCTCTTCCAATCGTTCAACAGGAACAGCAGTTTCATCGGCAACAGCCAAGAGCATCTCCTCGCAGGATACGGTGGCTGGATGCTTAAAGGAAGAAACACATGCTGCCCATTTTTCCATCTGGTTCTTAGCGATTACTTTAGTTCTACTCTCGCTAGCTTTTGTCTCGATGGATCCTAATATATCATTTCGAACACATAGCATATAACCTCTCTGGCGAGTTTGCGGGATATAAAAATCCTTGGTGTCAATTTTTATAAGCTGACATGAGTATCCGGCTTTCTCCATGGTAGAATCGATACCTTCTCCAATCCTTTCTTCCCTTACCAATAAATCATATAGGTCATCAAGCTCACTGTCTCCAAGTTTTTTTTTCATCTTCTTTTGGTACTGGGACCTAATCTTGGACTTTTGATCATTTCGAAGTTTTTCGTCAGACCAGGGGGCACCCAGTACATTTTCGAAGATAACAATTTTTGGTTTCCCTTTCAAGATGAAAGCTACTGTTGCGCAGAATGTATCACCTGATTCTCCTCTTTCCATAAGAGTTTTGGGGCAATTATTCAAATTCGAAAAATCAACGCAGCAAAACCCAGTTACGAGTAAGTCAATATTTCCAGGTACGGGTGCTAGCCCTCCTAGTGCAGTTGTACTGAATTTTCGTCAGTACGTAACTCCTGTAGCTAAGATGAAACTCACGCCATCTTATTGGCGGCATATGAGCGGGCAAGTTCACATATATCCCGAAAAACAAGCAAATCAGGATAGTTTCGACTGATGTAAGCTTGTTTGAAGGGTTCGATTTCTGCACTGAATACATGCTCGAAATTGAGGGTTTCACCCATCTTTCCGAGAACTTAAGAGTAAGCTTAATGGTATGTTAATAAGTTGAAATTTACTTACTTTCGCAGATAAACTCCAACGCAATTACTGGACATTCCGTGCCTGAGCACATTGTGGCAATTCTAAGAGATCGACCGTTAAGATGTTCGATCATGGAAGTGAACAAATTATTTTTAACAAACTCGCCAGTTAAATGTTCAAAGATTGAGTCGATAGTGGCCAGAGGCTCCCTTGAATTGTCATACCCAAGCTTGAATCCGGCCCAACTGTCAAAGTATTTTTTAGATGAAATCGTATGCATTTTTTTTAAGGATTGATATGTGACTTTTAGTTAAGTTAGCTTTCAATGAATTTTTCATGATGGACATGACATATCTTACCATTTTCTTTTTCTTTTGATTGAGAATTTTTGGAAATTGAAGAAAATTTCTTAGACTTGTTATTCTCGGTATTTTTTTTACCCTTCAGTTCTTCACTCGATGAGTAATCGCAATTTTTACTAGGTTCAGAATCATTGGAATCACTAATTGAATCATGATCTTCAATTTCGAACTCTTTTGAATCTGAAGAGTTGTAGAGTTCATCATGAGAGTTGTCAAATATATAGTCTTCATCTTGGGAATTGTCGACCTCCTGAACCAGTATTTCACTTCCATCGCTACTTGTAGAATGCCTGGAGTGAGTAGACGTGTCAGATTCTGTATCGCTGTCATCTTTTGTGATCGGTTTGATTGGATTTAATTCTTTCAGCGTATTTGACATAAGAGATCTGCTAGAGCCCTGAAAAAGCTTATTTTGTGTAGCACGAGTGGACCGCTGATGAAGAGCTTTGTAGTCTGTTTATACTATTAGCAACATGAAACTGCGGTCATGCGTGTGATTCCTGTTGTAAAAATCATGTTTTTTGTCACTCATAAACTAAGTCACTTGAGCTTCATGTGACCAATTAATTTGAGGTTTTTCAAGGTCGAGTTGATTAGCTAAAATTTGTGTTCGAAATTTACTCTGTTTCGAGAAATGATAAAGATAAATGTAAATTAATGAATAGTTTGATGATATACAGCGTCAAAAATGATCATGTTGAAATATAGGTTGACGAATTATTTTATGAAGGAGATCAATCGAATTTACCCTCAATCAAGACGAACTAGTATTTATTCTTTAGAGACCCACGGTATACCAAGTAAAGATCTTGGTCACCTTTCTTAAAAAATCAAGATTTTCCAGCTGGAGCGGTCATTTGAACACTTGTTCGGAGTGCTAGGATAATTTTCAAAATTTTGATAATTATCTTGATCAAAAATATTGCCCCAAATTATGAATGAATATTAGCTTAGATATTTTTTGGTCAATTTTAGATTTAATTTGATCAATTCCTACCACCTGGGTATATGAAGAATTTTGAAAATAAGTATTTTGAAGACATTAGTCATCATACGATGTTAAGCTGGCTTAACCTATCCAAGAAAATGATGATAGTCATGAAGGTAAACGAGCCTGAATATTGCTGAAAAACTAGTGGAAAATAGTAATTTATACAATCCGAAATTTGAAAGAAGACTAAGATAGGCGTTTTATAAGATGAAATTTTTATAACATACTATTTTGTGAATGGACACGAGAGGAGCTCAGTTCATCGGATGAAGTCCTTTCAGAATAACTTTGAAGCCTAGTTTCTATCGTTTTGCGGCTTGAAAGAGAGTATTTAATGGAATGTGGTCCTTGCGAGATAGATTTATTAACATCCAGGGATCGAGTTGGCACAACCACAGCAAAATTTGAAGATCTTCCTTTCCAAATTAACGAACGTGGATCACTGAACTCATATTTGTCAGCAGGAAGAAATCGAGGAGAGCATCGACTTTCTGAGTGTGAAGCCTGTAGGTTTACTGGCTCTAAACGATGATGAGCGTTTCTGAGGTCCCGAGTCAATCGGCGCCTCTTGTGAAGATTGTTAATTAGTGTAGGGGAAGTTCCCGAGATTTCAAAGGATGTAGAGCATGATTTTTTGCCGTGTGAGTTATCAGGTTTCTTACTTTGAGCCAATGTACTTTTCCAACTTCCAAGGCTCTTTCTTACTCTTTCGCTCGTTCTCCGACCAGGTCTAATGTTTACCTTTTCTTTTGTTGTGTTGTTATCAAAATCTGAACTTCTAAGGGGTAGGGAGGCCCGGAGTGACGGCATGATGAGAATTTTTCTTGATATTCACGAGCAATATTTCATGCCAGGTCCCATAAGCCACAATTCTGGTTGGATATGCTAAAACTTCGTTCTTGCTCGTGGTGTAAGATCAGAATCACACTATATTCTTCGAATATTTGAGGAGCCGATGATAGTGTTATGTTAAGGCTAGTTCATGTCGATTTTTCTGAATGAAAGAGTAACTCGCAGAAAATTAAATGTTTTTATATGCTGACAAGCATGCAATACTTCTTGTTTCATAATTGATCAGTAATTGGACATTGAAAGTTTGATAAGCAGTCGAGCTATTCGTTTTCAACATACCAGAAATCATTAATATCTATCGAATTTCTCGATGGAAATCACATGTAGTCTTTCATGGTAGCTTAAAGCTTAAGATTTAGAAACAGCCGTCTCAAAATAACCCCCCGAAAAGGTTGTTTTGAGGTCCTAAAGATGTTAGAACGTACCACAGATAAAAATTATTTATAGGTTGTCAAATATAGGTGGATATTTTGTGGAAGTGTTTGTAGGACAAGAACAAACTTTTCTTGACTTAGTGTGAGAAGGTGTATATTTTTGAAAGCAGAGGTCCTAGAACATCGACTTCTATGGAGATTTCCTCTTTCCAATTTCTAGAATCTAGATCTAGAACTTTGTTTAATTTTCGGAATGGTCATGAAAGTAAGGGCGCAAAGGTCTGTTGTGATATACCCTAGGAAAATGGAATTGTGGTAGAGGCGTTAAGGATATATGAAGATTTGTTTACCTTAATACTGCAAGCGCTAATGACAAGCTCTGGATTTGTCCGAACAATTTGTTCTTCCTTGAAATTCAATGGATTTCACGACTGTTTATTGTGCTACTTGCCTACAAACCCCAGTCTGTACCTATTAGCTAGGAGAACCCAGAGCAATGACAACTGTGGCACCATGCAAGTATATATTGAGTCGATATACTTGATAAACTACAGTTAAAATATGTGTCTTATGATAACAGTACTTTAACGATATAAAATAATCTAGTTCTCTTTTTTAAATAAAAGAACTGATGTTAGGATGTGAGCGAGTGATCTAAACGTAAGACGCGGCTTGTATAACCACGCGCTTTTTCCCCGTAGAATGTAGGGCGTTTGTTTGTGGATCCTGAAAGAAACGTCGATGTGAAGCAACGAAATTGCTCCTGGAACTGAGCGCGTCTGCCTTTGATGATCTTCCACTAATCAGGCTACATGAGGATGTTGCCTGAATAAAAAACACAGGGATATTTGATAGTTATTAAAGGCTATTTCCAGGAGAACATGCTAATTAGGTGACAAGGTAGGTTAGAAATCGTGATAGCTAAGTTGATAAATAGGCTGGTAACAGAAATGATGGGACATGATATTAAAAATTTTCAATGCAAAATACAAAGGAAGCCCCTTTGAATCAATAGATTGAATTCTGTCATTCTCGAAGATTAAAATATCTAAAACTCGAAGCAAGCTCAGATTGTGTAGGTGTGAATTATGGCTATCTCGTAGGTCCGAACTACTAGTATGTATAGTAGACCTTAGGTATAGTAGCCCGATACCCAGTAAATATAGAATATCAGGCCAGGCGTTCCAATAGTAAACAATTCGAGCCGTTTTCCAGAGTAGATTCTAGAGTAGCTTGCACACCTACCCCACTTGTGACAGGAGACAGATGATCCTAATCCGATGAGACAAAAGTAGCATATCCTCGCGTGATGTGGCTGTACTTGCAAGGTGACGAAAGCACACTCGAATAACATCGGGGCATTTATGCTTTTACCTGTGATGACTACATACGTAAGGCGTTAGATGCCGTAACACTTAACTTCATGTGTTATCTGCTAATAAAATCCGAGTATAACTGTTCGAAACATTCAAAATGAGATCATCACCTGAATTTCAAATATTCCGTAAATACCCGCGTTGGCCCGCAGAGCGTCATATTAGGTTGATTGAATAATAAATTTTTTTGTCGTGAGTCGAAAACTCAACACCTATCAGCGGTTTCCCTTATAAATCTCTAGCTCCCGGTAGTGCAATGATATATTGGATCAACCTGGCCTCTCGTGTTACAAAAAAGGTTAGATATAGGAGAATATGCGCACCTTTTGCGGCTCTGGTTTCCAGGCCTTGCCTAGTCGGGGCTGAAGCTCTTTTGAGAAACTTTCCAGCATTCGCAGCTTTCATTGCTAACTGTTTAGTTGAATAGAAAGTTTTGTTGGACTTGGTTATAGTTAACTATGAAGACCATCATTCAGATGATATGTGAAACGCTTGTCAATTTACTAGCCAGGTTCATGGTAACTCATAGAATTGCGGTATTAATGCCTTGTCTTTGTACTGTCTACGCCAATATGGCAGGGATGGAGAGGGAGAGATTTGATTTGATTCGATTCGACTACTATTCGTATCAGGCATGCGGCCTACGCCCAAGTGGAGTGACAAGAGTATGTGACTATGACAGACTCACTATTATCTTCGTGCATGGCTTTAAACGCCATAAAAACTAGATAAAATGGAAGACACAGGATAAACAATATAGTGTGTCCGCACAAAGGCGCCCTGTACCATTCTTCCCGGCAGTTGAAAAAGAATAACAACCGATTCCACCAGAGGAGCCAATGTAGTCCGACCCAAGATTTTACCACTACAATATCTCGGTATAGTCATGAATTTTAGGGATTTCTCCCATCCTTTTCCCCCAAACATCTTGCTTGCACCTGGGAGGGGTCACTTCTTCGTACTTTTCCAACGCTGTTGAGCCGATCGGCATTCTATAGAATGCCATAGGAATCTTTTTCGTCCACATTCACACTTGACTTCAATATCTTCATGCTTGAATATTTCATGATATTTGGCAAAATCGCCATGTCTGCACCGTTCAGGTAGTAGATATCCTAACGTGCGTCGCCCTAGGGGAACCAGCTTGATAGTTATCTTTGTAGAGAGCTTTTTTTTTTTTTTTATATGTCTACCGGGCACTAGTTATAACTAAAGACCCATCCATCAGGGGACATGATGAATACTAAGTAAAACAAGACGTGATGGGGGGACTATTCTCAACACCTCTCAGTTATGTCCCCTACGAACCTCCGGCTCTCACTGTAGAGCCAGCAGAGCCGAGATTGAGTAACAAAGTCCTCACTTCGACGAGGATCCCCAATCGCTTACGCGGTCTGTATCGTCTTCATCTCTCAACACATTCCCCCATCACCATTATCATGAAGCTAACCACGAACAGGTCAGATGATGGATTGGATCAAGTCGGCCTCGACTGTTACAAAGAAGGGAGATATAGATGAATATGCGCACCTCATGTGGTCCCGGTGTCTAGGCCTCGCCTGGCTGGGGCTGCAGGCTTTTTGAGACTTTTTCCCGCGCACGCAGTTTCCATTGCTACCATTTTTATTTTTTTTGGGTAGAAGGTTCCGTGGAAAAGGTGGCTGAATTCCACGGGTAAATACTGAGCTGAATGGCTATTCATCAAGGGGAATATATCAATGATCTTTCAAGTTACAAAAGAGGATAGGAGCACTGTACAAGGTGTGGCCTGGGTCAGAGAGGAGCCCAATGTGCTACATAGTCATGACTCATGTAGCACAATAAACACAAACACATACACACAATTTTTTGAAATTCGAATTTTCGAATATTCACCCTTTCCCCCTCTCCCTCCCTCTCTCGATATCGTACGCCCTTAATTCAAAATTTGTGAGCGACTGGCAGGCTACCAATATGCCCCCAGTTCGCAGTAAGCCATCGCGGGCGAAAGACATCGTAGATAACCGCAAGCACCTCAAACACGTTGCTCGACAGAAAGCAAGCGTCAAGTTGGGCCCACTAACTGCCGTTCAAGAGATGAACATCGACCAATTAATCGACGAAAGTACCACAGATTGCGACATGATAGATGTTGGCAACTTTGACATTGACAAGATTCTTAAGAATCTGAAAAGACTACCTAACTCAATTCACTCCAAGCCAGATGCGACCGGAGCTGAAAATGCAGCGACGAGTCGCAACAATTTAGGGACAGCGGCTACCGGACAGCATACACTTCCTCTCATTGAAGTCGCTGTGCCAGCTATGAGGCGGGCTGCGATTACAGATGCTAACAAGTCAAAAGGTGCAGCATCTACCCCGAACCCCCTGGAACATACACCAGGAACCACAGAAGAGAAACCTTCTCCTCGCAGTGGAAATGAAGGCAGGCAGACGGAGGAATGCCCCCCCGAACTCAGAGCCTTGATTGAGGCTGAGGAACGCCGGGCCGCAAAAACTGCGGAAAATGTAAAAATTTGCACCGCTGCAATAAACGGTGTCGAGAATGCTCTGTCCCCCCTATCCAAAGGGTCGAGTGTTCAATTTTTAGACTCTATGAAAGTTTACATTAGAGCTGCAATAGCTCAATTTATGATCGCGGGACCAGGTACAGTCCTCCCATCACTTCCCCCACGCCCCGAAAGCCAGGCTACTGGCAGCAAGATTATAGAACGTGCTACCAAAAAGCAGGATGAGCCACAAAGTAAAGTGACTCATGACAAAGTCTCCCAGGCCAAAACCACTTGGGCGTCAATCACCCGCACCGGTATAAAGACTCCCCCGGCAGCTACAAAAGTCGCACAGGCTATGCCAAAGGCGGCAAACTCGACGCGGCCGTCAAAAAACCCGACCACCCCAACGCAATCGGCCATGAAAGATGAACGCTTGTTTCTTCGCCTTGGAAATGAACACCCTTGGAGAAAGCTATCACCGTTTGGTGTTAGAGAGGCTGTGGCAAAAGTGCTTGAAATTCCTCAAGCCAATATTGAGCACGTATACCGTGTTCCAACTGGCTTCGCAATTAGAGCCGAAAACCAAGAGGCACGCGCCATCATATTAAGCCTAGCTGGGTCCCTCATCCAGCAAGATGCCATACTGGAAGAAGCATCGGACCTGGGCTCACTTAGAATCGCAACAGTCCCAGTAGCCATTAATACAATAATGGGCAGAGTAATCGTCACTGAAGAGATGGTAACAGACGAGATAGTCAGGGTCACCAAGGCTGTCCCGGTAAAAGTTCGCCCACATGGGAAAAGCCGACTTGGAGCCCCATACCAGTCATGGGTAGCCCTTTTCGAAAAATCATCGATCCCTCGGCCAGGCTTCCGACTTTTCGACGACTCTGGGATTGCAGTCCGCCACCAGCCTCGTCAACGCATCAACCAGTGCAAAAGATGCCTTCAATTCCATGGCACCAGAGGCTGCTCGCGCGCCCCAGCCTGCTGGAATTGTACTTCAACTATGCATTCCATCGCGGAGTGCAAGGCACACACCAAGTGCCGCAACTGTGGAGGTCCACACAGGTCAGATAGTCGGGACTGTCTAGCTCGTCCAACAAAGTCTGGAATGGCCTCCAGGGAAAACCTTCAGACTATAAGGCAGGCTAGCCAACGCGAATTCGCAGCAGTCACTCGGGCCAAAGCAGCTGTCAAACGCGCAGAGGCAGCGATGACAGCAGCCGCAGTAGCGTCAAATACTAACCAGCCAGGTTTCAAATCGACCAACTGTTTTGAAGTTCTCATGTCCGACGCTACAGCGACTGTAGCCGAGGTCGATGAGGCATCAAATCAGCAAAAATCTTTGTGAAGGGCACCCCACGGGTCTCTTCGAGCCTCTCTCCTACTCTAAGCTTTATGTCAATAAACGTAGGTAGAGGGGGCTCAACGCAAAATATTGCGCTTGCCCGAGCATTTGAGCTGGGTATCAACGTGGTTCTTGTTCAAGAACCTCTGTGGAATAAACAAAATAGCACAACAAAGGATCACCCAGGATATACCTATCATCTGCCTAACGGCGGCGAAAATGTTAGGCCGAGGGCTGTGACATATACCCGGATAGACGATAAAAAGATATCGGCAACACAGATCTTTCCTTATGTTGTGTCCACAGGAGACTATTGCTGGGTTGAAGTGAACAGCATTACTTTTCTCAATGTCTACAAGGCACCCAATGACTCGACAGCTATACAGCCTCTGATCAACTGGATTCCACCGCCAAACTCCGTCGCTGCTGGGGACTTTAACTCGGTATATTGGGCTTGGCAACCTGGCGTGGAACGTCCTCATGGACAAGGAGAAATGATCGAGAAATGGGCAGACAAACACCATTTGATCTGTCATATTATTGGGGAGCCCACTCACCGAGCTGGAAACACGCTAGATCTAGTTTGGAGTAATGTCGACGGCGCCCGTGCTTGGTTAGATCGTGGTGGATGTGTCACCAGAGATCACTTCCCTATCCGAGGACAAATTCCAGTTCGCAACTCAGTGATGAGACCCGAAAAGGCAAAACTCCGAGTAACCAAGGATAAGCTACCCAGATACGCCAAGGTCATTGCACAGTGGGTCCGACCACCACCAGTTCTTGACACAATCGAGAGGGTTGAAGAGTATGCCGAGGAAATTTGTTTCCATCTCACTAATGCTATCAATGCAGTAGGAACACGACCAAAAGCCCGCTGCGGCAGATCTGCTCCGTGGTGGACCCCAGAGTGCAAGGCAGCCTTCGCCGAATACAAAAGCGCGATAACTCCCAGTCAACGGGCACTCAGCGCGAAAAAGCTCCGATCAGTTCTGAAGACCTCGAAAAAGGAGTTCAAAACCCAACAGGTCGAATCAGTTACTACGCCGACTGATGTGTTCAAGCTAATGAGAATGGATAACCCCAGACAGGCTAGTATCCCTCCGCCACTGAATCATAATGGGACGTTGATAACAGATCCATTAAAACGGGCCACGATCCTTCGCGACTCCCTCCTGGCACAATTTCAGGCATCAGACGACTTGTCACCATGTACAGTCGCGAGCAGCAGTCGGATACCATGGGAAGAGGACGTAACAGATGAAGAGGTCCGAGCCTGTACCATTGGTTGCGGAAATACGGCCCCAGGAGCAGACGGAGTCTCCGTAAACCTGCTGGAGGCGTGTTGGAATACAATCGGGCCTTGGATTTCCCAACTGTTCCGAGCTTGCATTCTGCTTGGCACCCATCCAAAGTGTTTCAAATTAGCCGAGGTGGTCCTCCTTCAAAAGAACGATAGAGACCCAACGACAATCAAGGGTTGGAGACCAATCGCTCTTCTCTCATGCTTGGGAAAAGGGTTAGAAAGGCTCTTAGCTAAGCGGATGGCACACCTTGCAGTAATCCATGATGTAGTCGGCCAGCAACAGTTTGGTGCACTGCCGAAGCGCTCAGCAACGGATCTAGTCTCATGTGTGGTCCACGACATTGAAGAGGCAAATTCACAAGGATGGGCAGCTACTTTTGTAACGTTGGACGTTCAAGGAGCATTCGACGCGGTACTCCATAATCGATTAGTGAGGAGGATGCAGGAGCAGGGATGGCCGGAGTCTATTCTCAAATGGACTAGCTCCTTCCTCGCCAATCGGATGGTTCAAGTGCGATACTCTGGGGGAGTCACTGCCGAGAGAGAGCTAGTGTGCGGAGTTCCACAGGGCTCACCGATCTCGCCACTTCTCTTCCTTCTATATATGGCAGAGCCCATGCGAAGTGGAACCCCGGGTCTGAGGTTTAACTACGCCGACGATATTGGTATCCTTGGACTTGGCCGGACGATTGCAGAGTCTGCAGCCTCAGCACAGGACGAGGTCAATAACCTACTAGACTGGGCTCGAAATTATGCCGTCGCTATCGATACAGACAAGTCCGAAGTCGTACAATTTCCCGGACGATACCGCGAAACATCGGTTGGAATTTATTTCAACGGAACTCTCATAGAGCCGTCGCAAAATGTCCGCTGGCTTGGTGTGTACCTCGATCCTCGACTAAACTTCAAACACCACGTCACAACCTGGTGTGGCAAAGCGTTGAAAATTGCACAGCACATGCGTCGCTTCAATACAGCCTACCGAGGAGCCGCTCCTGGGGTGTTGGTTAAAGCGATCGACACATGTATTGTCCCAATTGCAACGTACGGAGCTGACGTCTGGTGGCCTGGCCTTAGACGCCCAACAATACGAGGGATGGTGACACCGCCTACTGCTGGCCTATGTAGTATGATTGATAAGGCTGTCTTAATGGGTCTTAGATCAGCATTACCGGTAATGAGAACAACACCCAACGCCGTACTACATAGGGAAGGAGGAATACCAACCGGGAAAATAATCCTCGAAGGAAACCGACTTCGCCTCTCTGCCAGAATGCAAACACTTGACGACCGCCATCCGCTTAGGATCCGTGCTGCAGTTTGCCCAAATGTCGGTACGCGAAAATATAAGAAGCACAATCGAAAATCTGCGCGTCCTGAAATTCAAATGTCACGGGCTCAGCGTGCTTATAGACAGCTACCAGAGGCAGAGGCCGCGCAACCTCTTGCCCCACCATTTTATCAATCGCGGCCGGGTTCGAAGGTTGGTTCGAGAAAAGACCAAGTAGAAGCCTGTAAACTTTGGATCACTAATGTGCCAAAGTCAGAAATCTGTGCTTACTCGGACGGAGCATCGGAGGGAAAGGGACGCTCAGCTTGGGGGTTTTTCCTAAAGCTGGATGGGAAAACCTTTCAAAAAGGAAGTGGCATAAAGCACGGTGGAGAGGCTTTAGATGCAGAGATTATGGGGGCAAAGGAAGCTCTTAAAGCAGCGTTGGGTCATCTAAGAGGGAAGGAGTACCTGGCGAAGGGAACGACGCAGTGCATTAATGTGTTGATGGATAGTCGACATGCGATAAATGCACTGAGCACGGGCAGGTTCTCGACCAGCCACGAGGAAGTACGAAAGTTTCGCGAATTATCTGGGCTAGCTCAGGTAAGAATAACGTGGGTAGCAGGACACTCAGGAATACATGGAAATGAGGAAGCAGATGCAGCGGCCAAATCCGCCCTACGAACGATTCCCAGCGTGGAAACTAAACCAGCAACCACCACGATAGCATTTTTACACCAAAAATTGCATCGACAGCGACAGACTTTGCTCGACAGCTGGTGGAATGAAACTTGCCCGTCACGGTATCGTGAGCTAGATCTGCTCATGCGCCGTCGTAAACCACCAGAACTGGGGCTTTCTAGGCTACAGTTACGACATCTCATTGCAGCCCGTACGGGCCACGGCAATTTCGCGGCGTACCATCGTCGCTTCAACAATCTACACGCTATAAAAGAGTGCACCTGTGGGGAGGAAACCACCCCTACCCACTTCATACATTGTCGACTCAACGCAAATATCACGCGTCGAATCAGAGGGTCATTGTCACACAATGCCTTCTTACACAAGCTACTCGGGCCTAAGTGCTTCGAGAGTTTCAAACAATTTGCGCAGGATACCAATTGTTTTGGGTATTCTCCTGTGCATCCATCTCCTACTCTCAGTGGAGATCGAATATAACTCGTCAGGAAACTAAACCCGACAAAATGGGAATCGAGGCGAGGAGTATTGCTTCCCATTCTAAATAATTTGCAATTTATCTTTTTCTTTTGTCAATTTTGGGAAAAGGAGTTCGCGTCGGCGCATATTTTTAACTTACTGCTGGTTTTGTGGTGGTTCATGCGGTGGAATCAAGCTGGGTATGTCTTAGATGTAGTTCTGGCTGTGAACATCGGTCCTGTACTCATAGTGGATTTGGAGCTTTAGCTTAGGACTTGAATACAACAACAACAACAACACCGGTTATAATGAAGTCTATGTAGGGATAGATTGGGTTGGATACTGCAATGGTACACCCTTCCGTCGTTCGCCCATGTCCTTTCTGAGTGGATCTGAGCACCTTCCGTATGTCGGGTGGAGGGATAGCTGGTACGAGTCTAGTTGAACTCACACGTCTGTCACTCTCGCGCTGACATTGTGCTTGCGGGATGATGAAAACACACTCGGATTACCAAGATTTTCCCTGCAGGGACATGCACGGGAGAATAGACTTTTTT
Organism: Blumeria graminis f. sp. triticale; assembly: GCA_905067625.1. Classification (NCBI taxonomy): domain Eukaryota; kingdom Fungi; phylum Ascomycota; class Leotiomycetes; order Helotiales; family Erysiphaceae; genus Blumeria; species Blumeria graminis. The sequence goes on along the minus strand of LR898471.1, from coordinate 1,527,308 downwards.
TTTATGTCCCTACTGAGTCCATGACTATGAAGGACAGCATAAACTATCTACATAGCTTTAAAGTTAATATTAAATTTGTATATTGTTGTGCTTAATTTTTGCCAATAGATGATGAGGTATGCACGGAAGAAGTTATACGCCGTAAGGGTTAACCTCGAGTGGTACCTGCATATGAAATCTGAGTGTGAGTGTTCTAAATGTCAAACTGAGTCATCCTGCTAAAAGCACATATCTTCCGATAAACCTGCATGGGCCTCAAGGCACCAAATCAGGAAAAATGAATTGTATATATATATATATATATATAAATGCATTACTAGGAAGGTCATGTGGGCCGACTAGCTTAGTCTACATGAGTAGATGAAATACTACCCCTAGAAAGATCATACATAATACATGGAGGACGAGGGCTGAACACCTGTCAGTGGTGCCCTCTACGAACCTGGGAGTGAAATATTCCCCCGAAGCCGAGTTACAGTCAATAAAAATGATGGAATGAACTTTTTTGATGGATTTTCGGCTTGAAGGAGTTGTACTCGGTATTTTGAACGAAAAATGAATCGGCAGAGACATCACAACCGCAAGAAAGTCGAACAAATACTCAAAACCACCAACATACGATTCACGAATGGGCCTATGTCTGTCTGGGGGTCGTATTCAAATAGATTACATAACTCAAACTCCTTATGTATTTGCTGTTGAAGCTTTGTCTTTTAGTGATAGATATGAGAGTGAGGTTTATCGGTCACGATGTATGAGATAACTGAGGTGTGGATGTATGAGTTACTTACTATTGTTGTTGTACTAGTTAGTGTTGTATTGTCTATATATAAGGGATTTCTCCATCTACAAGTGGGCCAGATCGCTTAGATCTGGCTAGCGGCTTTCGCCATCCTATTCCCTCTCCCCCGCATGGCATCACGTCCTACACAACTACTGCTCACCATGAAGTCCAAAGATGAAAAGCGTTAGATTACAACATTTGCTACGAAGCATTTATCAGATGATCCTACAAATGCGACCCACCTCCATACTCGCCACATCGCCTAACTACACACGCCCTAATGAGGAAAGTCGTAATGCAACAGGACGTGTACAAAGAGGGAAGAAAAGTGGATATACACCGAGGGGATTACACAAATATCTAATGACGGCTATAACCCATCGTTACGATATGAAGGTGCAAGGCTAGAGAAACGATGAGAGTTTGGACTACATTTATATTTCGGAGTCAATGAGGATGTCAAGGGCTCAGGCGCGTGGTGGTCGAGGTTGACGAGGAATTCGCGCTACGGTGTGTATAAAGCGAGTTTCTGGACGGTCAGGCCTGGTATGATTCAACACATCTGTGAAGTCTGAGGCAGTCCATTTTTCAGGTGGGACGAGGTTTACCTGTAGTTTACGGTGGTTAACCTGATCCGGCCCGGCCCCACTCGTCCTTAAGCTCTAGCAGGAGTGCTGCGAGAGTCACTTTACCTAGCACGTTAATGAACAAAGCAAAAAAAATACTTAAAACACAATACAACTTAAGGACGAGCCCATAATGAATGAGGAAACTAAGGTAAAAATTATGCAAATGATAGATACAGCATTGAAACATGTGAAGTACTGGAATCAGGGAAGGAGCCTCAACATTCAGAGGCATCTTGAGCTCCACGGCTTTTTTTGAGAGGTTACCTGTGATAATGCAAACACGGCCATGGCTGGATGGTGCGGTTGTACACGATCTTGGTCAATCTATCCAGTAGATACTTGATAACTCGGAGAACTAGCTTACTCGAAGCTGGATATGGCTGGCTCAGTTCAAGCAAGACTTAACCAAATGTCTCGAAGCTCGTGTGTATCGACGATGAAGGCATATTTAGAGAGCCAAAGGATTTGAAATTTCCCGTTCGTGGGTACTTACGAAGAGGGTTAACTGTTCCGCTAGAGCAATAATACCTAACAGTGGTTTTTGGAAATAAAATCCGTAGATTTAGTACTTATTAAGCCTAAAGAGTTATCTTAAATGTATACGAGAAACCTATCAAGTATCGTGGCTTGAAAGCTGCACAAAAATTAAAATCTAGACTGGAGTCAGCATTACAAATCCAGGTAAGTGTGCGTCACATATCCGAGTTTTTGATCAATCGAATTCCAATGGTTCTGTGGGAAAATTAACGACGTCAATAACGGACAAGAGGTAATTGTGTTGATAAGCCATACGTTGCCATAATGTATGAGTAGTCCATTATTAAGGTTGACCTCAGAGTAAATTGAACTAAGGGAAAGTAGGTGGGTCCTAGGCGTTATTTCGGTTGTAAATACCCAGTATTGCTACAGAGATATCGTTGACCGGGGCAGGGAAAAAATACGACTTGGTGCCGTGCTTCTCAGTTGTAAGCTCGATTGTAATTGATCGATATCTTGCTATCTATGATCCCTGGGAAACTGCACGCAATTCACACAATTATTGGATACGTGATGCATTCGGCGCCTACCACAAATCTATGACCAAGATATCCAGATCTTTCAGAACGAGTTATTATCCAATCCGTAAATCGCGCATCCGCATCCGCATCGGAAGACTGATAATCCGATCAGCATTGAGATGGAATTTCTAGTCTCTACTAACAGTTTGTCGTGCATTTGGGGCGCGCGTTGATATGTTTAATGAGACTGCCGTATCCTTGGGTCATAGACGAGCTTGAGGAATGAGGAACATGACTAGCCTACGCGGCGACTTTAATCACTACAGAATGAGAAGAGTAGAAGTAATTTTGAACTGTTATTAGATGACCATTTAAAAAGCAATATGATTCCAGCGTCTTCTTAGTTATCCATCCACTATCATTTCACTCAAGACTAATATGCCTTCACCCGTCATGCGATCAATTTATTTAATCTTAATGACATTTTTTTTTTCTTCAACGCATTCGAAAATGCCTGAAAATAGCACCAGAGTTAGACTCAAAGTAAAAGATCAACTTACGTTCAAATGTCAACGCATGATATACGATTGGCCAAAGGTTATAGCTGCGAAGAAGCATGCCTGTGAACTCTTGAAGAAAAACAAAAAAACAATTGGATTTGTCCGTTACCCAAGGTCTTACACAACAGAGGAGAACGAACGAAAGAAAGCGGCCAAAAAAAAGTACGGACATTACTTTGTCTATCCCATTTTACCCAGTGGTAAAATTTACCACAGATGTAGGTTTTTCATTCCTCGTTTGTCCTATTACAGAATCTTACTTCGACATAGGGAGCCTCAAATTCTGGCGAAGTTCTGAGAACAACCTGATCGTAATAGATATTAGATGTATATTTTATGGCGTTATTCTGAGAAAGGTTGTCAATAAGGATCGCAATTGTCAAGGATACCGTTGCAAGAAATATATCGTTTATCGTCCGTGTACTAAATATAAAAACTTTTATCGCTCAAAAGTTACCTCCAGTGAAGCCTAAGGGTCCATTCATAGACCGCTGCAGTTGGATCAACGACACAGGAAATTTCGCCATTATCTCGTATCTATATTTTATCTGCCAGGATTTTACTTACACTCTTTCGCAGTCAAAGCTGAATTTGACATCGCGACTTACCTCTGTCTGCGTGGGTAGGGCTGACAAATTTGTTCATTGAGATACAAGGCAGAGAGAGGCTCTGATACAGCTAATTTAGTTAATTATTAACCAAAGACAACAAAAAGTCTGTAGTGAAGAATTAACTCATTATTGTATAATAAGGATAAGCATTAAGCTTGTCTTTTCAGACAACGAAATACAAGGAGCATTTTCAATAATTGATGCAGATCAGCAACTCCTATTTATCTATAAAGCTCTCAAAGAACGACAGATTGGTGTTTGATCCATTTTCGGAGGACTTACCAAAGTGTCATCAACCATCTTTTTTAGTCTTTGATATTCTAGGAGTCAGTAGAGACTTAAATTTACATCGCTCAATTGATCGTTGACCATCAGTTTTTAATTGATTAAAGTTGGTAATAATTTACATCAGTGTGTTGAATATCTATAGTTCAACTCTTTATAAGATCTCTACATTGACCTCTGAGAAATTGTAGTTACGAAATGTCAGATTAACTACAGTTTAGGTCGGTATGAATATGTCTAAACAGTTAGCTTTTGAACTATTAACTCTCTCCAGGTGCATTCGAAAATTTCTACATGCACGACATATTAAGAACCAAGCTTGAGAACCCTAATTTTAATATAATATAGGAATTAAGGTCAAAGCATCTGGACTCTAGCATGATTTTAATAATATGAAATACTTTAATCTGAGGGAACACCACAACTTGTGATTTGCCTGTTGATTTCATGCAAGAGTTATGTATGACACATTCAATGCTCAGATAAGACACAAGGATCAACACAATTTAGAGATCCAGCCATTACGAAAAGAATTATAAAAACTCAAGCTTACAACGCAAAAAATTGAATTGAACTCCTTGCTCGGAGAGGAATCGAACGATTTTAGTTCTTTTACATAATTTTGAACCTACTTTCAACATATGATGCTGAATCTGTGAAAGATATCGGCATAACTACTACTGTATTTTCTGTTTTCTGGTGGTTGCAATCGATGAAATATGATTGTAAACACAAAAGCTATAGGTAAATAATAGAGCTAAAATGAAATATAAAATAATCACCTGTTCGCAATATCCTACTAAACTAGAAATGAATGTTTGCTTCAGGATCAAGTTCAGTCAAACTTTGCAATACCAGAGATCTTGGTCCACGAATCAACGATATAAGGCTCTCCACCACATCAATCTCTTTCCCCCAGCGAGATAGATTCCCACCAAAGTATCAAATCCGAATGTACGGCCAAGTACACCTTCGTTGTCGGTAAAAAGATTATATTTGGGCGTTATGAATTGTTCGATGTGATTACGGTGTTCAGGATATCTTTAGGACTCTGACAAGGATCTGATTTAGCTCAGTAGCGAGGCGCTTGGAGTTGATGGGAAGATGGAGACAACGTTTTATGTATTTCGAGACACCAGTTAATTGATTTTATTCACCGACTTCGTGACGGCACCCAATTTGTATTACTTCGTGTTTTACCAACACTCGTTTAAAGTCTAAAGTTCTGTAACGGGATTACTCCCTTGGGCTTGTGCTATCTACGCCAGTACGTCAGGGATGGAATATAAGGCGTACAGTCAGACCCCTGTTAGGACGATATTGCCGTTTATACGATATATTTTCTGGATCGGACTTCGTTCCTATGTATATGCCGATTACTCGATTATCCTTCTTCAACCTCTAAACATCGTCTTAACCAGGGTTTTTTTGCTAGATTATTGCTAATAATGCCGCCAAAAAAGGGAATTTCTGTAAAGCAACGACGTGCTCTGCGACGATGAGCGCACCGCCAGTTCCCAAAACCAACACAAGAACAGTGCATCGAGTGGTTCTTCGCTGAGTACGGCCATCGATTAAGCCAGTACACAGTCTCCGAGTCCTTGAGCAAGACCTTTGCGAAACTCGACGAAGCTACAAGTACTACTGCGCTACGACAGCGAGCTGGAAACTGGCCTGACCTTGAGAGTATTCTCCTGGAGTGGCAAATACGAGTTGAAGAAGGAGGAGGGATCACAACTGGGGATTTGCTCCGTGAGAAGGTAAAGCAAATCTGGACACAATTACCACAGCACGCTATCCATCCATGCCCTGAATTCAGCGCTCGCCGGCTTAAGAATTTCAAGAATCGAAACCATATTCAGAATCGGGTATGACACGGTGAAATTGGTCCAATTCCAGCAGCTGTAGAAGCCGAAATTAAAGCTTTACAGACAATTGTAGGAGAGTCTGAGGAAGAAAACATATACAACATGGATGAGTTAGGTCTCTCTTGGGAAATGCTACATTCACGTGGGCTATTGTCACAATCTCGACCCGGACTCGAGAAAAACAAGGACCGAGTTTCTCTCTGTTTTTGTACGAATGCTACAGGCTCTGACCGACTTCCTATTTGGATTATTGGCAAATATAAGACGCCTCGGGCCTTGAAAAACGTTGGTATTTAGGCAATGGGTGGAAAGTGGAGATGGAATTCCAAAGCATGGATGAACACAGCAATTATGGGCGAATGGCTTCAAGAATTCTATCGCCACATTGTAAATGCCCGAGATGTACTATTGACAATGGATAATTTTCTGCCCATTATTATGCCGTTGAATTATACCCTCCTCCGTCAAACATCAAGATCTGTTGGCTTCCAGCTAATAGTACAAGTCGGTACCAACCTCTTGATCAAGGTATTATTCAGAACTGCAAAGTATTCTACAGGCGGTACCGGCTCCGCTTTGTTCTACAAGCAATTGAAGAAGGTACAAATCCACAATTAAATGTCAATATTCGACTAGCAATTCGCTGGATCTAACGAAGTTGGAATAAAGAAGTTACTAATATAAAGATTCATAATTGCTTTCGGAAATCGACTCTTATTTCTAAGCCAATTGCTCTTCCTACGTCTATACTTCCGACTGGACTTTCTGAATTGTTTAATGAGGTAGTCGGATCTGGAGACATGAGATTCAATGGCAATAGACAATTTCCTTAATCCAATTGAGGGGGAAGAGGAAGGGAATTGGATGCTTGACTGGGTAATGATCTTACAAGAAGTGATAGGGGAACATTTGGGAACAAATCAAGACGAAGAAGAAGAAGTATTACAAAACGAACAGCCTTTGTGTTAGAAATCAAGGTTCTTGCTATCGCGCCTTGTTTATTTCTTGTACAATTCCTGACAGAGTCCAATGCCAAGCTGTGGCTCTATAGTTTATCCAGTCAATAGATAGGAAGGCTCGGTTGCGAGATGTCATACATGATGTAATCATTCTGGTATTGCATGTGAAGTAATTGTTCTGATATCATTTGTTGTCAACAAGTTTATCTGATCGGATATAGCTCTGACATCAATGGTTCACTGAAACTTATATAAGTAGTGAACAATTAAGATAAGAAAATCGATGAATTCAAATGATATAATCCTTACTTTCTGTGACGGCTAGTGAGCCGATAAAATCCCTGTAGCCTGCGCTATTCAGCACAGACATATTCATAGTGTCAGCACTAAGTTGCGCTCGTATTGAAAGTCGGGAACTGCCCGTGTTTGAGACGCTGTTGGAAACTAGCGCACACCTTAATAACGGGGGCACGACTGGAGGACAGCTACTAGTGTTTGAAATATTGGGATCATAAATATATAGGGCGTTAGATGTAGCATTACTCTTGTTCTTCAGTTAATAAATAAATATACTTTTCGACATACAAACGCCCAAACTTTATATACTGGAACCGTTACACTTTCCACAACACTTTGCGACAGCAAAAGAGGCCGAAATGGCTCTGAAAGTTTTGATTGGGTATACTGAGAGTCAAGATTCTCTTAATTCGAGCTATTTGAGAGTGTTGGAGCGATTAAAGACGGCAATTGGGAGTAGACAAGAGGCATCAAATGTACAAAGTAGCCTAGATAGCCGGATTATATGATCATATCCTTTAAAGCGATATCTACATGACGATATTTTTCACGACCCAGATTAAATCGTTAAAAAAGGGGTCTGAGTGTAGTTAGCTACGGGGGCTACCATCGTTGCGGTCTGAATATGGTTGTTTAGCAACATAGATTTTTATGATTGGCGCTGATAGTTACAAATCCCTATGTATACAGCGAGAAGTAGGAAATTTTCTTCCCAAAGGGTTCATTAAGTGTTAGAAATTGTCAAGGATTTCTAGGAGGAAATATCTCGAAGAACGAGTGTACAATTTCGGATAAGAATTTATTGATAGTTGTATGTGATATCGAACTCTCTTCTCAATATGAATTATTAATATATCATACTCCGTTAACTTATTTTTACATATACAGATGAGTCTATCATTAAATACAGATCCCGAACTCCTAGTGATCTAGCAACAACCAGCCACTCAATTATCGCAAGGTAGCATTTCCTAGCCACTGCATTCCAGATGCCACTGAATCTTATTTCGTCCAACTGAGCTTAATCATATTCAATCGAATCAACTCAATTGATCTTGATGATAATACCTAGAAATCTAAACCTTCATACATGCTGAGTCTAGATTTCCAACATTAAGCAACTGATTTTAATCAGGACTTGCTCTGTTGTATATTGACATCAATTGATCTGGCAACAAATTCTCGTTAAATCAGTTCCTGGCCTCAAGTGTCATCTATATTTACACGTCCTCAAGGATATGAATACCCGCCGGAGGAAACGATTCGTAGTGCAAAAACCTAGGGTGCAGACATATAGCATAGAAGTGAGAAAGATCTGGACAACTTTGCAAAATGATGCACATGGTTGATAATATTGCGAAAGGAATAAGATTTCAATTTTTCGGAAAAAAGTATTCAAATTGAGCATTATTCGCGACAAGAATTCGCTTGAGAGAGTGCGGGCGACATTCTAAACACTGCCATAGTTGGATGGTGCGGTGGTACATTGTCTTGTCCGGTCTACCAAGTAGAGTCTGGATAGCTAGGACATATAAAACTCAAGACAGGAGACCGCTGCTTCGGATCCGGCAAAATTAAACTATATTTCTCACATTGCTGGTGTACATGGATGACGAAGGCAAGCGTGCATAATCAAGGGTTTTGAGTTTCCCTTTGGTGCGTACTTATAGAGGAGGGTGGACTGTTTGTCTAAGCAAGCATACCTCATAGTGATATTTGCAATTGAAATTCATAGTATGAGTGTCTCTAACGTCAAAAGGGTCATCCAACATGTATACATAGCACCAGTCATATTTTTTTTCTAATTATATTAGAGTCCTAAGCTAAAGCTCTAGGTCCACTATCGGTACAAGACTGGTGGAGCCGGCGGGGATCACTGCTTACAGACCGAGCTTATTCCAACCGCGACACCCGCTACAGATAAGTAGAAGGTAAATTATAACTCAGAGGACGCCACCTACTCCGAAAACTACAAGATTTCACCATGTTGGACCCAAGCAATGCGTTCCTCACACGCTCTGTCGTCCGTCACACCTTCCAAATGACAAATTTGCCCATTCTCCGCTGAGAGCAAGAGATAGTTTAGCAGGTGCTTTTGATCCAGCCGGTATCCTGCTAATAGTTAGTAGATGCCCCAAAAGGGACATCATCGAGGTTGCTGTGTCCTCAAACTTCTTCTTCAGCTTCCAGAGCTCCGAAACCTGTTGCCTCGGCCATCGAGACATCCTTCGCCGCGGCGACGATCGCCTCTTCGGCCTTTTTGGCTGCAGCCCTAACTCGAGTCACTTCTGTGAACTTCACTTGCTGGAGGTGGCGAATCCGCGCGAGCTGCTCTTTGGTGATCGGTCCTGACTTTCTGGGTCTGACTTGGCAGTCCTGGTAATCTGAACGGTGGGATCCCCTACCGCTGCGAGACTTAGTGAGGGCCTTGCACTCGGCTTCCGAGTGCATATTTGATCCGCAGTTCAAGCAGGCTGGAGCGCGGGAGTAACCACGAGTAGCCTGGAAGCCTAAACAGCGTTTACACTGTTCGATTGGTCGACGAGGCTGGACCTTTATAGCTGCTCCAGACTCGTCGAGAATGCGGAAGCCCGCACGAGGGGCGTAGTCCCGGAAAAAAAAGGCTTCCCAATTTCTGTAAGGCGCACCAGGATGGCATGTCCCGTGCGGACGCACATACATTGCCACCTTACTAGTTTGATTGTATATCTGGGTTAAAACACGCCCAGAATCGACCGTACTAATACCGTCAAGTGTTTTTATAGTCGCGGGAACATTCGGGATTCGCAAGGCGACAAGGTTGGAGGCTTCCTCGAGCTCGGCGTTGAAATTCGACAATTTCGGTGCGGCATCTAGGAGCCTTTCCCTGATATTTTCATCTCTTGTTAGAATAGCAAAGCCGCTTCTAACTCGGTGTAGGGAGCTGGCGTAACACACGGCGCACTGCAGCCCTCCTGTAATTTTTCCCGTACAGCGCAAGGTGAGAGCTTGCGCCACGGGTGATCGCTGCCGAGGCGAAGGAACAGTCGTTTGTCGACTTTCGCCTTCAGGGCGTCTTTTTTAGTGGTCTTACCCGGAGGTTGCGGCACGGCCTTTACTGTAGGTACTGCTTTCTATCGCAGTCCGTTTATTGCCACCGTGGCCCAGGTACCTTTTGATGGCTGTACTGGGACGGCGGGAATTTATATGCTCCTGGCGTCAGGAGCCCTTGGGAGAGGGTTAGCCTGGCGAGGAGGGAGGACGGGTGGCGTGATGGCTTGGCCCTTGGCCATGTATTGCGCAATGGCGGCGCGTAGGTAGACTCTCGTCGAGTTCCCGAATTGTCTATTTGACACGTTGGTCAAAGGGAGAAGGGTGGCTTCGACGCCAGAGATGGCGGCGGAGCGGAGGGCTAGATTTGCCGCTGTTTCGGCGGCGCGTCGTTGTTCGGCTTCGACTATTGGTCCAAGCCCTGGCGGATAGTCTGCTTTCGTGGCAGCTTTTGGCTGCGACGTTGATGTTGACGCTGGTTTGGATGCAGTGTTTTCCGACGGTTTTAACGCGGTCGGAGGACATTTTGACGACTCTCTGTTAGACTTTACGAGTCAATTGAATAATGAATGAAGTGAAAGTAAAAAGTGTCAATTAATTCCTGGCTGCCATTTCTCTTTCTGATACTAACTAGATTATGTTCGTCTCGAAAATGGCAAATGCTCTATGTGTCCCCAACTTGTCCCCATAGACCAAGCTTCTCATGGTTTGGAACGAAACATCTCTAGTTAGAACAGATAGAGTTCTTATTGCTACAGTCCAAGCGAAACAACTTTATCCGAAACAAGTAACTCCAAGCTTTGTAAACCTAACTCCTTAAACTTTATATCTGACATTAATCGCCTCCAAACTATCCACAGTTTGATACTCTCCTATCTCGTGGGGGATGGAGGCTCGTTGAGGAATTTCCTCAACAATTTTGACTGACCCGATCATGTCAGTATAGGGCTCAGTGACGGCTTGGAGGGCTTTTTCCTTCCCTCTAGTAGAGACCTTGCTCATCTCCGCGCATTTCGGAGACTGGGCAAGGCCAGGTAATTGTTCGAGAGCCCTCGGGTGGACCCTCGTCTTGTCCAACTTGACGTTGGGACGCTTTTTGCGAACTGGAGGCATAGTGAAAAATGCCTACGCTCGATCACAATTCAGAGATGGATGCTACGAGGTCGAGAAGGGAGGAAAGAGGGAAAAATTGAATTTTCGAATTTCTCGAATTGTGCGTTTGTTTGTTGTTTGTTTTCTATTTTTAAGTCCTAGGATATATCCGTTTTCCCCTGAGGGTCAAAGACCGGGGTTTACAGCTCAGATCATATCTATGACATGCCCAATCTGTTCCCACTACGTGAACCACTACACAAATAGTAGCTAGTTAAATTACATGCAGCCATATTTAAAAAAAAAATAACGTAACTCCAGTCTCCAAAACTTTGAGCTTCAACTAAATATCAGCACTTGTGGTTGGGAAGCAAAACTTCTCGCCTCGTTCCCCTTCCGATGGAATCATGTTACATGACTAATTTATATGAACCTCGCTGAGAGCAGAGGTCCAGCCTGGAGCTGATCACCCGTGACATCGGGTTTTCTGTGCAAATTTTTGAACGCTTCAGGGCACTTGGGTCCGAGAAGTTCATGTATGAAGTCGTCGTGGCACTTTAGACCTCGTATTCGACGTGTTTCGTGAGAATATAGTCGACAGTGTGTAAAGTTGGTCGGACTAGTCTCTTTCCCACACGCGCACTCACTAGGTGCGTCTGCATTGTTGAATCGGCGATGATAGGCCGCAAAATTGCCGTGTCTCTTACGGGCTGCAATTAGTTCGCGGAGTAGATGCCTTGATAGAGCCAGCTCTGGCGGCTTGCGCCGTTTTATGAGCAGATCTAGCTTTCGATACCGAACAGGACACGCTTTATCCCACCAATCGCTGAGCAAAGCCTGTAGCCGGTTGTTCATGAGACGGCGAAGGTATGCTAACGAAATAGATACTGGTTGGTTGTCCGGACTGGGCAGCATTCGTAAGCCGAGGCGCGCAGTAGCGTCTGCTTCTTCGTTCCCTTGTATTCTAGAGTGACCGGGAATCCGCTTAATCGTCACAGCAGCTGACACTGAGAGTATGCAAAACTGACGTATCTCTTCGAGGCTGATTGGAGAGATGACCGTCTCAAATGCTTTTACAGCATGCTGACTGTCCAGCAACACATTCACTATCCGTATCGTCTCCCCCAGCTGCTGCTGCGCTTCTTTCATTCTCATCGCCGCCTCAAAAGCCTTTAGCGCCCCTGTGATTTTTGCGTCCAAGACCTCTCCTTCATATCGGATACCATTCTCCTAGTGAAGAGTTTTACCGAGTCTCTTCAAAACAAAACCCCAAGCTGAACGTTCGTTTCCCTCCGAAGAGCCGTCTGAATAGGCGCAAATTTCCGATGCGGGCACGTTGTCTATCCAAAGTTTGCTCGCTTCTCTTCCTTCTGACTTAGTCATGGATCTAGCAGAGTAGGATGGGGACGGCAAAGGCGTCCGGAAATTGTCGATAAGCTCGCTGTGCACGAGTTCTTTGTCTATCTACATAATCAAATCCTCGTGGATTCTTCTTGTACTTTCGAGTCCCAACGTTTGGGCACATCGCAGGACGAGATCTCAGCGGGTGACGATCATCGAGGGTTTTCATTCTGGCTGAAAATCGTAGTCGGTTTCCCTCCAGAATAATGTATGTTGTAATTTATGCGACAGTGGAGTTAAGAGTATACTGCACACCAGCTATATATTCAGCTGCGTGTGGATACTTGCTCTCGAAATCAGATTCCTTATAATATAAATATATATATAATTTATTGTGTGTATTATTACTACAACTATTGATGCTTATTTTCTTTTTGTTAAAATTATCTACACACTTCACAATTACGGAAAGTGTGGAATACTAAGCAAGACACGTGATACAATTACAGATTTATCGCATGACTTTCAACAATGTTTGCGGGAGAAATTCCTCCTTCCATGTGCAGGACAAAATTAGGAATAGTCCGCAGAACTGGAAGTGCAGATCGGAGACCCATCATGTTGGCCTTGTCGATCATAGTAAAGAGACTTGCGGTAGCTGGAGTGGCTATTCCTGCTATTGTTGGGCATTTGAGGCCTGGCCACCAGACTTCCGCCCCAAAAGTCGCGGTTGAAACAATACAACTATTTACTGCTCGTATCAGCGCTCCTGGTGCGGCTCCTCGAAAAGTAGAATTGAAGCGTCGCATAAGATGTGCAACTTTTATTGCTTTTCCAGACCACTTCATCACATGATGTTTGAAGTTAAGACGCGGATCGATGTAAACTCCAAGCCAGTGAATATGTTCGGCTAGTTCTATTTAAGTGCCGTTTACACTGACGCCAACAGCTGCCTCGCGGTGCCGAGGTGGAAATTGTACTACCTCTGAATTTTCTGTGTCAAAATGGCTGGCATTTTCCTGCGCCAAATCCAGTAGGTGATCAACTTCCTTCTGAGCAGCGGCAGTAGACTCAGCAGTGGTGCGGCCAAATCCAAGAATGCCGATGTCGTCAGCGTAGCTAAACCTCAGATTAGTTGCATCACTGCGCATTGGCTCTGCCATGTACAGAAGAGAGAGAAGAAGCGAGATCGGCGAGCCCTGTGAGACCCTGCAGACTAGCTGTCGCTCCGTCGTGACTCCTTCCGAGTATCATACTTGGACCATTCGCTGTGCAAGGAACGACGTCGTCCACTTTAAAACTGAGTCTGGCCATCCTTGTTCTTGCATCCTTCTCACCAGGCGGTTTTGAAGAGCTGCATCGAACGCACCTTGTAAGTCTAAGGTGACGAAAGTGGCCGCCCATCCTTGTGTGGGCGCCTCCTCGACATCATGCACCACACAGGAGACTAGGTGTGTTGCTGAACGTCTCAAGAGTGCGCCGAATTGTTGACGACCAACCACATCACAAGTTATTGCTAAGTGAGCCATCCATCTTGCCAGAAGTGTTTCTAGCCCTTTACCAAGGCAAAAAATAAGAGCGGTTGGTCTCCAACCCTTGACTGTTTTTGGGTCCTTTTTAGGCTTCTGTACAAGAACTACTTCGACCATTTTGAAATAAGTCGGGTGCGTACCGAGCTATATGCCAGCTCTGAAGAGCTTGACTATACAGGGTCCAATTGTCTTCCAGTAGGCCACTAGTAGCTGTACGGAGACTCCGTCTGCTCCCCGAGCCGTGTTTCCACAGCCGATAGTACAAGCCCAGACTTCTTCCTCGGAGATGTCATCCTTCCATGGTATACGGTTGTTACTCGTGGCGATGCTAGGCGGCAGGTCGTCCGATATTTGGTGTCTTGCAAGGAGACAGTCACGGAGAACTGTGGCTCGCTCTAGTGGATCAGAGACGAGAGCTCCGTTGTGATTGAGGGGTGGTGGGGTGTTTGTCTGTCTAGGCCCAGCCATTCTCATCAGCTTAAAAACATCGTTCGGCGTGTTCATTCTTTCTATTAGCTGTGCTTGATGTTCTTTTTTTGCGGCTCTAATGACTGATCGGAGCTTTTTAGTATACACCGCACGTTGGAGGGGTGATTCTGCCGCTCGATATTCAGCCCGTGCTTCCTTGCATGCCGGGGTCCACCACGGGGCTGATTTACCGGCATTTGCTCTAGATCGAGTCCCTGTTGTACTGATGGCAGTCTTGAGGTGGGAGCAAAGTTCCTGAGCGTAGTCTTCGAACTTTTGAATCGTGTCTAGGAGTGGTGGCAAACGAACCAGTTTAGCAACAGCTCGCGCAAATTTTGGCAGTTTTTCCCTAGTCACTCGAATCTTGGCTAGCTTGGGCCTTAATACTGCAGACTGGACCGGAACTATTCTTCGGATGAGAAAATGGTCGCTAGTGACACATTCATCTCGGTCTACCCATGCACGGCTACCGTTAATGTTGGTCCAGGCAAGGTCCAAGATGTTTCCAGCTTGATTTGTGGGTTCTCCGATGATAAGGCAAGTTCTATGATGATCCTCTGCCCATCTTTCAATTATTTCACCTTGTACGTAGGAACAAGTAACTCCTGGTTGCCAGGCACAGTACACCAAATTGAAATCACCCGCAGCGACTGAGTTCGGCGGCGGGGTCCAATTGATAAGTGGCTGTACGGCTGATGTGTCTCTGGGTGCCTTGTACACGTTGAGGAAAGTGACTCCATTAATAAGCACCCAGCAATAATCACCCGTCAGCTTAGCACAGGGGAAGAGTGCCTCGCTGATATCGTCCGATCATCTTTCCGAGTGTAGGTCACGGCCCTTGGCCTGACCTTTCCGCCACCATGAGGTAGATGGCAAATGTATCCAGGATGCGACATTGTCTCTTCTTTCCACCGAGGTTCTTGAATTAGGACTAAATCGATATTCAGCTCGAATGCTCGGGCAAGTGCAATATTCTGTGTTGGACCTCCTCTACTTTCATGGATCATCGTGGCATAGCGTATTATGAAACGCCATGCGGACGGCTAACTTAAAACACAAATAATAGTTCAATGCACTTCTAAAACCAGCAAGGAAGACTGATAAGAATGGGCTAGTTTCATTAGGTGATGTGTAGCAGATTGTTGGGCATAGGGGCTGTGTGCTACGTGCTATTTGGTAATTTTATGTATATAAATACTCGGCGTGAAGAAGCGTTATTCTTCGCGCAACGTCTTCTTCAATTACCTTAACAATACATTTGTTTACCCATCTCTTCCTCGGGAAGACCATTTATCTCTTTCCAGCTCTTCATCAGCAAGACCCACGTGTAGCCTCTATCGCTACTATCTAACTATTTGTCTCTTCCTAGAGAAGACCAGTCATCCCTTCGACCCACTCATCACCTTCATCTACCACCTAGATCTTCGTTAGACCACATACGCACCCTGTGGAACACCGTCCTAACCTCGCCTTGAGATCTACCTACGTTTATTGATATGAAACTTAGAGTAGGAGGGAGGTGGAAAGGGGCCCGTGGGGCGCCCTTTATGAGTGATTTTTCGGGACGACCGCCTCTGTGACCTCAGTCACGTTTGGCGTCTCATCCATCATTAGAACCTCGTAGCTATTATTGGAGCTGTAGTTCGGCGTAGCTGTTTTGGCCATCTCAGTGGCGGCTTTGATATCGGCCTCTGCTCGTCGAACGGCGGTTTTCGCCCGGATCACCGCGGCATATTTGCATTGGCTAGCGTACCTGATCTTTTCGAGGGTTTCCCTAGAAGCCATTCCAGACTTATTAGGGTGGGCCAGACAGTTTCGGCTATCTGATCTGTGAGGACCCCCGCAATTGCGGCACTTGGTGTGTCCTTGGCATTCCGAAGTGTAGTGCATTGTTGAGGTGCAGTTTCAGCATACTGAGGTGCGCGAGCAACTCTGGGTCCCGTGGTATAAGAGACATCGCTTGCATTGACTCACAATTTGGCGTGGCTGATGGCGAATAGCGATTCCCGAGTCGTCAAATAGTCGGAAGCCTTGTCTAGGGACGAACGCTCTTTCAAAATGAGCTACCCATGTCTGGTATGGGGCTCCGACTCTCCCTTTTCCATGAGGGCGGACTCTTACTGGAACCTTTGAAGTGACCCTGGCAATTCCTTGGCCACCATCTCGTCGGTGACAACTACTTTACCTAGGAGTGTGTGAATTGCGACGGGAATTGTCGCAATACGAAGGGCCACTAAATCTGAGGCCTTCTCCAGGATTGCGTCTACCTGGACGAAAGACTCAGCAGAGTCCAGAAGGAGCTGTCGTACCTCCAGGTTTTTGGCTCGGAGTGCAAAGCCAGTCGGAACACGGTATACATGTTCAATATTCTGCGGGGGTAGCTCGAGCAATTTTGCTGTCGCATCTCGGACACCGGCCGGCGAGAGTGCGCGCCAAGCATGTTCTTTTCCGAGTCGAAGAAACAAACGATCATCTTTGGGGCCAGTTTTCTTAGCTTTTGCCGGAGGTCTCGTTGGTGTCGGGGGTTTGTTATAGACCCGCACATCTTTCACAGGTGCTGCTGGCGTGTGGAGGCCAGTTCGGGTAACTGTTGGCCAGGTAGGTTTGACCTGGGTCACCTTGGCCTGGGTCGCTTTTTGTAGCAGCTCTGGCTGCTTTTCAATCGTTTGTTCCACGATCTTTCCGCCATGAGTCTGGTAGTTTGGTCGTGGGGGGAGTTTGGGAAGGACTGTTCTTGGTCCCGACATCATGAATTGAGCTATTGCAGCTCGGAGGTAGACTTTCATGGAGTCTATAAATTGAACGCTTGACCCTTTGCATAGAGGTGAGAGCGCATTCTCCACACCATTAATAGCAGCGGTGTATATAGTGAGATTACTTGTGGTCTGGGCCGCTTGCTGTTCTTCGACTTTAAGTACGGCTCGAAGCTCGGGAGGACAAGTCGCAGTGTTCTTAGAGTTGCCACCGCTGCAAGAAGTTTGATTATTTCCACTTGTCCTCGTAATGAGGTTCTGAGGGGCTGTGGTTGACGTGGCTTCGTCGGGCTTTTTTAAGTTAACATTAGCTGTCCGCTTCATGGCCGGCACAGCAATCTTCCTCGTGTCTGTAATAACGGGGGCCTCTGAGACCTGACTGTCTTCGGGTTCACTGACATTACATCGTGAGCTCTCAAGCCCCTCCATGATATATCGGTCGATAACCGCATCACCCATTTCAACATCTGGGTTTGTGGAGTTAGAATCTTCTTCAAAGGCTCTTATACTTTCGGTCATTTACGACTCCATTTTTCGCTCGTCTATCGAGCTCAATGGTATGTTCTTTTTTGCCAAGCGCTTTTTCAGCCTGGTATTCGCTCTATCAATTGTTCTTTGATGGCGAATAGGTCGCGATGATTTGGCAGGCCCCGGAGACATATTGGAGATCCGGGGTCTTGCTACTGTGAGAATTCGAATTAGTGTAATTGTATGCGAGTCGGAGGGGAACGGTAATGGTAATGGGGTATCTTATTGATTCTCTCACGAATATTCAGAAATTCTTTCTTTGATATTTTGTCATAGCTAGATAGCTAGATAGCTGTATACGCAATTAAAATCTGATGCAAAAAAAGAGGATAGGAGCACTGTTCAAGGGGTAGCAGGGGGGGACTATTCTCAACACCTGTCAGTGGTGTCCCCTAAGAACCTCCAGCTCTCACCGTAGAGTCTGCAGAGCCGAGATTGGGTAAAACCTTTTCAACTTTGAGCTGAGTTATCTCCCCCTCCGTCAAAGATACGCTTCCGATAACTCATAAGACGACAAAGACGACGATAATGATGCTGGGAATGAGGAAAGAGAATACGGTACCAAGCGCTATAACGGTAGTCAGAGAAGCCCTCGTTATATCACAACATGTGCTACCCACCGGCGGGCGAACAAAAAGCCCACGAAAGTAAAGTAAAAGACCCTTCCGCCCTCAAGAAAAGCAGATTTCGACTCGTCTACAATATCTTCCCTACTAATCTTAACGTCCGAATACACTAGCTATAAGGAAATGGTTAAACTGTCCTTTGCAGCTATTGATGGTGACATGAATTAAGATGATGATTGTGATTGAGATAGATTTCTATATAGTTTATAATACATGATATGCTCAGGTTCATATACCTCGAGCCAAGCAACCAGATTGTGTTCCTCTAGATCTAGATTCATCAGAATAATTACTTACTCAGTAAATTTCTCCTAGTCTCAGTTGTGTGTTTAGGATCTTGATTAGGTTTCTAGTAACTAGTCAATGATGTTTCTCATATCACTGAGACATAGTCATGGTTGATACAACAGGTACAAACGATGAGTCGTGTCTGTACATGACGTTGTGATATAGTCATGATTGTCTGAACAATATCAACTCATGAATGAATCATGTCTCTACATGACACTAGCTAGGAGGGCATCTGAAATACATGAGTTACCCGACGACCCCACGTCCGTAACGACTTTTGGATGCTAGGCTAGGCTCCTTAACGACGGTCACTCTCGACCAAGACTTTTCTGACATCCTTTCACGACCTTCAATTTGTCCTGCGGCATGAATTTGGGGAGGAGAAAGGAGGAGGCTAGGAAGGTTGAGAGACGCTCTTAGGTATACACAGGTCTGTTGTGCCCGGCTGGCCGGTCTCTTCGTCATAGGAGAGCCCCGCACCCAGTGGTTTTTGAGACTTTTCTGTCGAATAGTAGGACACAAGTTTTATTTGGATGTGCATTAAACAAGGATGCTGGAGTTTGGGTGGCAATAATGATTATGAAGATGTAATGACAAATGGGTAATAATTAGTAATAGCTGTGTAAGCATATATCATGTGACGAGTGTTCAAGGTCATTAAGGCCCTGGCGCTCCGTCACAAATGAAGATAGTTACGAATGAATGAAACAATTGTTATTGAGTTACCTCAAACAAAGAATCCATAGGAAATATTCCGACATTTTCCCTACAGCTACATATCCGCAAATTGCCATCGTTTAGTTGGCTGGAGAGGGGAGATAATGACGGGATAAAGGCTCCTATTAGTGTGCACTCGAATGAAGACCTGTGGGAGTATTACTGCTGGAAAGTAATCGTGAGGGAGGCACAGGAGGGAGTACACTACTCGAGGCATAGATACTCCCGGCCTATAGGCAGAAAGGACCTACATGTCCTTACATAGTTATAGACTTTTTAGGGCAATAAACACTCACTCACTCACTCCTTGAGCATCGGTCCCCAGAAGTTATCTTCCTCTAAATGGACCGTGCCTTCAACTAGCTAATTTACAGTACTCCATTATTGGGCCCTATTTAGCTAAATGTGAACCAATCACCGGATAAACCTTAGATACTTCCTAATGTCTAATACCTGTCTTGTCCGGATTCTTGACAAGGAATTTTGGAGAGCCTTTTCGCAACCATTTGGATCAGCCTGAGATTACCAGGTAGACTTTTCGCCTTACTTCCATTTTATGAGATAAAACATTATTTGTTTATTTCATATGCATACACAACCTGTTGGTTCATCTAAATTGTAAAAGTAGTTGTGTCATCACGTGGGGATCACATGATGATCTCGGCATGGAACCGCAGGCCTGGATCCACAGTATAGCTGTGGATCCCGCTGCACTCGATTCGGCAGAAAATGCAACTTCTAGATGCAAAGAATTAGGTAGTGGCTCTAATACTAAAATCACCATTAAGCTCGCCCGTCTGCAGCGACGCACACTAGGATCTCTAATAGCTGCACGGTCCGGTCATGAAGATTTCGCGGATTACTATCGACGTTTCCAGCACGAAAACGCTATTCTAATCTGCACATGCGGAGAAGAGAAATCTCCCAATCACTTTTTCCATTGCCACCTTGGGCAATACCAGGCTCAGCTCCATGGGGCACAAAATTCTAATCCCAGCGTATCATGGGCTCTTGCTTCGGCGGCGGGAATTAATGCATTCAATAGCTGGTTGCGTATCACAAATTTCTTCGAAAGGGCACAACGACAAGTCTGATTCGAACGAAATCACGATTTGATGTAAACAATTTCTACTTTTCATTTTTTTTGGTAAAATCTTATCATCATTTAGTACCAACTGCATAGCATGAGATTCGTTGGACGGATGACCTTCATGTATAATTTAATCTTCGAGCGCAAGATAATAAGATCCTGGCTATCATTTGCTTTGTTGGGTCTGTTCAGACGCCAACACGTCGGGTGGTTTAATTTAGACTCGGCTAACCGGTACGTGAAAATCTCACGTGCTGTGCGCGGGCAGGACGTTGGATATTTTAAATTGTTGAAACTATGGGGTACAGAGATAAGTCAGGTGATGGTTAATGGCAGTTATTGATGAAGGGGGGGATTTTTTTTGATTTTATGGTCCTAAGCTAAGCTCTATATCTCCTAGGAGTCAAGGACCGGCGTACACGGCCGAGATCATGCTTCCCAGATGCCCAACTAGGTCTCACCACGTGAACCACTACACAACCAGTAGCTAGTTAAAAATAAAAATAAAAACACCCATAAATTCCCTTTAACAAAAAATTCTAAATGCAATACTCCAATTTGAGGTAGGAAAGCGACACTTCTCGTCTCGTTTTCCTTTCTGCCATGCTTCGTGCTATGATCTAATCAATGTCCTCTCCGCTGAGAGCTGGAGACGGACTCGCAGGTTGGCCTGCGAAGCAACCGGTTTCCTGCACAAAATATGTTAAATTATCAAGGTACCTAGGCCCGAGAAGCTTTTGGATAAAGTCGTGATGTGACGTTGTCCCTCGAAGTCGACGCGTTTGGCGTGCGTGCAGTCGACGGTGAATAAAGTGGAGAGGTGATGTTTCCTCCCCACACGTACACTCCATTGAAGCGGCGAAGTTATTGAAACGACGATGGCATGCAGCGAAGTTTCCGTGTCCTGTACGAGCTGAAATCAGTTTACGAAGTAGCCGCCGAGAAAGTGCCAGCTCGCCTGGCTTGCCTCGTCACATGAGAAGGCCCAGATTACGATATCTAGGTAGACATGCTTCTTCCCACCAGTCGTAAAGAAGCGTTTGCTTGTTCCAGTCCATGAGCCGACGAACGTACGCCAACGTGACGGAGTCAGGCTGGCTCTCTTTACTCGGCAGTTGTCGGAGGCCGGAGCGTGCAGCTCTATCTGCATCTTCGTTTCCCTGTATCCCGGAGTGGGCTGGTATCCACTGAGCCGAGACTCGAGCCTTTTCTGATAACACTCTAAATTGTGGCAAGTCGTCGAGACTTGTTTTGGCAGTTCCCATCAGCAGTGCCTTCACTGCAGACTGACTATCCGACAACACGTTGATCCGCCGCCTGCTGTCAATTACACTGTTCTCCCTCTCCAATAATCCCAGCGCAGCTTCCAGGGCCTTTTTTGCCCCTAAAATTTCCGCATCAAGCACTTCACCACCATGCTTGATGCCGTATCCCTTCAATAGAGTCTTTCCATCCCTCTTCAAGACGAAACCCTATGCTGAGCGACCATGGCCCTCCGACGATCCATCCGGGTAGGCACAAATATCCGATGCTAGTACATCTCAAAGGAACCGAGTAACCTTTTCCTCCTCCTCTATCCTTGGGCCGAAGCTCGAAAAATAGCACGGCGGCGGCAGAGGCTCGGCGTCTTCCGCGTCCGGGAGTTTTCAGTAGGCCCGCTGTACTCGTAACATCTGGATCTCCGGATTTTTGGGTACCCGAGCAGACTTCTTGTACTTCCATGTTCCATCGTTTGGACACACGGCGGCACGAGTCCTAAGCGGTTATCCAGTGAGTGCAGCCGAGCCGAAAACTGTAAGCGATTCCCTTCCAGAATGATCTTTCCAGTTGGGATACCTCCTTCGCGATGGAGAGTAAGATTAGACGTCGTTCTCATTACCGGAAGGGCAGCGCGCAGTCCTGTCAAGATTGCCTTGTCAATCATCTCGCAGAAGATTCTGGTTCGAGGTGTGATGATCCCCCTAATGGTCGGACGTTTGAGGCCAGGCCACCAAATATCTAATCCAAAAGTTGCTATTGGGACAATACAAGTATCCACTGCTCGAACCAGTGCCGCAGGAGTGGCTCCTCGATACGCTGAGTTGAAACGGCGCATGTGCTGGGCAACCTTCAACGCCTTTCCACACCAAGTTGTGACATGGTGTTTAAAGTCCAGTCGCAGGTCTAGATGTACACCAAGCCAGCGTGATTGGTCCGTTGGCTCGATAGTCACGCCGTTCACACGAATAGCCACCGGATTCTCGCGTTTCCTGCCGGGAAACCGGTCTATCTCCGACTTGTTAGTATCGAAGGAGACTGAATTGTTACTTGCTCACTCCAGAAGATGATCGACTTCCTTCTGTACAGAAGCGGCCGACACGGCAATGCTGCGCCCAAACCCTAGGATTCCGACATCGTCTGCGTAGCTGAACCTCATTCCTGGGTTGCCGCTTCGCATAGGCTCTGCCATGTATAGAAGGAAGAGAAGTGGCGATATCGGTGATTCCTGCGGAACCTCACAAGCTAGCTCTCTCTGCCCAGTGACCCCTCCGGAGTATCGCACTTGTACCTTTCGATGTGCAAGAAATGAAGCCGTCCGTCGGAGAATCGAGTCTGGCTACCCCTGATCATGCATCCTCCTCACCAAACGGTTGTGGAGTGCTGCATCGAATGCGCCTTGGACATCGAGAGTCGTGAATATGGCCGCTCATCCCTGGGTGCTCGCCTCTTCGATGTCGTGGACTACGCAGACGACAAGGTCGTTTGCCGACCTCTTAGGGAGCGCTCCGAATTGTTGGTATCCAACAACGTCGAGTGTAACCGCGAGATGGGCCATCCGCGTCACCAAGAGTCGTTCAAGTCCCTTACCCAAGCATGACGGAAGTGCGATCGGTCTCCAGCCCTTGACGGTCGTTGGATCTCGGTTCGTCTTACGTAGGAGCACCACTTCAGCCAGCTTGAAGCAGGATGGATGGGTGCCGAGTCTGATGCAGGCGCGGAAAAGATTGCTGAAAAATGGTCCAATCGTCTTCCAACAGGTTTGCAAAAGCTCTAAAGAGATCCCGTCTGCTCCAGGCGCTGTGTTGGCGCGGCCTACGCTGCACATGCGAATCTTCTCGTCCGAGATATGGTCATTCCAGGGGATTAGGTTGGTACTCGGCACATCGAGTGGCGGTAGGTCGTCTGTCGCTTGGTGTAGTGCCAAAAGAGCACCTCGGAGTATCGCTGCTCGCTCTGCCGGATCGGAGTATACCTTTCCTTCGTGGTTAAGTGTAGGGGGGGTGCTTGCCTGTCTTAGCTCGGCCGAGCGCATCAGCTTGAACAAGTCAGTCGGTGTCGTGATCGCTTCGACTTGACGCGTCTGGTGCTCTTTCCTTGCCGCTCTGAGGGTTGACCGCAGCTTTTTTGCATGCACCCATCTTAGTTCCGGAGTCACTGCTGCACGATATTCCGTTTGTGCTAGCTTGTATTCCGGAGCCCACCAAGGCGCACATTTGCCACGTCTTCTGTTCCTTCGTGTTCCTGCTGCTTTGATAGCGCTAGTAAGGCCGGAACAGAGATCGTTGGCGTATTCCTCCACCTGGCAAACTGTGTCCAAGACTAGTGGCGGGTGAGTGAACTGCGTCACGGCAAGAGCGAACCTCGGCAAGTTTCCGCGCGTTACCCTAATCGGTGATAGCTCATGGTCGCATTTTCCGTATCTGGTGGGGACTTGTCCTCGAATCGGAAGATGGTCGCTGGTTACACACTCGCTGCGATCTACCCATGCTTGGGCCCTGTTGATGTTGGTCCAGGCAAGATCCAGCGTGTTTTCGGCTCGATGCGTCGGCTCGCCCACAATCAGATAAGTGAGATTGTGGCGTTCCGCCCATCTCTCGATTTCGATTCCTTGTCCGCGTGGGCGGGTGACCTCTGGTTGCCACGCGCAGTGCACCGCGTTGAAGTTGCCAGCCGCGACGGATTGTGGTGGTGGGTCCCAGCTGAGAAGTGGTCGAATGGCCGTCGGGTCGTTCGGATCTTTGTATTCGTTGAGAAACGTGACTCCGTTTACTACAATCCAGCAGTAATCTGCCGTCGGGGGATTGCAGGGAAAGATTTGTCTTGCTGAAAGGTTCCCTCTGTTGATTAGTGTTTAAGTCACAGCCCTGGGTCGAATGTTTAGGCCGCCATGTGGTATATGACAGTCATATCCAGGGTGTGACTTTGTTTCCTTTGTGGCTTTTTTCCACAAAGGTTCTTGAATTAACACTACATCGACGCCTAGCTCGTAAGCTCGGGAAAGCGCGATGTCGTGTGTTGGGCCTCCCCTACCTACGTTGATTGACATAAAACTTATTGTAGGTGGGGGGCTGGAAGGGACCCGCGAGGGGCCCTTCAGGAAGACTAACAGGATTCGTCGTTCCTGTGGCCGTGGCGTCGGAGGTGACGTCGGTCATCAGAACTTCGAAACTGTTCTTAGATTTCACCGCTTCGGGTGAGGCTTGCTTTTATCTGGCAGCCGCTTGTACTGTTGCCTCAGCGCGACGGGCTGCAGCTTTAGCCCTCACCACGGCCGCTAGCTCGCATTGGATCGCGATGCGAATGTTGGACAGTTGATCTCTGCTAACGGATCCGGACTTGGTTGGGCGCGCCAGGCAGAGTTGACTGTCGGACCTGTGTGGTCCTTCGCAGTTGCGGCACTTGGTATGAGCACGGCACTCGTCTGTCGAGTGCATCGTGGAGGTGCAATCCCCACAAGCTTGAGCACGAGAGCAACCTCGCGTTCCGTGGAACAGTAGACAGCGTTTACATTGCTGCACAGTTTGTCGCGGTTTGTGTGGAACCGCGATGCCCGAGTCATCAAAAAGGCGGAATCCTTTTCTTGGGGCCGCTCCCTTCTTGAAATGGGCTAGCCATGACTTGTACGGTGCGTCGAGCCGAGTTTCGCCGTGGGGCCGAGCCTTGACTGGAACGGCCTTTGTGACTCGAGTGATCTCCTCGATCACCATCTCCTCCGTCACTTGCACCCTTCCAAGAAGAGTACGGATGGCGACGGGTACCGTCGAGATCTGGAGCGCCATGAGGTCAGAGGCCTCCTCTAGTCTTCCTCCGATGGGAGTAAAAGATTCCGACGCGTTCAATAGGAGCTGCCGGGACTCCTGGTTCATCGCTCGGAGCGCGAAACCTGTTGGGACACGATATACGTGTTCAATCGTTGCTTGGTGCGTGTTTGTGAGCTGCGCCACTGCTTCTCTGATGCCAGCTGGCGAAAGATTTCGCCACTGGTGTTTTGAATTGAGCCTGAGGAACAGTCGGTTGTCCAGCGAGGACGAAGGGGCCGTCTTGGCCGATTTCTTGATCGGCTGGGTCGGCTTTTTCGGGGCACTACTTGCTATCACTGGCGTCGGGTGATTGGGTAACCCATTCCGGGCTACAGTGTTGTGCTGGCTCGGTTGAGTTGTTAGGAGACAGGGGAACGGAGGATGGGCTGCTGGATTAGGAAAGGGTGGAAAATACAGGCTGGTGCACAGACGCTGTTCATGTACTCTACAATCTCTTCACCTGCCGAGTTTAGTGAATCAATCTATCCAAAATAATATCATACTTCACATCATCCATTAGATGA
This sequence comes from Blumeria graminis f. sp. triticale, assembly GCA_905067625.1. NCBI lineage: Eukaryota > Fungi > Ascomycota > Leotiomycetes > Helotiales > Erysiphaceae > Blumeria > Blumeria graminis. The sequence goes on along the minus strand of LR898471.1, from coordinate 1,501,265 downwards.
TATTATCAATCGTCGGGATGCACATCTAGCATCACCTTCATAGATCACCATCGTCAGTAAGAGTTCACATTTGATACCTACTGACACCCATTTGGCCACAGTGATACGCACTCAGTGTCCATCGTGCCATCACCCAGCGTGAGCGCGCCATCTCCGCGACTCACCATTGCACATGAGCCCGTGTAATTCCACCGACGGACAGCAGAGACATAATTGCTATATACCTCACAGCTCATAACCACAACATACAGTTGCCCAGGTTGATGTTATCTGGGCCACTGCGACGGCAGGCTTTGCTGGCCTGGCGGTCGATTGTGGTGGGGGCCCGCTGCTGCTGGCCTGCTGGCCTGCTGGCCGGTGGGGCGGGGAGGAAGACTTGTCGGCACTGGTGTCGTTCCAGTGCGAAGGAAGTGGGCGAGGGCGCCCCTCAGACACACGTTCATTACGTCCAAGTATTCTTTATTATCCGTCGTTTCCAGGGACAGGATAACACTTTGTAGGGTTTTTAACACCGTGGAGCCTAGTTCGAGCTTGGCGGCGGTAATTGCAGCCCGCTTTCTCTTAGCTTCAAGCAAAGCTTCAATTTCTGGCGGGTTATTTTGTGTGGTGCCAGTGGGAGCTCCACCGGCAGCGTGTTTGAGGCTCTCAGCGGTCCCTGCAATCGAGGCCGGGGATGGCGGAAGTCTGGAGACGTTTGCCGCCTCCGTACAATTCGGGACTTCAGTTCCCCTCGGTATGATTTTTTTTGGTGTCCGATTTGCTATCGGAACCGCAATTTTTCGAGCCGCAACGCGTGCGGGTTTGGTCGTTGTCGACAGGACAGCCTTCTCGACGACAATTTCTGGGGCAGTTGATACCGTCTGGAAACTCTCAGCTCCTGCATTTGCCCATCGCGAGCTCTTAAGACCCTCACTGATCATTGTCTTGATTATTTTATCGACCTCCAACATCTCAATGTCGGTTTGGCCGCGTTCCTTCATCTGGGCGACAATATCAACTTCCATCAAGTCGAGTTCGGTGGCGCTAGGTTCCAAACCATTTTCGTTCACTCTATGAACTACCACGCTTCTAGCTATTCCAAGCATGGTTTTGTGTGTATCCAGACGTGTCTGGTTGTTGTGTTTAACTATTTTCGTGGTTAACACATTTTTCGCGATTTTCGCGATTTTCGCGGATTTGGGGGCTACCGGTGCCATTTCAAGGCTGAGTGGCGCGGTACCACGAGAAATTGATGTTTCGACGTCCGAAGGGTGATTTAAGGGATGGAAAAAGTGAAAAAAGGGAATTTTCGAATTTCTCGAATTGATGAAGGGGTTTTTTTTTTTAATTATATTAAAGTCCTAAGCTAAAGCTCTAGGTCCACTACAGGTACAAGACTGGTGGAGCCGGCGGGGATCACTGCTTACAGGCCCAACTCATTCCAACCGCTGGACTTGCTACAGAAATAGTTGGAAGTAAATTACGACGCGGACACCACCTACTCCAACTCCTAGATCAAAAATTAATTCTTTTCCCTAAATCCAAATAGCTACAATCTTTCCTCAGAGAAACGACACTTCTCGCCTCGTTCCCTTTCTTGTCATGTGTTGTGGCAATGACTAGTTAATCTGATCCCCGCTGAGAGCAGTGGATGAGTGAGCAGGTCGTCTATCAAAACAGCCGGTTTCCTGCGCAAATATTTTGAAGCTTTCGTGGCACTTGGGCCCGAGAAGCTTTTTGACAAAGTCAGCGTGTGACATTGACTTTCTGAGCCTACGCGTGTGTTGTGCGTGGCGGCTACAGTGGATGAAGTGGGTTGGAGTAGTTTCCTTCCCGCAAGAGCACTCCATAGGAGCGTGTGGATTATTAAAACGGCGATTGTATGCCGCAAAATTGCCGTGACCCGTTCGGGCTGCAATTAATTCTCAGAGCAGGTGCCTATAGAGAGCTAGTTCGGGTGGTTTGCGTCTCCGCACCTGTAGGTCGAGTTGGCGGTATTTAGGCGGACAAGCCTCTATCCACCAGTCTTCCAGCAATTTTTGCCGCCGGTGATTCATGAGACCACGAAGATATGCCAGAGTACATGATCCTGGTGGTGTCTCCTGGCTAGGTAACTCTCGGAGTGCGGCACGGGCAATGGTGTCTGCCTCTTCGTTCCCTTGTATCCCTGCGTGCCCTGGCACCCATTTCACTGATATTTTTGCCTTATTAGATGACGCATGGAATTTGCGCACATCTTCAAGGCTAGTTGAGGATGAGCCCGTCGTTAGTGCGCTTACAGCCTGCTGGCTGTCTAGAAACACGTAGATTTGCTGCGACCCTCCTACTTTCCTAGACTTTCCGTTATCCAAGAACTCCAGTGCGGCTTCTAGAGCCTTCCTTGCTCCTATTATCTCTGCATCCAGCACCTCTCCCCCGTGCTTGATGCCACTTCCTTTGCCTATGTCTTTCCCATCCTTTTTCAGAACGAAACCCCAGGCAGAGCGTCCGTGTCCTTCCGATGAACCATCTGAGTATGCGCAGATGTCCGTTCCTGTCACGTTATTGATCCATCCAACGCAGTCATTGCGTTCCGTCAGCCTTGAGCCTAACTTTTTAGGGTAGACTACCGGCGCCAGGGCCTCGGGGGCCTCTGCTTCCGGGAGCTCTCGATAAGCACGCTGTAACCGTGACATTTGGATCTCTGGTCTGGCAGAGAGTTTGGCGGTCTTGTTGTACTTTCGAGTGCCGACATTCGGGCACACGGAAGCGCGGATCCTCAGAGGGTGTCGATCGTCAAGGGTCTTAAGCCTTGCCGATAGTCGAAGTCGGTTTCCCTCTAGTATGACTTTTGCTGGCGGGATTCCTCCTTCTCTGTAAAGGACCACATTTGGTGTTGTCCTCAATGCTGGAAGCGCAGCCCGTAGTCCCATCAGGTTCGCTCTATCAATCATGCTGCATAGGTTAGACGTAGATGACGTGACCGTTCCTCGTATAGTTGGGCGTTTAGACCCTGGCCACCAGACATCAGATCCAAAGGTTGCTAGTGAGACAACGCACATGTCTACTGCCTTAGTCAATGGCCCAGGAGCTGCTCCCCGAAAGGCAGAATTGAAACGGCGCATATGCTGTGCAGCTTTTATCGCTTTCCCGCACCAGGTGGTTACGTGGTGTTTGAAATTGAGTCGCGGATCCAAATGTACGCCAAGCCAGCGAATGTGATCAGCGGGCTCGATGAGATTTCCATTTACGTGAACCCCAACTGCTTCTTCTCGGCGTCGTCCTGGGAATTGGATGACTTCAGACTTTTCCGTTTCGAAGGCAACGGCATTTGACCCTGCCCACTCGAGAAGATGGTCTACCTCCCTTTGTGCAGCGCTGGCAGATTCAGCAACTGTGCGTCCAAACCCTAGAATTCCAATATCATCGGCGTAGCTAAACCTCGATCCTGAGTTGCCGCTTTTCATTGGCTCCGCCATGTACAGAAGGAATAGTAAAGGCGAAATTGGTGAGCCCTGCGGGACTCCACAGACCAACTCTCTCTGGGTGGTGACTCCGCCGGAAAAACGCACTTGAACTTTCCTGTGTGTGAGTGTCACGAAACAGGTCGTGATTTAGTCAATCAAACGAGGGGAAGTAGTCTATTCAGATTCTCTATGAAGAATGAGAGGTAAATACAGAGGGAAAATACGTTCGACACATATGCCAAGTGCGCGCTAATATGCGAGGGATCGACATTAGTTGTGGACCCGTTGTCACGGCGTAGAATAGGCACAAGTGAAAGTACAGCTTGTATGGCGATAATTCAATCTGTGAAGCAAATACTAAGCTGGAGAAGAATAGAAAAGAAAAGGATCTCATTACAAAAAGCCCTGAGGCTATTCCTATTCGGGCGGGTTTCCACTAAATCGCCGCGTCCGTGCTCCTTCCTGCATCAGCCATCAGTCTCACATCCTCCCTCCACGTAATTGTATATCATGGCGGAGCAGAATGCCGTGCCGTGACATCACCCCCTCCTCAGCCTTCGATTGTCCCAAATCGACTAATTTCTGCGGCGGCGTTGGTTGTCACGACCTTGGTTGGTCACCATATTATCTTCCGGATGTTCCTCACTAAATCTATCATGTGCGGCATCGCCCAACCACGTAGCGAGACGTCTTGGTGGCCCTGGCAATTTAGGGTGCTCAGCGTGGAACTTTTCTAATATGAGGGGTGCGTTCCGAAAGTTGGCAGCCGGATACCATTCCTCGTCTGCGTCCCAGCCTTCCCATTGAACCTTGTACTGCAGCCGATTGCGATACAGCCGCGCGTCTAACACCTTCTCGATCTCCCATTCTAACTCTCCATTGACCTCTTCTGCCGGCGGCTCTGGATTGGCCTGGCCGGGCAACGGGTTATCTGGATCTTTGCGCAGTCGGTCTGGTGAAAATACAGGGTGTATTTTCCAAGAGGCGGGTAGTTGAACGCGGAATGAATGCCCTTCTTTGGCAATGATCCGATATGGTCCCACCATTGGATTTTCCAGCTTATCCGACGGTCTCGTAGTTCTCCAAGCACCGCGCCGGATATACACTTTATCTCCAACGTCAAAGTCTACTTCTCGGCGATGTTTATTGGCTTGAACACGCTGTTGTTCCTGTGAGCGTTTGATGCTCTCTTTAGCATAATCCAACGCGCTGCTAATCCGTTTAAGCCACACCGCGGCCTCGTCCCGATTCAGCTTCTCTCGAGGGGTTCGTGGTTCCAGTCGCTGATTCCAGTCAAATTCTAAACGCATTTCGTAACCATAGTCAATCATTGATGGCGACAATCCTGTAGATTCATTTGGAATAGCTGCCGCAGCAGCATCTAGAGCGGGAAGCAGCTCCGCCCAATCGTCTTGGTGGAAATTGACAAATGGTCGCAGTCGCTGGTCAATGATCTGGTTAATAATTTCGGTCTGGCCGTCTGTCTGCGGATGTTCTGCCGTAGATAGCTTGAGTTTGACGCGCGCTAACCTTGACAACTCATCCATGAAATCCGAAATGAATTGCGGACCGCGGTCGCTGGTAATGGTCTTCGGTGCGCCACGGAATCGCCAGACATAACGGTAGAACAAGTCTGCAGCAGTCTTTGCTGTAGCACTTTTAGTGGTGGGGATGGAGATTTGGCGTTTAGACAATCTATCAACAGCTACCCAAATGTTATTAAACCCTCGTTTGTCTGGTACCCCCACATCGTGAAAATCCATCGATATATCATCCCATGTACGTTCTGGAATGGCTAAAGGCTGTAGTAAGCCCGGTGTCTTGTCTCTAGGCTTATGCGATCGTCGGCAGACATGGCAGTTCTGCACATAACGCTCGATGTCTGCTGCGTATCGTGGCCACCAGTACCGGTCGCCGATTAGTCTCCTCATTTTGTTTCGTCCTGGATGAGCGGTGGATGTAGATTCGTGGATCATCTTCAACACTTGAGTACGGAGATTGTCTTTGGCTGACACCACCACGCGTCCCTTATGAAGCACCAACCCGGTAGGTTCCAAAGAATAAGGTTCTTCCCGCTGTCGTGCTTGCTGGCGTAGATCCTCGAGATCGGGATCTGCTCGGTTGGCCATAAAAATACGATCAATAGTATCCAGATCCTCGTCGATGGGCGCTAACACCTTGCTGTCATGTCGCAACGTAACTTTCTTTTGAGGGAGGAGGATTTTCGTACGTTCCAGTTCTTTTGCAGCTTTTTGTGTAGGGGTAAGTTCTTTCTTGCGAGATAACGCGTCTGCCAGAATATTTTCCTTGCCTGGTCGGTACTGAAGGTCGAAACTGAATTGCGATAGCACCTCTGACCATCGGATTTGCCTATCGTTGAGTAGCTGCTTCTGACCAAAGTATTCCAGAACTCGGTGATCAGTCAGAATCACGAACGGCTCCCAGGTGCTGGTGAGCTCTGCGCGCCATTCTTTCAAGCATTGGATGATAGCCAACAGCTCCTTATCATGGATCTCATAGTTTGCCTCCGGACCAGTCAAGGTTCGGGAGTGAAAAGCCACAGGATGCCACACGCCTTCCTCCTGCAATTGACTGAGTACTCCTCCTGTTGCTAGATCAGAACAATCGGTCTCTATACGTGTAGGCTTCTTCTGATCGAAGTACAGTAAAATGGGTGGGCTGACCAATTTCTCTTTCAGGGCAAGGAACGCTTCTTCAGCTTGCTCGGTCCATTGGAACAACTGGCCTTTTGGGATTGCTGTCAGGTTGTACAGTGGCTTAGCGATCCGGGAGAAATTCTCTATAAAGTTACGGTAATAGTTGCAGAACCCCAAGAAGGATTGAATGGCAGTCTTGCTAGTAGGCCTCTCCCATGCGCGAATACTTTCCAGCTTCTTCGGGTCTGGCAGGAGTCCGGAAGTGTTAACAATGAAGCCCAGAAAATTAACAGATTTTTGATTAAAGCGGCACTTCTTAATATCCACCTGCAGTCCAGCCCTGTCCAAACGCTGAAGGACCTCGCGTACTTCTGCCACGTGTTTACTTTTATCTTCAGAGTGGACGCATACATCATCCATATATGCGGAAACGTAACGTGCGAGCAGATCGCCTAGGACCGAATTGATATATCTTTGGAAAGTGGCCGGGCCACCTGACAGACCAAAAGGTAACACGCGGTAACGGTATTGACCGAATCGAGTACGAAACGTAGTCCATCCCACGGAGTCTGGATGCATCCGGATACGGTTGAACGCATGGATGACATCTAGAATGGTGAATTTCTTAGAACCAGCCATCTTGGCTAATGTCTCCCCAATGAGGGGCAGAGGATAGCGATCTTTCCGCGTGTGTGCGTTTAATTTCCGGTAGTCTACACAAAATCGAAGGTCTCCATTCTTTTTCTTGACAAACAAGACCGGGGAATTGAACGGAGAATCGCTGGGTTCGATGAACCTGTTCGCCAGGTTCTCCTCGATGTAAGCATGTACGGTATCTAGCTCTTTCTGATTCATTTTATAGAGGGGAGCTTGCTTGAGCTCAGGCTCGCTATCCAGATTGATCTTATGGTCGAACTCCCTATGCGGCGGCAATTCCTTTGCGCGTCTTTTGGAGAAGACATGGGCAAGATCGTGATATTCAGGAGGTAATTGGGCCAACAATTGTGTCTTCTCTTCTTCTTCAGCGAGCTCCGCAATGTGCGCAATCTCTGTACCGTCGCAAGCGGTTTCCATTTCTACGAACCAGCATTGGTCTTCCGCTTCAATTGTCTCAACCTCGACGGCTGAAAGCGTAGGTGTGTCCATTTCGTCTAGACCCAGATCCTCCTTTTTCTTATCGTAGGCTTCTTGTCGCTCCTGCAGTGTAGGCCGGGGAGTCAGAATAATTGAAGGGGTCGCCGGCGCTTCTGCTACCATTGCAGGGCGTTTCAATATCTGCTTTGGCATAAAATGTGGAGATCTTTTAGCAGGAGGTTTGTTGATTTCTAGAGGGGGCAGTTCAATCAGTCGGTCACGACGGTTAGCGTCCCACTGATGATCATTGCGGTCTTCTGGCCACCACAGCCGGTGTCGCACGCAATCTGGGAGTACGTTATGATAGGCCAGCCACTGCCGACCGAGGATCACATTGTTCTTGTTACCAAGTGTGGTAGCAAAGAACGGCATGTTGACTCGGTGCGAGTCTATAGTCAGTGTCATCACGTAGGCATGGCGTAGAGGTCGGGATGATCCGCCGTCGAAGCCTCTGATAGAGAGTGGATGACGGAGATTGTAGCGCGTCATCTTAATCTTACTATTTCGGTACCAATCACGCAGTTGTTTACGATCTGCGAAGGCATATCCATTAGCGCCGGTATCAATGAGGGCAGAGATTGGAAATTGGGAATTGTTTTTAGTTTCAAGAGTACAATCTATAACTAATGGCCTTCCGCCAAACAAATTTTCCAAATCAATGCCATTTACTCGATACGTGTTATTCTCTAGGAAGGCGACTTCTCCTAGAGACAATCTTTTCCCTCATCGGAGCTCATGGTGAATTCCGATCCAGATGCTTCAGCTTCCTCCTTCTTCTTCGCATCCACCTCATTGACTTTAGCAGTAGGACACGCGTTAGCGTAGTGACCAGTCTTGTGGCAATGGAAGCAGACACCAGCGTTTCGGGCCAAGACTTTTGGCTTGGGTGGACCAGACGCTCTTGGAGGTGCAGTACGAGTTAGGCCCGGCGGGAGAATTGGCTTCTTGTACCTGTCCTTGCGTTGTTGGTAGCGAGCGGCTTGATCCTCCGATTTGCGCGCTAATTGCAGGTGTGGTTCTATTTTCAAGCAGTGTTGAGACATCTCCAAGGTAGATTCAAAATCCAATCCGGCTATGACATTTTGCAACTTGGGACTCATCTTTTCGCGAAGTTCATCCATGCGGTCTTCGTCTCTAAGTTGCAATTGAGAAGCGAAGGTCAGGAACTTAGTGAAGAAGGCTGAGAAGCTGTCATCCCCTTGTCGGAGTTTCTTGAAGTTGGCACGAGCTTCGGAGCGCTTCTGTCCTCGGGTCTTGCCGTAGGCTCCTCGCATCACTTCGACGATAGACATCGCAACAGTGATGTGGTTGACGCTTTCTGGCTCGAGGTAGGGTTTTATGAATTCCTGTGCATCACCACCAATAAATCCCAAGAGGTAATTGATCTTGTGGTTTTCATCATCAAAGTAGATCGAGTCGCCGTTCAACTTGCGCTTAACAGCGTGTTCCCAGTTCTCGAAAGTAGGATTATGGGAACCCATGAAGGTGGGTGGGTTCTCAATCTTCTGGCGGTGGCGGAGTTGCTTAGCCTGTGGGTCACGGACCTCTTTGTATCTTGGTGGTATCTCGGAGGCCTCACAGCCGGCAGCGTCTTTCTCAACAGTGTTATAGGCTGCAGATCCTCGCACCGACTTGGATTCCTCCTTCTGCTTACCCTTATCCTTGGCCTTGAGATCTAGAGTGACCTCTGCGAATGCAGCCTTCCAGCGCTCAGCTTCCTCCGCCCAGGATTGTGCCATTTTCTCTGCCTCTGCCTTCTGCTCCAATGTATCTCGAAGGTAGTTGCTGATGTTGTTGGCGCGATCAGCCAGGGTGGTACACATAGTCTTAAGGGTATGTTCGTGACGTTCTTGATCAGTCTCCTTCTTGACTTCAGCAGCGCGGCGTTTGTTTCTCTTGTTGTAATCCTTGTCCAACAATTCAAAAGTGACTTTCTGATACCATGGAACATCAATCTTCGTAGTGAGGTCCTCCTCTTCCCCGGGTGCGCGGGTGGCGTACACCGAGGTTGTGAAGTCTTCCTTCGGCCACTCTCCTGGCATCTTCTGCTTTCCTTTATTAGCGAGACAATTAGCCAATGACTGTCCAGATAATCGTGAGCGAAACGCTGTCCACCGATTACTGAGTCTGAAATTAGTATTTTACCTCTCTACAGAGGTCGCGTTGATTAGTTTAGGGAGCTTAGTATTATGTCACGGCGTAGAATAGGCACAAGTGAAAGTACAGCTTGTATGGCGATAATTCAATCTGTGAAGCAAATACTAAGCTGGAGAAGAATAGAAAAGAAAAGGATCTCATTACAAAAAGCCCTGAGGCTATTCCTATTCGGGCGGGTTTCCACTAAATCGCCGCGTCCGTGCTCCTTCCTGCATCAGCCATCAGTCTCACATCCTCCCTCCACGTAATTGTATATCATGGCGGAGCAGAATGCCGTGCCGTGACACCCGTAACATCACCTCTCTCCTCTCGGCTCTGAAATTTCAAGTCGTTTTTTTCTTTCCAGATATTCTCTTGTTTTTATTTTTGCCTCGGGATCCTGTATAGCTACCTGTATCTGGATCACCTACATTATCACCCTCCCCGTACTGTTGGACGAAGTCGCGGAAAGCGTCTGTTAGAGCGAAATTTTCTCGCGGCTCCCAGGATGTTTCTTTATAGTCTTTGTATTTTACACATAGTAGCCTTTTACCATTAAATTTCTCAGCTCTTAAGATTTTTTCAACGGCGTAAAGAGGATGTTTTCCGTCAAGCAGTGGCGGGGGCTGGCTGCCGTCTGTAATTTGAGAGAGTAGGGGATCATCAGGATCCCGACGGAGGAGGTCCACAAAGAATCTCGGGTGAATGCCGCTAGGGACATCAAGTTCGTAGACATCTAGAGCCACAACTCTTGTAATTTTGTATTTGGCATTTGTCCAAGAGAACTTCTTTTTAAGTTGTGGAGTTGTAACGTTCTTGAGGTTCAGCCAGACTTTGTCCCCGACTTTTAAAATCTCAGCTGGTTTTCTTCCTTTATTGGCATTGTGTTCCATAATTTTCTGTGCAGTTGCCATGGCTGCCTTAGCAAGTTCTTGACCATCGTAGAGTCGATTCACGAAAGCATTAGCTCTGGATTTTGGGTCTTTAGTGGAGCCGGATTGAGGGGCTCGACGTTGGATAGGGTCGAGGTGGTAACCATGGGTCAAAAAGAAAGGACTAAAGCCAGTTTTGGAGCTGTCCCTATTGTTAATCGCCACCATAGCAGAAGGGAGGAGTTTAGCCCAGTCATTTTGGGCATATGAGATATAGGCACGTAGGTAAGTTAGAACTTCCTGGTTCATTCTTTCAGTCCCTCCATCGGTTTGGGGGTGAAAAGCTGTGGAGAGGCGTTGTTGGATACCCACAAGCTGGCAAAGCCGCTGCCAAAAACGGCCGACCCAATTAGAGCCTCTATCTGAGGTTAACGAATTTGGAAATCCATGGTATCTCCAATGGCTTATTACAAAACGCTCAGCGCATTTTTCAGCCTCCATGGTTTCCATTGCCTCTAGTGTGGCGCCTCCTAACAGGCGATCGTGTATGACCATAAGAAATCTTTCATTTTTGTCTGTTAAAGGGAGTTCTGTCATAAAGTCTAGTGCTAGTTCACTATGAAAACGGTCTGGTATGGGCTGAGGTCGTAATAGTCCTTGAGACGACTGGCGCCAAACTTTAGATCTCCCGCAGACATGACAGTTTCGTACAAATCTCCTTACATCCTTGTACTGTTGAGGCCAAAAAAAGCTCCGTGCTAAAATAGACAATGTCACTTCGCGCCCCGGGTGACCAGTCACATGGGAATCATGCACTCGTTGTATTAATGCTGTACGGAGGGGTTCCCAGTCTGGGACCCACAGAGCTCCACGGTAAGTTAAGGCAAATTTATCATCGAAGGTACAATCTGGCATTTGTATAGAATTTCCTACTGAAGAGGGTAGGGAGCGATCTTCTTTAGCAACGCTGGAATAAATTATTTTAAAGGATGGATCCTTTTTCGTTGCTTGATCCCATAATTTTTGAATATGTATTTCGTCGAAGATATCTTTTCCCTTAGGAGGTCCTTCAACGACCGTAACTCTCGACAATGGCGGCGCCTGGCCAATAGGTTTCAGATCTTGGTTTGGCAATTGAATTATACTGGCTTTTGCCCGTCTCCTAGTTTCCATTACCGAAAGATTTAAGTGGATAGGTGGCTCTTCTTTAGCTAACGGTGAGACCCATCTATGTTTAAGGAGTTGGAACTCTCTCCTTTTCAATCTTTCATCGTTAAAATCTTTTGGCTTAAATTCTGTCTTTCTTGACAGCAGGTCTGGTTTAGTTGATTCTATTCCTGGTCTAAATTTAATTTCGAAATTATAGTTGGAAAGTTCTTCTGCCCAGCGAACTTGACGCTCGGACAACTGCCTAGTTGACATGAAATAACGAAGGTTACGATGGTCAGAAAGGACAAGGAAAGGAGTACTGACACTGCGTAGCTCACCTCGAAAGTGTTTAATTGTTGATAGAATAGCTAGCAGTTCTTTGTCGTGAATCTCGTAGTTGGATTCAGCTGCGGTGAGCTTCCTTGAAAAAAAACCCACTGGCCGGAGGCGGCGTTTTTCATCCATCTGTGAGACTACGCCCCCTATGGCATACCCAGATGAGTCTGCTTCCAAAATTGTCTCCGCCTCTGGATCAAACATTTTGAGGACAGGTGCGGTAATTAACAGTCCTTTCAACTTATCCAAAGATTTTCTTTGGGGCTCTTCCCATACCCAAGCTGCACCGTTTTTGGTGAGGTTATTTAAAGGTTCACAAATGGCAGAGAAATTATGGATGAATTCACGGTAGAAATTCGCGAACCCTAGAAAAGAACGAACAGCTGACACAGTTTCTGGCTCTTCCCACTTGGTTATAGCAGATACCTTTTCCGGATCTACCTTAATGCCATTACCGATTTCAATGATGAAACCCAAGTATTTTATTTCTTTAACGCCAAAAGCACATTTGTCAATGTCCATGCGTAGACCCGCAATTTTTAAAGCGCCAATAACTTTACGGACTTTACCATAATGGTCTTGCAGGTCTCCGTCAGTATAGATTATCACATCGTCTAAGTATGCAGAACAAAAGATGTCTAGATACTCGCGCAAAGTATTATTAATAAACCTTTGAAATGTTGAAGGCGCTCCACAAAGACCAAAGGGGCATACTAGCCATTCAAAAAGACCTTGTCTGGTACGGAAGGCTGTTTTCCATTCGTCCCCTTCCTTGATTCGCAATCTGTGGAATGCTGCGCGCACATCTATTTTAGTGAACCAACGTGCTTTAGATAGTTGGCGTAGGGTCTCTCGGATGAGCGGCAGAGGATAACGGTCTTTTTTTGTAATAGCGTTAAGACCGCGGTAGTCAACGCAAAACCGCAGGCCACCAGAGGGCTTTTTGGCAAACAATACCGGTGAACTAGCAGGTGAAGCACTCGCGCGTATCCATCCCTTATCTAGGAGATCTGCTAAAGTTTTGCGAAGAACTAACAATTCTTCTCTTTACATTTCATAAAGAAGCCCATATGGCGGTTTCTTTTCAACATTTTTATCATCTTTTTCGAGGTCAATTTCCATATTGTGTCCAGGTCGATGAGGGGGCAGGTCACTTGAGCTATCTTCTAGGAAAATCTCTTCGAGCCCATGCAGTTGTCCAGGAAGTAACCCACGGATAGATTCAACAGTAGGTCTGACACGCGTTTCACTCAGTTTTTCCAACGCTTTATTTATGTCCGATATGGTGACAGATGCAAGGACAAGTTCTTCCTTATTGTTACGCGCGCGCCTTGTAAGGGCAGAAAATACATGCGCAGACACTAATTTGGCTTCTCTTATATATTTTGTTAAATCTTCAGCTTGGTCACTGCTACTCTCGGTACTTTCGTAAATCTTCACTTTCTGATGTCCTTGACCAACATGCAAGACATGGTCTCCTGCTTGGTAGACAGCGTTATTTCTTTCGGCCCAGCCTTTACCGAGGATTAGATCATAGTGTAATCCGTGGATTATGTATCCCCATAATCTTTCTTTTCGGCCGCTAATATCTAAAGTAACGAACGTAATATAGTTAATTTTGTAGCTTTTATCATCATCTTTCGCAAGCTTAAGCTCTCTAGGTTCTACAAGAATGCGTGGCAGGTTTCTTTTTTTAACAGTCTCTTCACTAAATGCAGCATATGGAAGGCAGCCGGAGTCAAAAAGAGCTGAGAGATAAAAATGATCATTTATAAAGGCATCTATTAAAAATGGTTTGCTATCCATTCTATTCTTAGCCTGTAAGATTTCAATTTTAGATGGCCTTGTTACCAGATTTATCCCAAAAGAATCCCAAACCTGTTGCCTCTGAACACGACTTCGCTCAGAGGTCATTCGTTTCCCGAATCAGAACGAGACAAACTTTCATTAAAAAGGTTGGAATTAGTTGAGGCCGCATTGACGACCGAGTTTCGGAACCTACGAGAGCCTCTAGGTGTAGGGTTAACGCGGAAATTTCGGTACCTACACTCGCTCCATCTGTGTGAAGGAGATCTACCGCATCTCTCACACTGACCCTGTTCAACCCTACGGTTACGTTCTGGCTGAGGTAAATCAGGCGGAAATGGACGGTTATCGGTTCTAAACTCTTTATTCCTAGAGTCTCCTCTTCCTTGAGTGCCTTTAAATGCAGCTAGTAGAGATTGCATTTGGGCCTGTAGGGCGTTTATCCCACCCATCTGGACATCGCCGTCCTGATCAACAGGAGTAAAAGAGTGGCTGTAGGGATTGGGTTGAGGCTGATGTTGTGAATGGGCTGGAGTAACCTGAGCTTGGTTGGTTTGAGTGTGAGGAGGCCGCCAAAAGTCGATGCGTTGGTAAAATTCCTCATCTGATCCTGTGGCCATAGAGAACTCGGGCAGCTTTTCCAACTCAATGGCCATTTCCTGAACTTCGACTACAAAGCTGTCATAGTCCGTGTTAGATATGCCGGATCTATAGGCAAGGCCTTTACGTAAATGCGGCGCTAGCCCCTCTTTCATCGCGTTGACCTTGGACGCGTCCTTAGGAGCGAGTATTCCAGCCTCGGAGCAGTGCTGTTCGAATACACTCCTAAATCTAGCGAAATGTTGACGTGGTCCTTGTTTGATGGAGTGCAGAGCAGTCTGCGCTTTGGACGGCGCGTCTTTATCAGTGAAGAGGTCCTCCAGGTTAGCCAAAAATTCCAGGATATTCCACTCTTTGGATTTCTTTTTCTCAATCATCCATGGGTCAACCCTTTTCTGAGCGTCGGGAGGTAAGGAGTGGGTATAGACCCCGTAACAGAAAGCCTTCTCGTTGCCTAGGGACTTCCTGATATTGTCGTCTTCTGCAATCCCTTCGAGGCTTATCTGGAACGTGGCAAAATCGGATGCGTTGCCGGACCACTTTGGCCATTTGTCGAACATTTTTATCGGAAGGTGGCTGGACGGTGGTTGCTCGAAAGTTTGTTTGAATTTTTCTTTAATTTCTGGAGTGCCCATTCGGTATCTATGAGCTGATGTGCTTGGCGTTAGTACTCTTCCAAGCTGGTATAGTCAAATTGGACTATTGAAATATGACGGCTGTCAGGGGTTGAACAGATGATGCGTGCTGCTTAAGCGAGACGTCGCGCAACACGTAGTAAGAATGAGAGAATCTGAATATGTCACGAAACAGGTCGTGATTTAGTCAATCAAACGAGGGGAAGTAGTCTATTCAGATTCTCTATGAAGAATGAGAGGTAAATACAGAGGGAAAACACGTTCTACACATATGCCAAGTGCGCGCTAATATGCGAGGGATCGACATTAGTTGTGGACCTGTAACAGTGAGGAATGAAGTCGTCCACCGGAGGATTGAGTCTGGCCATCCCTGGGCTTGCATGCGCCTAACCAAGCGATTGTGGAGCACTGCATCGAACGCTCCTTGGACGTCTAAAGTGACAAATGTCGAGGCCCATCCCTGGGAGCGTGCTTCTTCGACGTCATGGACTACGCAGGAGACCAGGTCCGTTGCAGATCGCTTC
Source organism: Blumeria graminis f. sp. triticale (assembly GCA_905067625.1). Taxonomy (NCBI): domain Eukaryota; kingdom Fungi; phylum Ascomycota; class Leotiomycetes; order Helotiales; family Erysiphaceae; genus Blumeria; species Blumeria graminis. The sequence goes on along the minus strand of LR898471.1, from coordinate 1,485,991 downwards.
GGGAGCGCACCGAATTGTTGATGGCCAACCACATTATGAGTGATTGCGAGGTGCGCCATTCGCTTGGCAAGAAGTCTTTCTAATCCTTTGCCTAGGCACGAAAGTAGAGCGATTGGTCTCCAACCTTTGATTGAAGTTGGATCCCGATTTGGCTTTTCCAATAGCACCACTTCTGCAAGTTTGAAGCAAGATGGGTGGGTGCCGAGCCGTATGCAAGCTCTAAAGAGCTGCGTAACATACGGTCCGATTGTCTTCCAGCAGGCCTCAAGAAGTTCAACTGTGACTCCATCTGCTCCTGGGGCCGCCTCGGTGCAGCCGATGGTGCAAGTTCGCACTTCATTGTCTGTTATTTCGTCTTCCCAGGGTATCCGGTTATTGCTGGGAGCAGTGCACGTAGGAAGATCGTCCGATGCTTGGTGACGTGCAAGGAGAGCATCACGGAGAACTATGGCTCGCTCAGATGGGTCGGTGATAACGGAACCGTTATAGTTGAGCGGCGGAGGAGGTCTGACCTGTCTGTTTTTGGCCGAGCGCATCAGCTTGAATATTTCTGCCGGAGTTGTCATCGCTTCGACTTGACATGTCTGATATTCCTTCTTAGCGGCTGTGATAGTCGCACGAAGCTTCCTCGCACAGATATCCCGCTGTGAGAGTGATGTCGCGGCTCGGTATTCGACGTGTGCGGATTTGCAGCTGGGAGTCCACCACGGTGCAGATTTTCCGCTCCCCTTTCTGACCCTTGTTCCAGTCGCTTTGATTGCTTCCAAGAGATGGAAGCAGATCTCTTGGGCGTACTTATCCACTTTCTCTGTTGTACTCAGATCTAAAGCTGGATGTACCCATTTCGCAATGGCTCGCACAAACTTTGGTAGATTTTCCTTCGGTACTCTGATCTTTGCTGGCATTAGGTCCCTGGTGGCGGTTGCCGCAGGTACGATTCCTCGGATTGGAAGATGGTCGCTGGTCATACACTCCTCACGATCGAACCAGGCCCGGGCTCCAGAAATATTGGTCCAAGCGAGGTCCAAGGTATTGCCGGCTTTGTGAGTGGGCTCTCCAATGATAAGGCAAGAGAGATGCAAGTTTTCCGCCCACTTTTCTATCTCATCACCTTGTCCATGCGGCTTAGTAGCGCCTGGTTGCCAGGCAGCGTGCACCGAGTTGAAGTCCCCAGCTGCAATCACCCTCGGGGTCGGATTCCAGTTTATCAGTGGTAGGATAGCGGTCGGGTTGTTAGGAGCTTTATACACGTTGAGGAACGTGATTTCATTGACCTTTACCCAGCAGTAATCACCAGTGGGTGTGGGACAAGGAAATAACTGCTCCGCTGATATCACATTTTTGTTCTTTCGGGTGTATGTCACAGCCCTCGGTCTGACATCTACACCTCCGTGCGGTGTATGACAGATATATCCTGGGTGTGATATGGTTTATTTTGATCTTAAGTTCCATCGCGGTTCTTGAATTAGCACTACATCTACGCCTAGCTCATAAGCTCGAGAAAGCGCAATGTTGTGGGTTGTGCCACCCCTGCCTACGTTTATTGACATAAAACTTAGTGTTGAAGGGGGGCGAGAAGGGGCCCGTAGGGCGCCCTTCACAAAGCTTCTTCAGGGTTCAAGGCTCCAAAGCCCGAACCCTCAGTCATTGCTGTGTCTGTCGATAGATTGTCCTTAACAGCAGCAGGAGAAGTTGGTCTTGTCGATCTAGCGGCAGCTGTAGCCGCCTCTGCGGCCTTGGTAGCAGCTTTGGCTCGAGCGACGGCCTGGTACTCGCGTTGGCCAGCTTGTCGAATCGTCACGAGTTGCTCCCTGGTAGCTGGGCCAGACCTGTTAGGACGAGCTAGACAGTCTCGACTGCCAGATTGATGGGGGCCTCCGCAGTTTCGACATTTAGAGACGGCTTTACACTCGAATGCCGAGTGCATGGTGGATCCGCAGTTCCAGCAGGCTGGCGCGCGAGAGCACCCACGGGTGGCGTGAAAGCCGAGACATCGCCTACATTGCTGTATAGCAGGGCGGTTTCGTTGGATTGTCGCTACTCCCGAGTCGTCAAAGAGTCGGAATCCAGGCTTTGGGCTAGCATTCCTGGGAAACAAGGCCGCCCAGGATCTGTAAGGAGCGCCGAGCTTATTATTTCCGTGTATCCTCACTCGGTCTGGAGTGCAGCTCGTTACCCGGAGGATTTCGGCGGCCACCATTTCGGCAGTGACTTCGATTCGTACTTCTAAGCCGAAAACTGCAACTGGAACCGTTGCAATCCGGAGGGAAACTAGATCACTTGGTGGTTCTAGTTTTGCCTCCACTTGCGTAAAGGTGCTGGAGGCCTCCAGCAGTCGAGTTTTTGCATCCGGGTTTTTGGCACGGATGGCAAAGCCAGTGGGAACGCGTTGCACCTGGTCGACATCGGACGGGGTGCATTGCGTATGTTTAACCACGGCTTCGCGAACGCCAGCCGGAGAGAGCTGTCTCCACTCATGGTTTGCATCGAGACGCAGGAAGAGTCGGTCATGTTTCGATGCTGTTGTTGCTGCTGGCTTCTTCTCCGGTTTCCTGGCAGATGGAACAGCCGAAACCGAGGTGATGTTTGCAGGAGCCTGTGCTCCTGACTTTTGGTGTCCTGCTCTGGTGACAGTGGCCCAGGTGCTTCTGAGCGGGAGAGCTGCAGTAGCCTTTGAAATATTCCGGGGAATGGCTACAGGGACAACGGTCGCAGGCGGAGTCGCGACAGTTGGTCGGTGGGGTATTACTGGCGGAGCAGTGCTTGGCCCGGCCGCCACGAATTGTGCGATTGCTGCCCTTAAGTAGACTTTGATCGAGTCTACAAAATTTTTATCTTCACCGGTGGAGAGCGGTAGAAGAGCTGCCTCCACACTGCTAATCGCCGCCGAGCAGATATTAAATTGCGCGGCTTTTTGCCCTGCCCTGCGCTCCTCCGCTTCCATCGCTGCAAGCAATTCTGGAGGGTATTTTTTTTCTTTGCCTGCTGCTTCTATCGCTGTAGGCGGTGGGGCCATCGAAGAGTTTTCGGCTCCTGCTGCGTTGGTTGAAGGTACCTCGGCCCTTTTCGCTGGTCTTACTTCCTTAAATCGCGGTAGTGCTGGAACCGTAGCGCGCTTTTCGGGTGCTGCGACGGTTTCTCTTGGAGTTATTGCGGGCCCTGGGGCTTTTTCCGCGTCTTCTGGGCTGGAGGAGGCCCATCTTGAATCTTATAGAGATTTCAACTTCTGGACTTCGACGTCCAACATCTCTACCTCGGGTATATTGCGAACGTTAGCTTCGAGCGCAGCCTCGATGTAGTCTAAATTTTTTTCGGAGGCCTCTAATCCTTTCTCCGTAAGTTTTTGTCTTGCAAGAGTTAGTATAGATACATGCAATTTGTAGGATTTGATGACGCGATCTTTGGTGATTCCGCTAATCGCGTTTTGGTGCGTTCTACGCGTCGGAGGCATTTTAAAATGCCGCCGATGGCAAACAATTACAATTCGATTCGATAGATGATGGGTGAGATGGATAATAGGGTGGGAATGGGCAACTTGGAATTTCTCGAATTGTGCGTTTGTTTGTTTGTTCATTAACGCGCTAGGTGAAGTAACTACTGTCGCACTCCTACTGGAGCTTGAGCACGAGTGAGGTCGGGCCGGATCAGGTTAACTACCGTGCAGTACAAATGCCTCGTCCCACCTAAATGACCGGAACCATGCCAAAATGCATCTATGTGTTGAACCATGACGAATTCGGCAGCCCAGAATTGAAAACAAAACAAAAACTTTCCCGCGAAATCCCGCATTACAAAAGAAAAACTTCAACAATCTCCCTTCCACTGTTCCGCCTCAGCCACCACGCGCCTGAGCCTCGATTCTAATCTCTCTGTCCATGCCAAACCACCTAGGCCTTTGATCTATCACCTCAGAGTCACAGGTATCCCTGCCATCCCCCTACTAGCCTCCGCGTATATTCCACTCTCCTGGATGTAGTCCCTGAACAGCTGCCATCCCCTTGATCCAAGCATTAATTCCAGAGCCGGTGCCCTACGCTTTCCGCTTTTCAGCCGCCATGTTGCCAGTGCTTTTCGACACTGGACAAGGTGACCAATTGATTTTTCCCTCCCACACTCGCAGTTAAGTGTAGCATCAGCGTGATTGAAGCGGCGATGATATGCCGCAAAGTCCCCATGTCCGGTTCGGGCAGCAATCAAGCGTGCGAAGACCGCTCTAGGTAGCGCTAGCTCTGGCGGTTTCTTACGCCGCATCTCGAGTTCAAGATCGGCGTAGTGTTTGGGGCGATTTGAGTGCCACCAGTCCGTCAACATCTGCCTGGCCACTTCACGGGCTTTCCGTCCTGTTGAGGCGAGGGTCATCACGCCATGTGTCGTCCTAGGGTTGTCCGGCGAGTTAAGCTCTCTTCGAGCGAGTTCATCGGCGATTTCATTACCTGCCAGCCCTTCGTGGCCCGGAATCCATCCTATTTTGACAGGCGCGGCTGATCCCGCGGCCAGTTTCACGAACTTTTGGATACGCCAGGATGATGAGCCCGTTGTTCCCGTCAGTAAAGCCTGAACAGCCGTAGAATTGTCGAGAAGGATGTAGATAGCGCTGCGTCCTCGATCTCGATTGCTGGCAGTAATTGCTTCTATAGCAGCCAAAGCTCCATGGACCTCTGCGTCGTAGACCTCCGCATTGGTAATCTTGCCTGAGCCGCTTTGCTCAATTGTCGTACCTGTGCCACTGATAAAGGTGTCACAGACCAATTTGTGATATTGTATTGCACCTGGCCAACCGCCCCATGAATACACTCAGGAATAGGGTTAGTGCGTTGCGATGGTTACAGTGTTGTGATAGCAACAGTCACTAGTCAAGATACTGATCAGTTGCTATGTAACAGCTGTGGGCTATTGCACCCTTGATTGTAGTGACCGGTCTCAGGTACTTAATGAAGCTCTTGGGATGTATTTGTACTGTAGCTTTTTGTCTTGTTTTTTATCTACATCTTAGAATCTCGCCTCTGTCCTCGTCCTAGTCTCCGTCTTCGTCCTCGTCTTCGTCATCGTCCTCGTCTTCGTCTTCGTCTTCGTCTTCGTCCTCGTCTTCGTCTCCGTCCTCGTCTTCATCCTCGTCCGTGACAAAAGGTCACAAAGGCCCATGACACTTTGTCGGTGGACGCCCCAGAACCATCACTGTACACGCAGAGACAGTCGGGTGGGAGTGTAGGCAGCCACTCTCTTATGAACTTGGCAGCCTCTTTCTTGCTTGTCCAGCAGGGAATTAGCTGAAGGGGGACCGGAGGTCGGAGCGGCAGAGGTAGTTCAGCCTCTGGCAGAAGTCGATACATCCTCTGGACCCTCGAATCATGAACTCTGTCCAGACCAAGTCTGGTTTTGTTGCATATCTTTAGTCCAAGTCGGTGGCGAGCGCTGTCTGTGCTTTCCGTGGCCCGAAGTCGAAGCGGATGGTACTCATCTAGCCTTCGGATTCGTGCGGCAGTCTTGAGCCTGCGTTCCTCGAGCAGAATTTGTGCTGGTGGAATGCCAGTCTCCCTTATCAGGGCTGCGATGGGCATGGTGCGCCAGGTTGGTAGAGCCACGCGGATTCCAAAGGCAGAAGTTTGGTCAATAACTTTGCATCGTCTCTTACATGAATTTCGCGCGACACCCCGATAGGTTTCCCTGGTTGGCCCCGAGTACCAGGATTCCTCTGCGTGCATCGCGATTGGCAGGACTACCGTGCGGATCACTGTGGTTAGTAGGTCGGGCCTTGGTCCCTGGGTGCACTGGGTGAGCCGTCGGAAGTGTTGCACTAGCCGCATTGCTTTACTGGTCCACTTTGTGACGTGGCTTTCGAAGGTCAGACCGCGATCAAGGTGCACTCCGAGCCATCGGATATCGTCGGATGCTTGTACATCGCGAGTGCCTACCCTTATAGCCGGAAGATCGTGAGCCCTGGATCTGGGGCCGACGAAGTAGACTACTTCGGCCTTATCTGGGTCGAAAGAGACGGCATTATCAGCAGCCCACCCTAGGACTGCATCAACTTCTCTCTGGACAGCTGCTGCGGCTTCGTTCGGAGTTGAACCTATGCCGAGGATAGCAACATCATCTGCATAGCTGAATCTCCAACTACTGCCCCCCAGGACTTCGGCCATGTAAAGGAGGAAGAGAATCGGGGATAAATGCGATCCTTGTGGCAGCCCGCACTCTAGGTGAATTGGGTCTGTTACTCCATCCTCGTGTCTGACGCGCGCGGATCGTTTGTCCAGGAAAGACTTTGTCCAAGTGATAGCTGGTTTCGGCCACCCAACTTTATTCATCCTTTGCAGCAGTCGTCCGTGGAGTACAGCGTCAAATGCCCCCTGAACGTCTAGAGTGACAAGGACTGCTTTCTTCTGCCTCTTCATTGCATGCTCCACATCGTGGATAACTCATGAGACAAGGTCGTTAGCGTATCTGCCGGAGAGTGCTCCAAAAAGCTGCTGCGGCACGGCCTTGTACGAGATGGCGGTGTAGGCCATGCGCCTTGCGACTAGTCTCGCAAGACCTTTGCCGAGAGAGGATAGCAGTGCGATGGGCCTCCATCCTTTAGCTGTACTGAGATTACGGCCAGGTTTGGGGAGAAGAATTACTTCCGCTAGCTTGAATGCCTTCGGGAAGTGGTTCAGTCGAAGTGAGCCTTCAAAGAGTACTCTCATTGCTTGTCCTATTGACGGCCAGGCTGTCCTAAGAAGCCGCACAGAAATCATGTCTGCTCCGGGAGCTTTATTCTGGCAGGCCGTTGTGACCCACTTGGCTTCTTCATCAGTGACGCTTGAGACCCATGGAAGGTTTCCGCGTCCTGGCTCGAGGTGTTCGATGTCCACGTCGTTTTGGCTGGTGAACCGGCCGAGAAGGAGATCGCGCAATAGAAGTGCACGCTTTCCTGGATCCGAAACAAAACCATCCGGAGTTTGGAGTGGCGGAGCGGCAGATGTAGGTTGCGGCTTTGCCCAGCGTGCCATCCGATACATGTCGATGTCTGTTGTAGCTTCCGAGAACTTTCGCCGCCAGTATTGGCGTTTCGCGCTTCTGACTATGCGACGGAAATCCTTTCTACTCTCTTCATCCCTGAATATCCTATATTCGCGTTTGGCCTGTGAGCACTCCAACGTCCACCAAGGTGCCGTCCTACCCTTCTTCGTACTCCCGCGTCTTCCGGTAGCCCTGAGAGCATCGCTGATGGTTTGAACCAGTTTATCCGCAAGGTTGTCCACCGCACTTGTTGAGACCATAGGCTGCATCCCTATTTCATGGGCCCACCTACCTAGTACCTTGGCGAAGTCTTCGAGGGCGTCATCTATCACTCGCACCGGCTGGCCCGTTTTGATAACAGCTCTGGCTTTCGAGTTCAGGCGGGGAACGTCTCCTGCAAGCGTTTTGTGATCCGATGTCGAGTCAAGCTCTATAGAGACATCTATAAGGTCACCAGCGTTAGACCAGACTAGGTCGTGTGTATTTCCAAGATCGTGTGTTGAGACGCCCGGTGTGGAGGATAGGTCCATACCGTGCTCGAACATCCACTCGGTGAGCACCTGGCCGTCACCGTGTAGCCTGGTAGCCATTGGCTGCCAGTCGGTGTGAACAGCATTGAATTCTCCGCCAATAACTGTAGGCCCAGATGGAGCCCATGATAGCAGCGGCAAAAGGTCTGCTCCAGGAGCGCGGTATACGGAGACAAATATGACTCCTCCTACCTTTACGGCAGTGAGATCTGGTGATGTCTCGCGGATTACTTGCTGTTGGCACTTCATCCCTTTTCGCGTGTAGATGAGGGAGCGTGGCCTTGAAGAGTTAGCAGCGACACGGGGAGGCAAATGCCTATCGAATCCGGGATGCGACTTGGTGAGCCAGAAGCCGTCCTTGTGTTGAGTCCAGGGTTCCTGGATAAGTAGGACATCGGTTCCTGAATCCCAAGCGGATTGCAGGATGATGTCCGTAGCCGGGTCTCCTCTGCCCAGATTAGCGCAGAGGAACGAGATTGTTGTTGCCGTTTTTTGAAGCTCGGTTGGGTTGTGATCCCTTACAGGCATTGAGCTACGTTTATATTTTCGTTTTCAGCAGTAGCCTCGGTGGCTTTCTGCTTTGCTTCCATCTCTCTGATCGAAGCATTCCTTTCTTTTTGACCCTGCTCGCGGATCACCGACAGCTGGTCCCTTGTGCGTTGCACCGTCTTCCCACCAGCCCGTGTCGGCCTAGCCATACAGTTACTCTCAGTTGCAGCATGTGGCCCGTGGCAATTGATGCACCTTGGTACGGCCTGTTTGCACTCAGTAGCTTTGTGCTCAATTGAGCCACAGCGGGTGCAGCGCTCTGCTCGTGAACAAATTTTAGTTGGGTGGTGTCCCAAGCATTGGTTGCATTGCGCAATTTTGAGCTTGCGCTGGAGTTCGTGAAGGCGCCCGCTTTCTTCAAACAGTCTTTCTCCAAGTTTCGGTTTTCCTGTTGCGAAGTGCAACACCCAGTCCGTTGACGGCCTGGCCATGCTAGTAGCGAAAGCACGAGCCGAGATTGGTCTAACTCCTGTTTTGAGAGCTGCTTCTTCTATTACCATCTCTGGTGTCACTATAGTGGGCCCTTCCAGAGTGTAAAGCTTGTCTGGGATATTCGGTGCCAGGACTGATATCCAGTTGGAGGCGGCTTCCAATTTCATTTCTGAGCTATCTAATATGGCTCCTCCTGAGAGAATTGCACCTCTAGCTCCTTCCCCTTCGGCTTGTATTGCGAACCCTGAGTTCACGACAGTGACCTGTTTGATTGTCGAGTTGGCCAGACGCAGCTTACTAGCTAGGCCAATCTTTACGAAGTAGGGTGATATACGTCTCCACGGGTGGTCAGGTTTGAGGCGCAAAAATACGCGCTCGTCAGGTCGCTGGGGGTTTGTTGCTGGAGCTTTAGGCTTCGGCGCGGAGACGGGCCTCACTGGCACTGTCTTGAATGTTGAAGTTGGAGCCACTTGGTTTGCTGGCTTGTTTCTTTTTCCCAACACCTCGGTCCAAGATTTCTCTGTAGCGTTTTTGTTCGTTTTGTTTGAGCCCTGGTTGGGCTGGAGAGTTGCGGTTGTGGCTACCGGCCTTTGTGGTGCCGGTCTATTCTTTTCTCTGGCAAGGATCAGCACTGGACGTGTGACGATTGCAGGAATTTGTTTTGGAGGCTCTGTAACTTGAGCCGGATTAGATGTGTCAGTATGGCCGCTTGCAGCGTTTGGGGGAGCGTTGGCGTCTGCTTGAGATGGGTTGCCCCATAAAATTTCCAGTATCTTGCCCTGAAGGGCCAGTAAGTCCTGATCAAAGAGTTTTCGAAGTCTCTCGTCAGTGACTGGTTCCAACAGCTTGCAGAACCCGATGATGAAACGCTCTGCTTGTGCAGAGCGCGTCTGGAATATCCTGCCCTGTTCGGCGAGGAATTCGGTCGCGACAATTTGAGGCGACGGAGTTTGTTGGTGGGGCGAGCTTCGATGACTCGCCTCGTAGATTGGCTCTACAAATTGTTGGGTGGGTGGTTGTGATGGCGGTTGTGGCCCGTTAAGGACCATTTCGACGTCTTGACGCGTCGAACATTGAGTGGGGAGGTGTTATGAATGCAAGGTTATGGGAGGTGGAATAGTTACTGGTAAATAACTGCACGTTCACTGAGGCTTGAAGGTAGAGGTAGATTGTAATGAATTAGTAGACTTGCTTGCCTTCATTCAAGTTTAGAGAATCACTACTTTTATATACATATACCACATTCTATGGCTTTCCGTATCCCCAGTCGCTCAGTTCCATTCAGCTCTGAGTCATCACATCCTATTCCATCCTGTTCTATTCTATCTGACTCTGGTCTGTTCTGTTTCAACCATTAGATTCTACATCTCTATGATCCACAATAACCAGATGCAGGGGTGGTTATGTCATCAATCACAACAGGAGGGGGGGCCAGGGGCCAGCCTCTGCGGAGGACTGGAGCGGCATGGGTGATTGAGAGATGAATTTGTCAGTAAAATGTCGTAGGTAGAATGCGATAGTATCACTCGAATCAAGTGCTTTGATCTTTTTGGGAGTGTCGGTAAAAGGATCATATTTGGGTAGTGTGAATTGTTCTATGTATTTGCAATATTCAGGTTGTTGTTAGGACACTGGCAGGGGTCTGATTTAGCTCATTAGCGAGGCGCTTGGAGTAGAGGAAGGAAGGGGAGATGGAGAAGGAAAAAGGAGAGACAACGTTTTATGTATATCGAGATACCAGTTAATTGACATTATTCACCGACTTCGTGACGTCACCCAATTTGTATTACTTCGTATTTTACCAACACTGATCAATGTTGGTAAAATACGAAGTAATACAAATTGGGTGACGTCACGAAGTCGGTGAATAATGTCAATTAACTGGTATCTCGATATACATAAAACGTTGTCTCTCCTTTTTCCTTCTCCATCTCCCCTTCCTTCCTCTACTCCAAGCGCCTCGCTAATGAGCTAAATCAGACCCCTGCCAGTGTCCTAACAACAACCTGAATATTGCAAATACATAGAACAATTCACACTACCCAAATATGATCCTTTTACCGACAGGGAGTGAGAAATTGATGTGGTGGAGTAGCTTGGATTATTGCCTCGTGGACCAACTTATTCGGTATTGCAACCACGCTGACTTATTATATACAAGAGAAGAAGCATCTGCCAGCCGGAATTAATCGTAATAAATTCTTGCCAATATCTTCGCATTAATGACTGTGTTCTTGTCCTTCTCTTCATGAGTCACTTGTATATCCCTACATGAATTTTTACATGACTAATTGTATTAGGGGAAGCTATTCTTAATTTGAAAGTTTTAATTGACCACCCCTTCATCTAATCACGAATCAATATTAGTATGAAAGTTCTAATCACGGATCAGTGAAAATACTCCAACGAGTGAGGGGTGGGGCTGGTTGAATAGACGTTAGGTTACCTAGCGCTGGGTCCGGCGGCTTCATTAGTTGGCACGAACGGCAGTCTTGAATATCTTGGAGTGTGGCCAGGAGTAATTCTCGGTGCCAAATTTTCCGGTTGGCTACTCGCATGGCCGTCCCAATAGATGCATGTACTTGGCTTTCGTGGATGAGTCTGATCTCCTTTTCAAATTCTTTCCGTTCTAGCACGGAGAGTATGGTGCAAGACGTTGACATCGTTGGAGAATCTCCTACAGTAGTCGGGGTTATTGGCTTGACTAAATGCAGTTTATTGTCGTAGATTGTAAACGTTTTCTATATCCAGTTTGCGGTGATTTTTAGTGGGGGATCTTGTCCAGTTAAAAGGTACTCGAAGATACATGGAAAGTCTATCCAGTTTAAATGTTCGGGAATACTCATGGTTTCCTGCTCGCGCAGGTTGCCTTGCTGTGGAACCATTTCTTGAGTGTTGCGTAGATCTTCATGCTCTTCTCCAGTAGGGTACGTAATTTACGTTGGGCGTGATAAGTAGTGTTAGAATCTGCGAGTCAATTAAATAATGTAAAATGTAAAAATTGTCAATTAATTCCTGGATGCTCTTTCTCTTTCTTTTACTATCTAGATTATATATGTTCAGAAAATGGCAATGTTCTATCTATCCCCATGAACCAAGTTTCTCATGGTTTAGAACGAAACATCACTAGTCAGAAGATATAGAGTTCTTATTGCTTTAACCCAACCGAAATACTTTTGTCCGAAACAAGTGACACCAAGCTTCATAAACCTAACACCTAAAACTCTATATCTAAAATTGATCGCTCCAAACTATCCATAGTTTGATAAGTAGTCTTCCAAAACATTTGCTTTACCCTTTCGATACACTATTCGTATGCCATGATGCTCGATGCTATCTAGGAATCGGAAAATTCTTACTAGTTGTTCAGCTTTAGTTCGGATAGACTTAAGTAATTCTTGGCCCATGACAACAGTGACGTCCGATCCTTCTACCCAGTGTCGCAAGTGTTGTAAAGCCATTAAGATTGCCAGTTGTTCCCGTTCTTGAGCCGAGTACTGTTGCTGCTTATCGTCGGGTTTACGTGGAAATTAGTCTATAGGATGGAGAATTGATCAAAAGTTATCGGATACTGAAATGCTGGGCTAGAGCAATATTGCCCCAAAGAGCTTTTGGGATGCATCTGTTTCAAAAACGACACGCGGGCGCCTATTGAAACATTTTACCACTGGGGTAATTATGAGGGCATCTTTAATTTTGCTCCACGCTGCTTGAGACTCGGCGGTGAGGACGACAGGCGCATCCTTTCGCCCGATGGACTGATCAATGAGAGGGCTGGCCAATTCTGAGAAATCTTTAATTAGCGAACGAAGATAGCCTTTAGCTTTGACAAGCCCGTGAGTCTTAGACGTAGTTTTCGGCATATGCCCGTCTCGTATCGCAGAGACTTTGTTTGGGTCTACTGAAATTCCCAGAAAGGAAATAGAAAATCCGAGGAAAATGGCGTGTATGATAAAAGGATGGCATTTGGATCTGTTGAGAATCAATCTATACTCCGCAAACCTAGTACAAACGAGAAGCAAGCGAGTGTGGAGTTCTTCGGGTGTGTGTCACCAGACTGCTACATCATCTAGTAGTCCTGCGACAAACGGTCGGAATGGTTGAAGAACTTCTTCCATAAATGATTAAAACGTGGCTGGAGCGTTAAAGAGTCCAGAGGCATAACTAGCTATTGGTAAACACCGAAGGGAGTGAAGAAGGCGGTATTTTCACTGTTATCTTCGTGCATTCGGATTTGTTGGAAACTATTTTCGAGGTCGATAAATGCATAGTATTTGTGTCCGGAAGCTCGTTAGATTTAGTCTTACGTATTTGGTTACAGATGTGTGTATTTTTTGTAACTCTATTTAGTTCTCTTCAATCAACACATATTCGCCAGATTACTTTGTCTGAGTTTGCGTTCGTCTTCTTGGGTGTAAGTAACAAAAGTGCTGCCCAGAGTCCTTAGCGTTTTTTTGATTATTATTCCTTCGTGGGCTTCGCAAAAATCGCGGAAATGTTGTGACAGCTTAGTTGAGTTATTGGGAGACAGACGAAAGGAGGATGAGCTGCTATATTAGCAAAGGGTGGAAAACACATGCTGATGCACAGACCCTGTTCATGTACTCTACAATTGTCGGTATATTTCCTATGGATTCTTTGTTTGAGGTAACTCAATAACAATTGTTTCATTCATTTGTATCTCTCTTCATTTGTGACGGAGCGCCAGGGCCTTAATGACCTTGAACACTCGTCACATGATATATGCTTACACAGCTATTACTAATTATTACCCATTTGTCATTACATCTTCATAATCATTATTGCCACCCAAACTCCAGCATCCTTGTTTAATGCACATCCAAATAAAACTTGTGTCCTACTATTCGACAACAATCTCTTCACCTGCCGAGTTTAGTGAATCAATCTATCAAAATAATATCATTCTTCACATCATCCATTAGATGATATTATCAATTGTTGGAATGCGCATCTGGCATTACCTTCATAGATCACCATTGTCAGTAAGAGTTCACATTTGATACCTACTGACGCCCATTGGTCACAATGATACGCACTCAGTATCTATCGTGCCGTCGACCCAGCGTGAGCGCGCCATCTCTGCGACTCACTATTGCACATGAGCCCGTGCTACTCCACCGACGGACAGCAGAGTAACAATTGCCATACACCTCACGGCTCATAACCACAAAAGAGTAGCTTAAAGTTGTGACAGGCTGTAACGTCTTGGTGGAAAAGTGACTGGTGGGCTATTACTTGTATCTATTCGGTAGGAAGTTTTTGAAAGAATTCACGATCTTCTCAAAGATTTATCAATAAGGGAAGGAAATTTTTCTGCATAAACTCGACCATCTTTTAAACCCTGGGTTGTAGTCCTCGGGTGCCATTTTATTTTTATTACCACTGTGGTCGTAGAGATTTTTTGGGAAGGTTTGTGTTTGTTATGGGTGGTTAGGGTTGGTTTGTCTGGGAATTCAAGGAGCTTTATCTCGCCGCTGGCCAAGAATTGTAAACCGAAAGCATGAAATACTGTTTACCCGAGCGTGAGGTCTCCAGGAAAATTAGATTCGGAAACAACGCCTGCTGAAACGGTGAATAACTTTGAACACTCTGCATTATTATGTGAGGATAAGGAAAATTGAGCGTTGACTAAAACGTCTTGAGAGACAGTGACGCCTTTGACACCTATTCCGACATTATGGAAGCATAGTTTGTTTAGAAGGGGCTTAGTTTTTGTGCGAGAGATGCGGAAGTATGACAAGGACAACTGTAATCGAAAAAAGTCGAGAGAGTGAACAGAGGAGACGTTATTAAACGAGTGAGAATTAAGTTGTGTAGCTTGCCATGACTCTCTCGTGTTGGTTTGATGACGAGGGGGAGGGTGTGATTATCAATGTCTACTGCCACGAAGAAGGCACCTTAGCGTCCTTACTCGGCTGGATGTTCCTCTTCTAACATATATAAGATTCTTTCCAACTCGTCGTCGGTTGGAAAACAAACCACATGATCATGGTCACCGGGTATCCCTTCGGAGTCTATTGAGTCGATAAGATAGCACCCTCGGTTCCCTGGTATCCTTATGTGCTGTGGTTATTTTTGGTGCCTATTCTTGTCTAGGAGGGCCGAAAATCTCTTCTTGAAGTTACCGTACTTGTCTTTACTAGTAGTGACAGCTGTTAAGCCGAAAGACCCCTGAAGCCTATGCTTGCTAGCGTAGGCTATGACACAAGGGTAATCTTCGGGAAAGGTCTAGGAAGCCACAGAACTTCGAATATTCTCAGTGAACCTTCTGGAAACATACTGAAAGTTCATGAGGCTAACAGGTGTACCAAGAAACTTCTAGGTAGTCATCGAAGAGTCTCAGTAATTCAGGTCACAGAGAGAATCTTCTCGTAGTGTAATAATTTAGAATGTACATATATGCTGTCTTTAGTTTGAGAAATTCTCTCTTCAGAGAATAATAATTAATATACTGTACTTACAAGATTGCCCGTGCATTTTGTACTAAAACCGTGATACTAGTATCTTTCTCATGATACTGCAGTACCTGCTTTGTGTAATTGTTCTTCGGGCATTCTCTAGCCGAGTGTGCCATTTTTTTACAAATAGCACAACTGGCGTCGCGTACCGGGAAAGAGTTCTCAAGTTTTGATGTAATCTAATCGGCTCTCTCTTATATTGAGAATATTAAATGCTAGTCCAACCTAGGATCTGATATCAGGAGCTTAGACGATGGGTTTGTATCACCGCTAACGCAAAGATTTGCTTGCGCTGGCCATTTTGAAATCCGGGTCACTATTTGGACAAGGAATTCGACACCATCACTATTTCATTTTCCTACCATCATTACTGAATATGTGTCCATATTTGCGGCAATTAAGTCTTTGTGACATCGGATAGAGTGTCACGAGTTGTATTGCTTCCTTTGTCTTGCTTGTATTAGCAGTAGTATCATTCGTGGATCCAAATGGCGAAAGAGTTGACGTCTTCTCCATCTCTGGCAGCGAGGCGGGTGAAGATGGTTCTAGGACTAAGTAGAATGTCTAGTCGCTGCATAGTTTTAAAGATTACTTACTCAAGCAGGGGCCATGTAATCACCGGATTTTCCTCGACCCAAACTCATGTACCTTGGAAGTCCTCTGTCATATCTAAGCACAGCCGTTGTGGCCAGTACCAGTACAGGACTAAGGTAATTCTAAAGGCTGACTGAATTCCAGCAAGCTTCGAAAATAAAGTAGAATTAACCTTATCGAGGGGGAGTTCCGGTCTTATAATTACCTTATTCTTAATGCTGGTATATGCCTCGTGATTTATCCCATGGGCTAGAAGTGCTTAAGTTCGGGCTTCTTTGACGAATTCTTCGCCGGGTGTTAAAGTGAAGAAATCGGGCTCTGGTTTGGAGATGACATTTTTGCTGTCAACCGGTGTGTATGCGTCCAGCCTTGCCAGGTTTTTCCCTTTTCCAGGTCGGATTACCGGATTGGAGGACTCAGATATTGCGAGCTTACTAGGTTGGTTTCTTGGTTGGAGCTCTTTGAGGTTTGTCTTTATCTCGGACATCATTTTTTCTATACGGTCCATCCTTTAGGCCATTTTTTCACTCTATTCCGCTGTTCTGATGGCGATATCTGTTTGCGAACCTAATAAGCTTTCGGGTTTTTCTAGTTGGTTCTTGAACCCATTGTTGAACTCGCTTTGCTGACCAATATGTTCACGAACTTTTTTTTGAACGCCCGCAATTATTGCTGGCTCGCTCCTTTCAGACATGATGAGTGGTTGGACGGGTTATTCTTACTGATTCTTTTTTTCGAAACTTGAAATGAGGTTTACGCTTCAAAAATAAATTGTTGAGGTTTCCAAGCGCACGTTGTGTACTTAGTAACGGATTGGTGTAGGTGTAAGAGTGGAATAAAAGAATTCACGTATGAGTCTCAAGCTTTACACAAGATCCGTAGTACTTAGGAGCCACGAGACACAAAGTGATATCATTCCATTGTTACACCCACACCAATCCATTACAAAGAACACAAGACGCACTCGGAAACCCCACGGTTGGTCGGGCGGGTGTCCAAACAGGCGCCATTGACGCTATGTTTTATTTGGGCCAATTCGGCGTAGGAGTGATAATCGGACGCGGGTGTAATTTTGGAGGCGCTAGATGGAGCGTGCTTCGCCGGGTTGTCCTTGCCTCCTAAGGGACTATGAGAGGTGGTTAATTTGGAGCTCAATCTTGCGTCTCTAGCTATGAAAGACTATAAATGCGTGGCAAGGAATCTTGCAACGTCAAGGTTGACTGCTTGCTGCAACCCCGTTTGACTCTTGAATCAGCTTTCTAGGATCTCATCTATATCTTTAACGCTATTTTTGACACGCGTTTGGTGACTTTCGATGGCTTCGAAACCCTTCTGGAGGAGCGACGCGAACCCGAGGAAGTTGTGCGCACTTTCACCCTGTGAAGGGGGGGCTCGAGTGTCGAGTTGCCTTCAATTTGAGGGGCGCTTGAAGTTTTTCGATAGTGAGCAATCGAAAGGCCAAGTGTAGTCAGTGTTTTTATTCCCGGGGGCGCAGAGGTGTAGGGCTTATCTCGAGTAGATTTGCGAGGTGTCTGCACGATGCTAGAGGAAGGAGATCTAATATTCAGAGGGAAATGAGTGTGTTAGTGTAGAAAGAGAGAGAGATGTATGTTCATTGTACTACTTGAGTCATAGACAATCTAGCACGTTGACCTCCTCTCTGGCCTAGGCCAAACCTTGTACAGTGCTCCTTGCCCCTTATGTTACTTTAAAGATCATTGATAATTGCAGGTTGTTGGTGGAGCCACAGAGCCTGAAGAATAAATTTTCCGATTTTTGAAGGGTGATGATGTCATTTGGTCGTCCGTATGAGGTTACAGGTAGATTAGAATGTGTGAAAAATGAGATCAGCTTAGCCTTGTGATGGTTTTGATTTGTTTTGTTTTGTTCATTAACGTGCTAGGTTACATGACTACCGTTGCACTCCTATTGGAGCTTAAGCACGAGGAGGGTTGGGCCGGATCAGGTTAACTACCGCAAAGTACAGATATACCTCGTCCCATTTAAATGACCGGACCACCTCAGACTTCACCTATGTGTTGAATCATACCAAGTCTGACCGTCCAGAAACCCGCTGTATACACGCCGTAGCGCAATTTCCTCCTCATCCTCGGCAACCACACGCCCGAGCCCTTGACATCCTCATTGACTCCGAAATATAAATTTAGTCCCAGATCTCATCGTTGCTCTAGCCTTGCACCTTCATATCGTACCATCGGGTTGTTGTCGTCATTGGGGGTTTGTGTAATCCCCTCGGTGTATCTTCCCTCTTCTTCTTCTTCCTTTGTACACGTCCCATTTCCATCATGACTTTCCTCATTATGGCGTGTGTAGGTAGGTGATCGGACGAGAATGGAAGTGGGTCGCAGGTATTGGATCGACTGAGAAATGCTTCGTCGCAAATATAAAAGGAGTTTGAGAGATGTCGGATGTTTGAATACGACCCCCAGATATACCTAGGCCCATTCGTGAATTGTAAGTTGGTGGTGATGAGTTTTTGTTCGACGTTGTTCCGGCTTTGAAATCTCTGTCGACTGATTTTTCGACCAAAATATCGACTGCAACTCCTTCAAGTCGAAAATCCATCAATTAAAATTCACCCCACCCTTTTTCGTGACTGAATCTCGGCTCTGGGAGAATATTTCGCTCCCAGGTACGTAGAGGACACCACTGACAGGTGTTAAGCCTTCGTCCTCCGCATTGTGATAGTGTGGGTTACGGGTGTCTCGTGGTTCCAAACTACCAAAACGGGTAGTTGAGCTTGAGACGAGTTGTGACATGATTTTCTATCAGAACAGGGTATTGTCTATATAGGTACGAAATTCTTTATCTTGTGCCAGGACTCCGACATGATCAGCATTACATAATTATTATAATACATCAGAGCCTCGTACTGATCTAGAGGTCTGTCAATCTTGGATCCTTAGCCATATGAAATTTCCGAGTGACTTCAACATGCTGTTCATACCGATGAGCCACACGACCAGACATATTTTGATGGTTAACATCACATGTTTCAAAATTAGGCAACCACCACTTGTCGGCTTCCTGTTAAGCGAGATAAAACATTACGCTCCCACAATTAGGACGACACAATAAACAGCAAAATTTAAACACTTTATTAGTTATCACCTTATCCAAAATGGTGAGTAGCCGATTAGTTTTTTATCCTCATTTACTCAGCTCTAGTAATGGCCGTAAGGATTTATAAGATGGCGTGAGCTGTGTATAAGACATCTGAAGCAATGATAGTAAAAAAAATTGCGCCTTATTTCGCAGACATATGCTCAGGCTTTTCAATGAAAATTAGCTGGCCATCTCAGAATCTTCGAATAGACTCTAATTTGCCCACTGAATCACTTATTGAATATTTGTGGACTGATAATTTCATTCAGGTCAACGTCCCGAAAACTCGACGAACGTACTGCAAGGGGAAAGATTGCAAAAAGCATACTCAGCACAAAGTAACGCAATACAAAGCTGGAAAGGTAGACAGCAACTTAACATAACTTAAGAAATGACCGAAACCCCTGACAAACAGCTAGGCGTCACTCTTCGCCCAAGGAAAGCGTAGATATGATCGCAAGCAGTCTGGTTATGGAGGTCAAACTAAACCTGTCTTTCACAAAAAAGCCAAGACCACAAAAAAAGTTGTATTAAGGTTAGAATGCACGTCCTGTAAAACGAAGGCGCAGCTAGCACTTAAAAGATGCAAACATTTCGAGCTAGGGTAAGCCCCTAATATTCAAGATCGTGAAACTATGAAGCAGAGGATTACTAACCTTTAAATTAATAGAGGAGACAAGAAAACAAAGGGCGCGGCTCTCGTGTTTTAGACTTGCATTCCTAAATTTAATAAATGAACTCTTCAGAACAGTCATCTTAACCTATACACTGTCGTGCTTTCAAGTTCGAGACATGCAATTTAGTTTCCAACCCAAAGTAGACGCAAAGCTCGACCTATCAATCTATCTATTCAGATAGATCTATGCCACTAGGTTACTGATCAGTTCGATAAAACGAAAGATTTTTCTTTGAAAAACAGCCACAACATTCACATTATCTAATTTGATATCAAATCATTCACTGAACTCCTGCAGAATGGTGCCAGTTTCACTACCTCTAAAGATCAAATGATTTCGACTAGTGACAGGAAAGGTTTTTGCCCATTGCAGTGAAAAGGAGCTGAAAGCGTTCCAGCCAGACGATGTTCAAATTTGTCCTCTATTTTGCTAATCTATTGGAGAAAAAGTCTATCGGTAACTTAACCTTGAATTTTGGAAATCTAATGTCCGGTAAACAACTCCAAAGTAGAAAATTCAGCAGCGCGTAAGCAAGTTCCTAGATTTACACATTTGGCGCCACATCTAACCTTGATGTAATTGCTTACATCTTTCATTTTCATGCTCTTTTCTGCTATAACCTACTCGCTACACAGAAATTCAATGGCTGGCCCCAACCTCAATCACGTTTAGAACTTGTGAATTTTATCATTCATAGCTCTATATGTCCTCGATTAAGCTGAATTCTTACGGACTTGCCCACAGGAAGAGTTAAATGTATTATAAGTAACTGATAAACAAAATTTCCTTTAACTCAAATTACTTTAATTTTCTAAAGAAAGAGACCTGTCACGCGGTTTACAGTAAGATTAAATTATACCCTTACAAAAAGGGAAGAGACAAAGTAATTTTGGCTGCCATTGCCGTCAGTCCCACGTGCGGTTGCGGATGCAAAATTAAATCACTCCAGCATAATATTTGTTTGCTTGTTCATCAACATGCTAATTAGAGTGACACCCATCGCAGCCCAACTTGAGCTTAAGCTCAAATAGGGCTGGGCCGGTTAGTTTAACAACCGTGAAGTACAAGTGTGTCTCGTCCAACCTAAATGATCAGAACCGTGCCAAAATACATCAATGTGTTGAGACCAGACGAATCCATCTACCCATTATAAAACCACACAAAAAAGAAAACTTCACGCGTAGGCCCCCATTACAAAAGAAAAACTCAAACAATTTTCCATCGTTCTGCCTCAGCCGCCACGTACCCAAGTCTTGACTCCAAACACTCCTTCCATGCCAATCCTCTTGGGCTGTCGATCTATGACCACTCACTCGCAGGTATCTTCACCATCCCTCAACTATCTGCTGCGTATATTCCGCTCTCCTGGACGTAGTCCTTTAACAGCCGCTATCCACTTAATACGAGGAGGACTTCCAGCGCCGATGCTCTCCGTCTTCCACCTTTCAGTCGCCATGTCACCAGTGATTTTCTCCACTGGACAACATGACCAATAGAGTTTTCTCAGACACACTCACAGCAAAGTGCGGCTGTCGTAAGATTGAAGTGGCGGTGGTACGCTGCGAAGCCGCTATGTCCTGTTCAAGCAGTGATTAGGCTGGCGTAAACCGCTCTCAGGAACACTGGTTCTGGCGGTATCTTGCATCGCATCTGGAGTTAGAGGTTAGCGTCGCGTTTGGGGCGGCTTGAGTGTCACCAGATCGTCAGCATTTGCCCAGCCAGTTCGCGAGCATGGCGTCCTGATGAAGCAAGGATCATTCTATCATACGACGTCATGGCGTTATCTTGCGAGTAAAGCTCTCTTCCTGTAAGCCTATCTCTACCTTGTTTCCTGATAGCCCTTAGTGTCTAGGGATCCATCCTACTTTTACGGCTACAGCTGCTCTTGTGGCCATCCTCCAGAACTTTTGAATCTGACAAGATGATGAGGTAGTTAGCCTATTACTAGCGCCTAATCTGCCGCGGAATTGTCGAGCGGGACGGAGATAGCGCTGCGTCCCCAATCTCGTTTCCTGGTGATATTAGGCTCAAGAACAGCCATAGCTCCATGAACCTATGCCTCATAGACTTCCGCATTCAGGTTTTTTCCGAGCCGCTTTGTTCAATGACTGTTCCAGTTCCACTGACGAAGATCACAAAAGCCAATTAGATACAGTCGGTAGACGCCCCGGAACCATCGCTGTAAGTGCAAAGACAGTCGGATGGCACGGTCGTAAGCCATTGTGTTATGAAATTTGCTGCATCTCCTTTACTTGTCCAACAAAATTTTGATTCGGCTGGTACTGGTAATTGAAGAGGTGGAGGTAGTTTAGTATCTGATAAGAGTTGGAACATTCTCTGGACTCTCGAATCATGAACTCGGTCGAGACCAAGTCTATTTCTGTTGCCTGTGCGTAGTACAAGGCGGTGACGGACGCTATCTGTGACCCCCATAGCTCGTATTCGAAGCGGATGATAGCAATCTAGTCTACTGATTCGGGTGGCAGTCTTGAGCCTACGTTCCTCGAAAAGTATGTGTGCTGGTGGAATGCCAGTCCCTTTTCTCAAGGCTGATCGGCGTAGTGCGCTAGGTCGAGAGAGCAGTACGGATTCCGGAGACGGAAGCTTGATCGATGTCTTTGCACTATCTCCCGTATGAGTTTCGCGTCGCACCCCAATATGTTTCCCTTGTTGGCCCTGGGCATCAGATCTCTGCAGCGTATAACGCAATTGGAAGGACTGCTGTGCAGATGACTGTGGCTAGTAAGTCCGGCCGTGGTCCTTGGGTGCACCAAGTAATACGTCGAAAGTGTTGTACCAGGCGCATTGCTTTATTCGTCCACTTGGCAACATGACTTGCGAATGTAAGGCCACGCTCGAGGTGCACTATAAGCCATCGAATCTCGTCTGAATCTTGGATTTCGCGAGTGCCGGTTCTGATTGTAGGTAGCTCGCATCTTCTGGCTCTAGGGCCAATGAAGTAGACCACTTCGGCCTTGTCTGGACCAAAAGTCACGGCGTTCTCTGACGGTTACGGACTGGCCGTGTTGTGGTTTAGGCAGCGCTTAAGAAAGATCGAAAGCGGTAACATCATTTCTTTATCATGGGAATGTATTAAATGGGTGGCCTTCTATCGCTGTATGACTGGATGGAAGACAAGGATATCAGCGAAATGTGGCTCGTCTAAAGCCTCCGGTATCTCAGAAAGCTATGAAGACACGCAGAGAATAGGTCGAAGCTCACCTAAATTGGACATTTGACGACTGGATGTAAATTTTATGGACAGACGAAACTTGAGTAGAGGGTGGAAGATAAGAAGTATTCGTACATTCCTCTATATGAAGATAGTAATTTAATGCTCTAACATTGTGAGCTAGACTTCCCAAGAATACAGCGCTGATTGTATTGGAGAAGATCCGAAGAGGTTCGGCTGGATGTTCTGGGGTTGCTTCACTGGGCCAGACAAAGGCCCGTTTATTTTGGGAGAAGGAGTGGGGATCTTTTTTTTTTTTTCCATTTAATGTGTATTCAGCTATCTAGCTATGACACATGACCGGTGTTATGTATACACGTTGGATGACTCTTTTGACGTTAGAGACACTCATACTCTGGATTTCATTTGCAAATACCACTATGAGGTATGCTTGCTTACACAAACAGTCGACCCTCCTCCGTTAGTACCCACCAAAGGGAAATTAAAAACCTTTGGTTATCCAAGCATGCCTTCGTCATCCATGCATACCAGCGCCGCGAGAAATGAGGTTGTGTTTTGCCGGATTCGAACCAGCGATCTACTGTTTCAAGTGGGATATGTGTCCAAGCTATCCAGACTCTACTTGGCAGACCGGCCAAGACGATGTACCACCGCACCATCCAACCATGGCGGTGTTTATAGTGTCGCCTGCACCCTCGCAACCGAAGACTTGGCACGCACAAAGCTCAATTTGTAAAAACTCCTTTCCAAATTTCAAAATTCCATGCCCGTCGAGATAGTATCCAATCCTCTGCATCATCTTAGTAACTTGTCCTGATCCCTCTCACATCCATCCCAAGGAATTGTCTTCCAGATTTGTGCGCCACGCTTTGCTTCCTCCGTCGGGTGTAAATATCAGCGTGGGCGTGTATCTGGCGACCAGCTAAGGCCAGAGAAAGTCGACAAGAGGTGTAGTCATTGGGATTAGGATGTACTAGGTCGTACTTGTAAACTTGATAAGGTTTAGGTAGGATTCGATCTTTTTTGGAATGAAAATTTGACGTGGTGGAGTTATTCGAATCATTGCCTCGTGGGCCAACTTGTTCGGTATTGCGAAATTTGACTGAACTTGGCTCTGGGAGAATATTTCACTCCCAGGTTCGTAGAGAGCACCACTGACAGGTGTTCAGTCTTGCCCTCCGGAGTGGGGATCTATTAACTTCCAAAAATTTTGTGAGAAAATAGTTCCTCTTATCGATGGCATGGTCTCAATGAGACCTTGGCTTTCCATGATGCAGGACAATCCCCCTTCTCACGCAGCAGCAATTAAAATGGAAGGTGTGAGCCTAAGGCCATTCAGCCGATTTTCTGGCTGGCCAACTCGCCTGATCTTTACTCGATTGAAGCTGTTCCGAATCGGATGAAGGATTACATCCAGCACCATCGCCTGAATCTGGGTCGGGAAAGTAGCGAACTCCAGATAGTCTTTACAAGATCGTAAAGGAGTCATGAGATTCCGTTTCTTCCGAAGATCTTGTGACACATTCAGGCTTTGCCAGCAAGAGGTCAGGCCTTGATATCTGGTTGGTCCCCCATCTGCATCGATTAAGGTCCGAAAATATTCCAGTGACATGTTCAGATCCAAGATTGAGATAAGACTGAGGCTCTATTTTGTAATTCGAAAACCTTTAAATTCTCGTAAATAAGTTATAAAGTCAAGTAGCAAAATACACAGATGTTATGCAGCCGATCATTATACCAATTAGGTTTAGTACAAAGAAAGAACCACTGCACACTATGGTTTCCAGATAAAAACTGCCATATAAAAATTTTCAAAAATTTGCACAAATACGGGGGCTAACTCCAATATGGAAGGTGACTATACCTAAGGAGTGTTAATTTGCACGCTAAGCCCCCTGCCAAAGCCCCACTTCAAACTTGACACTGTGGTAATAAGGTACATCGGAAACTTCAACATTAAGCATCGTTCTGAGTGTTAATCAGCTGTGGAATGTCTGGCTGACCAGAATGAAGTATCTCAGCCGAGGAAAATGGAAATGATAAGAGACAAGTATCGGCAGAGGCTTATTTACTCACTATCTTCAAGCATCGTAAACTCCATCATATTGAAACAAGCCTGAGATTATTACTCGCTACATTCCACAATGCAGACCTCGATATTCTAAGAAATGGTGTCGTGGCGCAGACGTCACAGCTCAGGATTGTGATTCATTTATTTATAATAATTAGTTGTAATTTAATTTGTTTCATTTAGTATCTTAAGGCTTTGCTACAATTAATCTGTTGAGCAAGGAACTCATTGGGTTCGTTAAATTGTGTCGCTCGCAAAGGTTGTAGGGTAGTTCCTTGTATCTGTGTTTGCTACGCATGATCTATTGTCACTCCAAAGTCTTAAGGGACATAGATTGCATAGACTGTTTAGCGGTGAAATAATCGGTCTAAACATCAAATTTGAATGAGTAACGACTGCGCCATTAAAGACATAGTGACCACCGGTTTGAATCTAGCGGGCCATGGCACACCGTATCTTGCATAATGATGTATACTTATCTCGTTATCACTTTTCCCTCAGTCAGATATTAACAGTTGAGCTTAGGATGCAAGTCCAAGTTTACCTTGTTGGAGAAATCAATTAGTGTGGTCTATTGTCACATTATGGCAACTAACATTGAGTTATTACAGTTCCTTGCTATTGTTCCATGCCCATTAGGCCCCGGGCTTGTGCGCGATAATTTAAACCCTCAAAATTATTAAGTAGGACATGTAGCTTCTCTCTATCTACAAGCCAAGAATTCCTATGCCGGTAGTATATCCCCTTTAATGCTTCCTAGTTAGCTCATTTAACATAATAACACCACTCATAAGTCCTCATTGGATCACACACTTCGAGGAGCCCTTTGACCTTTATCACCTCCTCTCCCTAGCCATCAAAGCGAAAAATATTTGCGGAGGTATGCAAGCCGGATAAATTGCAACCACCACTAGGTGCGAAGTTCTTCCAGTACCGACATCAGGAAGGGATCCGAAGCCAAAGCTACGCTTCGAAAGAGTTTCGAAAAGCCCGCCAGCTGCTCGCTATAGACCTGTTTGTACCTATAAAAGTCACTCTTTACCTTTCTTGCTTCCATACAATTCCACCTCCCGCACAAGCCTCAGGGCTATTTGGAGGTGGTGTTAAAGTGCCACAAAACCCTTTGGAGCATGTCAGCATAGTGGTAGCTTAGCCCAGCTTCTATGAGCCTCATTGAGTATTAAAATATTCTGTTGACTTATTCAAAAATACCACCCTAAGGTGTGTTTGTTTACACAAACATTGGAACCTCCTCCGTGGGTATCCATTAAAGGGACGTTTCAATGCCTTTGAACATCCATGCATGCTCTCGCGATCCATGAACATCAGCACTGCAAGATGTATAGTTGCGTTTTGCTGAATTTGAAGTACCGGTCTTCTGTCTCAAGTAGGATACGTGTCCTAGCTATCCAGAACTTACTCGAGAGGCCATTATAGATGATGTACTACTGCACCGTCCATCCACGGCGGTGTTATCAGTGTCGCCTGCGCCGGCAAAGACGAATTCTTCACCTTCCAGTGGTGCCGGTGTAATCGCTCAGTATTCTCTGCATATCTAGAATAGCCAAGAAGAATCACATCCGAATCGAAGTCGAAAGCAACCTGAAGCACACCTCCATTTGACGACTTCTCGACAATGCCTCTCTTGCCATTCTCATCTGAGTCTTCGACCTCTCTCTAACCAAGCATCATCTCGCCTCGAAGACCAATAAAGAAGTTGCTCCAATTGCATACAGGAGCTTTCCCCATTGATTTCCAACAATCTCTCACTATATATTTACGATGCCATTTATACTCGCAAGGAGGTAATAAAGTCGAAAAATACAATGCCTGGGTCTTGGCTTATGGGGGATTGTTGCTCTAATGGGACAAACAACTTGAGGGAGAACAGGCGCCTGAGATGTGGGGCGAGAGGGGGAACAAGTCTCTGAAGACCATGCTGGGACTGATATTTCAAGGATTTTTCAACTTTGGAATGTTTGTGTGCGCCAATACCGAGATTTCAGCAAATTAGGCAGGATAGCTTCTATTATCGATGAGTCAACGGCACTCCCCAGCGCCCTGGACGGTACAAAAGAAGTTGGGCTAATCTGCCATACAGCAATTACGCTCTGTCAAAACTTTTTCGACATTTCAGCAACACCTTCGGGAAGGAGTTGGAAGGAGGCTAGAAAGGCAGAGTGTGAATTTCCCGAGGTACCCACAAGTCTGCAGCGCCCAGCTGGCCGGCCTCTTCGAACGCTTCAGAAGGGGCAATATGTCTTCGGATTTATTCCTAATGTCGGTATTAGAAGAGCCCCGCACCCAGTGGTTTTTGCGATTTTTGCTGGCTGCCATACACCCGCAAATGGCCATCGTTTCGTTGGCTGGAGAGGGGAGATAATGAAGGGCAAAGGGCTTCTCTAAGTGTATGATCGAGTGAGAACTTGTGAAGGGTGGTACTGTTTCAAGAGAGCTGTCGGGAAGGCATAGGAGGGGATATACAACTGGTATAGGTAAGGTTCCTGATGGATTAGTATGTGTGAAAAGTGAGATAAGCTTAGCTTTATGATGGCGTAGGTTACGGGTGTCTCGTGGCTCCAAACTACCAATATGTATAGTAGAGCTTAAGACTAGATGTAACTTGATTTTCTATTAATACAGGGTATCGTCTATATAAATGCAGTATTCCTTATCTTGCGCCAGGACTCCTACATGAACAACAGTACATAAGCATTACAATTTATCAGAGCCTCGTACTAATTTAGAGGTCTGTCAATCTTGGATCCTCATAGGTATCCTTGGCCTGTACGTAGAGAGGACCTGCATGTCTTACATAGTCATAGACTCAGACAGGACAAAAAAATGAATTAATAATAGTGTCGCCTGCACTCTCGCAAACGAAGTCGTATGGCGCACAAAGCTCATCTGTAAACGAACTTTGACTAATTCTAAGATCTCACCCCTTTCGAGATTGTGTCTAACGTTAGCATAGACTTGTCCACTTGCTCAGATCTCTCTCGTGCCCATCCCTGAACTCTGCTTCCAAAAATTTTGCGCCATATTTGTTTTCTCTGGTGGGTATAATTAATGTCTTGGGTATATGTTTGGAGGCCGTTTGAGGCTAGAGTGATTTGACAAGAGGTGTGATCGAAACGAGGGCCGTACTTACTGGCTTAATGAGGCTTAGGCCGAAATCGACCTTGTTAGGAATGAAATATTAACTTGATTGGGAGTAATCTATCATTGTCTCGAGCAACAACGTTTTCGGTATTGCAAAATTTGACTGAACTCGACTTTTGGAGAGCATGCCACTCCATGGCTTACAGTGGAGACTGTGTGCAGATGTTCAGTCTTTGCCTTACACGGGGCCCATTTAAGCGAGCGGGTGAAGATTAGTAAAGGTAGATGAGCCCTTGGCGTTATTTCGGTAGTACATACCCAGTATTGCTACAGAGATATCGTTGACCGGGGCAGGGAAAAAATACGACTTGGTGCCGTGCTTCTCAGTTGTAAGCTCGATTGTAATTGATCGATATCTTGCTATCTATGATCCCTGGGAAACTGCACGCAATTCA
Organism: Blumeria graminis f. sp. triticale; assembly: GCA_905067625.1. Taxonomy (NCBI): domain Eukaryota; kingdom Fungi; phylum Ascomycota; class Leotiomycetes; order Helotiales; family Erysiphaceae; genus Blumeria; species Blumeria graminis. The sequence goes on along the minus strand of LR898471.1, from coordinate 1,457,784 downwards.
CACAATTATTGGATACGTGATGCATTCGGCGCCTACCACAAATCTATGACCAAGATATCCAGATCTTTCAGAACGAGTTATTATCCAATCCGTAAATCGCGCATCCGCATCCGCATCGGAAGACTGATAATCCGATCAGCATTGAGATGGAATTTCTAGTCTCTACTAACAGTTTGTCGTGCATTTGGGGCGCGCGTTGATATGTTTAATGAGACTGCCGTATCCTTGGGTCATAGACGAGCTTGAGGAATGAGGAACATGACTAGCCTACGCGGCGACTTTAATCACTACAGAATGAGAAGAGTAGAAGTAATTCTGAACTATTATTAGATGAACATTTAAAAGGCAATATGATTCCAGCGTCTTCTTAGTTATTCATCCACTATCATTTCACTGGAGACTAATATGCCTTCATCCATCATGCGATCATTATATCTGATCTTAATAGCTACCTTTATTTCTTTGACTTACTCACACAGGAGAGTTGCTCCATCGACGCTCAGAGCTAATAAAGATGACCCAATAAAGTATGAGTGTCGTACGACTACATACCATAAGAAACAGGTAAATGCGGCGGTAAAACAAGCCTGCGATCTATTGAACAGAAATAAAAAGACGATGGGCTTTGTCCGATATCCAAAATCCTACACTACATCTGTAGCAGACCCAAGAAGTTCAACCGGTCGGTCTTACAGAGATAACTTCCTCTATCCAATTCTACCCAACGGTAAAATCTACCGTCGATGTAAGTCCTCTATTGCCCATACCATTTTGGAAGCTCATTCTTGTATCTAGGGAGTTTTAAATTTTGGAGAAGGTCTGAGTCACACTTGATTAAGATGGACGCCTACTGCAAACATTCAGCCGTCGTAATGAGAACGGTCGTCAACATGGATCTCGACTGTAGAAAGTTCCGTTGTAAAAAAACCATCATATATCCTGCGTGTATAGCTGTCCATAAACCCAGAGAACCCGTTTTTTCCGATGAAAGTGATGTTGAAGAATCAGACGCTTCTTCAAATGAACAATCTGATGATGAACAAGAATATTCCTCGGGAGAGGAATCTGATATCGAGTAATGTACGATATTGCCGTATCGCTAACACAAAAGCCAGTGATGCTCCATCAAAGCCAATCTCGACGCGCCAAGAAAGATACTTAATCGTCACCATCCACAGGTGTATCAGATAATATGATTTGGCCATTATTTATCGTTCATAGAAATACGGCTTGCTATAATATGCAATAAAGTGTAAATTAGGGATTAAGCTCAGTCATGGCCAACTCAAACCAATATTCACCATAAGTAATACGCCTTCCCTTTCAGCAAAGAAATTATCCGTTTCTTAGGGTTAAAACACTAGACAATTCTTATTAATACAGATGTCGAGAGGGCTAGCCTGTAGGGTGACGAGGATCAGTGCCTCATTTTCATCGAAATAGCTTTGAAAGAACAATAAGTTAATGGTCATACCAGTTTCGGATAATCCACTCTTTTAATGTTGAATATCAACTCCACGGTCTATGATTATACAAACATACCAACGACGCACTTAATTTATGCGGCAGACTCTATCAACTATACTGGTAGAACCATTTCTGCATGTTCTCTACTGGTACCAACGGATAAAGTGAGACCGGTGTATACATTTTGGCTAGGCTAGGCTTATTGAAATTTTTGATGTGATCTGAATTACTTGGAAAATTTTACCTACTCACGGCCTTTTGGATAATGCTAAAAGTACGACTTGTGAGGCGTATAGTACAAAACCGGAGGCTGAAATACTACCTCTATTTAACTATAGTTTCGGTTGCTGGAAACTGTATGTGTTATATATGTTCTCGGTTTTAATGTTTTCTAAGATGCCAAAAATTATTACTGGTTACGTGATACATGAAGTAGTAAACCTGTTCAGACACCTTTGTACTTCATTATTTCTGGTCATAGAATTAGAGAATTTTAAGATGAAGATTTTTTCTGTTCACAGTCGGGGATTATCTATGCCTTTTTTAAGGCCTCTACTCACTCGAAATATTTCGACGGGTATTCATGTACAATTTTTTGGATTAATTTACGTCCTACATAATTCTGTGAGAAATGGATCTTGCGCGGTGGCTATATGTAAGGATTCCGGATAGATGCCTCAGGCAGGATTTATGGGTTCCTTGTTTAGCACCACTAGGCTCGGAGTGTGTGAGTGTTTATTGTCCTAAAAAGTCTATAAATATGTAAGGACGTGTAGGTCCTTTCTGCCTACAGGCCAGGAGTATCTATGCCTCGGGTAGTGTACTCCCTCCTTTGCCTCCCTCACGATTACTTTCCAGCAGTAATACTCCCACAGGTCTTCATTCGAGTGCACACTAATAGGAGCCTTTATCCCGTCATTATCTCCCCTCTCCAGCCAACTAAACGATGGCAATTTGCGGGTATGTAGCTGCAGGGAAAAGTCTCAAAAACCACTGGGTGCGGGGCTCTCCTATGACGAAGAGACCGGCCAGCCGGGCGCAGCAGACCTGTGTATACCTAAGAGCGTCTCTCAACCTTCCAAGCCTCCTCCTTTCTCCTCCCCAAATTCATGCCGCAGGACAAATTGAAGGTCGTGAAAGGATGTCAGAAAAGTCTTGGTCGAGAGTGACCGTCGTGAAGGAGCCTAGCCTAGCATCCGAAACTCGTTATGGACGTGGGGTCGTCGGGTAACTCATGTATTTCAGATGCCCTCCTAGCTAGTGTATTCGGACGTTAAGATTAGTAGGGAAGATGTTGTAGACGAGTCGAAATCTGCTTTTCTTGAGGGTGGAAGGGTCTTTTACCTTGCTTTCGTGGGCTTTTTGTTCGCCCGCCGGTGAGTAGCACATGTTGTGATATAACGAGGGCTTCTCTGACTACCGTTATAGCATTTGGTACCGTATTCTCTTTCCTCATTCCCAGCATCATTATCGTCGTCTTTGTCGTCTTATGAGTTATCGGAAGCGTATCTTTGACGGAGGGGGAGATAACTCAGCTCAAAGTTGAAAAGGTGTTACCCAATCTCGGCTCTGCAGACTCTACGGTGAGAGCTGGAGGTTCGTAGGGGACACCACTGACAGGTGTTGAGAGTAGTCCCCCACCACTAGGCTTATTGCCTAGCGAGGATAGTTATTTAGTTTTAGTTTCCGATACTGAGATCTTCACGCTTTGTTTTCTGTCTTTAGCAACAGTTACACAATTCTAATTATATCTCACTCTCGTCCTCTGCCACTCATAGTGACTTACCGTCACCTCCGGCCATTTTATCCAGAACGACTCCCAGCGTTCTTCTTTATTACCTTTCTAGAAAGTCCTCTGCGTTCCCATAAGGCGTCCATCATCAGTACATCGTACGCTACGCTATCCCTTACGCCTCAAGTCTTGCGCCTAGTGAACCTGCGCCTGACACTATATAATAGATGGCAAAGGCATATTAGGGTAGCCAAAGGTTTTTCCTATTTTCCTCTTGGTAGATATTCATAGTTGAGTGAAGATAACGATTCTCTAGCACAAACTTCTCGAGTGATATCAGCGAGTGCACCTACCATATGAGTAGTCCAATTTTCAAACTGAGTTACCTTCGACAGTGTTAATTTATTAGAGTTTTATTCAATCATAATGGAGGGCTTAGACTGTACACCTGTGTGCGGTGTCCTCCAGGAACCTGGGAGTAAAATATTTTCCCAGAGCTAAGTTCAGTCAAACTTCGCAATACCGAACAAGTTGGCCCATGAGCCAAAGATTCAAGACTCTCTACAAAATCAAACTCTCCCACCCAACGAGATCTATCCCCATATAAACCTCATCAAGTTTACAAGTACGAACTAGTACATCCTCGTTTCAATGACCACACCTCTTATCGACTACTCTATAGCATCAGCTGGCCGCCAAATATGCGCCCATGCCAATATTTGTATCCGACAAGGGGAACTAAGGTGTGGCGCACAAATCTAAGAGACAATTCTTTGGGATGTACATGAGAGGTTTAAGGACAAGATTGCAAAATGATGCAAATAATGGATAAAATTATGACAAGGATAAGATTCCAAATATTTTTAGATGTTATTCAAATTGAGCATTGTGCGGGCAACACTTTAAACAACGCCCCGGTTGAATGGTGCGGTAGTATATTATCTGGGCTGGTCTTTCCTGTAGACTCATGAAGGCACGCTTGGCTTATTAAAGATTTTGGAACATCCCTTTCGTGGGTTCCACGGAGGAGGGTCGACTGTTTGAGTGAGCAAGCATGCCTCAAAGTGATATTTAAGAATGAATTCTAGTTTAGTGTCGGAATACTTAGGTGGTAGTTTATATCACAAGCTTGATGTAGCAGTAATAATTATTGTACGTATAAGGTTGATCTCTCCCCTTGTCTTCCTAGAAGGAAACATCTAAAAACCGTAAAACCCCCTATCTCCTAACGCCATTCCCAAACGGGTACCTCATTACTCATCAACACAATTAGTCATTAGTTCTAAGGAAATACCTATTGATCTTTTTTTTTTTTTTTTTGCATCAGATTTTAATTGCGTATGCAGCTATCTAGCTATGACACAATATCAAAAAAAAGTACAGAATAGATGATTCAGCGTAAAGGAAGAGAACTCATGCCTCTGATTTCATTTGCAAGTACAACTGCGAAGTTATGGTGGCTTTTTCTTCACCCCAAGAGAACCCTCATCCGTGAATACCCACCCAGGAGAACGTCTCAAAAACCCTGAGTTATCCAGACATGCCTCCATCATCTTTCAACTTTCCTCCGCGCGAAATATGGTCTGAGGCGTCTCCTTCCCAAGTGGAGTAGGTGCCCAGGCTACTCAAACTATACCGGAGAACACCACCAGGAGGCGGACCCCAACACCTTCCATCGTCGGCTTGTTTTTATAGTGTCAACTGCACTCTCGCAAGCGAAGTCTTGGCGCGCACAAAGCTCGATTCGTAAAACTCCTTGCCAAAATTCGGAATCTCACGCCCTTCGAGGTTATATCCTTCCTCCGCATCATCTTGTAAAGTTTTCCTGATTCCTCTCACATCCATCCCAAAGAACTATCTCCCAGATTTGTGCTCCACGCTTTACTTCCTACGTCGGGTATAAATATCAGCGTGGGCGTGTATTTGGTGACCAGCTAAGGCCAGAGAAGGTCGAAGAGTGGTGTGGTTATTGGAATGAGGATATACTTGGTCGTACTTGTAGACTCGATGAGACGAAGATAGGAGTCAAACTCGTTGGGAGCGAAATAACGACGTGGAGGAGTAATTTGGATTTTTGCCTCGTAGGCCAACTTCTTTGATATTGCGAAATTTGACTGAAATTGGCTCTGGGAGAATATTTCACTCCCAGGTTCGTAGAGGACACCGCGTACAGGTGTTCAGTCTTGCCCTCCTACATATTGAGCATTGGATTGTTAAGTTATTAAACATTTAGATAATAATTTAATCCTAGTCCCTACTGAATCTGTGGCTATGAAGGACAATTAAGCCCAGAGGATAGGCGTCTCTAACACCAAAGGATCATCCTGTTACAGGCTGCGCCTTACATCCATGTGCTTGTGCCTATCTATGTGCCAATCGCCGATGTTCTGTTATGGGATTATAAGTGATCGCCGACCCAACAAATACGAATCGTCGGTAGATCACCTCAAGAATGCGGATGATCACCGATCCGATAGATATTAACCTCCCTGGGGTCATAGCTACATGTATATATGTCCCACAGCCTAGATAGATACCATTTCCTAGATAATTAGAAAATATCCTGTATTACGGCCAGCTTACTCTGTTCTTATTGGTTTGTTGATAGCCCATCACACATACAACATGTATATATAGCACTGATCATGTGTCCTAGTTATACAGATGAATACAATTTAATGGTTGATAACAAAAATCTGTACCCTAAATTTAAATTACAGATGGACTCAAAAAAATCTAATTTTGTTGAAAGTTAGAATAATTGGGACTGTCATGGGGGTGTTAGGATATTGAGAAAGTATAGCCACGAGAGTAAGGTAATATCCGATATGTTGAGAATGTCTAATGTGATGCTGTAGGTGTAGAGTGCTAGAGATGTGAACTGAGGATGTTGATATGTTTCACTTGACCAACCAGCTGACTAAGCAATATTACTTGACAGGGGCCACGTTTCGATTTTGATTTCATTTAGCCTGATTTGGCGCCTTCAGCCCTGTACAGGTCTCTACGAACTCTAATATTTATTTAGGAGGAAAACTTTATGGTTAAAAACCCCCTCACCTTTCTGCTTGTTGTCTTTAGTTTTCATATATTTTCTTCAGGAAGCGTAGTTATACTAAAGTGCCATCCATGTAAACCAACCAGATATAAAGGGTTCAAGGGATTCAGAAGTACTTGAAGTCGTTCACGCAATGGGAATGAATAATTTTGCCCTGGGAAACTAAACTACTGTATCGTATACTTTCCTTTATGTCTTCCGCGTACGCTAGTATTAACTCCCCCCTTTGGCCATATGAGAATCATCCCTTCTCCCGGCACAACTCTTCTCCTGTATCATACTCCCCATCTGGTACGTACCCCCTTTGATACCCCTTTAGCGCCCCTTTCGTCTATCCAGGAGCGTTGCTCTACCACCACCTTTCCTCGGAGACGGAGTGGTCCTAGTGACCAGTCCCAATTCGGGCAAAGCCCGTCACACCAGATCATCTCTACTCGCCCCAAGCGTTACTTAACCTGTTTCTTTCCCTCAGCAGCAATTCGACCGCTTTTATCATCTGGAATTGCTCTATCCAACCATGATTTAAGATCCTCTGTGTTATCCTTTTGATGTCTCCAGGATTATTTATCATCGCTTCGTAGCATCGATCTTTGGCTTGTCTCCAGATCTCACCTCTACCATTTGACCATCGGGGGGCAGGACATAATCTTGTGCTTGGGGTTCTGTGATTGGTAGCCACATAGAAAACCTGGACTTAATACTCCGGGTACTTTTCTTCTGTGTAAATACGAGTTAAGCCCCATGTGCTCACTTCGTATTTGCATTGCCAAACTGCTTTGGGCCCTTGTCAGGTTACGGTGTAGGAAGAATGGTGAACCTTGAAAACTCAGTTTTTTGCCGTGCAGACTCTCTACTTTGGTAAATGTGGCTGCTCTCCAAGTTTCGGAATCTGCAGTTGCTAATTGCCGAAGACGTTAAATATTATAAATATGAGTTTAGGCGAATGCCCGATAATTAAGGCACAAACTTCTGTTTTTAAGGTTAAGTCCAAATATGTCATGTACTTCCCCGCAATACTTTTGTTTTTTTGCATCAGCCCCGCAATACTCTTTTTTTTTTTTTTTTTTAAATCATTTAATGTGTATTCAGCTATCTAGCTATGACACATGATCGGTGCTATGTATACATGTGGGATGACTCTTTTGACGTTAGAGACACTCATACTCTGGATTTCATTTGCAAATACCACTATGAGGTATGTTTGCTTACACAAACAGTCGACCCTCCTCCGTTAGTACCCACCAAAGGGAAATTAAAAACCTTTGGTTATCCAAGCATGCCTTCGTCATCCATGCATACCAGCGCCGCGAGAAATGAGGTTGTGTTTTGCCGGATTCGAACCAGCGATCTACTGTTTCAAGTGGGATATGTGTCCAAGCTATCCAGACTCTACTTGGCAGACCGGCCAAGACGATGTACCACCGCACCATCCAACCATGGCGGTGTTTATAGTGTCGCCTGCACCCTCGCAACCGAAGACTTGGCACGCACAAAGCTCAATTTGTAAAAACTCCTTTCCAAATTTCAAAATTCCATGCCCGTCGAGATAGTATCCAATCCTCTGCATCATCTTATTAACTTGTCCTGATCCCTCTCACATCCATCCCAAGGAATTGTCTTCCAGATTTGTGCGCCACGCTTTGCTTCCTCCGTCGGGTGTAAATATCGGCGTGGGCGTGTATCTGGCGACCAGCTAAGGCCAGAGAAAGTCGACAAGAGGTGTGGTCATTGGGATTAGGATGTACTAGGTCGTACTTGTAAACTTGATGAGGTTTAGGTAGGAATCGATTTCGTTGGGAGTGAAAGATTGATATGGTGGAGTAATTTGAATCATTGCCTCGTGGGCCAACTTGTTCGGTATTGCGAAGTTTGACTGAACTTGGCTCTGGGAGAATATTTCACTCCCAGGTTCGTAGAGGACACCGCGTACAGGTGTTCAGTCTTGCCCTCCCCCGCAATACTCATGAGCATGGAAATAAGCCTCCAGCAACAGGCAGAGCTTACTAGATTGAGAGAGACATTAGATAGCTGGTTTACACAATATATGAGATAGAATATGGAGGGCAAGACTGAACACCTGTACGCGGTGCCTTGTACGAACCCAGGAGTGAAATATTCTCCCAGAGCCAAGTTCAGTCAAATTTCGTAATATCAAAGAAGTTGGCCCACGAGGCGATAATTCAAAATACTCTGCCATGTCATTTTTTCGCTTCCAACGAGTTCGACTCCTATCTTCGTCTCATCAAGTCTACAAGTACGACCTAGTACATCCTCACCCCAATGACCACACCTCTCGTCGACCTTCTTTAGCCTCAGTTGACCACCATATACACGCCCACGCCGATATATACACCCGACAGAGGAAACAAAGAGTGGCGCACAAATCTGGGAGACAGTTCTTTGGGATGAGCGTGAGAGTGATCAGGACAAGTTGATAAGATGATGCAGAGGATGGATACGGTCTCGACGGGCGTGAGATTCCGAATTTTGGCAAGGAGTTTTACGAATTGAGCTTTGTGCGCGCCAAGACTTCGCTTGCGAGAGTGCAGTTGACACTATAAAAACAAGCCGACGATGGAAGGTGTTGGGGTCCGCCTCCTGGTGGTGTTCTCCGGTATAGTTTGAGTAGCCTGGGCACCTACTCCACTTGGGAAGGAGACGCCTCAGACCATATTTCGCGCGGAGGAAAGTTGAAAGATGATGGAGGCATGTCTGGATAACTCAGGGTTTTTGAGACGTTCTCCTGGGTGGGTATTCACGGATGAGGGTTCTCTTGGGGTGAAGAAAAAGCCACCATAACTTCGCAGTTGTACTTGCAAATGAAATCAGAGGCATGAGTTCTCTTCCTTTACGCTGAATCATCTATTCTGTACTTTTTTTTGATATTGTGTCATAGCTAGATAGCTGCATACGCAATTAAAATCTGATGCAAAAAAAAGAGATAGAATGATAACACGTGATATGTTATCCTCTTAAAATTTTTTTTTAAATCATTTAATGTGTATTCAGCTATCTAGCTATGACACATGACCGATGCCAGTATTCCTGAATAACTTTGAGAAAATCGATGAGATACCCTCTAATCATCTCCCTTACGCTTTGATTCGCATAAATTTACACTAATTTGACTTCTCATAGCAGCAAGACCCCAGATCTCCAACATGTCTCCGGGGCCTGCCAAATCATCGCGACTTATTCGCCATAAAAGAATTATGGACAGAATGAATACTAAACTGAAAAAGCACTTGGAACGCAAAAGAATACCATTGAGCTCGATAGACGGGCAAAAGATGGAATTGGACATGGCCTAGAGGATAATAGCCTTCGAAAAAGACTCGAACTCCACAAACCCAGATGTTGAGATGAGCAATGCAGCCATCAGCCAATATATCAAATAGGGTCTTGTAAGCTCGAGGTGGAATATATAGGAGCCCGAAGACGATCAGGCCTCAGAGGCTCCCGTCAATATAAACACAAGGAAGATTTCTGTGCCGGCCATGAAGTGGACATCAAATATTTACGCAAAAAAGGCCGATTTAGCCGCATCCACCACAACACCTCAGAATACCATTCCGAAACAAATTGGTAACAATCAAACTTCTTGCAGCGATATTAGCTCCAAGAAAACTGCGACTTGTCCTCCCGAGCTTCGAGCCGTACTTAAAGTCGAAGAACAGCAAGCGGCCCAGACCACAAGTAATCTCACTATATACACCGCTGCTATTAATGGTGTGGAGAATGCGCTCTCACCTCTATGCAAAGGGTCGAGCTTTCAATTTATAGACTCCATGAAAGTCTACCTCCGAGCTGCAATAGCTCAATTCATGATGTCGGGACCAGGAACAGACCTTCCAAATCTCCCCCCACGACCAAACTGCCAGAATCATGGCGGGAAGATCGCGGAACAAACGATTGAAAATCAGCCAGAGCTTCTACAAAAAGCGACCCAGGCCAAGGTGACCCAGGTCAAACCTACCTGGGCGACAGTTACCCGTACTGGAATCAAGACGCCCGCCGCACCAATGAAAGACGTTCGAGTCCACAACAAACCCTCCGTATCAGCAAAATCTCCAGCAAAGTCTACGGCAATAGCCGCCCAAGACGATCGTTAGTCTCTTCGACTCGGTAAAGACCACGCCTAGCGCGCTCTCACACCGGCTGGCGTGCGAGATGCGGCAGCAAAAGTGCTTGAGCTTCCATCACAAAATATTGAATACGTATACCGTGTTCCGACTGGTTTCGCACTTCGAGCCAAAAACCAGGAAGCACGACAGCTACTTGTAAACTCTGCTGTATCGTTCGTCCAGGTAGACGCAAAGTTGGAGAAGGCCTCAGACCTAGTGGCCTCTCGTATTGCGACAATTCTAGTCGCTGTTCATACACTTCTAGGTAAAGTAGTTGTCACCGACGAGATGGTGGCCGACGAAATCACCCGAGTCACCAACAAAGTTCTGGGAAGAGTCCGCCCTCATGGAAAAGGACGAGCCAGGTCCCCCTACCAGACATGGGTGGCTCACTACGAAAGAGCGTCTGTCCCTCGACCGGGATTCCGACTATTTGATGACTCGGGAATCGCTGTTCGACATCAGCCCCGCCAATCTGTGAGCCAATGCAAGCGATGTTTCTTATACCACAGGACTCAAAGTTGCTCGCGCACCTCAGTATGCTGGAACTGCACCTCAACAATGCACTCCACGTTGGAATGCAAAGAGTATACAAAGTGCCGCAACTGTGGGGGGGCCCACCGATCGGACAGCCGAGATTGCCTGGCTCGTCCCACCAAGTATGGAACAGCCTCGAGAGAAAATCTCTTGACTATCAGACAAGCTAGCCAACGCGAATATGCCGCGGTGGTCCAAGCAAAAACTGCAGTTCGACGAGTAGAGGGCGCCATCAAAGCAGCCGCTGAGACGGAAAAAATAAGTCCACAGAACTACAGCTCTAACAAAAGCTTTGAATTCCTAATGACGGATGAGATGCCAAACGTGACTGAGGTCACAGAGGCGGTCATCCCGAAAAATCATTCATAAAGGGCGCCCCACGGGCCTCTTTCCGCCTCCCTCTTACTCTATGTTTCATATCAATAAACGTTGGTAGAGGAGGTCCGACACAGAATATTGCTCTCGTCCGAGCATTCAAGCTGAATATCGACGTTGTTCTAATTCAAGAACCTCGGTGGAAGGTATTGAAAGGCTGAGGGCGATGGATAGGGAGACATCACCTTGTGAATAGAATACTGATAGGTATGGGAGAATTCAATAGATCACTTGGACAGAGTAAGATGATTGATTGATGGTGAACTGTATTTGTGGATGATTGATATAGATGCTGAGAGTGAAAAGTCCCTATCTATATACAGGAGTTCCTACCCTTATTCCTCTACATGTTATTGTCTATGATAGCTAGAGTAACTACAATGGTGTCCTCATTGTAGTGAACACGTTGATGTTAGTGTGTAGCGACCAGGAGGCAATAGTGATCAGACTCTAAGGGGTTAACTTTGCTGGTGCACAGCTATCCCCTAAAGATGTGTGCAGTTATGAACTCAGATTTTTACAACAGAAGAAATAGACAATGTCGCATCCTGGATACATTTGCCATCTACCTCATGGTGGCGAAAAGGTCAGGCCAAGGGCCGTGACCTACACTCGGAAAGATGATCGGACGATATCAGCGAGGCACTCTTCCCCTGTGCTAAGCTGACGGGTGATTATTGCTGGGTGCTTATTAATGGAGTCACTTTCCTCAACGTGTACAAGGCACCCAGAGACACATCAGCCGTACAGCCACTTATCAATTGGACCCCGCCGCCGAACTCAGTCGCTGCGGGTGATTTCAATTTGGTGTACTGTGCCTGGCAACCAGGAGTTACTTGTTCCTACGTACAAGGTGAAATAATTGAAAGATGGGCAGAGGATCATCATAGAACTTGCCTTATCATCGGAGAACCCACAAATCAAGCTGGAAACATCTTGGACCTTGCCTGGACCAACATTAACGGTAGCCGTGCATGGGTAGACCGAGATGAATGTGTCACTAGCGACCATTTTCTCATCCGAAGAATAGTTCCGGTCCAGTCTGCAGTATTAAGGCCCAAGCTAGCCAAGATTCGAGTGACTAGGGAAAAACTGCCAAAATTTGCGCGAGCTGTTGCTAAACTGGTTCGTTTGCCACCACTCCTAGACACGATTCAAAAGTTCGAAGACTACGCTCAGGAACTTTGCTCCCACCTCAAGACTGCCATCAGTACAACAGGGACTCGATCTAGAGCAAATGCCGGTAAATCAGCCCCGTGGTGGACCCCGGCATGCAAGGAAGCACGGGCTGAATATCGAGCGGCAGAATCACCCCTCCAACGTGCGGTGTATACTAAAAAGCTCCGATCAGTCATTAGAGCCGCAAAAAAAGAACATCAAGCACAGCTAATAGAAAGAATGAACACGCCGAACGATGTTTTTAAGCTGATGAGAATGGCTGGGCCTAGACAGACAAACACCCCACCACCCCTCAATCACAACGGAGCTCTCGTCTCTGATCCACTAGAGCGAGCCACAGTTCTCCGTGACTGTCTCCTTGCAAGACACCAAATATCGGACGACCTGCCGCCTAGCATCGCCACGAGTAACAACCGTATACCATGGAAGGATGACATCTCCGAGGAAGAAGTCTGGGCTTGTACTATCGGCTGTGGAAACACGGCTCGGGGAGCAGACGGAGTCTCCGTACAGCTACTAGTGGCCTACTGGAAGACAATTGGACCCTGTATAGTCAAGCTCTTCAGAGCTGGCATATAGCTCGGTACGCACCCGACTTATTTCAAAATGGTCGAAGTAGTTCTTGTACAGAAGCCTAAAAAGGACCCAAAAACAGTCAAGGGTTGGAGACCAACCGCTCTTATTTTTTGCCTTGGTAAAGGGCTAGAAACACTTCTGGCAAGATGGATGGCTCACTTAGCAATAACTTGTGATGTGGTTGGTCGTCAACAATTCGGCGCACTCTTGAGACGTTCAGCAACACACCTAGTCTCCTGTGTGGTGCATGATGTCGAGGAGGCGCCCACACAAGGATGGGCGGCCACTTTCGTCACCTTAGACTTACAAGGTGCGTTCGATGCAGCTCTTCAAAACCGCCTGGTGAGAAGGATGCAAGAACAAGGATGGCCAGACTCAGTTTTAAAGTGGACGACGTCGTTCCTTGCACAGCGAATGGTCCAAGTATGATACTCGGAAGGAGTCACGACGGAGCGACAGCTAGTCTGCAGGGTCTCACAGGGCTCGCCGATCTCGCTTCTTCTCTCTCTTCTGTACATGGCAGAGCCAATGCGCAGTGATGCAACTAATCTGAGGTTTAGCTACGCTGACGACATCGGCATTCTTGGATTTGGCCGCACCACTGCTGAGTCTACTGCCGCTGCTCAGAAGGAAGTTGATCACCTACTGGATTTGGCGCAGGAAAATGCCAGCCATTTTGACACAGAAAATTCAGAGGTAGTACAATTTCCACCTCGGCACCGCGAGGCAGCTGTTGGCGTCAGTGTAAACGGCACTTAAATAGAACTAGCCGAACATATTCACTGGCTTGGAGTTTACATCGATCCGCGTCTTAACTTCAAACATCATGTGATGAAGTGGTCTGGAAAAGCAATAAAAGTTGCACATCTTATGCGACGCTTCAATTCTACTTTTCGAGGAGCCGCACCAGGAGCGCTGATACGAGCAGTAAATAGTTGTATTGTTTCAACCGCGACTTTTGGGGCGGAAGTCTGGTGGCCAGGCCTCAAATGCCCAACAATAGCAGGAATAGCCACTCCAGCTACCGCAAGTCTCTTTACTATGATCGACAAGGCCAACATGATGGGTCTCCGATCTGCACTTCCAGTTCTGCGGACTATTCCTAATTTTGTCCTGCACATGGAAGGAGGAATTTCTCCCGCAAACATTGTTGAAAGTCATGCGATAAATCTGTAATTGTATCACGTGTCTTGCTTAGTATTCCACACTTTCCGTAATTGTGAAGTGTGTAGATAATTTTAACAAAAAGAAAATAAGCATCAATAGTTGTAGTAATAATACACACAATAAATTATATATATATATATATATATATATATATATTTATATTATAAGGAATCTGATTTCGAGAGCAAGTATCCACACGCAGCTGAATATATAGCTGGTGTGCAGTATACTCTTAACTCCACTGTCGCATAAATTACAACATACATTATTCTGGAGGGAAACCGACTACGATTTTCAGCCAGAATGAAAACCCTCGATGATCGTCACCCGCTGAGATCTCGTCCTGCGATGTGCCCAAACGTTGGGACTCGAAAGTACAAGAAGAATCCACGAGGATTTGATTATGTAGATAGACAAAGAACTCGTGCACAGCGAGCTTATCGACAATTTCCGGACGCCTTTGCCGTCCCCATCCTACTCTGCTAGATCCATGACTAAGTCAGAAGGAAGAGAAGCGAGCAAACTTTGGATAGACAACGTGCCCGCATCGGAAATTTGCGCCTATTCAGACGGCTCTTCGGAGGGAAACGAACGTTCAGCTTGGGGTTTTGTTTTGAAGAGACTCGGTAAAACTCTTCACTAGGAGAATGGTATCCGATATGAAGGAGAGGTCTTGGACGCAAAAATCACAGGGGCGCTAAAGGCTTTTGAGGCGGCGATGAGAATGAAAGAAGCGCAGCAGCAGCTGGGGGAGACGATACGGATAGTGAATGTGTTGCTGGACAGTCAGCATGCTGTAAAAGCATTTGAGACGGTCATCTCTCCAATCAGCCTCGAAGAGATACGTCAGTTTTGCATACTCTCAGTGTCAGCTGCTGTGACGATTAAGCGGATTCCCGGTCACTCTAGAATACAAGGGAACGAAGAAGCAGACGCTACTGCGCGCCTCGGCTTACGAATGCTGCCCAGTCCGGACAACCAACCAGTATCTATTTCGTTAGCATACCTTCGCCGTCTCATGAACAACCGGCTACAGGCTTTGCTCAGCGATTGGTGGGATAAAGCGTGTCCTGTTCGGTATCGAAAGCTAGATCTGCTCATAAAACGGCGCAAGCCGCCAGAGCTGGCTCTATCAAGGCATCTACTCCGCGAACTAATTGCAGCCCGTAAGAGACACGGCAATTTTGCGGCCTATCATCGCCGATTCAACAATGCAGACGCACCTAGTGAGTGCGCGTGTGGGAAAGAGACTAGTCCGACCAACTTTACACACTGTCGACTATATTCTCACGAAACACGTCGAATACGAGGTCTAAAGTGCCACAACGACTTCATACATGAACTTCTCGGACCCAAGTGCCCTGAAGCGTTCAAAAATTTGCACAGAAAACCCGATGTCACGGGTGATCAGCCCCAGGCTGGACCTCTGCTCTCAGCGAGGTCCATATAAATTAGTCATGTAACATGATTCCATCGGAAGGGGAACGAGGCGAGAAGTTTTGCTTCCCAACCACAAGTGCTGATATTTAGTTGAAGCTCAAAGTTTTGGAGCCTGAAGTTAAGTTGTGATTTCTATTTTGTAGTTTGGTTTAGTTTGGTTTGGTTTATTATTTTACGTCTATCTAATATAAATCCCAAGTAGGACATAAGACGCCAAAGCTTACTGCCCTGGATACCTGAGGCCTTTGACTGTCCAAACCTGAATTGCCAAAGCCTTTAGTTTTTCTGGGCAAAGGGTTATAGAAGGGTTATCCTACTCCATAACATAAAATGAATTTGCGATAAAGTTTCTTGGGCATGAAAATGCTGGGACAGCTTACTATCTATATATTTGAGTTGGTTTAAAGGGCCAGAGTGTAACTGTTACGGTTTGACCGTTGTTTGAGCTTAGGTGGATACCTAAGCCTGTTACTAAGAATTTTTACTATGAGGCTGTATGAGGGGGAGATGAAGCTGAACGAAACGGGACTACTACTCAGGAGGCTGAGGCGTTATTACAACTTAGTGACACCTGGAAATACGTGGCTGGGTAAGAAGTATCGTGCCTAAGGACAAGTCACTAGTCTGTAGATTCACGAGGAGGATTAACTCCTATAAATACCTGTTAGTAGTAGCTAGATTTAGCTTTTCTTCTCATATATTTTATGAAATCGATTTATTCATCACTAACTCGGTTTCCGTCACAGTAACATCCTTATGTGCAAATTTCTAGTCAGCATAAACATGGTGAGATTCTGCTCTGTGTCGGGGGCTTTCTATTTTGTATATGGCTGCATGTAATTTAACTGGCTACAATTTGAGAAGCGGTTCACGTGGTGGGAACAAGTTGGGTATGTCATAGATATGATCTTATCTTTAAACCCCGATCTTTGACCCTCAGGGGAAAACGGGTATATCCTAGGACTTTAAAATAGAAAACAAAAATAATATCAAAGAAAATTACGGAATAGATGATTCAACGTAAGGGAAGAGCACTCATGCCTCAGATTTCATTTGCAAGTACCACTGCAAAGTTATAGTGGCTTTTTCTTCACCGCAAGTCAACCCTCTTCCGTGAATACCCACCCAGGGGAACGTCTCAAAAACCCTGAGTTATCCAGACATGCCTCCATCATCTTTCAACTTTCCTCCGCGCGAAATGTAATCTGATATATGTCCTTCCCAAGTGGAGTAGGTGCCCAGGCTACTCAAACTATACCGGAGAACACCACCAGGAGGCGGACCCCAACACCTTCCATCGTCGGCTTGTTTTTATAGTGTCAACTGCACTCTCGCAAGCGAAGTCTTGGCGCGCACAAAGCTCAATTCGTAAAACTCCTTGCCAAAATTCGGAATCTCACGCCCGTCGAGACCGTATCCATCCTCTGCATCATCTTATCAACTTGTCCTGATCACTCTCACGCCCATCCCAAAGAACTGTCTCCCAGATTTGTGTGCCACTCTTTGTTTCCTCTGTCGGGTGTATATATCGGCGTGGGCGTGTATATAGTGGTCAACTTAGGCCAGAGATAGTCGATGAGAATTGTGGTCATTGGGATGAGGATGTACTCGGTCGTACTTGTAAAGTGCCTCTAGGTTACAAAAGGTAAAACTTCAAACTAAGCTGTTTAAGGGATTAGCCCTGTAGGTGCAGCTCGGCTAGCTCGGAACAGGTTAGACTGTCTCTCCTCCTTACCCCGCTCGCCATGAAGTATGGTCCAATCGTCTTCTTCTAACAATCGCTTAGAAAAAACACATTTTCAACGATACTCCTGACTGCCTAACCAACAAAGCCTCTGGTTCTTAACATCACTATCAATTCATCCTACTTCTAGCAAACAATGTCACTCCAAAAGTTTGCTTCAGAAACTAAAGTTCGCAAGCATCTAACTCGCGATCAATGTATGGAAATAAGAGCATTAAGAAGACTTGGCTTGACATTATAACATACATCCGACGAACTTGACATCACTATAAGGCAAGTGCAACTTGCGTGTGCTCGAGAGACTGAGAATCCTATAACTCGCAGTGGAAGCTCACCTAAATTAAGCGCGTAACAAGTTGATGAGCTCGAGGCTTTCGTCGGGGAATCTACTGAAAATCCACAGATATGCCAAATGGAACTAGCAATGGGGCTCTTCAGCTACTGGGGATGCAGTGAATGTTTAATTTCTAATGCACTAAAAAAAAAGGTTACAGCAGATGCATTGCTCGGAAGAAGCCTCCGTTAAATGTGGTTAACATGCACGAAAGATGTGTAGCAGTGATAAAGAAAAATGGAGGGTTCACAAAGTATTGGGACGGAGCAGACTAATACAAAACATGTAGAACGCTTTCAATTTAGTTGCAAGTCATACTGATGGCTTCGATGTATTCTTTTGCAATACAGAGCAATTATTTTTGAAATAGATGTGCATTTTAGAGAATATCAATTGATTTTTTTAATTTTGAATCTCAAATGAGGACCATTGAACTTTTCCCATGGTACTGAAAACCGTCCCCATAATTTAGACTTTCACGGAATGTCGTTGGATAGTACCCCTTGCTTGCATCACTAGTCGATAAACTAGACATGGGTCTGCTTGAATACCATACCATTTAAGGCAATATGTACAGGGATCTAACCCCAGTCATTTTGACAATTTTATCTTTGCCATCCATAGGAGACTGTAGACTTGATGAGACTCAGGTAGGAGTCTAACTCGTCGGGAGCGAAAAAACGACGTGGAGGAGTAATTTGAATCATTGCCTCGTGGGCCAACTTCTTTGATTTTGCAAAATTTGACTGAATTTGGCTCTGGGAAAACATTTCACCCCATGGTTCGTAGAGGATACCGCGCACAAGTGTTCAGTCTTGCCATCCTACTTTATGTGTTGCCATTGAGTACTTACTGCAACATGAAGTTAATAACTCATCGCAATCACGTCGGGCGATATGTATAAATAGTCTAATATCCAGATTTTGGCGCCTTAAGGCCCATGTAGGTCTTTATCGGAAGATATGTACATTACATAGGATGACACAATTTGACATTTAGAACATTCACACTCAGATGTCATCTGCAGATACCACTCGAGGTTAACCTTTACGGCGTACAACCTCTACCGTGCACAACCACCACAGGGAAAAGCGTGAAAACCCTGTGGCCATCCGAGTGTGCTTTCATCATCCCACAAGAACGATGTCACCGCGAGAGAGAGTGATGTATGGGTCTGACTGGATTCGAACCAGCTTTCTCCTGTCTCGTGTGGGGTAGGTGTTCACGCTATCCAGAAACTATTTGGGAGAACGGCCTGGATGGTGTACCACTGCACCATCCAACCCATCACGTCGGGCGATAATCACACAGGCTAATATCGCTTTGTCATTGCGACTCTTATGATGACATAATCCAGCTAAGAGATCCCTCACTTGGCAATTACGTCTTGGATGGCCTAGATGATCGGGTCCAACCGGCGACCAACGCATGAATACCATCGATGGCAACGCAGCAAGAACTCAAGCGTCGTTCGAGGACTGATTATCATTTCTGGCGGGACTTTCAAACACGATGGTAGGTATTGGTTGGAGGGCACCGCTAGCGGCTGCCATTATTGCGGTTCCAAAGCTGACCAAATTGGCGGGCGTAGGTCTGATAATGACATGTATAATCATAGTAAGTAGAATTGCAGGCCAGTATCTGTGATGTTCCAACCATAGCATTAGCTTACAAGGCCCGCAGTGAACAATAGCATTTATAACGCTCTTTACGACGCTATAGTTAACATCTATCTCGTTGAGGAATGTCAGCTGCATCCGCCCACGTCTCCGCAATATGGCCTGGTAGTACACAGCGAAGTAGACTTTTTTGGAGCTATCGCATTTCCCGCTGTGGCTGAGGTCGCTCTTCGTGTCAATAAGATAGGCAAGAGCAGTGTTACCTACGAAGTCGCGCTGTTTGAAAAAAACTGCCCCCAAGTCAAGTCGGTCGGCACTATTACCCATGTCTTTGTGGATCGCGACACTGGGAGACCAGCAGTCAAGGGCATGAGCCCAGAACTAGCTGCGAATCTACGCAAGATTCTAGTGGTATCATCCAAGTTATAGCTCTACTGAAATTCTTCCTCCAGAGCATTGCAAATATTTTGACTTCGTATATATTTTTATCTATACTGTCAAGCTACCGAGCAGGAACATCACTCCTACAATTTCACTCTGGAATACTGGAGATACATCAGGATTTTAAAAAGCAACGAGTCACTCAGTGATAATGTTACATATGGTGCTAATTGTAAGCAAAAATGTACGTCACAATGAGTCTTTAGGTTCAAGTCAAGTTGAGATCAGCAGGTAGAGTCTCTTTCTGAGTCACAATAGACTCGTCTCTATCAAGCATGGTAATAATGACGAACGAAACAGTTTCAGATCCGAAATAGGTCATGCCCTGCTCATGTGCTATGTTCCTTATGAAGCTATAATTATCAGAAATTCTCTCAAAATCTCGCTAAAACCCCCTTTGATTCGGATTCCTGTATGTTTTGGGTTAGAGCCCAACCACTTTCGAGGACAGAGTATAATGGAAAGTTACTTTTTTATTGTGTGGTCCTTCTTTATGTAAAGAGCCTGGCTGCTGAAATGTAACGTGCCCCTAATTACACTTGAATAAATAAGCATCAAAATAATTATATGCTGTAATTTATATATTAAAACGTCGTTGTCATTCTTATCCATATTTAGCCCTATTAATTCATTTTATTATTCTGTCTGAGTTTATGGCTATGTAGGACATAGGACGCCAAAGCTTACTGTCTTGGGTGCCTAAGGCCTTCAAAGGTCTAAATCTGAATAGCCAATGCCTTTAGATTTAATGTGCAAGGGGTTATGGGAAAATTATCCTGCTTCATAGCTTTAAAAACATTTGCGGTAGTGTTTCATGGGCATGAAAATACTGTGAAAAATAACTATCTATATATTTGAATTGGGTGTAAGAGCCGAATTATAAAATCCTTCAGTGCAAATTCCTAGTCAGCTGTTACGGAAATACTCCCTTGTGTGTGTACTGTCTGCGCCAGTATGGTAGAGATGGAATACAGGGTCAAGTCAGCTGTAGAGGATACCAAGGGTGTAGATTAGATAAAGTTGCTTGGCAACGGAGGCTGTTATGATCGGCGTCGTTAATTAAAGTCCCTTATGTAAATAGCAAGATGTAGGGCACCATCAATTTTTAGATTTACTTAATTAAGTGATTCTATTCTGGACTTGCTCCTCTGCATACCAACAACAATAGATCCGGTGACATGAGCATCATTATGGTGAGATTCTAATCAGTGTCGGGAGCAGGTTCTTGAAAAGAATTTTGTATCCCGCAATCATTGGGTCAATTTTTTTCGCTCCATCTTGGCTACCAAATAGATACTTACCGTTATCGCTGTAGATCCTTGGGGCTCTAGGTAGTCTTGCTGAGGGAATGTGGCAGCTTGGGAGATGATCTGGTGGTTTGGGAGCCCCACAACTGCCTATTTTGTGTGCATCGATGTGCTTGAAGCGTTAGTGGTATGTAGTAAAGTCACCATGCCCGGGACGAGCAGCATAAAGATGTGCCGCAAGAATATGAGGTGCGAAAATTTCGCGCGGGCATCGTTTGATGGTTTCAATTTATAGTGCCCGATGTGAGGTTGGGGCTTCGAATGTTCAGAATTACTCGGAAAAGGAGCTTGTTACCGATTTTGGCCAGTTTCTTGCAGAGGTCATAGTTCATGGTGTGGGTGGACGTAGAGCTAAGAGCAGGGCCGCTTTGGCCGCGTAACTTCACTTTCCGTTTCCTATTATGCGAGCGTAGCTTATTATCCAAAACACTCACTTTTGAACTCAATTTATTGTCCATTCTGAGTTTATGACTATATAGGATATTCAGGTTGTCGAACCTTTTGAGCTGGTTCGGAAGCTGGAATGATTGAGACTAGAGGTATCTGGAAGAAAAGCTCGCACAGAAGACAGACAAATACATCTTTTTATTTACTTCAATTGAAAGCTCCTGTGCGAGCTATTCTTCCAGATACCTCTAGTCTCAATCATTACAGCTTCCGAACCAGCTCAAAAGGTTCGACAGTTATGAGCCCAGTTAAGCTCTTCTGCGCATAGAAAAATGATATCAGTCTATCAATCTTGTTAAGTTAATTGTCCTGTTGCGACAGTCCTACTTATTATTTTTATATTTTTATTCATATTTTTTTCGAGTCAATTATTACGGTTTTTTTCTGACACCAACTATTCTCACTATTAAATTTACAGTTCCGATCCTTAAAAAAATGGCTGAATTAAGTGGCTCTTCTAAAATTATGCTGAAAGTTCCGACTAACTGGGATCAATGGATATCAACAATTCAGAAATTTGCTCCAACCCAAAGTATTTGGTCTCAAATTGACCCTTCTAGCACATCACGAGTGCCATGTCTTAAATATCCGGAGGAACCCTTGATAACAGTAGTTAAACCAACTGCAAGATTAATTACAGATCTTGCCATTGATGAACCAAGGATATGTGAGTTCTTTTACAATCGCTACTGTACGGACCTTCAGGCCTACAAGGATCAACAAAGGTCGATTGTATTTATCCAAGAGTTCATAATAAAAACGGTTGGTAATTACTACTCGACTATTTCAGAAGAACAAGATGTCGCAAGGTAGTTGATACTTTTGAAACGTCGACTCCAACGCTCAGGGTGGGTACAACAGAAGGAGATTTTAAGCAAGTACCAATCTATTCTTAATTCCCCTGATACAACGGATATTTCTGCATGGATCATGAATTGGCAGAAAGTTTTCACTGATGCTAAAAAGATTGGCCTTCCAGAAGCACAGGGTCTTCGACCGACCCAATCATTTCTTGAGGTAATTTGTCATATTGACAATTCATTTTCAGATTATTGGACTAATAAGTTAGAAGATGAAGCTAGAAGTAATATACAAGGTTGGGAAGAAAGATTCCCGGATGGTATCGAAATATCAGAGATATTTGAGCGTACACAGGCCACCAAAGCTGCAAATACCTCACTAAATCAGGCATCCTTTGTTGTGTATAAAGGTCAAAATTCGACATTAAACACTCAGCCTGAATCCTCTAGCTCATCAAATGAACCAAGTACTTCTGTTCCTTCTTCGAAAAAGCCTGCGTGTCCGTGTGGGTGGAAACATTACTTTCCATAGTGTTATTACATTAATAAAGCATTAAGACCAAATAATTTTAAGCCTTCATTAGAAAGACAACAAAAAGTTGATGATTTTCTCAAAGTCCCTACAAATAACGCTAAAGTCGATACAGCACTAAAAAGGCAAACAATTATCGACAGAAACGAAATTCTGAGTCACATCAAAGCTCAGATCAAAATTTACCCAATATGCAAGCAGTAGCCGCAGTATCAACAGCTTCTGCTTTCTCTCAACCATCTCTTAATTGCTCCAATTATCCTTTAAAAATTTCGTTTATTCTTGATTCAGGCTCTGACGGGCATATCTGCAATGAATTTTCTCGATTCTCAAATTACTATTCTAAGCCATCTACAGCTATAGCAGGGAGTGGGCAATCTGAAATCCTCGGATATGGAACAGTTTTTATGAAGATTTCAACAGGACTTTTCCAACTGAACAATGTGGCGTATATACCATCTTTCCATACGTCTCTTGCATCACTCACCAGGTTACAATCTGCAGGAATTTCGTGGAACCCCCAGGCAGGATGCATTTTTAATTCAGAAAAAACAATTTGGTTTACTGAAAAACTGTTCAACCTATATGTTATTGAGTATAACAAAGTTGAATCAGTTATTATTGAATCATTTTCCACAAATGGTTCAGATATAAAATCTGTAACACCAACAGATGTTCCAATCTAGCATGTACGACTTTGACGTCCTTCTAGTCAAATACTCGAAAAGTTCTAAAAAATCATTCTTTATTACCATTTGAAATTAAAAAAGAACTAGAGAACTGTGAGCCTTGCAAGCTTGTGAAAGCTAAAAGGGTAGTAAGTCGTACTCCACCTCTATCAAGAGCTACGAGGCCTTTTAAAAGAATTTTTATTGACTTGTTTTCCCTACCAACAAGTTATGACGGGAAAAGGATAGCGTTCTTAGTCAAGTATACTTATACAAAACCAATTTTTTTCCACGCACTTTCAAATTTATCTATTCGACAACTTTAAAATTCTATTAATTTTGAGAGATCTGTAAAAACTCAATTTTCACTTGGAATATGCAATTTTTATCGAGATAATGATGTTTCTTTGCGACAAGAATATTAAAATTTTATCTCCGATCATGGAATCTTAGACGAGCCTACATCGCCTTATAAACCTGCTCAAAATGGCTCTGCTGAGCGTTATGGGGGGGGTACTTTCTACAAAAATGCGCACGATGCGTATTTCTTCGAATTTACCAGAATTTTCCTGGCCCGAGATTTGGAAAACTGTTGTGTTTATTTCTAATCGCCTTCCTCACCGCAACTCAGAATTGATGTTAGCTTCTACAGTACTATTTCCAGCCCAGGTTGAAAGCGTTAAGGAGAGCTGGATATCTCCAACAGAAAAACTGGTTAGCTTGCTTCAGAAAAACCAGAAACATGCCCCATCTTTACCAACAGACTTTTCAGTTCACCGCACATATGGATATACCTGTGGGAAAATCAGATGTCTAGCGAGATCATTTTCAGAAATTTAATCTGTATATTTAAAAAAAAAAAAAAAGTCAAAAGGAGTTACGGCCTCGCCTCAACCTGGCCCTGGGTAAGATGACGTGCGTACATGTGGTACGTGCACGTCAGCATATAGTCTCTGCCTGTTCCTAGACACTCCATCCTCATAGCCAATCTACTTCTTCTACCTCTACCTTAGAGCTGTCTTCCATCCACTTCCTCTTCTCGTGATTAAAGGGCTCGATGTTATTTTATAAAAAAATTTCCATGACAATAAACAACGACCATAATACACTCCTTCAGACCAAATTCTCGCAGATTTATTCACTGTAGTACTATTCTGACAAAAGTTCCTTTATTTTCGTCAATTACTTCGACTTCAGGATATAAACTTTAACTTCAAAGTGAACTCGACTCTGAATCCGAACAATAGTCTTAAACCACGCGTCTAAAACTAGGGGGTTATGTCCGACCAGTATCAGAGCCCGGTGGAATTCGTATTCCTGAATAAATGTTTCGTGATTCACGTAAATTCTATTCTCCTAACATGATCGTAATATTATT
Source organism: Blumeria graminis f. sp. triticale (assembly GCA_905067625.1). Lineage (NCBI taxonomy): Eukaryota > Fungi > Ascomycota > Leotiomycetes > Helotiales > Erysiphaceae > Blumeria > Blumeria graminis. Next base: position 1,432,859 of record LR898471.1, on the reverse strand, counting down.
GTCAGAATAATATGCCAAGCTGGTACCTGACATAATTTGTGATTGCCTCAGGAAAACCTTAGCGTTATGGGTAATTTTCAGCTAGAAAATACTTGGCGTCCGTGTAACAGACGTGATGGACTGGTATTGAGTCGGTTTAGGATTACATCTTGGCTACAACATGTTTGGATTGTGTCCTGTGATGTAAAGAAGCTATTTCTAGATATTATCATCATATGTCAGGTAGTAGATATGTGTAGATATATAAGCTGAGAGAAAGAAGAAGGAAGACAGATAGACAGACAATTATATCTTTTTATTTACTTTAATTGAAAGATCCTGTGCGAGCTATTCTTCCAGATACCTCTAGTCTCAATCATTAAAGCTTCCGAACCAGCTCAAAAGGTTCGACACAGGTCCTCTCTACCTACAGGCCAAGGATACCTATACCAGTTGGGGGACTATTCTCAACACCTGTCAGTGGTGTCCCCTACGAACCTCCAGCTCTCACTGGAGAGTCTGCAGAGCCGATATTGAGTAACAAAGTCCTCACTTCGACGAGGATCCCAAATCGCTTTCGCCGTCTGTATCGTCTTCATCTCTCAACACATTCCCCTATCACCATTATCATGAAGCTAACCACGATCAGATCAGATGGTAGGGTCGGAGCCCTACTCATCACCAACCCTTGATCATGGAGGAGATGCCATCCGATGAGTTTCCGGAGCGTACCCAGCACCCGATACGGAGATGGCGGATTGGATCAAGTCGACCTCGACTACTACAAAGAAGGGAGATGTAGATGATTATGCGCTCCTCACGTGGTCCCGGTGTCTAGGCCTCGCCTGCCTGGAGCTGCAGGTTTTTTGAGGCCTTTTCCCGCGCACGCAGTCTCCATTGCTACCTTTTTTTATTTTTTATTTTTTTTTTGCGTAGAAGGTTCCGTGGAAAAGGTGGCCGAATTCCACGGGTAAACACTGAGCTGAATGGCTATTTATCACAGGCAATTTATCAATGATCTTTCAAGTGACATAAGAGACAAAGAGCACTGTAAAAGGTGTGACCTGGGCCAGAGAGGAGCCCAATGTGATAGATAGTCATAGACTCAAGTAGTACAATAAACACACACTCACAAACAAAAAACACACAATTTTTTAAAATTCGAATTTTCGAATATTCCTATTTTCCCCCTCTCCCTCCCTTTCGCGCTCGTCGCATTCATCAGAAAATTGTGATCTCAGTTACAAGCCCCCGATCTTCGGAATGGCACTGGGGCAACCCAAAAAATCGCGTGAGGATCGTGTTATCGACGCCCTCGGAAGAGCGCACAAGAAAGTGATCAAACGTATGATGGACAAGAATTCGACAGTAAGAAACATCGACTATTGAAAAATGGATATAGGGCTTATCGAGAGGATCAATGTCTTAGAAGAAAACACCAGCTCTAGCAATCCAGACATCGAAATGTCCGATAGAACAATCGACATTTATATCCAAGAGGGCCTCAGTAGCTCTAGATGGAACGTAGAAGACTCGGAAGACAGCCAAGTCACAGTCATTCCCGCCAGCACAACTAGAAAAATTGCTGTCCCTGCTGTTAGGCGGGCAGCGATCGCGCAAACAAGTAAGGAAAAAGGCGCCGCATGTCCCAAAAATCCCTCTGAGGGTACACCAGGGATTACAGAGGAGAGTACCGCTTCTCGCTGCGAAAACAACCCCAAGCTGACAGAAGAATATCCCTCCGAACTTAGGGCCTTCGTCGAAGCCGAAGAACGCCGGACTGCTAAAACAGCAGAAAATGTAAAGATCTGCACCGCTGCAATAAACGGTGTCGAGAATGCTCTCTCCCCCCTATCCAAAGGGTCGAGTGTTCAATCTATAGACTCTATGAAAGTCTACATTAGAGCTGCAATAGCTCAATTCATGATCGCGGGACCAGGTACAGTCCTCCCATCACTTCCCTCACGCCCCGAAAGCCAGGCTACTAGTTGCAAGACCGCAGAATGTGCTGCTGGTAAGCAAAGTGAGCCATAACGCGAAGCGGCTCAAGCCGAATTGCGCCAGGCCAAAACCACTTGGGCCTCGATCACCCGTAATGGTCTACAGACGCTCCCGGCACCTACAAAAGTCGTGCAGACAATGCCCAAGGCGGCAAACTCGACTCGAATAGCCCAAAATTCAACCGGGCCAATAAAACCGGCCGTGCAAGACGAACGTTTGTTTCTCCGCCTCGAAAAAGAACATCCCTGGCGAACACTCTCACCTTTCGGTGTTAGAGAAGCAATTACGCAAATGCTCGAAATACCCCAAACAAAAATTGAGCATGTCTACCGTGTGCCAACTGGCTCCGCAATCAGAGCCGAAAACCAAGAGGCACGCGCGCTGATGCTTAGCCTAGCTGGATCCTTCGCCCAGCAGGATGCGATATTTGTTACAGGCTGTAGCCTTGTATGTGGATCCGGAACTATCCGGCTCCGTCTATGAACAAAAGCGCGCTAGTGTCACGGGAAAACGCGCTCGATTGGAACAAAACATCTTGCGCGCGCGTTGTAAATATTCTCCTCCTTAGATAAAATATAAATTCATTTTTGGACCCATAATTGTGAACAACAAATGTGAAGTCCCTTCACATATATTTTATCTCTCCTTTTTACACTACCAGCGAATGTCTTCATACCTCTCCTGGTTTTTATAAGTTTACATGTTCCCGGGAAAATTTAATTTCTATTCCTCCTCGGAATCATCGCATTCATCCGAAATATCATCAGAGTCACGAATTGATCAATCTTTACCAACTTCCAGCGCTCACCTAAAAAGCACCATGCCGAAAAATGATGCTGTAGATGATGCACAGCAGACAACAACACCCCTCACAGTCACGCAAGAGCAATTAAATCATATCCTTAGTCTCATAACTGTTCAGGATACACCAAGGCCGCATATTCCGAGACCCCCACCTCAAGAAGCAAAGAAGCAGTTGTCAAGGTGGCCCGAATGGAATGGGGCCACGGAAACTTATTGTGTACACATTGACCAGCTGACAGCCAAAATCGAGAGTGACTGGGAAATGTCGGGGGGGGCATAAGGCTGTTTGTAATGAAATGATGAATACGCTCCCTACAGATCGCAAGCTTCGAGTTTCTCACTGGTTTTCATGTGGAGGACCTAATTTGGATTGGGACTACGAAGTTTTTATCCAGCACTTTAATGATTCATTCGAGGATAAAACATCAGCTCGCACAGCTGGATCAACCCTATCGAAGATGAAGCAAGGCGACAATCAACTATTCGCAAATTTTCTCAATGACTTCGAATACACTCTAGCCCAAGCAAGAGGATTGAGCTGGGAAGGAAAAGTAAAGATCAACTTCCTCTACATGGGATTGAACAAAAGGCTGACGAAGGCTCTTTATTCCAAAGACGTTGCGGAGGACAGTTATGCCTTGTTTGTAAAACAAGTACAGCAAACTGCGAGTCGAATTGAGGCAAACGAGAGCCACAACTTCAAGGATGGTGTCAAATACACCAAAACAAATTTCAATGGTCAATCGGGGGTTATCTATAAACCATCATCTGAAGGAAAGGCAGTCGCTGGCGCGTCCAAGAGAGATAACAGACCATTTTTAGATGCAGACGGAGATACGGCTATGTCAGGTATAAATGGCATCAGTATGGCGACTTTATCTGCAATTGTCAACGCGGTAAGGATGGATAAAGGAAAAAGAAGAATAGATGGAAGCAAGCCTCCTGCTCCATGGCGGTCCAGTGACGACTTCAATGCACTTCGGACTGCTGGGAAATGCACCTGCTGTGGAGAGAGAGGACATTTTTTTAAAAAATGTCCTCAATTTACCTGGGCAAAGCGACCTGCGACTATTAATGCCACATCCTCCAACACAAAAAATTTTAAAATAAGAGAGGAAGAATTCGATGGTGAGGGTGACATAGAATCGGGAAAAGAATAAACTCTGGGCAAAGTCGGGCTCAGGGGTTATCTAAGATTGTGGATTGTAATATAAAAAATGTTGTTAAAAGACTGGACGGCTCCCCGTTCATCTTAGAAGTATTAATCAATAAAAGCTTTTACGTGAATGCTTTCATGGATTCAGGATGTCTGTGCTATTCCGCTTTTAACAACTAATTTGTAAAACGACACAATTTACCGCGAATTCCAATCGAAAGTAGAGAATTAAAACTTGCCAAAAGTGATTTTCAGCAGCGAGCTATAAACGAAATTACATGCGTAGATATGGATATTGATGGCAGAAATGAGAAAGTATGGGGGTACATAATTGAAAATTTATCATATGAAGTCATACTTGGCGACCCATGGATGAGAGCAAATAGCATATTGTATAATGCCCGTCAACACTCCATACGTTTTGGGCCGCCTGGGGGGCTCGTTGTAAGAGCCAAAGGATGGGACGAGCGATTGTCAAGTGCATCAAGGACAAAATTAAAATGTCTAAAAATAAAAGCAGGAAGCGCTCGCCAGATCCTTGGGACCCAGCTCGCAGCCATAGCGGCACGCATCCGCGAGACAAAGGATACCGAGACCAAATTATTTGCAGCCTCAATGGAAGACATCAAGAAGGCCTTAGAAGTGAAAAGTAGTCAGACTTTTGAAGAAATTAGAGCAAAATTGCCACCAGAAATTTATAAAAATGCTCGTTTCTTCACAGAAGATACAAATCATAGTTTACCGCCCAACCGTCCAGGTGCAGACACCAAAATTAACCTAATGAAAGATGAAAATGGCAGAGAAAAGGAAACCCCTTTCGGCCCCCTTTACGATATGTCACGAGAAGAACTGTTGGTGCTAAGGAAGACATTGACAGACCATCTAGACAAAAATTGGATTCGAGCTAGTGTCAGGCTCGTTGGCTAGTTCGGAGGTCAAGGGTCGGAACAGGACGGAGTCGGGACGGATGTAGTCGGGACGGAATGTGATCGGAACAGGATGTGATCGGAACGTGACGAGGGCGAGACAAGACGGAGACGGAACGTGACGGAGGCGGAACGGGACAGAGGCGGAACGGGACAGAGTCGGGGTATAAGGTAAAGCTTATAATAATCGGATCAATCTAAAGTCTAGAATAATTACAAGACAAAAAGCTACAGAACAAATCCAGTCCTAGACCTTCCTTAAGTACTCAAGAGCGGCTACTACAATCAGGGGTATGGTAGTCTACAGCTATAACACAGCAACTGATTGCTTATGTTGATTAGTAACTGTTGCTATCATAACATTGTAACCATTGCAACGCATTGACTATGTTACTAGGGAAGCTCCTGACTTGGTTGACCAGACTAAGCGCAGCATCTCAGCATTAGCCCATGGCACAATGGTAGTGACAAGCAGGCCGTTTTCCTCGTGGGGAAAGCCGGTCTGTGACAGCTAGCTCCTCACCTGGTGGTGCTCCAGTATTGTTTGCAAAGAAACCTGGGGGTGGTCTTCGTTTTTGTGTAGACTATCGAGCTCTGAACGCAATAACTATTAAGGATAGATACCCACTACCACTTATAAAAGAAACGCTTAGAGAGGTTGCAAAATCTACATGGGTATCAAAAGTAGACGTTCGCGCTGCTTTCCACAAGTTGAGAGTCCGGGAGGGTGATGAAAGCAAAACTGTTTTTCGAACTAGATTCGGATCCTTTGAATGGCTGGTTACACCCTTTGGGCTAACAGGACCTCCAAGCTCATTTCAAAGATACATAAACAGTGTCTTGGGTGAATATTTGGGAGATTTTTGTTCGGCCTACCTAGACGACGTTTTAATCTATACATCTGGAGATTTAAATGACCATTGGGCTAAGGTAAACATGGTTCTTGAACGTTTAGGACTTGCCGGTCTGCAATTAGATCCCCAGAAGAGTGAATTTGCAGTAAAGGAAACAAAGTACTTGGGTTTCATTATATCAGTAAATGAGGGAATTAAGGTTGATCCGCTCAAAGTTCAAGCAATAAAAGAATGGCAAGTACCCACAACCATAAAAGGGGTGCGAAGCTTTGTTGGATTTACAAATTTTTATTGCAATTTCATCCCAAATTTCGGTCGTGTAGCGGAACCACTGTTGAACCTTATTTAAAAAAATGTATCATTCCGTTGGGAAACGCCGCAGCAGAAAGCTTTCAATATACTAAAAGAACTTTTTATTACTGCACCTATTCTAGCCCTGTGGGACGATCAAAAAGAAACTGTACTCGAAGCAGACTGTTCAGGATACGTATTGGGTGGTTGTCTATCTCAAAAAGATAAAAATGGGGCCCTTCGTCCAGTAGCATATCTATCAAAGAAGCTAAGTCCGGCAGAATCTAATTATGATATTCACAATAAAGAATTATTGGCTATATTTCGCTGTATGGAAGAATGGTGTGGTATGTTGATTGGGCTAAATAAACCCTTTGTCGTACTTTCAGATCATCAAAATCTGAAACCGTTTATGTCAACGCGCAGGCTCAACAAACGACAGGTGCGTTGGTCACAACTCCTATCGCAGTTCGACTTCAAGCTGAAATATCGACCGGGAAGATTAGCAGCAAGACCCGACGCATTATCAAGACGTGAGCAAGATATGCCACAAGGGTATGATGATTACCGCCTGAAAGATCGAGAATTGCAGCTAATCAAAGACTCATGGATTTTCTCCTTTTCTTCAGCTAATAAGATGAAGTCCCAAACTAAGAATAGTTCATCTATCCCCAATGGCAATAATATGTTTTCAGACGAACATTTTCAGACCCTCTGGGATAGATCACTTCAAAAAGATGAGAAGATCCAGCTGCTATATATTAGTCTAGGAGATGGAAGTCGAAGCCTACCACCAAGTCTCAGCGACTTGAAAATCTCATTAGCAGAGTGTAGCTTCGACCCAAGAGGAGCACTAGTTTTTAGAAATAGAGTCTGGATTGCAGACTACGAACCTTTGAAAACTGCGCTAATTCAGAAAACACATGATTCCCATGTCACTGGACACCCTGGAAGAGACAGTACATTAGCTATATTAAATCGAAATTTTTTTGGCCTGGAATATCAAAAGATGTGCGGAAGTTTTGCAGAAATTGTGATGTTTGCGGCCGTAGTCACGTGCGGAGAGAACAAAAAAAGGGTCTACTCCGGCCACTTCCCATTCCTGATAGGTTTAACAGTGAAATTGCAATCGATTTTATGACAGATTTACCTGCAAAGACAAGCACTGACCCAAGATATTTGATGGTTATAGTCGATCGCTTAAAAGGTAGTGTCGCTTTAGAATAAATGAGCTCTATGAAAGCGGAAGACTGTGCCAAGGTATTCCTCAAGCTACACTTTAGGTATCACGGCTTCCCTGCCCATATAACATCTGACAGAGGTTCAAATTGGGTGGGAGACTTCTGGCGAGAACATTGTCGTCAAACGGGTATGAATCAACGTCTATCAACAGCTTTTCACCCTCAAACCGACGGTGCAACTGAACGTATGAATCAGGAGATCCTAGCTTATCTAAGAGCATTTGTAAGCTACACCCGATTTGACTGGAAGGATCTTTTACCCTGCGCCATGTTGGCCATAAACAATAGGGTTTCGACCGCCATTGGGATGAGCCCATTTTTTGTTGAACATGGCTACAATGTAGAGCCAATTCAACAAGTAGAGCATATTGGCACTGCATCGGAACCTAGAAAAAGAGCAATAAATTTCGTTGAGAGGCTTCGTGAAGCGCAAGAACTAGCACAGGCCGCCATGGCATCGTCCCAGCATACTATAGAGGAATTTGCGAATAAAAGTCGAAAAGAGGCTGAAATATTTAAGGTGGGAGACCGTGTATGGCTGAACCTAAAAAATATTCAGACACCTCAACTTTCAAAGAAACTCTCATGGATTAATGCAAAGTATCGGGTAACAAAAGTTATCGACTCACATTCTGTTGAACTAAACACACCTTTAGGGATATGGCCTCGTTTTCATGTCGATTTATTAAAAAGAGCAGCCACTGACCCTTTACCATCACAACAAACCGATGATGCCCAACCTCCTCCTGTTAAGTCCCAATTATCAGAGATTAATTCAGAGTCAGACAGTGAAGAGCACTTTGTTGAGAGAATTCTTCGGGCAGAAAATAGAAAGATTGGTCGAGGTCACCGAAGGTCGCTGCTAGTCAAATGGAAGGGTTTTGCGGAACCTACATGGGAACCTAGGAGCAGCCTGGAGGATACCGAAGCACTAGACACGTTCGAAACGCAGTTCGGGACACAAGATAATGTCGGCGAAGATATTAGATCTTTCATAGGGCGGAAGAGAATTACAAAGCGCTCCTTAGTGACTCAATCTAAGTCAAGTTGACACTAGCCTCAATGGAAGTAGGGGGATAATGTTACAGGCTGTAGCCTTGTATGTGGATCCGGAACTATCCGGCTCCGTCTATGAACAAAAGCGCGCTAGTGTCACGGGAAAACGCGCTCGATTGGAACAAAACATCTTGCGCGCGCGTTGTAAATATTCTCCTCCTTAGATAAAATATAAATTCATTTTTGGACCCATAATTGTGAACAACAAATGTGAAGTCCCTTCACAATATTGGAGAAAGCCTCGGACTTGGCTTCCCTTAGAATAGCGACGGTCCCAGTCGCAATTAACACAATAATTGGCAAAGTTCTCATCACAGAAAAGATGGTGGCCGACGAGATAGTCAGGGTCACCAAAGCTGTCCCGGTAAAAGTTCGGCCACACGGGAAAAGCCGACCGGGCGCCCCATACCAGTCATGGGTACCCCTTTTTGAAAAAACATCGATTCCTTGGCCAGGTTTCCTACTTTTCGACGACTCTGGGATTGCTGTCTGCCACCAGCCTCGTCAAAGCATCAACCAGTGCAAATGATGCCTACAGTTTCATGGCACCAGGGGCTCCTCGCGTGCCCCAGCCCGCTGGAATTGTACTTCAACTATGCATTCCATCGCGGAGTGCAAGGCACACACCAAGTGCCGCAACTGTGGAGGTCCACACAGATCAGATAGTCGGGACTGTCTAGCTCGCCCTACAAAGTCTGGGACGGCCTCCAAGGAAAACTTACAGACCATCAGGCAGGCTAGCCAACGCGAATTCGCGGCAGTTACTCGGGTCAAAGCAGCTGTCAAACGCGCAGAGGCAGCGATGACAGCAGCCGCAGTAGCGTCAAATACTAACCAGCCAGGTTTCAAATCGACCAACTGTTTTGAAGTTCTCATGTCCGACGCTACAACGACTGTAGCCGAGGTCGATGAGGCATCAAATCAGCAAAAATTTTTGTGAAGGGCACCCCACGGGTCTCTTCAAGCCTCTCTCCTACTCTAAGCTTTATGTCAATAAACGTAGGTAGAGGGGGCTCAACGCAAAACATTGCGCTTGCCCGAGCATTTGAGCTGGGTATCGACGTGGTTCTTGTTCAAGAACCTCTGTGGAATAAACAAAAGAACATAACAAAGGATCACTCAGGATACACCTATCATCTGCCTAACGGCAGCGAAAATGTTAGGCCAAGGGCTGTGACCTATACCCGGATAGACGATAAAAAGATATCGGAAACACAGATCTTTCCTTATGTTGTGTCTACAGGAGACTATTGCTGGGTAGAAGTGAACGGCATTACTTTTCTCAACGTCTACAAGTCACCCAATGACTCGACAGCTATATAGCCTCTCATCAACTGGATTCAACCGCCAAACTCCGTCGCTGCTGGGGACTTTAGCCCGGTATATTGGGCTTGGCAACCTGGCGTGGAACGTCCTCATGGACAAGGAGAAATGATCGAAAAATGGGCACACAAACACCATTTGACTTGCCATATTGTCAGGGAGCCCACTCACCGAGCTGGAAACACGCTAGATCTAGTTTGGAGTAATGTCGACGGCGCCCGTGCTTGGGTAGATCGTGGTGGATGTGTCACCAGCAATCACTTCCCTATCCGAGGACAAATTCCAGTTCGCAACTCAGTGATGAGACCCGAAATGGCAAAACTCCGCGTATCAAAGGATAAACTACCCAGATACGCCAAGGTAATTGCACAGTGGGTCCGACCACCACCAGTTCTTGACACAATCCAGAGAGTTGAAGAGTATGCCGAGGAAATTTGTTTCCATCTCACTAATGCTATCAATGCAGTAGGAACACGACCAAAAGCCCGCTGCGGCAGATCTGCTCCGTGGTGGACCCCAGAGTGTAAGGCAGCCTTCGCCGAGTACAAAAGAGCGATAACTCCCAGCCAACGGGCACTCAGCGCGAAAAAGCTCCGATCGGTTGTGAAGACCTCGAAAAAGGAGTTCAAACCCCAACAGGTCGAATCAATTACTACGCCGACTAATGTATTCAAGCTAATGAGAATGGATAACCCCAGATAGGCTAGTATCCCTCCGCCACTGAATCATAATGGGACGTTGATAACAGATCCATTAAAACGGGCCACGATCCTTCGCGACTCTCTCCTGGCACGATTTCAGGCATCTGACGACTTGTCACCATGTACAGTCGCGAGCAGCAGTCGGATACCATGGGAAGAGGACGTAACAGATGAAGAAGTCCGAGCCTGTACCATTGGTTGCGAAAATACGGCCCCGGGAGCAGACGGAGTCTCCGTAAACCTGCTGGAGGCATGTTGGAATACAATCGGGCCTTGGATTTCCCAACTGTTCCGAGCTTGCATTCTGCTTGGCACCCATCCACAGTGCTTCAAATTAGCTGAAGTTATCCTCCTTCAAAATAACAATAGAGACCCAACGACAATCAAAGGTTGGAGACCAATCGCTCTTCTCTCATGCTTGGGAAAAGGGTTGGAAAGGCTCTTAGCTAAGCGGATGGCACACCTTACAGTTATTCATGATTTAGTCGGCCAGCAACAGTTTGGTGCACTACCGGAGCACTCAGCAACGGATCTGGTCTCATGTATGGTCCACAACATCGAAGAGGCAAATTCACAAGGATGGGCAGCTACTTTTGTAACGTTGGACATTCAAGGAGCATTCGACGCGGTACTCCATAATCGATTAGTGATGAAGATGCAGGAGTAGGGATGGCCGGAGTCTATTCTCAAATGGACTAGCTCCTTCCTTGCCAATCTGATGGTTCAAGTGCGATACTCTGGGGGAGTCACTGCCAAGAGAGAGCTAGTGTGCGGAGTTCCACAGGGCTCACCGATCTCGCCACTTCTCTTCCTTCTATATATGGCAGAGCCCATGCGAAGTGGAACCCCGGGTCTGAGGTTTAGCTACGCCGAAGATCTCGGTATCCTTGGATTTGGCCGGACGATTGTAGAGTCTGCAGCCGCAGCACAGGACGAAGTCAATAACCTACTAGACTGGGCTCGAAATTATGCCGTCGCTATCGATACAGACAAGTCCGAAGTCGTACAATTCCCTGGACGATACCGCGAAACATCGATTGGAATTTATGTCAACGGAACCCTCATAGAACCGTCGAAAAATGTCCGCTGGCTTGGTGTGTACCTCGATCCTCGACTAAACTTCAAAAACCACGTCATAACTTGGTGTGGCAAAGCGTTAAAAATTGCATAGCACATGCGTCGCTTCAATACAGCCTACCGAGGAGCCGCTCCTGGGGCGTTGGTTAAAGCGATCGACACATGTATTGTCCCAATCGCAATGTACGGAGCTGATGTCTGGTGGCCTGGCCTTAGACGCCCAACAGTACGAGGGATGGTGACACCGCCCACTGCTGGCCTATGTAGTATGATTGATAAGGCTGTCTTAATAGGTCTTAGGTCAGCACTACCGGTAATGAGGACAACCCCCAACGCCGTACTAAATAGGGAAGGAGGAATACCAACCGGGAAAATAATCCTCGAAGGAAACCGACTTCGCCTCTCTGCCAGAATGCAAACACTTGACGACTGCCATCCGCTTAGGATCCGTGCTGCAGTTTGCCCAAATGTCGGTACGCGAAAATATAAAAAGCACAATCGAAAATCTGCGCGTCCTAAAATTCAAATGTCACGGGCTCAGCGTGCTTATAGACAGCTACCAGAGGCAGAGGCCGTGGAACCGTTTGCCTCACCATTTTATCAATCGCGGCCGGGTTCGAAGGTTGGTTCGAGAAAAGACCAAGTAGAAGCCTGTAAACTTTGGATCACTAATGTGCCAAAGTCAGAAATCTGTGCGTACTCGGACGGATCATCAGAAGGAAACGGACGCTCAGCTCAGGGGTTTGTCCTAAAGCTGGATAGGACAACTTTTCAAAAAGGAAGTGGCATAAAACACGGTGGAGAGGCTTTAGATGCAGAGATTATGGGGGCACAGGAAGCACTTAAAGCAGCGTTGGGTCACCTAAGAGGAAAGGAGTACCTGGCGAAGGGAACGACGCAGTGTATTAATGTGTTAATGGATAGTCGACATGCGATAAATGCACTGAGCATGGGCAGGTCCTCGACCAGCCACGAGGAAGTACGAAAGTTTCGCGAGTTATCTAGGCTGGCTCAGGTAAGAATAAAGTAGGTACCAGGACACTCGGGACTACATGGAAACGAGGAAGCAGACGCAGCGGCCAAATCCGCCCTACGAACGCTTCCCAGCGTAGAAACTGAGCCAGCAACCACCACAACAGCATTTTTACACCAAAAATTGCATTGACAGCGACAGACTTTGCTCGACAGATGGTGGAATGGAACTTGCCCGTCACGGTATCGTGAGCTAGATCTGCTCATGCGCCGTCGTAAACTACCAGCACTGGGGCTTTCCAGGCTACAGTTATGACATCTCATTGCAGCCCGTACGGGCCACGGAAATTTCGCGGCGTACCATCGTCGCTTCAACAATCCGCACGCTATCATAGAGTGAAACTGTGGGGAGGAAACCACCCCTACCCACTTCATACATTGTCGACTCAACGCAAATATCACGCGTCGAATCAGAGGGTCATTGTGACACAGTGCCTTCCTACACAAGCTACTCGGGCCCAAGTGCTTCGAGAGCTTCAAAACATTTGCGCAGGATACAAATTGTTTTGGGTATTCTCCTGTACATCCATCTCCTACTCTCAGTGGAGATCGAATATAACTAGTCAGGAAACTAAACCTGACAAAATGGGAATCGAGGCGAGGTGTATTACTTCCCATTCTAATTTCTTTGCAATTTATCTTTTTCTTTTGTCAATTTTGGGAAAAGGAGTTCGCGACGGCGCATATTTTTAACTTACTGCTGCTTTTGTGGTGGTTCATGCGGTGGAATCAAGCTGGGTATGTCTTAGATGTAGTTCTGGGTGTGAACATCGGTCCTGTACTCAAAGTGGATTTGGAGTTTTAGCTTAGGACTTGAATAAAACAACAACAACACACCTAAACCAGTTGTATATCCCCTCCTATGCCTCCCATACAGCTCCCCTCAAATAGTACCACCCCTCACAAGTCCTCATTCGATCATACACTTAGAGAAGCCCTTTGCCCTTCATTACCTCGCCTCTCCAGCCAACGAAACGATGGCCATTTGCGGGTGTATGGCAGCCGGGAAAAATCGCAAAAACCACTGGGTGCGGAGCTCTCCTATACCGACATTAGGACTAAATCCGAAGACAAAGTGCCCCTTCTGAAGCGTTCGAAGAGGCCAGCCAGCTGGGCGCTGCAGACTTGTGTGTACCTAGGAAAATTCACACTCTGCCTTTCTAGCCTCCTTCCAAGTCCTTCCTGAAGGTCGTGCTGAAATGTGGGAAAAATCTTGACAGAGCGTGATTGCTGTATAGTAGCCTAGCCCAACTTCTTTTGTGCCGTCCAGGGCGCTGGGGAGTGCCGTTGACTCATCGACAATCGAAGCCCTCCTAGCTGATTAGCCAAAATCTCGGTCTTGGCGACCACAAACGTTCCCAAGCCGAAAATATCTCGAAAATACCAAACCTATTATTCCCAGAGGAGTCCCTTATATATTTCCACGTCTCAGCCGCCTGTCTCACCTCAAGATGTGTAACCCCATTAGAGCATTAGTCCTGCATAAACCATGACCCTAACTTTGTTATTTTGACTTAATTTCCTCCTTGCGGCTATAAATAGCGTCGTAAACTTTTACTGAGTGATGTTCTGTAACAAATGAGATAAGCTCCTGTTTCCAATTGGAGTAACGCCTTAACCGGACTGTCAGACCAGTATCAGAGCCCGGTGGAATTCGTATTCCTGAATTAATGTTTCGTGATTCATGTAAATTCCATTCTTCTAACATGATTGTAACATTATTGTCAGAATAATATGCCAAGCTGGTACCTGACATAATTTGTGATTGCCTCAGGAAAACCTTGGCGTTTTGGTTAATTTTCAGCGAGAAAATGCTTGGCGTCCGTGTAACAGACGTGATGGACTGGTATTGAGTCGGTTTAGGATTACATCTTGGCTACAACATGTTTGGATTGTATCCTGTGATGTAAGTAAGCTATTTCTAGATATTATCATCTTACGTCAGGTAGTAGATATGTGTAGATATATAAGCTGAGAGAAAGAGGAAGGAAGACAGAGAGACAGACAATTACATCTTTTTATTTACTTCAATTGAAAGATCCTGTGCGAGCTATTCTTCCAGATACCTCTAGTCTCAATCATTAAAGCTTCCGAACCAGCTCAAAAGGTTCGACACGGACGTTGAGGCGAGGTGGTGTGTGGGGAGATTAAGGTAGGGGACTCTCGTGAAAATGATTAGACCGACATTGATGACAAGTCTCCGATTACAGATATGAATATGTTTGCTTTCGACTTCGATTCGGATGCAATTCTTCTTGGCTATCCCAGTGTTACGGTTTACCCGTTGTTTAAGCTTAGGTGAATACCTAAGCGCATTGTTGAGGACTCTGAGGATAAGACTGTTGGGATCGAAGCAATGTCATAGCACAGTGAATATGGGCAATGCGTAGCCGTGCGGTAATTATTCGACCTAAGGAAAAGGTATAAGCAACGAGACTCATAGAGTGGACAAAATGTTATAAGTACCTTGTAGCTGTAGTTAGATTTCTCTTCTTCATAGAGTTTATTAAATCGATTTTTTCATTACCAACTCGGTTTCTATCACACCCAGATATGCGGAGTATACTGAGTTATTACACCGGCACCACTGGAAGCTGAAGAATTCGGTTTTGCCGGCACGCTTAACTTTTCCCTGTAGGACTGATACCATTTCATGTTGGACGCATGATCAATATCTGTTTTCCATTTCAAACCAATCAATCGACTTGGGAGATACTCATTTTCTAGTTGCCATATGCAGGTACCACAAAGTAATTCTGATAGCACGAATTATACGACCCTACCTACTCTTAGATGTAGAAAAGAGTGATAAATGTGTTGAAGTTAAAGAAAATTTGTAGACCGGAGTATTATCTACAAAATGGGCTTATCAATTTCCGTGGAACCACTGCAACAGCTGCGAAGTGGCCAGCGTTACCACACTGCCAACTGGCCGACAAGTATAGCCTGTATATATAGTTACTTTTAGATGATTTGGCGTCTTGAGGCCCATGCAGGTTTTTATCAGAAGATATCTTGAGAAATAAGTCTAATGCATTGCAATTCCAGGATCCTCATGACCCTTGTTATGGATCTGAGTTGTTATCATTAGCCAGGAGCTAGGAGAACAGGAGAGCAAGATACCCTGTACAATTAGCATGTTTATCACGTGGCTACTGGTTTGTTTTGCTAGCGTGCACGAACCCGCACTCAAGATGTAAATCTCGAGTGTTGGATCCGTTTTTATGGATAATCATTTTATACCTCCAACGAGTTGATTTCATAGACAAGTCTACCTTCCATGTTTTATATTAGAACTCCTTAAAGTGATCACTACACAATATAAGGACTAAGGTTTTAATAAGATATGTATTTTAAGTAGGATGACTCAATTTGACAATTAGAACACTCACACTGAGATTTCATTTGCAGATACCACTCGAGGTTAACCCTTACGGCGTATAACCTCTTCCGTGCATACCCACCATAGGGAAAAGCGTGAAAAACCTGTGGCTATCCGAGTGTGCTTTCATCATCCCACAAGAACGATATCACCGCGAGAGAGAATGGTGTGTGGGTCTGGCTGGATTCGAACCAGCTTTCTCCTGTCTCGAATGGGGTAGGTGTTCAAGCTACCCAGTATCTACTTAGGAGGACGGCCCCGGATGGTGTACCACTGCAGCATCCGACCCTAACAAGCATAATACTTGATCAAAGAACATTGAGCAAATTTTTTATTTCTAGTTAAGGCAACAAATTTACGAACGTCTATCCATAGTCACGTACAAGGCCGACGATGCGAAGACGTACCGACAGTTGAGGGCCACTAGCTATAATGCATGTTAACCATGATTCCTTAGACTCTCAAGCAAGAAAACCAGGCAATTTTAGGACACTATTAGTAGGGTTGGAGCCTTACTCTATTGAAAGGCTGAGGGCGATGGATAGGGAGACGTCACCTTGTGAATAGAATACTGATAGGTATGGGAGAATTCAATAGATCACTTGGACAGAGTAAGATGATTGATTGATGGTGAACTGTATTTGTGGATGATTGATGTAGATACTGAGAGTAAAAAGGCCCTATCTATATACAGGAGTTCCTACCCTTATTCCTCTACATGTTATTGTCTATGATAGCTAGAGTAACTACAATGGTGTCCTCATTGTAGTGAACACGTTGATGTTAGTGTGTAGGGACCAGGAGGCAATAGTGATCAGACTCTAAGGGGTTAACTTTGCTGGTGCACATTTATCCCCTGAAGGTGTGTGCAGTTATGAACTCAGATTTTTACAACATACTCATCACCCACACATGATCACGGAGGAGTCACTATCTGACGAGTTTCCGGAGTGTACCCAGCACCCGATACGGAGATGATGTGTGACCGCTAGCAAGCCGATAGATTGTCTGTAGCCTGTACTATTCAACACAGACATATTCGTAGTGCCATTGCTAAGTTATGCTCGTATTGAAAGTCTGGAACTGCCTATGCTTGAAAAATTGTTGGTAACTAGCCCACACATGAATAATGGGAGCACCTGTTAAGGGATGGTACGTCATCTTCTCTCAAACATATTTCGAAAATGATATTTATTTTCTATCTAAAGGGAAAATAATCCAAATGGGATTGTCTAGGGGTAACATTTCACCTACTCATGTAAACTAAGCTAGACAGGTCACATGACCTTCATAGCAGTAAATAGATTTCATCTGTAGCTACAGGGTTCTTTACAAGAACGCATTCAAATCCGAACGCTACCGACAAACCCATACCATTTACGATAGATACACAACTAGAAACTGACCGTCAAGTCGGCGACAATGCCTGCTTTAAGGCGGAGGAAAAAGCTCAACCCCAGCCCAGTAGGGGCTGCCTCATCCACGCGCATTACAAAGCGTAATAAACAATCATCCCCAACAGTCATCGCGGAACCTCGGATGCCTGTTGAACTAAATCAAGTTCCCCCCGCCCCTCTAGACATGCACATAGATTCTGAGGATGAATACATGGACCTCGAGGCAGAAGATGACGCGCTGCAGATTTTGTCTCAGCCGCCGTCAAACAGCCATATTCCGTCCGTCCCTTTACAGCGGACTACGCCCAAAGTTCCGAAGATCTTGTCAACTCAGGATCAAGGCCTTGCTTCATCCATTTTTGCGGTAGCAACCCACCCCCCTTCGAGCGGCCAAGCTACCAGAAACACAAGGCAAGCGCCTGCCCCAGCCGCGGCTGTACAGCGCTCTATGGCCAACCCATCATCGGCCACCACTAACAAACTAGCCACTACCCTTCTAGCCTGGCAAAATGCCGGGGCTATCCATCTCCGCTCCCTCCCACCTGCAATAGCGGCAGATCTCAAGGCAATCGTCACTCGTAGTGCTGCTAGGGTCATTGCTGGCCTATCTGTATTCGATCAGACAACTACAGGTAAAAATCCTCAAACAACCAATCGAAGCGCCGGGCCGGCAACTCATCAGAACCGTCCCGATACCTCTCAGAAGCAGACGTACGCGACGGCAGCTTCCTGAAACCCCATTCTAGCGGCTCAGACTACCCTAACAAAGAAGACTGTTACTGCACCACCACCGAAGCAGACCAAGTCTCTCCCCAAAGCTCCTAAGGTCGACTCAAGAGTTATCGTACGCCTACCGGCCGATCACCCGCTCCGAGGACAAGATACATTTCTCATCCGCACAAGACTCAGGAGACTAACTGACCGGCCAGAGCTCATCAAAGATGTGCGCATAGTTCCCTCTGGAATCGCCATAGTAGCGCCCACCGCCGCCCAAGCTCCCGAACTACTTCAAGTAGCCTCGGCATTTCAGACGATTACGGGAGACGCTCCAATAGAGCGCCAGGAACTAGCCACTACAAAGATTAACCCCGAAGCAATCTTCTCCGTGTCGTGGACTCGCCGCTCTGAACTCTCTCTGGACCACGAAGGGACTATACGCCTAGTGATAGCTTCCGAGTCCGCTAAAAAGTACCCAACAAACCTGCGACTATTTGCTCGAGCGGTGAAGCTCCGACAAGTAGACCACCAGCCCCCACTCCAGGTGTGTTCTCGTTGCCACGCGTTCCACAATGTCAATAGATGCACTCGCCGCCCTCGGTGTGGGACATGCGCCGCGGATTTCCACGTCGGGCCCTGCACCAGACCAGAAAAATGCCTTAACTGTGACGGACCTCATCCATCATTTTCTTTAGGCTGCCCCGCGCGACCCATCCGCGCCAACGGAAGCTTCGTCCGCCCTGATAAAACTAGACTCCGAGCTATCCGAAGCGAGGGCCTAAAGGCCTGGACTGCACTACACCCTCCAATCTCTCCCCAGGCCGCTGCGAGCTCCGGGAACTATCAAGTTCCTACCCAACCCACAAGAATCGCCTCCCCCTCTCCTCCACAAATTGGACAAGAGTCACGATACTCCGCCCTGATGACCATAGAGGAATCATTATGATGACTCGGGGCCGGACGCACAAATCCCAATCAATCAACGGTTTGTGCATATTCCAGGTAAATGTGGGTAAGCGGAGCCCGGCACACGACTCCGCCCTCGAAATTGCCTCTAAAAGCGGAGCAGATCTAGTACTAATTCAAGAACCCTGGATAAGTACTGATCTCTCGCGCAAATTAACTAAAAATCACCCAGAATACATTTCTTTCTCTCCCCTTCCAATCTGGACCAGCCGGCCTCGCGTAATGACCTACACTCGCAAGGGGTGCGGCCTTTCACCTTTCCAACCCAGTATTCACTCACGCGACCTTCTCCGGATTTGCGTCTCTCGACGCGGAAAGCGTACCATTGACTGCTGGAATATATACAATGCTCCAGTAGGCGCGGTTGGCGCTGGGGATGGCCTTCAGCTTCTTCTCAACCTTTCTGATATCCCAGACGTTTTAGCTGGTGACTTCAATATCCACCACTCGGCCTGGGACCCAGCAGCATATAACGAAAATTCGGAAGGCGACTCATTACTCGAATGGACAACTGCAAGGGGAATAACGTTGTTGAATGTATACTATGCCCCCACTCATGATGCCGGCGCTACTATCGATCTTTGCTTCGCACGACATAGTCTCAACGCATCTTGTGCTATCCGAAACGACTTGGAAGTCGGGTCAGACCACAGAACTCTACTAACTCAACTTTCAGACACAGGACCTGAAAGAGATACCTCTGGAAAACTCAGATACTCTGCTTGCAACTTGGTCACCTTCCGTAAAATTATCTCCGACAGACTAGTGGCCGCACCCTCTTCAGACCCAGAGAGAGAAGCTTCTTTCCTGGTAGATGCTCTCCAAGGTGCTCTCAACGCTACGTGTCCCAGAAAACGTACACAGGGACCGCGAAATCGATGGTGGACCAGGGACTGTACAAACGCGCACAACGCACTCTGCCAAGCCAAGCGCTCGGGATCAGTGGCCATCGCTGAACGCCGCGCCTTTGGCAAGGCGGTGAAAAAAGCTAAGCGAGAAATGTGGCGCGAGAAAGTAGATCAGGTCTCTTGTCTCACAGAAGCGTATAGGGTTACAAGCTGGCATAAGAAAACACCCTGTTTTCATACCCCTCCACTCAATGGCCCAGACAGACTCGTCTTCACTCCCATGGCCAAGGCACAACTACTTCAGGGGGCTCTACTGAGTAGGCACATCGAGCATGAGGATATAGTCATGGGAATTCCAACTGTTGCAAGAAGAAGCCTCCCCTGGCCTGCACTAACTAACCAAGAAATCTTCAGATCGTGCTGCGTAGTCTCCTCATCGTCCCCCGGACTAGACGAGATAACCGCAGAAGCGCTAAGACAAGCGTGGCCAGTTTTAGGGCCCCGAGTGACCGATTTGTTCCGTCTGTGCAACCTGCAAGGACTACACCCAAATGCCTTTAAAAAGGCCAGCATAATTATTCTCCCGAAGACAGGCAACCGAAACAAAGCTCTTCCCAAGTCTTACCGACCAATTGCTTTGCTGTCGTGCCTCGGGAAGGGGCTGGAACGCCTGATGGCCCGACGTCTCTCTTTCCTTGCCCTCTCACAAAATATCCTTGCAAAGAACCAATGCAGCGCTGTTCCTCACCGGTCAGTAACGGATCTGACCACAGCCCTCGCCTCTGACATCCAGTCCGCCTGGTTAGAGAAGAAGGTTGCAGGTATAGTAACAGTAGATGTTAAAGGTGCATTTGATGGCATCCAGCGAGGACGTCTCTGCCATAATCTCCGTACTCAAGGCTGGCCCCACAATCTTATCAAGTGGGTTGCATCATTCATGGTAAATCGCGAGGGCGTAGTAACATTGGACGGGACAGCAACTCCACCCTTCGCCATTAAATACGGCCTCCCACAGGGATCACCGGTCTCACCTATTTTGTTCCACCTGGCTATCGAGGGCATGCTGCGCCTCTCGCCAGGATGCTTCGGCTATGCTGACGATGTGGCAATTTTTGCTTCCGCACCATCTCTACCTGAATGCGCAGCTCGCCTCCAAGAAAAGCTGGACAACGTACTTGCTTGGGGAAGTCTTAACGGAATCGAGCTAGAGATAAAAAAGACTGAGCTCCAATATTTCCACCGGAAAAAGGGGAAACCCTTTGAGCCAAGCCTCCGGGTAGACAGCGTCGAGATCAGGCCTAACGACCAAACTCGTTGGCTGGGAGTCCACTTTGATCGCCGCTTGAAATTTCGCCACCATATTAAGCAAGCTTGCGGTAGAGTTACGGCCGTCACAGCGCACATTAAAAGCCTCTGCAATACCGCTCGAGGTATCCGACCAGCTCTAGCCAGACAGGCTTTACAAGGGGCAGCGTTTACAACCCTTTTCTACGGAGCCGAAACCTGGTTCTCAGCAAATACCTGCAAAGAAGATATTGCCCGTATTCAACGCAGGATAAACGATGCAGCCCGTGCAGCACTGCCAGTATACAAAACCACTCCAGTGGCCGCCCTTCTGCGGGAAACTGGATGGTCATCAGCTCAGGGGTGGCTCGAACGTATCCACAACCGGCTTGCAGTGCGAGTTGCCTCGTCAGATCCACAACATCCCTTGCGACTGCGCTGGAAATCTCCGAGAATGGCTTGGATTCGGCGCAGAATTTCCCCAGAACTATCATTAAACACGACTTCACCTCCCTGGACACCAAAAAGAGACGAAATACTCGCAGCAATTGGAGCAGTTGGTCGTGAAGCAGGGCTCCAAGTCTTCACCCAATGGCATTCCTCAGCACCGCCCCTGGACCTCTTCGTTTTCTCAGACGGAGCTCTGATGGAAGGCTCAGCAGGGGCAGGGTACTGCATTTATCGCGGCGCAAAATATGTGATTGATCAAGGCTCTGTTCCTCTAGGTCAATCAGCAGAAGTATATGATGCAGAAGTCGTCGGGGCCATGGAAGGCCTCGCAGCTGCAATTAGAAACCCAATGGCATACTACGCCACCAATATCACTGTCTGTCTCAACAACCAAGAGGCAGCGTCTCGCTTACTCCTTGGACCGCCGACCCCATCCAGCTCGACTCGGATCGCAAAATTTCGGGATCTCGCAAGATCCCGGCCTTCAAGGAACTGTGCCAGATACACTGAGCCAGGAAGGGTCTCTGTACGCTGGTGCCCAGCGCATTCAGGAATCCCTGGAAATGAAAAGGCAGATGCTCTCGCCAAAGCGGCCTGTACTATAACCGCCCCCAACCTGGCCCCTTCCATTGCCAGAGCAAGGAGAATTGTCATTCTTCGCTACGAGGCCTCTGCGTCGGAATACTGGTCGCGAAATGCCCCTGACCGGTATAGAGCGCTCAGAATCGGGCCAAGCTCCCGCATCACCCCAAAGCTCGCTAGTATGGATCGTCGGTCCCTCGGCCTTCTTCTCGCTGCGCGGTCGGGCCATGGTGATTTTGCAGCATACCACCGTCGTTTCGCACACAACAGCGCACCTTTAACATGCTCCTGTGAACATGATAAATCGCCGGAGCATTTCATGACCTGTCAACATGGCCTACTACAGGCGCGGCTTCGTGGAGCCAATCGCCCCCGTCCCCCAGACGCTCGCTGGATTTTAAGCTCACCAGAAGGAGCTATCTTGTTCCGAGACTGGCTTAAGTCCACTCTATTTTTTCGAAGAGTTTCAAAGGTACCATTAATGGGAGAAGCTCTGTTTGCACCTACATTTGTAGGACAGTCCTGATTACTTAGACATCAACGCTATCTAAATACGAATATCCACATGTAGTTTAAGTTCCGCTTTTAATTATATAAGTTATATCAATTTAAGAAGAGTCTCACTGACCTGGCGACTATGCGGACCGGGAGCAGTGGGGTCTTTATCGGGTTTTTGTTATGGGAATGCCGATGCGTCGGGTAGCCCTTTATAGGCTGAGCTAACCGGCATGGGGCTTTAAAGCACTGTGTTGTGCGCAGGCACTAGTTAATATAAATAAATAAATAAATAAATAAATAAATAAATAAATAAATAAATAAATAAATAAATAAATAAATAAATAAATAAATAAATAAATAAATAAATAATAAATAAATAAATAAATAAATAAATAAATAAATAAATAATAAATAAATAAATAAATAAATAAATAAATAAATAAATAAATAAATAAATAAATAAATAAATAAATAAATAAATAAATAAATAAATAAATAAATAAATAAATAAATAAATAAATAAATAAATAAATAAATAAATAAATAAATAAATAAATAAATAAATAAATAAATAAATAAATAAATAAATAAATAAATAAATAAATAAATAAATAAATAAATAAATAAATAAATAAATAAATAAATAAATAAATAAATAAATAAATAAATAAATAAATAAATAAATAAATAAATAAATAAATAAATAAATAAATAAATAAATAAATAAATAAATAAATAAATAAATAAATAAATAAATAAATAAATAAATAAATAAATAAATAAATAAATAAATAAATAAATAAATAAATAAATAAATAAATAAATAAATAAATAAATAAATAAATAAATAAATAAATAAATAAATAAATAATAAATAAATAAATAAATAAATAAATAAATAAATAAATAAATAAATAAATAAATAAATAAATAAATAAATAAATAAATAATAAATAAATAAATAAATACAGGGTTCTTTACATCATCGTCCCAAGACATCAAGATGCCCCCCGGGAGGCGTAAAATCCCCACGACACTCGTGTCTCCTGCTCGGGTTGTCTCGCGCGCAGTCAAACGTGCGAGGCCTCGCCCTCCGCTCTCAACTGTTCAGGAGGAAGTTATCTTAGCAGCCGCAGCTGAGAAGCAACAATCTCCAGCTGAACCCATCTACATGGACTCTGAAGACGAGTTCATGGACCTCGGATTGGAAAACGAATGTCCTTCCAACTTTTCCCCTGAAAACCTTTCCCTCTCTTCAACGCCAGCTCCTGTATCGGTAACAGCTACCCAACTGCAACCGCCCAAAAAACCTCTGCGAAGAGATTCTACTCAGGGTATCTCCAGCTCCATCTACGCGTCCACCAAAGACAACGTTGCAATTGAGCAACAACCTACCCCAACTCTCCCACGATCTAGCGCGCGTACAACAGCGCGGATTATCGAACACCCCTCGGCAGCTATGACAAATAAAATAGCCGCTTCATTGTTGGCCTGCCAAAATGCGGGAGCCCAACATATACGTGGTCTACCGCCAACAATCGCTGCGGACCTCAAAGCTATCGTGACGCGAAGTGCAGCATGAGTCATTGCAGGCCTCCCTGTCTTCGAGCAGTCTCAAACTACTGCAAACGTAAAAGTTAGCGCACAGCTAGCCCCACAACTAGAACCACCCGTAAGTTCTACTTACGCAAATGCTGCGAAGAATAACTTGACCGTACCTGTACCCCCTCCAAAGGCTACGCCTAGGGTTACCAGTTCAAAGAAAAAACACATGCCGGACTCTAGAGTTATGATACGCCTAGCGCCCGACCACCCTCTGAGATTCCAAGATTCTCTTCTGGTCCGTACAAAGCTGAGAAGCTTTCTCGAAAAACCGGAACTAATCAAGGACATTAGGTCGGTCCCGTCTGGGAAAGCTCTCGTGGCCCCCTCATCCGATCAGGCCTCCGAACTCATGCAAGTAGCCCTTGCTCTACAGCCCGCTACAGGAGTTGTGCCTATCGAAAGACTGGAAAAACAAGAGAACTCTCTCCTTAGCCCAGTCCCTAAATATGGGTACAATGCTTCCGGATCTCCCGAAGCCCTTTCCGTTGCAGACATCTGGGAAGAACTTGCAGCAGCAAAAATTGATACAAAATCAATTTTTTCTATCAGCTGGACGCTTAACTCTCTGGCATCCCCAGAATGGGAAGGCACTCTCCGACTGGTAGTTGCAAAGCCAGCTGCAGATAAACTCCCATCCAGCGTCCGCCTATTTGCTGGGTCCGCCAAAATTCGACCGGCTGACAATCGCTCACGCCTCCAAGTCTGTCAGCGCTGCCATGGATTCCACAACATCAATGCCTGCACCAGGAGAGCTCGTTGCGGACTTTGTGCTTCAGACTTACACAACGGCCCATGTATGATACCGATAAAGTGTCTTAATTGTGCTGGCCCGCACGTTGCCTCTTCCACTGGATGCCCCGCAAGACCCTTCCGAGCTAACAGAGTATTTGTTCGCCCAGACAAAGAGAGAATGCGTGTAATGCGCAAGGAAGGACACAAGTCCTGGCTGGCTCTTAACCCTCCGCCTCCCGCTCCGGAACCCCCCGCTGGGTCTCCTTCCACAAAACCCTCGTGCACCACGATTCCAGCTCCTGTTCTAACAATAGGCTCGGCATCTAGGTTTGCTCCTGTCAAATTGGAGCGTAGGCGTTTGACCTGAGGCGGAATAGAATGGCAAGAAGGGGTCGGATGGATCGCGAGAGATGACTAAAGATCTACTGGAGATAATTCGGAGAACTAAAGGTTTAAAAATGGGTAATATAAGTGTCTAAAGAGTCTAAAGGTACGAGCAAATACTAATGGTGACTAAAGGTGCTAAAGGTAACTAGAGGTGACTATAGGTGACCAGAGGTGATCCGAAGGTGGTGGTTATGACAGAAGACTAAGCGTAAAGAACTCTATGCCTACAGACCAAACCATTATATATATACCTGCCTTCCTTTCGCTAGCTCATCATAACATAGACCTTAACATAATATCAACATGATACCATGTGCCAAGGACTGTCCTGTTGTCATAGCAACATATGAAGAAAGGTAAAATTATATCCTAAAGAAAAGATCGGGAGAGGAATCTTTACATTACCCCTCCCGTTTTTAAGTCTGCGAGCTCCGTCGAGCCAGCCGCGCTAGGGTAAAGGCCGTGAAATTCTTTTAAGAGATCTCCGCAGCCTGTTAGATTGCTAAGAGGCTCCCATGTAGTATCATCATATCCTGTCCATCGAACTAAGTATTGAACTTTTTTCCGACGAATTCTCGAATCCAAAATAGCCTCTACTTCATATGTATCTAAATTTTCGTCTGATATTTCGACTGCAGGGGGCTGACTTTGCTGCTGGCTCTTGAATCCAATAAATGCTGGTTTTAAAAGATTTACGTGAAAGTTGTTATCAATTTTCCATTGAGGCGGTAGGTCTAGTTTCACGACGAGAGGTGATTTAATTTTAATGATCCGCCAAGGGCCAGCTCTGACATGATCCAATTTTTTTGTTGGTCTAGACAGACGAATGTTTTTCAGAGATAAATATACCCGGTCTCCGATCTTATATCTCGGTGCAGGAAGGCGCTTTTCATTTGCGTATGTGGCCTGAAATTCTTGAGCCAAAGTGATGTTTTCGTGGCAATTTTGCGAAATTTTCTGCATTCTTGAAATAAATTCGGGGTTATCACGTGCTACCATAATTTCTGATTCCGGAAGAAAGTTAAGCCGAGGATGGTGACCAAAGGAAGCGAAGAACGGCGACATTCCTGTAGATACATTAACGTGGTTATTGCAACAAAATTCAGCCAAGGCTAGATGATTAGCCCAATCATCTTGTCGATAATTTACATAGTGCCTGAGATATACTTCTAATGTTTTGTTGGCCCTTTCTGTCTGGCCATCTGTTTCTGGATGGTAGGAGGTGGAGAGTTTGTGATTTATTGTCAGCCTTGCGCAAATCTCTTTCCAGGTACTATCAACAAATGCCTTTCCTTGATCAGATACTAATGAGTCAGGCAACCCCGCAAATCGAACGACATTATTTAAGAATGCTTCAGCGGTGTCTCGCGCTGTGGGTCGCTCCAAGGCTATAATCCACACCCTTTTTGTCAGTCGATCAACGACTTGCAAGATATATCGATAATTAAAATTCCTAATGTTACAAGTTGGTAAAGGTCCTACAAAATCAAGAGTTAAGTGGCGAAATGCGGCTGAGGGTGCTGGTAAGGGTTTTAAGAATCCGTAAGGCTTTAGTACTGATGGATTATTTCTCTGGCAGGCTTCGCAACCTTTCGCATATTTGATACACTCTTTATGACACTTAGGCCACCAATAGGATCTACTGAGTAAAGTATACAGAGCAGCGGCTCCACGATGGCCATATAGTGGGTTTTCATGAAGTAGTTTGAGTAATTGCTCTCGGAGCGTTAAAGGTACGTACTCCCTACCATTGAGACAAAATGAATGTTTAGTAGTTGTGCAACTGGCTAATTCGATATCGGTACAATTAGATCCTGAATTTTTCAAGGCTGCACGAATTTCTTGACAATACTTATCCTCCTCACAATATCTACTCCAATCGCCTGGCAGCAATTCATCGGTATGCAACTGCTCCATCGGGCTAAGATCTACTTGTTTTGATGTTTCTACACGTCGAAGAAACTGCTGTGGTTTGAGTAAAATCTGCTGCTGGTGCCTTGTTCGTTCATCGTTTTCATTTGATGGTTTATCCTCACTAATTCTAGTTAGGGCATCAGGTTTTACTCCTTGTTTCCCAGGTCTAAAGATAATCTTGAAATTAAAGTCTGCGAGAAATTCGTTCCATCTAGCCTGACGCCGATTTAACTTCTTGGTGGTGGTGAAATATTCAAGGTTCTTGTGATCAGATAAGATTACAGTTGGTTTCTCAACAGAGCCAAGCTCACTTTTCCATGTCTCGAACGCATATACAATAGCAAGCAATTCTTTGTCAAATATCTCATAATTGCACTCAGCTGGTAACATTTTCTTGGACATAAATGCCACTGGCCGTAAGACGTTCTCATCATCATATTGCGACAGTATAGCTGCAGTAACATAATCTGAGGCATCGGTTTCCAGCACGGTTTTTCTACGCGGATCGAAATGGGCAAGCATGGCCCCGTCTCTAAAGGCGCGCTTAATGTTTGTAAATGACTCTTCACACTTTTGATCCCAGGTAAATTTGATATCCTTCTTTGTCAAGTGAGTCAGAGGGGAGGCTAACCTTGAGAACTCAGGAATAAAGCGACGGTAAAAATTAGCAAACCCCAAGAATCCTTGAATATCTCTGACAGAGCGAGGTGTCGGCCATTCTTGAACACAGGCTACCTTTTTAGGGTCCATGGAAATACCTTTAGTTGAGACTATGAGCCCGAGGTAAGTTACACTAGTTGTTTCGAAGGAACACTTAGATATATCGACTTGCAAGCCATGTTCGCGAAGTCGTTGTAAGACAGCTTTAACATGCTTTTGATGGTCAACAAGGTTTTCTGAGTAGATCAATATATCGTCCATGTAAGCTGTGCAAAAATCGTCCAAGAGACCCCGAAGGGCATAGTTGATGTAAGTCTGAAACGAAGCAGGCCCATTACACAGACCGAAAGGGAGAACTAAGGGTTCAAATAGTCCGTACCGGCAAGTAAATGCGGCTTTCCACTCATCACCTTCTTTGATGCGGAGCTTATTAAAGGCGGATATGATATCAAGCTTAGTGTAGAACTTGGCACGAGAGAGTTGACAAAGGGTTTCTGTAATTAAAGGAAGAGAGCACCGATTTCTAACGGAGATTGCATTAAGTCCTCTGTAATCAATACAGAAACGGAGATCTCCATTTGATTTCTTGACGAACAAAACTGGAGCGGCTGCTGGTGACTTGGAAATCCTGATAAATCCCTTCGAAAGTTCTTTGTCCAAATAATCTCGTAGAGCCTCCAGCTCTTTTTGGTTCATTGCGTATGGACGAGCGACAGGGGGTTGTTTTCCGGGCTGAAGATCAATTGAATGATCCCAGGGGCGATGGGGGGGCAGAATATTGGCTTGTTTGCGATCGAATACGTCAAGGAAAGCATGATAATGGGTAGGAAGGTATTTCTTTGGGTCGGCATCTTTTGGTATGGAGAGGTTCAAATTGTTGATTTGGGTGGTGGGCAGTCTCTGCATACTTGGATCCAGTAAAAGTTCTAGGTCTCTGAGGCTAAAAGCGAAGTAATGATTTTCGGCCTTTTGACTGAGATCAAAGAATTCAATGGCGGATACCTTAATTGGACGCGTATCCTGAAGGGGAGATTTACTAATGGGTTTTAGTGGGGGTTCTTTTCGGACTTGGGTTATTTCTCTCGAGATACTTGTGGTTGTATTGACGTATGGGATTGTTGTCTCAAATTGGCAACAGGCTTTATCTAGACAATTTTCTCCAAAGGTTATAGTGTTTTCAGACCAATTGACATAAGGGTTATGCTTTTCTAGCCAAGGAAGTCCCAAAACTAAGTCATATTTAATATTTGGGGTGACAAAAGCGAACATTTCTTCCTGGTGTCTACCAATTGCGAGGTTAAAACTAGTTTTTTTTGTAATTTGGGCTCCAGGTTTACCCTCAAAGCCTACCAGGGCGAGGGGAGACTCGAGATGGCTAGGGATAAGGTTTAATCTACTGCATAACTTCTCGGATATGAAAGCAAAGCCAGATGCACCTGAATCAACAAGATTAGTTAAAGTTTCATCTCCTATATTTGACTTTATATACATATGCCGGGAGGATGACAATTCCTTCAGGCTCACTTTTCCAACCGAGACTGACTGCAGTGGGTGATTATTTGTTGAAGCTGATTTCGTGATGTCCGCATTGTTTCGAGGAATTTCCGTAGGAGTCGAGGACGTAAAATTTCGAGTACCTAAAGGGCAATCTTTTGCAATGTGCCCTGACCTGTTGCACCAGATACACCGACCTAGAGTTCGGCGTGCGTCTTTAGCCTGAAGAGTGAGGCGTCCGTCGACGTCTTTTTGTCTTGACACGGGGTCGAGATCCATTGCAGAGCTTCCTTGTAACACAGGAATCTCGTGACGTGAAGGGTTGAGCTGGGGTCGAGATCTTATATAAGCTGGAACTGTTATGTAGTTTTTTGGCGGTACTGGTGGTAATGATCTTGCGTGTGATGAAGCTAAAATTTCTTGCAATCCGGCATCCTTTTGTCGAAGGTAGGCTACGAAAGCGTGGTATTCTCCTGGGACGTCTGAAGATGATAGGATCAGACTCCTTAATTGGACTGATAGGCGCCTTTCCAGCATTAACTTCCAGATTGTTTTGTCCACTGATGAGTAAATTGAATCAACCATGTTATCTTCGAAATCTGTGATAAAGTCATGGAATTTACTATTCCCTTGGTATAATTTCTCTACCCTTGTGGTGGCTTGGTCCTGCAAAGATGGGTCTTCGCATCTCTGCTTCAAGGCCAAAAGGAAGCCTTCTAGTGTTGTTATTTCAGGCGGAATTGATGTGTCTTCGAGACAGCGAAATGATGATCTCATTTTTACTAGAGCTGCTGGCCCAAGACACTGGTATCCAAACCTTACTTTTTCGGATTCAGAGACAGAACTCTCTGCCTGGATCAGATTGACTAGTTGAGAGCAGAAATAGCGTAAGTTTTCTGGCGTTCCATCATATGGTTTAATGGGCTGGATCGGAAAGTGATGCCTGGGCTGAGGTGATACTGTGTGTGTTAAGGCCGTCGGTGATATAGAAGAGACTGAAGATGTAAACAACTGGCTTACACGCTCTCCATCAGTTTTGGATGCTGCATCAAGTATTTCAGGTGAAAAAGTTATGTATGGTAAATTCCAAAGATGTGGAGGGAGTAATGTTATGTTTGACCTTGAGGGACTTTCATCTGTGGGTTGGATTGATGTATTATTAACGTCTGGCATATTGTCGTTCATTGTAATGAAAGATTGAGAATCTGTAATGCTACAGAAGTCTTCGGTGGGTGTTGAATGAGTCAGAGTATCTGATGAATCAGTTACTCTATTTCTCATATGATTTTGACGCTTAGTAATGTCAAATTGGAGCGTAGGCGTTTGACCTGAGGCGGAATAGAATGGCAAGAAGGGGTCGGATGGATCGCGAGAGATGACTAAAGATCTACTGGAGATAATTCGGAGAACTAAAGGTTTAAAAATGGGTAATATAAGTGTCTAAAGAGTCTAAAGGTACGAGCAAATACTAATGGTGACTAAAGGTGCTAAAGGTAACTAGAGGTGACTATAGGTGACCAGAGGTGATCCGAAGGTGGTGGTTATGACAGAAGACTAAGCGTAAAGAACTCTATGCCTACAGACCAAACCATTATATATATACCTGCCTTCCTTTCGCTAGCTCATCATAACATAGACCTTAACATAATATCAACATGATACCATGTGCCAAGGACTGTCCTGTTGTCATAGCAACATATGAAGAAAGGTAAAATTATATCCTAAAGAAAAGATCGGGAGAGGAATCTTTACAGCTCCCCTGATTTCCCGTGAGGAGTCACTATGAGGGTCCGAAATAGGAACCGAAGAAAGCAGAAAACCCCGGGCCTCTGTTGGCACGCCTGAAGGTGCCCTCGCCTTCAGAAAATGGGTTGAGCTGACAAAGTTCTTCGAAGAAATCCAAAGAGCCCATCAGATATTTCCATTTGCGATCTAGCGTGGGGCTAATGTTAAATGGAAGGATTTATTCTTCTTTTCTTGTTCTGCGGTTGTAATTTAAAACTACTCGTAAGAAAAAAAAGTAAAGTTCCTGGTAGAGGGAAGTTTGCTACATTTAAATTGGAAAGCAGATTGGCGGACAGCTGGTCGGACTCTTTTGTAATTTTTAGGTGCTGTAGTGCGCGCTAGAGCGTCGGGTAGTTCTGTAGGGACTGGGCCGTCCAGTACGTGACAGCAGTCACGAGCTGTAGATAGGCACGACGTTAAATTCAATCAAAATCAAATATCAAATATAGGGTTCTTTAGCACACCACCACATCTTCCAGCTGAACTGTTCGGATTAGGTCCTGGTCAACGATGTCTAGCCTAATTGTGCTATGTTGCAGGCTACTGTTACAATTATTCATGGGGTCATCATCAGGGTTGTGAGTAGTTTCGGTTTTGGTGTGGGTTTTTAAATTGATACCTAAGCGTGTCGCATAGTAGTCAGACACGCGACTCGAGTAGCATATGCATGGTAAACCTCAACCCCAAAATGATGATACGAATCAGGTTTTATATGCTAAGTCATGTATGGCTAGCGTGGTTGGAATATGGGGAATTTACCTGTAGATAGATAAAGACGTTGTAGCCCTCTGATAGTTGGGACAAGTCTTCTACAATATTATATCAGAATCAATACTAGCCCATCATTAAGCAATCTCATGAATTATTTCCAATGTCTGTGATAACAGACATACATATACAATATAGACAACAACTTTAATGTCGATAATGAACTCAGCCATTTTTGCATATCTTCTAAATCAATTTCCAGACCCTTGATTGTTACAGGACGATAGGATGCCCCACAGGAGGCGTAAAAACCCTGCGATACTCGTATCCCCCGCTCTAACTGCCCCGCGCGCTGCGAAACGTGCGAGGCCTCGCCGACCTCTTAAAACCATCCAGGAGGAAGTCATCTTAGCAGCCGAAGCTGAGAAACAATTACCTCCACCCGAGCCCATCGACATGGACTCAGAAGATGAGTTTATGGACCTAGGATTTGAAAACGAACCTCTTCCCCACCCTGTCCCCGAAAACCTATCACCTAATCTCCTTCCAGTCCCCGCACTGACAACAGCCGTACAAAGGCCCTCCCCGCAAAAGATTCTGAAAAGAAATTCTAGTCAGGGTCTCTCTAGCTCGATTCACGCGTCGACTAAAGACATCGCAAACGAGCAAGAACTCCGCCCAAGTCTTCCCCAACCCGGCCCGCGTACAACTTCGAGGATTATCGAACGCCTCTCGGCAGCTACGATAAATGACATAGCTGCTTCATTGTTGGCCTGGCAAAATGCTGGAGCCCAACACCTACGGGCTCTTCCGCCTACAATTGCAGCGGACCTTAAGACTATTGTGACGCGGAGCATAGCTCGAGTTATTGCAGGTCTTCCTGTCTTTGAACCTCCCCAAACTACTCATAACTTAAAAGTTAGCGCGCAGCCAAGCCCAACAAATGTTCCGCTCAAAGTTTCTTTGTACGCAAATGCTGCCAAGAAAAACCTGGCCGTACAGATACAACCTCCAAAGGATGTACTCAGGGCCACCCCCTCGACTAAAAAGCAAAGGCCAGACCCAAGAGTTATGATACGCCTAGCGCCTGACCATCCTTTGCGATATCAAGACTCTCTTCTGGTCCGTACAAAGCTGAGAAGCCTGCTCGAAAAACCAGAATTGATCAAAGACATAAGGTCGGTTCCTTCTGGAATAACCCTCGTGGCCCCCTCATCTGATCAAATTCCTGATCTCATGCAAGCAGCCATTGCTTTACAACCAGCCACAGGAGTTGTACCAATCGAAAGACAAGAAAAACGAGAGAATTTCCTCCTCAGCCCAGTACCCAAATACGGGTGCAACGCTTCTGGATCTCCTGAAGCTCTCTCTGATGCTGAAATCCGGGAAGAACTTGCAGCGGCGAAAATCGACACAAAATCGATTTTCTCTATTAGTTGGACACGTAATTCACTTGCATCCCCTGACTAGGAAGGGACTCTCAGACTAGTAGTTGCAAAGCCAGCTGCAGATAAGCTCCCTTCCAGCGTCCGCCTATTTGCTCGGTCCGCTAAAATTCGTCCGGCCGACAATCGCCCACGCCTACATGTCTGCCCACGCTGCCACGGGTTTCACAATATTAACGCCTGCACCCGTACAGCTCGTTGCGGAAATTGCGCGTCAGACTTCCATAATGGACCGTGCGCGACTCCCACCAAGTGTCTGAATTGTGCAGGCCCTCATGCTGCCTCAGCTCCCGGATGCCCAGCTTGGCCTTTTCGAGCTAACGGAGTATTTGTTCGCCCTGACAAGGAGAGAATACTGATCATGTGCCAGGAGGGTCACAAGTTCTCAATCGCTCTTAATCCCCCCGCCCCCTTCTGACCCCCTCACTGGGTCTTGTTGTGGTCATGAGCTATGCGGAAGTCACATTACGGAGTGATGACGAGTGGATGATGTTATGATTAGTGGTTGACAGTGAATAGACTCATACAATATTATGCTGTAGGTGTATGGACAGAAAGTATAAGTCTAAAACTGTGTTCATTTATTGTGGGTACATCTATGAATCTATATACATGCTCGCCTAACCAGTACACTAGTGATGTATACTGTAGCCTTGAGCCACACGCCATGCCCTAGCCTCGACTATCTCGTTGTCTCATATCATAACAGGTCTTCATCGGCACAACCCTCGTGCGCCCCAATTCCAGCTCCTATTTCAACAGTAAGCTCAGTCTCTAGGTTTGCTCCCCTGATTTCCCTCAAGGAGTCACTCTGAGGGATCGGAACCGGAGTCGAAGAAGACAGAAGACTACACGTCTCTGCTTCTTCCAGATCAATGCAGGTAGACATGGCCCTGCACACGATGCCGCCCTAGAACTTGCCTCCAACTGTGGGGCTGATGTGGTACTAATCCAAGAACCCGGGTATCCACAGACCTAACTCGGAGAATAACAAAAACCCACCCGAACTTCCAAGGCTTCTCTCCTCTTCCCAACTGGACAGTCTGGCCTCGAGTAATGACGTATATCCGCAAGGGTCAAGGACTATCTCCTTTCCAGCCGGCCATACATTCCCGGGATCTTCTGTGAGTCCGGATTGCACAAAAAAACAAACAAATTGTTGAATGTTGGAATGTCTACAACGCCCCAACCGGAGCAATTGGCTCCGGGGAGGGCCTTCAGCATCTGATGACTACCACAGGTAATTCGGATGTTCTTGCGGGAGACTTTAACATCCACCATTCGTCCTGGGATACGAAAGCTAGTAGTGACAGTGTGGAAGGTGACTCTTTACTCTCTTGGACAGCCTCGAAAGGACTTAGACTATTGAATCAACAGGGAACTTCTACACATGACGCCGGGGCTGCTCTCGACCTCTGTTTTGTTCGAAACAGCGTGAGTGCTTCTTGCGAAATTCGACAAGACCTGGAAGTCGGCTCTGATCATAGGACAATCCTATGTCAAGTATTTGATTGGGAAGCCGAGAAACCTGTACCAGGTAAGCTTCAATTTGCTGCCTGTAACTGGGAATTATTCCAAGACTTTGTCACGAATCGGCTTGCAACAACTCCCTCCCATATCATTGAAGAGGAGGCCTCAACCATTGTCGACATTGTCTCAGGAGCTCTCCTTGCTTCCTGCCCAAGATCACGCAAACAAGTAACAAAAGCTGGCTGGTGGTCTAAGGAGTGCACTCAAGCCCATTTAAACTTTTGCAGAGCTCGGCGCGCGGGTCTATTAGCAACTTCTTAACGACTTGCCTTTGACAAAGTAGTGAGGAGATCAAAGCGGGTATTCTGGCACAACAAAGTAGAGCAAGTCTCAAATCTTAAAGAGGCTTACCAAGTCACGCGCTGGCATAAAAGAGAGGCGCACTACCACACCCCTCCCTTAGAGGGACCATCGGGCCCGATCTTCCATCCAGCAGAGAAGGCGCAGCTCTTCCAAGAAGCACTTCTTAGCCGTCATCTTAATCAAGCAGATTTTGTTAATGATGCAATTCCTACAGTGGCAAAAAGACCTATTGCATGGCCTCCGCTCACAGACGTAGAGATCTACAACTTGTGCTGCACTGTCCCGACATCTGCTCCTGGGCCCGACAATATTACTGCAACAGTACTTCGGCGTGCCTAGCCAATAATCGGACCTAGGATAATCTCCTTATTCCGCCAATGTGATGAGTAGGGGAGACACCCTAGCGCATTTAAGAAGGCTAACGTTGTTATAATACCAAAGTCTGGAAATCGAAACCGAGCCCTCCCAAAATCATACCGCCCAATTGCTCTTCTATCGTGCCTTGGCAAGGGATTGGAGAGACTTGTGGCGCGTCGTCTTTCATTCTTAGCGCTGAGACATCAGATTCTTTCCCGGGATCAGTGTAGCGCAGTCCCACGGAGATCAGCTACCGATCTCACCACTGCATTGTCTTGCGAAATTCAGGACGCCTGGGCTAAAAAACATGTAGCCGGAATGGTTACTGTAGATGTCAAAGGTGCATTTGATGGAATTCAAAAAGGCCGCCTTTGTCACTGCCTACGGGGTCAAGGATGGCCCTTCAATGTTGTACAATGGGTGTCTTCTTTCATGTCCGAGCGAGAGGCCACAATTACACTGGATGGTATTAAAGTTCTATGGGGTATCTGGAATGATAGAAATGAACGTTGACCGTCAAGTCAATGCTGTACGAATTGTAAGATATTGGGGATTTAAGGATCAGAGATAAAAGGTTAGGATCAGTGAGGTTTTGATTTTACTGAACTTATATTTCGGTAATTAAAAATGTTTATGTTTTAATCTACATCTAATTGTCTATCTATGTTCTACCTCGCTTAGGTAGAAACATTGTGTTCTGATTACGTGATGGAATAAGATTCACACCAGCGAGATCATCACCAACCAAGACCTCACAAAAGCTGGTAGCAATCGAAGATGAGTAGTCTTCGTCTACTCCGCACTGCGTGCAGTTCGGTCTGGCATGTCTATATTTCAACAGATGGAACTATATCTCCGGTGCTCAAGATACACTACGGACTTCCTCAAGGGTCCCCAGCTTCACCTATCTTATTTCTATTGGCAATTGAAGGTATGCTCCATCTCTCCCCAAAGCGTTTCGGCTATGCAGACGATGTTGCAATCATAGCGTCCGCACCGACTCTCGCCCGCTGCGGAGAGTTACTTCAGACGCAATTATCTATGACCCTCGCCTGGGGACGTGAGAACGGTATTGCCCTTGAAGTCTCGAAAACAGAGCTACAATACTTCCACCGAAAGCACGGATCTCCACTAGAACCTAGTGTATATGCAGATGGAGTTGAGATCACACCAAACGCCCACACTCGCTGGCTTGGGGTCATCTTCGATCGGAGCCTCCGATTTAGAGAACATGTCAGAGAAGCATGTGGAAGATCCTTGGCTGTTACAAGCCACATTAAAAGTCTTTAGAGAGTCACCCGAGGAATGAGCCCTCTACTTTTGAGACAAGTGCTCCAAGGTGCAGCTTTCGCGACATTGCTCTACGGGGCTGAGACATGGTATTCTTAAGGAGCTCAGAAAGGACTGGCCCTTCGGATCCAACAACGGATGAACGATGCTGCTCGCGCAGCACTTCCTGTATTCCGTACTACACCAATAGCTGTACTTCTTCGGGAAACAGGCTTGGGGCCCGCAAAAGCCTGGCTCGAGCGCATACATGATCGCCTCGCCCTACGTACTGCGGCAGCAGATCCTAGATACCCTCTTCGTAGACGGTGGAATTCTTCAAGAATGCGCGGGATCCGAGAAAGGATTTCTCCGGAGCTCTCAGAGGATAACATCCCTCCCCCTTGGGAAGTTGGACGCAATGAATGTCTGGAAAAGATAGGCGCTGTTGGCCGAACAGCGGGAGTGAATTCCTTCACTGAATGGTACGCCCAACAATCCATGATGGACCTCTTTGTTTTCTCCGACGACGCTATGATAGAGAATCAAGCAGGAGCCGGATACTCAATTCGACGCGGTGCAATCCATGAGATTGCCTGCGGAACTATCCCTCTAGGTGCTTCTGCAGAAGTTTACGACGCAGTAATATCTGGAGAAAATGAGGGTCTAGCAGCTGCCCTTCACAATCCCATGGCTTTTTACGCAACCAACGTAACTATCTGCCCAGATAACCAAGAAGCGGCTCTTCGACTCCTCTCGTTAACACCAACTGCAACAAGCTCTTGCCAAATTGCAAAATTTCGGCAGCTAGCAGCTAGTTGGACAAACAGGACACGGGCATCCTGTACTAGAGCAGGAGCAGTCAGTGTTAGATGGTGCCCCGGACATTCTGGAATCCTTGGAAATGAGGCAGCTGATGTTCTAGCGAAGTCGGCTTGTTAAATGACTGCGCCACTCCTACCTCTATCCATAGCACGAGCAAAGAGAGAAATTTCTCTATTGTACAACGCTTCCACCACCGCCTACTGAGTTCAGGAAGGCCCCACTAGATACAAGGAACTCGGAATTGGTCCTAGTATAGGAATAACGCCAGAACTGAAAGGTTTAAACCGACGTGCACTTGGGGCGTTAATTGCGGCTCGTTCCGGGCACGGAGATTTCGCCCAATATCATCGTCGCTTCGCACACGAAGATGTCCTAATGACTTGCTCCTGTGGCGAGGAAAAAAGCCCAGATCACTTCTTCTACTGCAGTATAGGAAGAAACTGTGCCCGTATTTGCGGTGGACCTCGACACCCCCACCCTGGCATCAGATAGGTACTCGGCACGCCCGAGGGCGCCCTTACCTTCGGAAAATGGGTCGAGCTCACGAAGTTCTACGACAAAATCCAAAGAGCCCATTAGATATTCCCTTACGATCTGTTATGGGGTTAATGTTAGATGGAAGGATTTATTCTTCTTTTCTTGTTCTGCGGTTGTAATTTAAAACTACTCGTAAGAAAAAAAAGTAAAGTTCCTGGTAGAGGGAAGTTTGCTACATTTAAATTGGAAAGCAGATTGGCGGACAGCTGGTCGGACTCTTTTGTAATTTTTAGGTGCTGTAGTGCGCGCTAGAGCGTCGGGTAGTTCTGTAGGGACTGGGCCGTCCAGTACGTGACAGCAGTCACGAGCTGTAGATAGGCACGACGTTAAATTCAATCAAAATCAAATATCAAATATAGGGTTCTTTAGTCAACATTTACAACGTAATACCGTGTCCCACGTATCTTTCTTAAGAGGGATTTACCAGGGTTTAAAGACTACGCGTCGCATCTTGGACTTTACGTAAGCAATTATGTGATCCTAACTAAGTTAGGAATGACGCCTGTTGGGAGCCGGATAAACTCCGGTTCCAGATAAATGAGACAGCAGCATGTAACAGCACCACTGGAGGACAGCTACTAGTGTTTGGAATATTGAAATCATGTTTATAAATAGGGCTTTATACGTAGCCTTACTCTTATTCTTCAGCTAATAAATAAACTTACTTTTCGACATATAAACGCTCAAGCTTTA
The DNA here is from genome assembly GCA_905067625.1 of Blumeria graminis f. sp. triticale. Classification (NCBI taxonomy): domain Eukaryota; kingdom Fungi; phylum Ascomycota; class Leotiomycetes; order Helotiales; family Erysiphaceae; genus Blumeria; species Blumeria graminis. Next base: position 1,394,053 of record LR898471.1, on the reverse strand, counting down.
TATACCGGAACCGTTACATAGTGAATTGGATGAAGATGGCCTCTAATGTTGCAAATTAGGGAGATATCGATGTATATTTGCACTTCTTGTGGACTCGGTGTCTAGCTCTCGCCTGGCTGGGGCTGCAAGTTTTTTGAAACTGTCTCGCGCGCTTGTATTTTCCATTAACACTATTTTTATTCTTTATTTATTCTTTCTTGGGTAGAAAGTTATATGGAGAGGGTTGCTGAATTCTGCAGGTAAATAATGAGCCGAATGGCTATTGATCAAGGGAGATATACCAAAGATTTTTTAAGTAAAAAAAGAGGGTCGGAACACTGTACTAGGTGTGGCCTAGGTCTGAGAGGAGCCCGATGTCCTAGTTAGTCTGGGTATCAAACAGTACAATAAGCTGAACACACTACCGTGGTCCTATAAATGTCGAAACTGCGGAGACCCCCATCAATCTGGCAGTCGAGACTGTCAAGCTCGTCCCAACAGGTCTGGCCCAGCTACGAGGGAGCAACTTGTGACGATTAGACAAGCTGGCCAACGCGAGTACCAGGCCGTCGCTCGAGCCAAGGCTGCTACCAAGGCTGCAGAAGCTGCTACAACTGTCGCTAGATCGACACGACCGACTTCTCCAGGTGCTGTTAAGGACATATCGTCAATAGATACAGCAATGACTGAGGATTCGGGCCTTGGGGCCTTGAACCCTGAAGAAGCTTTGTGAAGGGCGCCCTGCGGGCCCCTTCACGCCCCCCTACTACACTAAGTTTTTTATCAATAAAAGTAGGCAGGGGCGGCCCAGCTCACAACATCGCGCTCTCTAGAGCTTACGAGCTAGGCGTGGATGTTGTGTTGATTCAACAACCTTGTTGGATCAAACAAATGAACGAAACCAAGTCACACCCAGGTTACCTCTGTCATATACCGTACGGAGGTGTGGATTTCAGACCGAGGGCGGTGACTTACACTCGGAAAAACGAAAAGGTGATATTGGCAGAGCAGATCTTCCCTTGTAATAGGCTGACAGGGGACTAGTGCTGGGTACTGGTGAATGGAATCACATTTCTCAACGTCTATAAGGCCCCTAACAACCCGACTGCAGTCCGCACGCTTGTCGACTAGAAACCGTCTGCGAGGTCCATTGCAGCCGAGGACTTCAACTCAGTGCATTCTGCCTGGCAACCGGGAGCAACTCGGCTTTATGGACAGGGTGATGAGATAGAGAGGTGAGCGGAAGACCACAACCTCTCTTGTCTTATAATTGGAGAGCCGACCCATAAAGCTGGCAATACTCTTGATCTCGCATGGACTAACATATCTGGAGCCCGTGCTTGGGTCGATAGAGAGGAGTGTATGACCATCGACCATCTTCTGATCCGCGGAATCGTACCTGCAGCAACCTTCACAGGGAACCCGAGTCCATCGAAGATCAGAGTGCCCAAGAAAAATCTGCCTAATTTTGCGCGTGCCGTTGCGAAGTGGGTACATCGGGCGTTAGACTTGAGTACAAAAGAGAAAGTGGATGAGTATGCCCAAGAGATTTGCTTCCATCTCTCGGAGGCCATCAAAGCGACAGGAACCCGGGCTAGAAAAGAAAGCGGCAAATCTGCACCGTGGTGGACTCCTATGTGCAAATCTGCACACGCCGAATACCGAGCCGCAACGACACCGACACAGCGGGCCACTTGTGCGAAGAAGCTTCGTGCGACAATCACGGCCGCCAAGAAAGAGTATCAGACAAGTCAAGTGGAAGCAATGATAGCACCGTCTGACATATTCAAGCTGATGCGCTCGGTAAACCATAGACAGGCCAAAGCCCCTCCGCCACTCAATCACAACGGAAAGTTCATCACGGACCCGTTATAGCGAGGTACCATTCTCCGAGACGCCCTTCTTGCACGCCACCAAGAATCGGACGACCTTCCGCCATGCAACACTCCAAGCGATAATCGAATACCTTGGGAAGGTAAAATCTCAGACGAGGAAGTGCGAACTTGCACAATCGGCTGTGGGAAGACAGCACCAGGGGCAGACGGAGTTACGGTTGAGCTCCTCGAGACTTGCTGGAAGACGATCGGAACGTGTGTTACGCAGCTCTTTAGAGCTTGCATACGGCTCGGCACCCACCCATCTTGCTTCAAACTTGCAGAAGTGGTGCTATTGGAAAAGCCAAATCGGGACCCAATCACAATTAAAAGCTGGAGACCCATAGCCCTCCTATCATGCATAGGCAAAGGGTTAGAAAGACTTCTTGCCAAGCGAATGGCGAACCTCGCAATCACCTGTGATATGGTTGGCCATCAACAATTCGGTGCGCTCCCGAAGCGATCGGCAACGGACCTGGTTTCCTGCGTAGTCCACGATGTCGAAGAAGCTCGCTCCCAGGGATGGGCCTCAACATTTGTAACTTTAGACGTCCAAGGAGCGTTCGATGCAGTGCTCCACAATCGCTTGGTTAGGCGCATGCAAGCTCAGGGATAGCTAGACTCAGTCCTTCGATGGACACTTCATTACTCACACATCGGAAGGTACAAGTGCGTTTCTCCGGCGGAGTCACCACCCAGAGAGAGTTGGTCTGTGGAGTCCCCCAGGGCTCACCAATTTCGCCATTACTATTCCTTCTGTACATGGCGGAGCCGATGCAAAGAGGCAACCCAGGATCGAGGTTTAGCTACGCCGATGATATTGGAATTCTAGGATTTGGACGCACAATTGCTGAATCTGCCGCTGCCGTACAAGGTGAGACTGATCATCTTCTCGAATGGGCGCGGAATAATACTGTCGACTTTGACACGGAAAAATCGGAAGTTATTCAATTTCCGGGACGACGCCGAGAGGAAGCAGTTGGTTTTCATGTTAACGGAACTCTTATTGAGCCTGCGGAAAAATTCGCTGGCTAGGCGTGAATTTGGATCCACGACTCAACTTTTAACATCATGTAACTACGTGGTGCGGTAAAGCGGTAAAAGTTGCCCAGCACATGCGCCGTTTCAACTCTGCCTTTCGGGGAGCAGCTCCTGGGCCATTGACTAAGGCAGTAGACATGTGCGTTGTTTCGCTCGCAACTTTTGGATCTGATGTCTGGTGGCCAGGGTCCAAACGCCCGACTATACGAGGAACGGTCACGTCATTTACGTCTAACCTATGCAGCATGATTGATAGAGCGAACCAGATGGGACTACGGGCTACACTTGCAGTGTTGAGGAAGACACCAAATGTAGTCCTTCACAAAGGAGGAATCCCGCCGGCGAAGGTCATACTAGAGGGAAACCGACTCCGACTTTCGGCAAGGATGAAGGCCCTTGATGACCGACACCCGTTGAGGATCCGCGCTTCCGTGTGCTCGAATTTTGGCACCCGAAAATACAAAAAGTCTGCCAAGTCCTCAGGCAGACCGGAAATTCAGATGTCACAATTACAGCATGCCTACCGAGAGCTTCCGGAAGCAGAAGCCCCTGAAAGTCTGACGCCGGTGGTTTACTCTAGGAAATCAGGCTCAAGGCCGATGGAACGCGAAGGTTGCGTTAGAAGGATTAGCGACATGCCAGAAACGGACATTTGCGCATACTCGGATGGGTCATCGGAAGGACATGGACGCTCCGCCTGGGGCTTCGTTCTAAAAAAGAATGGGAAACTTATCGGCAAAGGAAGTGGCATCAAGCACGGGGGAGAGGTGCTGGATGCAGAGATATTAGGAGCAAGGAAGGCTCTGGAGGCCGCACTGGAGTTCTTGGAAAACGGGAAGTGCAGGAAAGTAAGAGGGTCGCAGCAAATCCACGTGTTTCTAGACAGCCAGCAGGCTGTCAGCGCACTAACGACAGGCTCGTCCTCAACTAGCCTAGAAGATGTACGCAAATTCCGTGCGTTATCTAATAAGGCTGAAATATCAGTGAAGTAGGTTCCAGGGCATGCAGGAATCCAAGGAAATGAAGAGGCAGACGCCATGGCTCGTGCCGCCCTCCGAGAGTTACCTAGCCAGGAGACACCACCAGGATAATGTACTCTAGCATATCTACGTGGTCTCATGAATCGCAGACGACAGAGGCTGCTAGACGACTGGTGGGGAGAGGCCTGTCCGCCTAAATACCGCCTACTCAACCAACAGCTGCGGAGACGCAAACCACCTGAACTGTCTCTCTCTAGGCACCTCCTTTGGGCACTAATTGCAGCACGAACAGGTCACGGCAATTTTGCGGCATACCATCGCCGTTTTAATAATCCACACGCTCCTATGGAGTGCTCTTGCGGGAAGGAAACTACTCCAACCCACTTCAACCACTATAGCCGTCACGCACAACAAACGCGTAGGCTCAGAAAGTCAATGTCACACGCTGACTTTATCAAAAAGCTTCTCGGGCCAAAGTGCCACGATAGCTTCAAATTATTTGCGGAGGAAACCGGCTGTTTTGATAGCCAACCTGCCCACTCATCCACTGCTCTCAGCGGGGATCAGATGAACTAGTCATTGCCACAACGCATGACACGAAAGGGAACGAGGCGAGAAGTGTCGTTTCTCTGAGAAAATTTTTCTGTACTTGGATTTAGGGTTGAAGGATGGAGCTTCGATTTCGGAGTCGGAGTGGGTGGTGTCTTCTGAGTTATAATTTACCTTCTACTTTTTCTGTAGCGGGTCTCGCAGTTGGAATGAGTTGGGCCTGTAAGCAGTGATCCCCGCCGGCTCCACCAGTCTTGTACCGATAATGGACCTAGAGCTTCAGCTTAGGACTTTAATATAGAAAAAAATACTACCGTGGTGCCACGATTTCAAGTTTTCAGTGGATTTATATGGGGCGCATATTCGCTACTGGGGATGCACCCCTGTTAGCGCCAATTTCGACAGGGTACATAATTCTTGTCCTGTATTTCCAGGCCTAAATCGAGGGCACAATTTGATTTCATGTCACCCTCAGTTTTATGCAAATCAAACCCGCTCTCTAGTTCTTTCCCATTGCTTTGATGAGCGCCGACCGCTATAAAATTACACAGCTCTTCTCACCTTGTGCTTGAGTTACAATAAGAATTAGATTTCTCAAATACAAAGTTATTTATTCAGAAGACACATGGCTTTACTCGATAATAACCTTATTTTACAGATGAATCCACCTCAAACCCCACCTTCAACACCTCGAATCAAAAAATTATCCAGAGATCAAAACATTTTAGTAAGCAGAAAAATTAGATATGAACAAATATAAATTAAAAGAAAAATTAAGATTTATGGGCTTAATGAATCTGGCAAAAATCAGACGCAGATTGCCGCGCAACTAGGCATTTCTCAGGGACAAGTTGTTATTCACTGCGCCGCGGAACTGTCTCCCCAAAAAGAGAAAAAGAACATCCTAAAAACTGAAGGCAGATGATGTTGATCAGATTATATCTTACGTTGAATCTTCACCTGTAAACCGCCGCAAAACATTTCTGGAACTCGCCTCTGGCCCCTTTAGACATCTTGGTATTAGCGAGCGGGTAATACAAAGAGAACTTAAAAAAGAGGATATCAGCGACATGTGGCTCGTCTACAGCCTCCAGTATCTCAGAAACCTATGAAGACACGCAGAGAATGGGCCGAAGCTCATCTCAATTGGACATATGAAGACTGGGCGTCAGTTCTATGGACAGACCTAACTTGGGTAGAGGATGGAAGACATTCTAGAGAATGGGTGACAAGAAGTGTTCGTACATTCCTCAATAAGAAGATGTTAATTTGATGCTCTAACATTATGAGCTAGACTTCCCAAGAATACAACGCTGATTGTGTTGAAGAAAATCGACGAATAGGGTTGGATGGATGTTCTAGGGTTGCTTCACAGGGCCAGAAAAAGGCCCTTGTTTGTTTTGGGAGAAGGAATGGGGTTCCATTAACTCCCAAAAATATTGCGAGAAGATAGTTCCTCTTATCGATGGCATGTTCTCGATGAGACCTTGGCTTTCTGTAATGCAGGATAATGCTCCTGCCCACACAGCCGCAATTACAATGGAAGATATGAGCCAGAGGCTCATTCAACCGATTTTCTGGCCGGCCAACTCGCCTGATCTTAACCCGATTGAAGCTGTTTGGAATAAGGTGAAGGATTACATCCAGCGTTATCATCCGAATTTGGGTTGCGGAAAGCAGCGAACTCAAGATATTCTTCGCAACATTGTAAAGGAGGCATGGGATTCCGTGTCTTCCGAAGATCTTGTGAGGCCCATTCAGAGTATGCCAGCAAGATGTCAGGCTGTGATAGATGCGGATGGGGGAACAACCAGATATTAAAGCCTGAAAATATTCCAGCCACATGTTCAGATCTAAGGTTAGGATAAGACTGGCTCTATCTTGTAATTTGAAAACCTTTAAACTCTTGTAAAAAAGTTATAAAGTCAAGTAGCAAAATGCATACATCTTATGCAGCCGATCATTATACAAATTAGGCTTAGTACGAAGGAAAGACCCACTGCAAACTGTGGTGTCCGGATAAAAACTGCCATACAACTTTTTTCGAAAATTTGCACAAATACGGGAGCTAACTCCAATATGGAAGGTGACTATGCCTAAGGAGTTTTAATTTACCCGCTAAAACCCCTGCTGAAGCCCCCTTGCAAACTTGACACCGTGGCACAACGGTAGACACCGGTGAACTGTCATAGCTGCGTTAACAATAAGAGTCAGCATGAAATCTTCAATGCCATGTACTTTCGGAATAATTCCCTTGACTTCGAACTCAAAGCACGCCTGTAATCTGTATCACAGAATGCCTGTCAAGTCGTAAAGTCTGGGTGTCAGTTTGTTTTCAATTCCCTATCCAAAAACTCCTTAATAATATAAATACGCTAATGCAAGTCTGCCTAAGTAAACGACCATGATATGTCAGGGCATCACCTGACCTGGATACACACCATCTCCCTCTCTTCCAGAGATCGACTAACTATCCACATGATTCCAAGGCTTCACTACATCTTCAGCTCTACGTCTATCTTTCTCTAGCAGATTTTTACTTCCGTACCATAAAGACCTCACAGGATGTCCATTGCAAACGTATGCTGGGAAAAGTTGCTGACTGTGATACTCATTTTTCAGGGTTACTCCACCAGGAGTACGAAGAGTATATCCATTATGGTGACTGGCGTCTGCTATGACAAATGGCCCATCATAGAAAGGTTCACCCTTGTGTTGCCTGTTCCGTTGACGCAAAACCCAATCACCCTTTCCGAAGACTCTTAGCCGTGCTTTTTTTTCCTGTAGATACGAACGGATCTCATCTCTCGCTGCTTTACCATTCGCCACATTAAGGCGGGCATTTTGTGTCTTAGGGTTTTGTATCTTAACCAAGTCTGTTGCGAGAGCGGCTTCTTCAGAAAGCGTCAATTCGCGAACGTAGGGGCCTGGGGATTCTTCTCTAGAAATACCAAGCGCAAGAAAAATTGGAGCAAATCCTGATGAGTTGGGACGCCTATTGTATGTGTTCAAAGCTTGGTCTAGGATCCACTGGAAGCTACGTGATGGATTCATCGCTGATACCGCATAAAAGATAGTCTTGATGGTACCATTAAATCTTTCTACCTTACCGTTTGTCTGTGGTCGGTAGGGCTTCGTGATATGCTGCTCAATCGAATTTTCTTTACAGAAAGATGACATTTCCTTACTCAAGAAAGCTTGGCCATTATCAGTTATCAGTTGTTTAAGACCGAAAAGTACATATATATGGCGGGCCAATTTCAAGCACGAAACTGTATCCGGAGATGGTGTCAAGAGTGCCATTGCATAAGAAGTAGCATGATCAATCGTGGTACACAGATACGCTGATTGATTGTTGTGACGTACTGGACCGGTGTGATCCATTCCCCATCTTGTAAATGGTGCAGGTGCTTGTACTGGCCGGAGAGCATCTTGAGAGTGGATATCAATAGGTTGCGTCATAAGCTGACATCTTGGGCAAGTTTTGTATGCTTCTTGTGCAGCCAAAATAATGTCTGGATGCCAAAGATGATGCCGGGATTCTCTGATCAGCGTGCCTATTGAACAGTGTGCCTGATCTTCATGCAATTTAATTAGAGATGTCACAAGCTTCCCATAATGGTGGATCTTTAAAAACTTATTGTTTAGCACGCGGTAAGTAGATCCATTATGAGCATTAAAATTCTGTTGGACCCATGATTCAGGTAGATTAATTGGCAAGGTTACGTTATGATGTAAATACTCTGCAATAGAGTGTAAATCTATCCAAGTTAATCTTTCTGCATCCGGTAATTTCCTTGAGGAGCTTCCCGAGGGGTTGTCGTGAACAGGGTCATATCTAGAGATTGGGAAAGTTGTGACTTCAGGTGGTGGCCGAGAAAGCCAGTCGGCAAGATGATTGGATTTTCCTTTTTTATAAATAATTGTAGGATCAAAATGTTCAAGGATGTCCACAAAACGCTGCATTCTTCGAGGTAATTTAGATTTTTTTCTTATTCCAGCCAGGCTTTCGTGGTCAGTTCTGATGATGATTTCACAGCCTTCGATCCAGTCTTGCCAAGTTTGTAGAGCTTGAACAATACCCAATGCTTCGCGCTCCTGCGAAGAGTAGCGTTGCTGAGTAGGGGTGAGCTTACGACTAGTATAAGCAACGGGATGTAAATATGCACCGTCCATAGATGGTTGCAGTATTGTCGTGCGTATGATTGGCGTAAATGGAGCATCGGGTTGAAGAAGAAAACCGCCAGTATATTTATCCGACGAATCAACATCAAGAACTACAGGCAATTGCGGGTCCATCGGCCTTAGTACTGGAGTTGTAATCAAAGAGTCTCGTGTGGCTTTCCAGGCAGCAATTTGCTCATCATTCAGTGTTACAGGTACATTTTTGCCTTCTAGGGATGTTAGGTTATAAAGTGGCCCAGCTAACCTGCTGAAGAGTTTGACATAATCATGAAAATAATTACAAGAATTTAGGAATGCACGGACTTCTGTGACAGTTCGTGGCATTGGTCTGTCGAGAATTGCTTGTATTTTTGAAGGATCGACTTGAATACCCTGCCTATCGATTATATGGCCCAGAAATCTTGTCTGAGTGACAAACCATGCACATTTCCGAGGGTTAAGCCTATAACCGCAGGACTGGAGCCGTTTCATCACCAAGAAAGCATTCTGTGTGGCTTCCTGTACCGTATCACCCCAAGTTATCACATCATCTATCATATTAGATGTGATGTCACGGACAGGCTGAAGACATTCGTCCATTGCTTTTTGGAAAGTAGCGGGGGCGTTGGTCAATCCGAATGGCATGACCTTGAATAGATATTGTCCCTGAGGAGTGACAAATGAGCAAATTTTTTTGGCATTCTCTGTAAGTTCGATTTGGTAAAATCCTGATTTAAGGTCGAGTTTAATGTAAAACTTATGACCAGCAGCTTTTCGGATTTCATCTTGCACTTCAGGTAGTGGATAGGCTGACTTTTCTGTGCGTGAATTTATTTGTCGAAAATCTATTACCATTCGTCCCTTTGGCCTGCCATCCTTAGGGACTAAAATTGCTCGACTTGAAAAAGGACTTTGACCACTAACCAATACGCCTTCTTCTATACCTGCATTGACAAATTCCTTTATGATAATGGTATCTTTGGGAGAGTAGCGGCCAGGTGAGCACTTCAGGTTTGAGGTATCTTTATCAAGAACAATGTCGTGTTTAATGCCGGTTGCTCGTGTTGCGCTTCCCGCAATTTGTAAAGAATGAAAAAGGGATGGGAATTTAGACTTAAGAATATTAATATTTTTATCGATTTTTAACATATCATTAGGGGAAATTTCTGGAGGTGGTCGGATTACAAGCTCTTGTGGGAGTGATGCCAAATTTAACGTTTCATTTGAACTAGCTGGAATCTTAGAAGTTGCCCAGGCTGTGACATGATTTAACTCTTGTTCATCCTTTGGGATTGGACAGAGTAAAGGAGTACCGGCTAGTTTGGTGAGTTTCACACAGTCTGAGTCAGGAACGTAAAGGGCCCCCAGTTGGTGTAAGGTTGTTCTCCCGATTGTCAACGGTGCGGGAAATGTACCATCAGGAACCACTCCACAAGAAATTTCGATTGGTGGGTTACTAGCAAATCCGACTGAAACTTTGCAGTCATAATTAACCACTGGTCCATATTTTCCTGCGACCCCTCGAAGTTGGACAGGAGTCCTCGATAAAAATATATTGTCAGAAGAGAGATTAGAAGCGATCGAGGAAGTAACATAACAACTTGCAGTTCCTCCGTCGAAAAATACGAAACTCTTAACGCCATTTATAAAACAAATAAAAAATCGATGATAATCGTTAGCACCCTCTCTAGAAACAAATGAAAATTCTGATGAAACATTACTAGGATTAAAAGATAAATTGGAAAAAGTTTCGGGATAAGAAACAACTTTATTATTATTATTGAGAAATTTTTGTTGCGGGCTCGCGGCGTTGGCGTTAAAGACACCGCTGCCTAGTCCTCATATATGATCCTTACCGTCATCATCGTCATCATCATCGTCGTCATTATTATTATCGTCATTATTATTATTTTCATTGAACTTGGGTTCTATTTCCTGACAATCTTCCGAGTCCCATATTTCGGGATCAATTTCATCGTCAAACTGAACCGTTTGATTGGCGTATACCGACGCAGATGTATTCGGTCGTCTATGAGGTGGCGACGGTTTAGGGCCACGGGAATAAGTATTCCGACTTCGAGTATTAACTGGATTGTGGTTTTGTTGTTTGTGAAATTGACCTCTTGTTTGAGGTACGACCCTTTCCTTTGAATAACCGGAGTTATTTTGACCTGCGTGGGACTGATAATTGTTCCCTTGGCGCTCTACCGGCTTATATTTGTTGCGGCAGTCTGCGCTATAGTGTCCAAGCTTACCGCACTTGTAACAAACAGTTTCAGGTGTGGCGGCATTTACAGAAGCTATGGGATTATCTAGATTAAATTTGTCCTGGTACGTTGATGTGTTCGCGGGAGTTGTGTCAGTCCAGAGGGGGTCTTGGTAGACAGGCAGAGATTCTCTATCCACTGGTCTAGATGCAAGCTTTGCCATCCAACACTGATGCTTTTCGGCGATTATCCAAGCATTTGATAAAGCGCTATGTAATGGATACGCTTCGTCTTGTTGGACTAAAGTGTTCCAAACCATACCTGCATGCGTTTGAAGTGTATATTCAATCGTTCCCTCCACCTCTTTACCAGCACGTTCTCGAGTGGGCATGCGATGAAATGCGTCCTCAAAACGTTTTAGGAAATTTGCCGTTGACTCATTAGAGGGTGGACCTGCTCGAAAAGCTATAAATGCATCGACGGGGCTACGCAAATTATTCGATAGGGCAAGGATTTGCAGATTACCTTCGACAGCCATTGGCCAGGTAGGATGTTGCGTTCGACAAAAAGTATTCACTTGTCTGAAATCACAATGAAATAGGTGACACACTCGCTGAGGCCAGAGATCGTTAGGTGTCCCTTCTTCAATCAGCGCAGTTTGAATTTTTTGTAGGTTCAAAAGATTTTCAACGTCACATGCTCTGACTAGAGGCTTTAGTCCGGAGCGAAATGCTTTGTGTGAACTGCGACTGTCCAAATTTCGATGATCCAAGTCTGATTCGGCAATTAGTTCGCACCAGTGCTTCCACAACCATTGAATATATTCGCTTTTCGAATTAAAAGAGGCCCAGCTGCTTCTATTTTCCCTATCAATACAAGGATCGGATAGGTTAAGTAAATTTGTTTTGCCTCGTGGTCCTGGCGAATTGGCAGGAGCTACAAAGAGTCCCCTCACAGGATTCCATGTAGACTTAAGTCCGGGTATAATAAGTGGGTCTCTTGGAGGAAAATTATTTGAACCCTTGGGCTTGTCGATATATTCGGAGACTTTAGATTCATTGTCGCTCAATGTATCGTTTTTCACAGCCGCGCTGGAGTCTTTATTGAGTTTTATCGTTGCCTCTAATTCCGAAAATCTAACGCTTAGTTCTGCTAACTCAGCATCATGACTTGTTTGCTTGACATTGAGCTTGCGAATTTCAGCGAGGATATCTGACAGTGTAGGTTCGTTGTTTGACTTCCCTTCGAGTTCAGAGTTCTCGTTGCTGGATGAGGCCGAGCGGGTTTTTGGTGGCGCCATTTTTTTTTGAAAATGAATTTGCGAAAAATGGTAGTTGAGTTACCTGCGCAAATAGCTATTTGTGCTTTCGGAATAATTCCCTTGACTTCGAACTCAAAGCACGCCTGTAATCTGTATCACAGAATGCCTGTCAAGTCGTAAAGTCTGGGTGTCAGTTTGTTTTCAATTCCCTATCCAAAAACTCCTTAATAATATAAATACGCTAATGCAAGTCTGCCTAAGTAAACGACCATGATATGTCAGGGCATCATCTGACCTGGATACACAGCCAGTTAGATAAGGCTAGCTAGCGTCTTAGCATTTGTACATATAGAAATATCTTCTAGAATCCCTAGTTTCGAATTTGATTTCATTTAACCTGATCAGGCACCTTATGGGTCCATGCAGGTGACTATATTCATTGTTTGCAGAGGAATCCGATTCAGTGAAAACCCTCGGATCCTGTCTATTAATATTACTATCAATTGGCTTAGTTTCCCGCCAGGAGGTGCAGCGTACACTGTTCAGCCAGTGTGGATTCCCTCCTCTCCACTTCCAGATCGATTTATTATATCCCATATTGCTACCTCGACTTCCCCTGCAGGTCAAAACTGTTTTATCCATCCTTTGCTTAGTATCCACGGTGTGATTCTAGCCACATCTTCTGGGCCGTTCATCATTGCTTCAAATGACCTGATTTTAGCTTGTCGGAGAAAGTCGCCTCTTTCATTTGCCCACTGCGGACATGCCAACACCATACGCTTGACGTTTGGTGACGGATATCCACATTGATGGCTTGGCTTTTCTACTCCGGGAACTTTCCTTTTGCACAGTTAAGAATTGAGCCCGATATGCTCGCTTCTTAGCTGAATGCCGACACTGCTTCGGGTCCTGGATAGGTTACGGTGTATTTTTAAAGGTGTATCTTTGAAATTCATTTTGGTGCTGCCTATTTGTTCATCAGTAAATATCTTTGCCGCTTTCTAATGTTCAGGATCGGCTGATGCTGGTCGGTCAGGGCGTTGTTTCCTGTTCTGGCTTGTCCATGAAATCTTCTACTCCTGAAAGGCCGCTATCTTTCCAGCTTCTTTCTGCCTCCACTTGTCCTTATCCCTTCCGCAAGTTCTTGTCCATTCGGCGACATCTTTACTCTTATTAGAGGCATACGGAGTTTCTCGTCCGTTTACGGGCAGGTTTATTCTTTCACATTTCGTTCGGATTGTCTCTTGAACTGGGTGTTTAACTGATAGTCCGGCGTGCTGGACCCTCTTTTGTTTTAGGTATATCTCTACAGCGACAAATAATATACTTATTAAAAAACATCATCACTTGGTCAAAAGCGGCACCACGTTCCATGAACGTTATTTAATCGTTTTTATAATTGTTACCATCTTAATCAGTCCTCCTTATCTGATTCCCTAATTTTTTCACGTTGCGCTTCGGCATGGCGAGTTGAAGAGCCAGAAAGGTGGATTACGCGGCGGAAAATATTTTCACGGCACCAAAACCACCACCAGCGGACAGCGGAACCGCCGAAATTACGGCTGTAGACTCTCTCGCGACTTCTACAGGCGTCAATATGGATACTTTAAAGACAGTAGGCCTCATTTAAACAAGGCCAGAGACAGACTGGTGATAGCAGGCACTGATAAATCTGCGACACAGATGGTCGAAATAGGTGAGGCACTCGATGCCTTCAAAGCCCACGCTACGATGTTACAATCGAAGCTGAAGGCTTCACGAATGCTGGCCTTAGAGAAGGCAGTCACGAAGAATCTCGAGGAGCCGTCGCGCAAGACGGCTGCTTCGGCAGTACAAGGGATGGGAGGGCGACCCACATACGCCTCAATCCTCGCACCGCCAGCAACTAAAGCGGCAGTACGAATAAGGGTACAAGGAGCAGAAAATATGGAGCCAGCAGAGCTCCTAGACAAGGCGAAAATACACATTGAGGGGGCATACGTAGTAAGGAAGCTGCGGAGCAACGATACGGAGGTGTTTGTGCAGTCGGTCTCTCAGCGAGACGCTGCCTTGAGTATGGTGCAGCCAAAGGAGTTCTGCGTCCTGAAGCAGAATTACCCCGTTGAGATTTTGGGAGTCCCACTGGGGACAATTATACACGGAGGAAAGAACGCCAACAACAGTGTGGCAATTTTTAAAATGACTACGGAGACAAAAGCCCGGATTCCTGGAATACAAATCAACAGGGTGAGGTGGCTTAACGACGGCAAAGAACACCAATGGATGAAGACAAAAGGCCATTCTCGAGGGTCAGTTATCGCAAGCCTTCCGACCGAGGCTCTTCAACGCGAAGTAGTTCGAAACGGCATTGTGATGGATTCAATGCTCTACACGGCCCAGCTTTGGTCATCCCGAGCACAAGTCAAGCAGTGCTTCAACTGCAGTCAATGAGGGCATACCCAAGCATATTGTAATAAGGCAAAGAAATGTGGAGGGTGTGCGGGCACTCATCACAACAGGGACTGCCCGAAGAAAACGGTGCTTTGCTGCAACTGCGGTAAAGCCCATAAATCGTGGCAGACGGGGGCATGTCAGAACTCTGCGTCATGTAAGGCCAGCGTTCAAAAGGCCAGGTATGGAATCATGGAATGAACGGCAAATCTAAGAAGGGAGGAAACTTTACCAGCGGCATCACAACTACCAACCACGGCAAAATCTACGGGCGACCAAGGGTGCACACTGGTGTCCCACCAAAAGCCGGAGGTACTAAAGAGATGGCCAGGACGCCCGCGCAAACAGCTCCTGGTAAATCCCCCACCAAAAGTATTTGGACCAATGGGGCCAAGTTCAAGACCATAGTCGTCTCTTTTAAGCACGCGAGGGTAGGGAAAGGATGGCGAGGTCCAATATAATTTCAGCTAGTCCTGTCTCGGACTCAAGACCAATTGCACTTCCTATAGGTAACGAAGGACTGTAGATGAATATAAAAGATAAAAGAGGGAGGGGGTTTTTACCGCAAGGTTTCATCCTCATGTAAATATATAGATAGTGTCGCAACACTATTTTGGGATGTACATGGGTCAGGAGAGAGACCGCAATATGTTGATAATTAGTCACGTGGATTGGTGCAGCTTTGCGTGTCGCCCTTGAGGCTGACACGCCTGTATCTAAGAAAGAAGAAGAAGAATCATCACATCATCGAGAGACCCATTGTGTACGCGTACACTTGTATATTACCGACCGACAGATAGGTTCATAGCCACCTGCATGGGCCCACAGGGCACCAAATTGGGTTAAATGAAATCAAAATCAAATATACTTATTAAGGAAATAGTGATCCCTCAGTCATCGAGGTTGTAGAGCGCGCTGATCCAGGAAACCACCAAAGTGAAACAAAGTACAGAATCTGCAGTCACGTATGTATTACTAAAGTGGGCTACTTGACAGCCCCAATTATTCTAGCTTCTAACAATACTGAACATTACCTCAACACTTATTATTTGAATTAGATGAATTAAACAAAAAAAGCCAACCCGATTTCTGTAAAATTTAATCATTCAACACGAGAATGTAGTTTCCATAGAGTCGTGTCCCTGAATTATGCTTAGGTTCCGTGTCCCAGGATCCACCCCAATTAATAACATGGAATTAGAATTTTTCATCTATTCTTCTCTCTGAATTACTTGGAAGATATCTTCTGGGATAATTTAGCAAAGTATCAAATTCATTGCCACAGGACATAATCTGTCAGGTAAGGACGCTTTCTTTTGAGGATGTACGTTGGAGAAATGGATTTCAATTTGAGTCGTGTTAACCCAATTTGAATGAAACTTCAAAATGTATTGACTTGATTTGATTGGACACGTCTACCGTGACAGGCTCTACTCTACATCTTTCAGGCGCGACGCGGGTATATGGATGACAGCAGCCTATTTAAACTAGTGTGACTGAATATACAGCCAGAAGAAACAAAAATCGATGAAATAAATCTAAATTTTGAGCTAGAGTGTGGTGTCTTGGGCGCTACCACGTTTTCTTAAGAACATATTTTCTTTTGGAGCTGACTCGACGATATGGTCTCCCACCATGTTTAATTTTAGTTTACCCATGATATTTTCTTATACGCATGATGTAGAACAGCCTCTACCATTTAACATCTCTCATCATTCCCCATATACTTGGGGGAGGTACTAGATTGCAGTTTCTCCAACCTTGCATAATGGATTGGCCCTCTGAAAAGTGCAAAGGCTCATTATCTCGATCATAAAAATCATCCAGACCTTTATTTCAGTGACAGAAGCACCAGTGGTAGTCGGCGAAGTCACTATGGCCTGTTCACGTCAGGACAACATGATGGCATGCCCAGCTTATACAGCTTGTTGCAGCAGCTATTTGCAGCAAGAATGAATGGGTTACGTTAGGAAGTTTGCAATTTACAGTAACGCTTGTGACAAACATGGCAGGTTGCGTTTGCTATAAACTACGCTGCTGAAGCCATGGACACTTAGCAAACACTTAGTTAGGTATTTTCGACTACTTTCTTGGACTGTGAAGCATTTATATTTTATGTATTTTCAGATCTCAATTAACACGTAATAAGCTATCAATCTACAACACATGACCACTGCTATGTATTCATGTTGGATGCCTTTTTTAAAGTTCGAGACCCCCATACACTCGATTTCATTCGCAAACACCACTGAGGTATGTTTGCTTACAAAAAAAGTCGTATCTTCTCCATGAGGTTCCATCAAAGGGACAGTTAAGCCCCTTTGGTTGTCAAAGGATTCCTTTGTCATTAATGTGAACTTACACAGCGAGCATGGTGGTTGTATTTTGCTGGGTTTGAACCAGCGGTTTCCTGTCTCACGTAGGATATTTGTTCAAGCTATTCAGAATCTACGTGAGAGGCTGGCCTAGATGATTTACCACCGCACTATGCAAACGCGCCGTTGATTACATTATCGCTTGCAATCAAATTAGATACTCGAATGCATATGATCCGACAGGTTATCTTTTTTCACAAGATTCCGAAAGACCCCCTTCGTGTCTGTATGCGGAAGAACGATGTCGCAATTCTAGGTATTCAGTTATACATCTGGTCAACTTCCTATCTGTCTGATAAATTACTTTGTGCTGTATATACAAATCGTCGCGTGCAAGGCTACATTTTGGGCTTAGCGCGTAAACCTCATTCTATATCTAAATCCACCCTTATACACATGGGCGCAGAAATTTGTGCGGTTCCACAACAAATCATCTTTGGAACTCGCAGTTCAACTTTTTCTGATATTAGAAATCATTCCTGTAGTCATTGCTTCATTTCATCAAGAATTTGCTACATCGATAATGTCGTCACAAAAGCAACTGCTGGATGGGACAGATGTTTCCGAACTAACTTATTCAGCATTACCGTCTACATGGGGTCGAATATCATCCTGGGCATCAGAAAACAAGGCAGTCGTGTATACTGTAGCTGGAATAGCTATTGTAGTAACAGGGGCTGGGGTAGCGTACTATCTAATAGACTCGGTAGGACTGCCGTGTTTGCCGTAAATTTGAGTTGATTTCCGATCTAATACTGTAACTTGGCAGGAATCCTCACGATCATCCCCCAAAAAGCATAACAAGAAAGAAAAACGGAGAAAACGGGAAGATGCAAAAAAGACCGTCGATGGTACGAAGGAAAGCTTGGAATCTCAGCCTAAAGCCCCAGTTGCAGAACCCACCGCTGAATTACCTGAAATCAATGAGAAGACAGTAGAAAACTTCTCCACTGAAGAGAGAAAAGCAATTGCGGCTAGATTAAAATCGGCTGGTAACACTGCCTACGGCGCCAAGGATTATTCTAAAGCTATTGAGCTGTATGGTCAAGCTATCCTTTGCAAACCAGATCCTATCTACTATTCAAATCGCGCCGCATGTTATAATGCACTAAGCGAGTGGGAAAAAGTAATTGATGATACCACTAATGCCATCAATCTAAACAACGAATACGTTAAAGCTCTAAATCGTAGAGCAGTCGCGTACGAGCATCTGGATAAAAATAGTGAGGCGCTTTTAGATTTTACCGCAAGTTGTATAATAGATGGCTTCCAAAATGAATCAAGTGCAAATTCTGTTGAGAGGTTACTCAAGAAGGTAGCCGAAACAAAGGGAAAGTTGATACTTGCAAACAAGCACAAACAATTACCTAGTCCAACTTTTGTAACAAACTACCTTCAAAGTTTCCGAGCCCGACCAGCTCCTGTTGGACTAGAGGAGAGTGCTGAGATACCTGAGAACTCGGGTAAAGCTTATTTACAGGCAGGATTACGTGACATGGTCAAGAAAACCAGAGAGGGTTATCAGAAAGCTGCAGACTCATTCGATAAGGCCTTAGAAATTGGAGATCTTGGGAATCATGAAGCCTTTGCCTACAACATGCGGGGAACTTTTCGATATCTCCGTGGTGAAAATCTGGAGGCTTTAGGTGATCTAACTAAAAGTATTGAACTTCAACCAGACCTCATTCAAAGCTACATCAAGCGAGCAAGTATGAATCTAGAGCTTGGTACGTTTTTCAAGTAAGATACTATATGGTTACTCACCAATAACTAGGTAACAAATCAGCTGCTGTAGAAGACTTTGAAAATGCGACTCTTCAAAATAACAGAGATCCAGATATATTTTATCATCGTGCACAGCTACATTTTATTTTGGGCGAGTACGCCGAAGCAGCAAAGGATTATCAAGTCTCTATTGATCTAGACAACGATTTTATCTTTTCTCACATTCAACTTGGTGTAACTCAGTACAAATTAGGATCAATCGCATCATCCATGGCAACCTTCCAAAGATGTACCAAAAACTTCGAGCAAATACCAGACGTCTATAACTACTATGGAGAATTGTTATTAGATCAACAAAAGTTCCAAGAAGCTATTGAAAAATTTGACACAGCTATTAAGATGGAAGAGCGAACTAAACCAGAAGGTATTAATGTACTGCCTCTAATTAACAAAGCTTTGGCTTTATTCCAATGGAACAAAGACTACGTAGAGGCTGAGAAACTATGTCAGAAGGCTCTCACAAGTTTGTATTTTCGTAAACTGAGAAGACAACTTACTGACTTATTTTAGTCGACCCCGAATGTGACATAGCGGTTGCGACAATGGCACAACTTCTACTTCAACAAGGTAAAGTTACAGAAGCACTTAAGCACTTCGAACGTGCTGCTGAACTCGCCCGGACTGAAGGCGAAATTATAAATGCCCTATCATATGCCGAAGCTACAAGAACTCAAGTTCATGTGCAAGAGAAATATCCACAGCTTGCCAGTCGCCTGCAAGGAACTGATCTAAACGGTGGGATATACCAGACATGAGAGCGCTTCAATGGGCTTTTTTTTCTGCTCAAATCGATTGTTACCCTACTCTATGTATTTACAAGTAATGTGGAAAAAGGAGCGCTACACTAAAAATTTATTTAGACTTTACGTAAATTTTGTACATATAGGTTCGTAAGAAAAATTGCGTTGGTATTTTCACTTCTGCGCCGATGGACATCAACCAAAGTGCTCATATTCACGAGGGCCGATGATAGGATGTTATCATCTAAATACGAGATTTAGAGGCTATTATCCTATGTATTATCTTCAATCAATGTGGGGGATGAGCATCTAGTACCTTAAATATTTCTACATCGTGTTGCTTTATATTTCCAATGCTGGAAAGTGCTTCTATTTGTTATGCGCGAAGTGCGTTGCATCTCTCTGTTGCCGATTCATTCTCTTGATTACTTAGAAAAAAACCACGAACTCCACGCTCCTATTGTTCGTAGATGGAGAAGAGAGACACTATACACACTTCACTTTTGAAATCTTGGTCTGCACTAAATTAACCCTACGTGTAGGTACACAAAGACCAATCTACAACCAAACTCCATATCTTTATGTCCCGATACCCAAATCAGGAGACCCTTAAACGCCTCGAAAGGGCTCGAGAGCTTGATTTAGAGATAGATTTAGCGCCTAAATTTTTATTGGAGCTTATGCCGTAAAAAGCTGTCGCTCCATTAAGCTAGGGCCAGATTATACAGTATCGTTCCTAATAAATGGGTTGTAGGTAGAACAGAATAGAATAGAATTTTATTTATGTCCCTACTGAGTCTATGACATGAAGGACAGCTAAAACTATATAAATAGCTTTAAAGTTAATAATAAATTTTAAGGGTTGTGGGCACACGTAGAGGATGCTAACTTTTGGGTCAAAAGAGACGCCCACCAATTTTATAAGCTGATGGAGATACAATACCATGACGCGCAAACTTAGAGAAGATATGATCTAAGGTACTTTTACTAGACATCTACGTTGACATCCCGTGGTATTTCTCTGAATGCCGGACAGCGCTAAATGAATGGCGGAAAACAACAAAGGAAATAGCACCAAGTATATGGACAATGTTGGGAGGAAAGGAATGGATAGCTTTTTATAGATTCCTTACCGTAACAGGATGCTACGGGGTGCAAAGTAGGACTTGAATGACCGAGGTTTTCTGGGATACATATAGTACATGAAACTGCTATGAGATAGCTGGCTAGGCGCAGGGCGTTAAGTCAGGGCGGCAAAAGTTTTTGATGAAATTTTTGTCTTTATTAGATCATGTAAATTTCTGGCCACATAAAGCCAGCATCTTTTTTTTTCTTTTTGCATCAGATTTGAATTGCGTATGCAGCTATCTAGCTATGCTCAATATCGGAGAAAAGTACAGAATAGATGATTCAACGTAAAGGAAGAGCACTCATGCCTCAGATTTCATTTGCAAGTACCACTGCGAAGTTATGGTGGCTTTTTCTTCACCCCAAGTCAACCCTCATCCGTGAATACCCACCCAGGGGAACGTCTCAAAAACCCTGAGTTATCCAGACATGCCTCCATCATCTTTCAACTTTTCTCCGCGCGATATGTGATCTGAGGTGTCTCCTTCCCAAGTGGAGAAAGCCAGCATCAGTGGTGTCTGTGGGTCCCCCCGGGATTACGCACCCGTGTCAAGCCTCCTGGGTGTAGGGCTTTAGCCTGATACGTTAAATCATTCAATTCAATTCAATACGTTGACATCAGGGCTTGGAGAAGTGACATTTTTGCACAGGTCACATGATGCTTTGGTAGACCGGACGCATACTGGTCCGATGCTAAATGCAAGGGCAGTTTATTTTAACTCAAGTGCCAGTATGAAGAATGCTGACTCAACATAATTTATTGCTTACTAATTTCTTCTTTCCTTTTCACCGCACTATTTGCACAAAGAGCTCAAGGGTTAACAGCTCTAAAATGGTTACAACGAGCATGGCAGGTCTGATAGTTAAGTCTTGGCTGGCTCCACCGGTCCTACATCTGATTAATAGAAGGTTTCGACTTAGAGCTTATGAATAAATAATTATAGAGGATGCTAGACACTTAAGAGTATTACTCATCCGTATAATTCCTCAGTTGATGTCCACACTTCCCTGTGTGTGCACTTTACAGAATGCCGAACGATCTTGCGACAATGGAGAATACCCATACATGAACCATCAGCAAGAGGACGAGTCATGTTGACAGAAAACGGATGGGATGAACTCTGTGAGTGCAAGACTGTAAGGGATGTTACTGAGGGCGATTTTCATATCGAGAGGGCTAATCCTCCTTGAGTGACTGGAATCTTTGAACCATTTAGTATGAAAGTGGGCAAGGCGCAGGGAGTTTTATGCCCAGGCAATTTTCTTCAAATATTCTTTCGTCTACTTATTCGGCCTAAACAACTTATTTTTACATCTACCGGGCACTAGTTACAACGAAAGCGCCATCTCTGAGGCGATATAGTGACCGCTATGTAGTACAAGATGTGATGCGCAGTGGCAGAGGCCGTAAAAATACATTTAGAAACTGCGAGCGTTATGCAGCAGATTCCTCACAAGAATAGCCCATAGGTTGCGTAGTGGGCAGATTTCTGATCGGAACTTAATTTTCTTCAATATGGTGGCGAAACGCTTAGAAGCTGTGGAGATGCTTAGGAAAAATAGGGTGAGCCCATACTTCGTCCATGGTCGGTCGAAGCTAGTCTTTCTCGCAAAAAGGGGCAAAAAACTAAGTGAGTATTTTGAGTTATGATTCCCGCAGGAACAAATCAGAAGGGCATCATCTCGACCTAAAAAGCTAGACGGATAGGTGGTACTGAGTCTTCAGGCATCATATGTTATGAATCTACTTATTGGCAGATTTTCGAAGCTGTTAGGCTGCAGAGGTCGAGTCGAGTTCGACGAAGACAAATTATCGAAGGTGCGAAGGTACGAATTGATTACCAAGAGAAGAGTTATCGAAGTTCGGATTATCAAAGGTTACAAATTCATATTTCAAATTATCAAATTATCAAAATATCGGATAGCGAATTCCAAATAAGCAAATCCTTAAAAAACCGAAATTGTCAGATTTTCAGAGGTAGAGAATATATCCAAATATCCAGCCTGACCAAATCTAAATCTCATGCAATACTGCTGGAAAGAAATCGTGAAGGAGGCACAGGAGGGAGTGCAGTACCCGAGGCACAAATACTCCCGGCCTGGTGGCACAAAAGATCTACATGTCCTTTCATAGTCATAGACTTTGTAGGACAATAAACACAAACAAACAATACGAGAAGTCCCCATGCAACTCATTTTCACCCTTCTATCCGTCTCACCTAGTGACCTACAAATCGAATTGTAATTGTTTGCCATTGGCGGCATTCAAAATGTCTCCGACGCGTAAAACGCCCAAACACGCAATCAGCGGGACTGCCAAAGATTGCGTCAATAACCCTACCAAATCCATGAACCCATTCAACACCACGCAAGAACTATGCTGACGAGAAGAGGGCTCGAGTCAAATGTCCAAAACATGGACGCCATCGTGGCCGCGCTCCAAGCTCTACAGAAGTGAGGTCCACGCAAGGGGCAAAGCTATCAATGTATAAGGCATCAGGAGTCGAGATCTCATTGAAGCCCGCATCACCTCTAGCACCAGAAGCAGCAAGAGAAGCAAACTCATATCCTCCGGGATTGCATGCGGCGATTGAAGTGGAGGAGCGCCGGGCAAGGCAAAAAGCCGCGCATTTCACTACCTGCTCAACAGTTAATAGTATTGTCGAAGCAGCCCTTCTACCGCTCTCTATCGGTGAAAAAAAAAAGATTCTGTAGACTCCATCAAAGTCTACTTAAGTGCAGCAATTGCACAATTCGTGGCGGCCGGACCGAGCACCGCCTCGCCAGCCCTCCCACAGCGACCAAAGGTCGGGACTCCGCCTACCACCGTTTTCCCAGTGGCCGTACCCCGAAAAATTACTAGGCACTATGGATATGAGCTAGAGGATGATATTTTCAGATGCACGTGAAAGCGGATGCTGAGCCGTTGATGAGGTTTGGAGGAGACGAGAGAGCTGTTTGTAGTTTATTATGTTACTTTTCTCTGACGGCATGCGCACCGTGACAATGTATCCACAATTATCTGGTGTCAAGCTCATGTGGGGATTGAGGGTAATGAACTTGCTGACTCTCTTGCAAGAGGAGCAGCAAAGAAGACAGCTTCGAGATATGACAAATTTAAATCCCATTTTCTTCTGAAGCAGAAAGTGATTGAATACATTTTAAACGCTTGGCGTAATGACTGGCTAACAGAAGTTCTCCGAGAAGAGGAGGGTAGAAAGTGTAGGGGACTTGGCAAGTTCTACAGAATCCAAGCTCAGATGCATATACCCACCTTTTCTCTACAACCATTTAACTTTCAAAACCATAGTAGCATTGTTGAATCAGCATTTTTCCAGGCAAGAACTGGGATTGGAAACACTAGAGCTTACCTGAATATCATTGGAAAAGCTAAAGATAAATGTTGCAACTTTTGCAGGGCTAAAAAGCAGAGCGCAAAACATTTAATTCTTCATTGTACCAGATATTTCAAGCAAAGGGAATTAGCCTTTGCTAACATGAAGCCTCTTTCGTTATAAATATTATTGAGAACCAAAAGAGGGAAGGAAGCCCTTCTAGGATTTTTGAAAACTTCCAGGTGTATGTCAGCATACAAAGGAGATGATATAGGCACATAAATAATGGACATGAAGAAATATGGAGAAGTGATTTTGGGCGTTAACTGGTATCATTCTGCAATGTAAAAATAAATGGATGTTTAATTGTCAGAGCTAGATTGCTGAATACTATATGATTCAAAAAAAGATGTATCCACAGTTCAATATTCATACCAGAAATGAAGCTCCCCCTAGTCAGCATACGCTAAGATTAACCCCGTCTCTCTCTCAACTACGCCGGCAAAGACGAATTCTTCACCTTCCAGTGGTGCCGGTGTAATGTCTCAGTATGTTCTGCATATCTGGGATAGCCAAGAAGAATCGCATCCAAATCGAAGTCAAAAGCACTCACAAGCACATCTAAAATCGACGACTTCTCGTCAATGTCGGATCTATCATTCTCACGCGAGTCCTCCACCTCAATCTTACCACACCACCTCGCCTCAAATACCGATAATGGCGTTTCTCCAATTGCAATCGGGCATTTGCCTCATCAAAAACCGGCCATCTTCCACTACACACTTATAATGCTATGTATACCCGCGAGGAGGAATTCAAGTCATAATCTACAAAGCCCGGGTCTTGGTCTATGAGGGACCGTTGATCTAATGGGGCCTCACATCTTAGGGGAGGACAGACAGCTGGGACGTGGGACGAACGAGTGAAGAGGTCACAAATCGGCATGCCGGGACGCACATTTTTCGAGTGTTTTGTTGGAAATCTAGACTTAGCATGTATGAAGGTTTAGATTTCTAAGTATGATCATCAAGATCAATTGAGTTGATTCGATTGAATATGATTAAGCTCTTTTAGGCGAAATAAGGTTCAGTGGCTAGGAAATGCTATCTTGTTGATAATTGAGTGGCTGGTTGTTGTTAGATCACTGGGAGTTTGGGATCACTAAAGCCTCGGGGATCTGTATTTAAGGATAGACTCATCTGTATATGTAAAACTAAGTTATCGAAGTATATTACATTATTAATTCACATGGAGAAGAGAGTTCGATATCACATACATCTATCAATTAATTCTTGTCCGAAATTGTACACTTGTTCTTCGAGATATTTCCTCCTAGAAATCCTTGACAATTTCTGACATGTTTTCGACTTAAGGGTGTCTATGGGCGCAGAGGCAACGATGTCGGATAGTGCAACCGACACTTTAAAAACAGGCAACGATGGAAGGTGTTTTGGTCCGCCTCCTGGTCGTCATCTCTCCGAATTAAAGTCTCGGTAGCCTGGATACCTACCCCAATCGAGAAAGGGAGGACTGTGAGGCCATATCTCGCGCGGCGGCTATATACAAGATGGCAAAGGCATGTTAGGGTAGCCAAAGGTTTTTCATGTTTTCCCTTTGGTGGATATTAACGGTTGAGGGAAGGGTGAAAGTCCCTAGCACCAAGGTCTCGAGTGGTATCAGCGAATGCACCCACTATATGAGTAGT
Organism: Blumeria graminis f. sp. triticale; assembly: GCA_905067625.1. Taxonomy (NCBI): domain Eukaryota; kingdom Fungi; phylum Ascomycota; class Leotiomycetes; order Helotiales; family Erysiphaceae; genus Blumeria; species Blumeria graminis. Next base: position 1,368,500 of record LR898471.1, on the reverse strand, counting down.
CCAAATGTCAAACTGAGTTATCGTCGTATATAGTCGCCGGAGAAGCTAGTCTTCTCCGTGTCATGCTCTTTGAGTGCAGGGCTTGTGCCTGTCACGAATAAACTTTCATTCATTCTCTCCCAACTACATCTTCATTCTGCCAAGACGATAACATCAAAACACAATTACATAACAACACTTCCCCTGTTGGAAACAACCCTTTTTCTTGAGTTCTGAAAGTTCTGGTGAATTCCTATTCAATCATTTGATTGGAACCAGCGACTTTACTTTTGTCAGATTGGAGCGTAGGCGTTTGAGCTGAAGCGGAATTGGAGGGCGAGAAGAGGTTGTATGGACTGCAAGAGATGACTGAAGTTCTACTGGAGATAAATTGGAGGAACTAGAGGTTTGAAAGATGGATAATATAAATAGCTTAAAGGTCTAAAGGTTCGAGTGGGTACTAATGGTAACTAAAGATACAAGAGGTGACCAGAGATGATCCGAAGGTGGTGGTTGTGACAGAAAAATTAGCGTAGAAAGCTCTGTGTCTACAGACCAAGCCATCATAAATATACCTGCCCTCCTTTCACTAACTTATCATAACATAGGCCATAAAATAGTATCAACATAATACCAAGTGCCAAGAACGGTACTGTTGTCATAGCAACACCAGGAGAAGGAGAAATTTATAAACTAAAGATAGGATTGGAAGGAGAATCCTTACACAATCCATCGGCTAGCTGATGTCTTGTTAGAACGTAGTGAGCAGTAATGGCACCTCTACGGTGTTAGCTGCGACAGTAAAAGTTTCTCAGTGCAACATGTTTGGTACTTTTATGATTGTCATGATTTTTTGTCAGCGATATGGTTGATTGAACGTCCACTTAGAAACTCGTTCCTTGGGTTCCCTCAATCTGATCCTGAATTTCCAATTCTTCGAAAAGTAATTTGACCCAGTCAAGCTCTCGACATGTCTCTGTAGCAGCCAGGAATTCTGCTTTGGTAGACGATAGCACGACCTCTCGCCGCAGGTGTGATTTCCACTTAATTGGCCCTTTTCCTAATCAGATGAGCGAGCCTGATGTTGACCTGATGGCTGAAAGTTCTGCTGCAAAATCTGCATCTGAATACGTTTCCTGTGCGGGTTTCCCTATTTTAATGAAAGAGATACCGCAATCCAGTTCCTTAGCTGCATATCTTAATATTCGGCAAGCTGCTTGACGATGCTCTTCTCCTGGATTTATTAAAAGTCGTGCAAGATGATTTACAGCGAATGCAGTATCGGATCGATTGTTAATTGCAAGGGATTGGAGACCACCGATTATTGAATCGTATTCTATTCTTTGTTGAGGGAAGCATTAAAATGTGTTCGGTTCTAGTAGACGTTCGATCAGTGTCTTTGCAGGCTTGCAGTTGTTAAGTCCATGTCTAACTAATAGTGTACAAGCATATTATTGGAATATGATCGTATAATTGATGATACTAGAATGATATGAATAATGAATCCCGGTAATATTCGATTGATTGATTGCTTGCTTATTATTGTTGTTACTTCTATCTGAATATAAAGATATCGCTATATCATATACAAGTCTCTTGTGCTAGCCTTTATCCCACATGACTACGCCAGTACTACTTGATCGTAAACTGAGACTCATTGACTCATTAAAATCTCCCGTTGCTTACGTATCACTAGACCCTAGGTTCACAACTATGACACAATGCTAAGTATATATGATACTCCTTAGCTGCGACTTCCTGACCCGGATGCTTCACCCAAGCATATTTGACTCTGCCTCAATGTAACGGCTGGTAAGCCGATTGGTTCATGTAGCGCATGTTGGCCAACATGAGCCTAGCCTGATATTGGTAGCGCACGATTGATCGACATCAATGTGTGGATATATGATGCCACTCAACAGAATATCAAGGCATCGGCATCTAGTTTGGCAGGGCAGCAGTATTGGACCATACAGCTACAACACATGTGAAGAATCCCATTGGAACTGAGAGGGAGGGACTGTGCCTCAACCACATAGACAATGTATATATAAGTATAGATAGAGACTGAAGTAGTTTTCTCTTCAGAATGATAATTTACATACTATCAACCACATAGTTGCACCAGCGCCTGTTCCTTGATCCGTGACACTCAAACTCGTCATGCGTGATGGTTTGACGCCCCTGCCAAGATATCTATCATAGACCTTGTATCTGTCGTAAATAGAAATTTACAAGTCATGCTCACGATATTCACGACACATATTGATCCTGAGAGATCTCAAGGGTGTCTTTATCAGGAAAGTTGATGTGGATACCTAGAAAGTGATTTGAGTTGACAGTCTTTAGTTTATATTTTTTCAATAAAACATGCATAAGGTCGTTTATTTTGTTCATGCACAGTCCTAATACCTGAAAATCGTCGACGTGCATAAAGCAAAGAGATATTTTTCTTTTTTTGTATATACACAAACATATGATGTCATTGGATGAAGTCCAAACAAAGCCAAAGTGGCTCTTGAATGGTCATGACACAATGCTACAGCTTGTTTAAGATTGTATAGGCCTTTGTGTAGAAGAATAATATGACCATCCTTTTCGAATCCTTTAGGCATTTACATGTAGTGTTCTATGTCAAGATCGGTGCTGAGAAAGGCCGTTGGAACATCTCCTTGAATTCTGTGCCAATTTAGTAGGTGCGCTAAGGCCAGCATAATTCTTCCAGTACCAGGTCTAGGTGGGGGAGCAAAAGTCTCCTGATAATCGATACCTGGTCTTTGAGTATATCCTTTAGCTGTGCAGCGTGCTTTCCACTTATCGACGTTTCAATCTGCGAAATACTTCTTTTTAAATACTCATTTGTGTTACGGTTTGACCGTTATTTGAGTTTATGTGGATACCTAAGCGTATTATTGAGGATTCATGTCGTAAGACTATAAATGATAGAGAAGACTAGAAGATACGGCACTGCTAGCCAAGGGGCCAGATTAGTGTCACAGCGTAGTGATTGTGGCGGCTAGTAAGCCGGTAGATTGCCTGTAGTCTGTGCTATTCATCACATGCATACTCATTACCTCAGCGCTAAGATACGCTGGTATTGAAAGTCTGGTACTGCCCGTGCACAAAACATCGTTGGTAACTGGCCCACACTTTAATAGTGGGAGCCGGACTAGAGGACAGAGACTAGTGTTTGAAATATTGGAATCATGTATATAAATAGGGCGTTGAGTGTAGCAGTAGTCTTGTTCTTCAGTTAGTAAATAAACTTACCTTTCGACATATGAACGCCCAAGCTTTATTTATCGGAACTGTAACAGTGATTCTTGATAATATGTGGCTGGGTGGCAAGTATTCGGCCTAGGGCGAAGAAATCAGTCAAGACAATCACTGAGGGGCTGAATGTCATAAATACCCGTTAGTTATAGCTAGATTTCTCTTTCTATTTAATACAGTTTATTGAATCGATATAATCATCACCAACTCGGGTTTCCCGTCACAATTTGCATTTCATGGGATTGCGACCTTCAGGTAGTTCCGAGCGCTTGATAATTTGGATAGTCCCAGTATCTTATAAGAAGTTAAGATTCTTTTTGAGCGGCCATTTTCCACTGCGGAGACTCTGCAGATGTCATGGCTTCTTCCCATGTTTTGGGATCTATGTAGGGAAGTGCTATTTTTCCGTGATGCATTCGATAGGAGTCTTTCTTCTTGAATTTTCTTCCACGTTGAGTCTTCATTGTCTAATCTTTGGGTGAGAGTGCTCGTTTTTGCCCAGCGGTTTGGGGCGCTGGGTCCCATCCAGCCATTATTCTGTCACATTTCTCTGTTTCATCACATTCAACCTCCATTTTATCTCCAGAAATTTCCAAAGAGCCAGGTTCATCATATATCACTAGGGAATCGCTGTCTGTCTATTACTCTAGCTGCTGATCTACTTCTGGCATTTCGTAGTCAGCTATTGATGACGCTTGCTCCCCCTGATTGATTGGATACCGAATTAGATCTAGGGGAGTGTGCCCTCGTACTTTATCTAGTTGTTGGACTGACTCAAATTCTAACATTTCAGAGTCAACCTTCAATGATCCGTACCCCTTTTGATCGTTTGCCTGTTCAGTGTTATGAATTTCTTTGTTTATAGCTTCATAGTTACTGGAGATTTGAGATGTAGTTTCTTGATGTGGTGCTTATAGTATGAGGTCCTTAGGATGCGGCTGCCATTCTATAGGGGAGGCACCAATAGTATGGGACTGTAAGTCCTGAGATTGTATGGTCGGTGAATTTGATGAAGAATTAGGCGAGAAAATAGTGTCTGTTTTAGCCCAGTAGCTTTGTGTATGATATTGATCAGGCAAGCTGTGCTCATCCCCAAAAATTACATCTTCGTTGAAAGATGCGCAAGGGGTAATGGTAATTGTTCATTTTTCGTTTTGAGCCGGTGTGAAGTGGGAATGATGGATCAAGTAATTTTTTTCAGTGTTCATTTGAGAACAAATTAACCAACCTTTATATGCCCTGGGTCCAAATTTGTCTGGTTTGAGCTCAATAAATCTATACGTACGGCATCCAAACAGTGGCAGATTTTTAAAGTCAATTTTTTCTGGAAATGGCTTTTTAAGGCGTTGTAGAAATTCAATGAGAGGTACTAAGTTTGTGCGAAGGCAATACAGTCTATTCGTGATAAAACATGCATGTTGAATTGCCCATGGCCAGTAGCCTATAGGCATTTTCGCGTCTATAAGCATAGATCTTGCTACTCTAAGTATGACTTTATTTGCGGCTTCGGAGATTCCATTTTGCTCAGGTGTGTATGGAGCTGAAATATCTATTCGAATACCATGTTCATCACAATACGATTGCATTCAGGAAAATTCTGTCCCTCCATCTCTGAAGATGACGCGAATATGTGTCGGAATATTTCCTATGGATTCTTTGTTTGAGGTAACTCAATAACAATTCTTTCATTCATTTGTAACTATCTTCATTTGTGACGGAGCGCCAGGGCCTTAATGACCTTGAACACTCGTCACATGATATATGCTTACACAGCTATTACTAATTATTACCCATTTGTCATTACATCTTCATAATCATTATTGCCACCCAAACTCCAGCATCCTTGTTTAATGCACATCCAAATAAAACTTGTGTCCTACTATTCGACACTGGCAAAACAAATAGAAAAATGAAAACCAATCGAAGTTCCTTTTTAAACTTGACGTTTTTGAAAATGTAATCTGCAATGGGAAATATGTTAAACCCTCTCCACCCATTCGTTTTCCTCGACTGTAATAGTGTTGAGATCGATGAGACGTTTCAAAGCATTGCAGCAATCTGACTTTGTCATTGCGTCTGCTGGATTACTATCGCCCTTGATCCAGCGTACTTGGGCTATTTCCCGTCTTTTGTAAGATTGACGGAGGCACATCACGTCAACCATTAATCTCTTTTCCCGGGTTGTACCCAGCTTTACTAAGCACTCATATAGAGATTTGGAATCTGTACATAGAATTAGTGGCAATTTTATGTGTAGAATCTTATCAAGAGTTGATTTGATGGCTGCGCCATAATCAAATCCATGTACCATTCCATACATTTCCGCTGCTAGTACGCTTCTTGTTACTCTTTTACATTTTATAGAAGACCAGTGTAGAATATTTGCTTTATTATAACGGTCTTTAAGGACAATTACGAAGCCAATTTGAGAGGAAAAGTCATTATTGTTGGCAAAAGAAGAGTCTGTAAAGACAAATAGTTGCAGTGAGTTTTTGTCTAGTGGCACAAACTTTAGTCCTCTGTTCTGGTTTTTGATTTGCCACAAAACCCTTTTGTTTAGCTTCTTAATGCTACTATTGTCGGGATCCATGGTTTGGGCAGCATAAGAAAGGTCGAAAGAGGCTTCTGGCTGACACACACTCGCAATATATGCTCCTCGCGCTCGTTGGGAAATAAATTGATCTTTTGTTGAGACACTGGTTCTAGACTTATTTCTAGATCCGTAAATATCAATTGGCTCACTGTGGACAGGTTTTAAATTTCTGCATTGAAGCTCCTGTGTTAAGTTAATAGAGCGCGAGCCACTATCTCTGCTGATGTGTCCGCCGTTGAAAGTAATGGGCGCAGATTCAGTGAGTATTTTCCTTTCTTTCGCCGCAAATTTAGCCTTGTCGAGTTGAAGTTGTTCTTTGCCAGCGAAAACTTTATCTGCTACAAATAGGGTATCATCAGTCTGTATTCCAACGACACCAAATCCTTCATCATGTTCGTTTCTGTAGAGGAGACAAGGGTCGAATGTGGATTGTTTCAAGGATAATCTTTCAGTATGATGCTGATGATAAGTGAAAAACCAATGATTTCCTGCTTCTGGCACACCATACAACGGTTTGATAACCTTTAAAATAGTCCCCTTTCCTCCTAATTCTATTGGTGCCTGTATGTAGAAGTCGCGACTAAGATTAGTTTCTGACTGGACATAGGCTTGAGTTATGTCTCTAAGATACAAGTCTACTGGAAGCATTGCTGCAAGAGAAAGAATGATTCGTTGACTGACTCTCTGGATAGTCGGAGCCTGGGTAAGAACAAAGTGTTTGTTTTCATCTTTGTAAGCTTGTACAACCAGACGAGATTTTTCGAAAGCTTTATCCGTACCTTGATGTTTTATCTCATCAACAAACCTTGATGAAAAAATTCTTATTCCAGGTGGGATATCGGAGGGTTGAACTTTGATGAACACCCCTCTTTCGAGTAAACCGTCTACTTCTTTTTGTCTTGATTTTTGAAAAGAAGTAGCCTGAAAAGGCTCTGTATTGTTGACAAAAGCAGATAAACTTGGCTCGTCACAAAATCGGGCAAGTGGTTTGCGGGTTCTTTGGCCGCGGGCTGGGATGTCTTTTGCTTGATTTACATCATATTCTTTTTCTTTAATTTGTTCTTGCAAACTTGAAGGATCGTCAATAGAGTTGCGGAAGTAAGGTTTTACGGAGGTTGATCGAAAGTTTGTTGGGCCTGAGGGTAACTGAACTTTGCATGTTTCCTTTTCTATATTTATTAACTTGAAAGGACCATGCCACTCCCCAAGATGACCTGCATTTCCTTCTCTCCACACCAGGACATCAGAGTTGGCAGGCAAATTATGAACTGGCTCAACGTTAGGTCCATTTCTTTCCTTCAAAGCACTGTTTACTTGTTTTTCTGCCCGAAAATTTCTTATCTCATTCATAGCTTTTTGCATAGCCATTGAGCGATGGATTACTGAAGGATTGGGAGGGTCTAAAGTTGTCATTCGCGGGTACGCTCCAAAAACTAGCAGAGTTGGAACTAAGCCGTTGGGTCCAGCAGTGTCATTGATGGCTTTTATCGCCATTTGGAGCATAAATTCCTTACCAATCTTGGCTCCAGCTAGTTCTTGAGAGATTATTTTATACACTCGTCGTATTAGAGAGTGATAGCGCTCCACTATCCCAATAGACAAATGTGCCTCGACAGGTACGTTCTTGACAGAAATTGCCATCGAAGCAGCGCTCTGGTGAAACTCTTTTGCAGTGAAGTTACTGCCGGCATCTGTGACAATATAGTCAGGAGGTCCAATGTACACGTCTATCCAGCAAGCTCTTATTGCGTCCCAGATATGCTTTGCGGAGATATTCTGAAGCCATCGGGCAGCCTGGAATCTGGTTTCTTCGTCGACAACATGAAGGATTGGATTATTGTCAATGTACATAATGTCAACAAAGATAGAGTGATTGAATTGGATGTCGTCATCTTGCAGTTTGAACTTGAAACGTCGAGGTGGTCCCTTGTGATTTTGGCAATAGTCACAAAATTTAGTTAGGTGGTCTATATGTTCTTTTTGTATGTCATTATGACCGGATCTTTGTAAGACGGTATAGAGGCGTTGTGCCGAAGGGTGGCCGAAACGCCGGTGTAATCTTCGTAACTCCGTATCGGTAAGGAAACAAGGGTTCATGAAAAAGGAAGAAGATATTAATGATTGTAAGAAAACTCCCCATAACAGAAAAGCATGACCAAAACGCCGTATTACTTTAACCTTTTTGCTAGGTGTTATTAACTGGTTCTGAATGTTATCATAATAAACGCCTAAATTATCCATATCTGAAAGAGAGAGTAGGAAAGGAGTGTCGGCTTTAACAATGTGGAATTCTATGACTCCAATGGGCGTATCCAATTTAATAGCTCCTATTGAAGAGCTGCTTCCAATGCCGAATTGAACGTTTACGGCGCCTGCTTTTGTGGTGTCTATTGTGATATTGGCAATTCTTTGGAGAGCCTGAAATTGCTTAAGTCCACCCGTGGAGTACTTTGAGGCACCCGTATCAATGATAATTCCATAAAAACAGGAGCTATTGTACCTTGAGGAGACTAAGTAACTGAATGGGTCATCTTCGGTGACAATTGCTGGGTTAGTTGGATCATTTCCGGTGATCGCATATTGGAAGGAGAGATCGGCGAGGTTTAAAGCAGTTTCTCTTGGATTCAGGATAGTCCCAAAGGAGGTTATAAAAGATTCATTGTAAGGAACGTCGGGTTTATCAATCTCGGCTGGTGGGGTCGTATCTAGAACTAGCATTTCAATTTGGTTATCAAGTTCAGATTTGCTAGTGCTAAGATTTTCTGGATCGCCTTCATATTGCGCGAGCAGCTGGTCTGTACGATCATTTATTCGATTCATCATCTGTTTTTGGAAGACTTTCTTTGCCGATTCTTGCTCTGATACAGTATGATTTCGAGACCAGCAACCAGGGCGTTTACAAACATAACATCTTTTCTGAGACGACCCGAGTGATTTACGAGACCTCCAATGAGAATTTGAGCGCGAAGTTTCAGGATTTCTTTGATTATTTTCTTTGTAATAACGGCGGTCCGTGAATAATTGCGATGTTTGGGCGCCTTCATTTAGCTCAACAGTTGAAATAGATGATTGGAGATTGTTGAAAAGTCCCATTAGGGTACTACTTGGTTTAAAGCATGCAAGCTGACAGGCAGGGAAACTGCGACAGGCATTAATTAGCTTTGTATGTAGATGTTTTTCTGATCTATATTCTTTATCAAAGCTAAGCTGCAAGTGACGAAGCTCGGTAAAAAGCATTTGTAAACATTCTAAGGTCGACTTCCCTTTATCAACATTTTCAGTTATGACCAAGCGAAGAGTAAGTGATTCCCATCTAGCAATCTTGTTTCTTTTTGTTTCTGGACCTTCAAAATAATCTCTAGTTGCGGTGCATAGCTCATCGAAGTTTGATCGGTGTCCATTTGATGTTACAGAGAAATAGTGCGTTAGTGCCGAGCCACTAAGCATTATTGAATATGCCTTTGCGTATAGGAGCTCGGGTACATCAGCCTTCTCGCACAGTTCCATGAATATATTTAACTTGTAATCAAAGCTATCACCTTCACCCTGATATTTGAGCTCTGGCCCGTACATTTTTGCCAAGTTTGATAACTCTCTGCTGTAGCCAGTGATGGGATATGCTGAAGGCTCTGAGGGTTTCTTTTGAGAAGCTTGATCTGTAGATGGATGAATAGATTGGGATCTTTTGGGCAATTCCTGAGTTGACATCCGCGGGTTTCCCAACTTGGTTTGAACGGAATAGTTTTGAGAATTTTTCATGACATTGATAATCTTGACCGAGTCAAAAGTTTCATTAGAATTCATGATGTCTTCCTTAGTCCATTCTGTGGGGCTTTCTTCTGATAATGTATTGAATAGGGATACAGCCATAGTTGTATGCCTATCCCATTTAACCCAGACACCGTCAGAACATAGGTATGTTCTGAGTGATCGCAACGCTGTCCTTGAAGCTGCCTGGAAATCATCAAGGGTTTTATTGCTGAATTCATCTTGATATGCTTCCCAAAGATTATCGTCTTTGAAATTGTACGATGTGAATTCCTTGAGAGTCTTCTTAATAAAATTGTTGATTTCTTCCTGTTTAGAAATCGAGGGAGCCTCTGGTTTGATGTTTGAAATGCCTGACATTTTCTTCGGTGTACGAACCTAATAAAGACTTGGGTTTTTCGGGATGGAAATGGTTAAAATTCTAGGTGGAGTGTAGGCGTGATGGACGCAAATCGAGGGCCTTCGTTAATAAGGGGTCGATTTCTTGAATAATAGCTTAAAGTTGAGGGCCTTTCCCAGGGGTCAACTAAAATCTATATTCCTTAGCAAATACAATATGAGCTGAGGCCTTTAACAGGGACTGAACAAATTGTATCTCTCTTCACAGGTATTCTGATCTGAATTCGAAGACTGATCAGTGTCGGAATATTTCCTATGGATTCTTTGTTTGAGGTAACTCAATAACAATTCTTTCATTCATTTGTAACTATCTTCATTTGTGACGGAGCGCCAGGGCCTTAATGACCTTGAACACTCGTCACATGATATATGCTTACACAGCTATTACTAATTATTACCCATTTGTCATTACATCTTCATAATCATTATTGCCACCCAAACTCCAGCATCCTTGTTTAATGCACATCCAAATAAAACTTGTGTCCTACTATTCGACAATATGCTTGTTGTACTGTTGGTACATATTTTCTGCCCACTGGATTACTGTTGTCGCAATTTAGTCTTTTGTATGAATTGCCAGAGACTATCTCATGCTTGTTTTCACATTGGTTATAATGACTGAATACTGATGCCCCATTAGAGATGGTGTTATTTTGCCCACAGTGTCTATAAAAATTTCATCCAATGGTTCTTCAGGAGCACGTCTAGGTACGCGGGAGACTAAGCGTTGTGCCTTACTGAGATGGCGCGTCTCGCACGTACTTAAATCTGGAGCATCGATACCTTCCAGCCCCTTTAAGCATTGTATTGTCTTCTTTAATATCTTCTGTGCGATATGTCCGAGACTTTGGTGCCATTGCTGAGCAATTTTGGGGGCGGGTACTCTTGCTAATCCGGGTGCAACAATATGGTTGACCAAATTGGACGGTTGACTCTCTAGTGGCCGAATATATGAAACTTCATTTTTCCTAACAATAAGCGCTATAGGCAAGTCCAGCTGACCTTTACGCTTTTGTAGTAATATATTTGTGATAGAATCAACCGTAACATTTCCGAGTCTCTCTAATCTTCTTGCTGAAATGACATTATACGAGGAGCTTGAAGAGTATAGAGCATTGTGAAGATAAAGTACAAGGTTTCCAATTATAACACGTGCTAGTTCTTGTTTAGACAGAGTCATAGCTCCTACTGCTCGGTCAAATTTGAATGATTGTGGGTGTTGATGCATTTGAAGAAAATTAGATTTGTTGCACATGAAATGATGCAACGTACCAGTATCATAGATGTATGAAGTGCCATTTGAAGCTATTGCTGCAGCCGAGACATGTATATTGAATTGTTCGGACTTATCTGCTTCTACTTTTTTCTTCAACAGATGCCTTGCCACTTCCTCTATCTCTTTCCAAAGCCTTTGCCCTGCGTGCGGCTAACAGTTCAGGGTGCTGCTTGAAAGAGTACTTGTTTTTGTGATGGTGTTTGCAACGCTTACATATGGATTCAGTATCTACTGAAGTATCCGTGTTATTTGCCGCAGGTGCCAAACTTGAACTGCACTGTCTATTCCCTGCTTCTTTTCTCAGTGTGGCCATCATTTGTTCCAGTGATAACAGCAAATTATTTGGACTCCGAGTCTTTGTACTTCTCCAGATGTCTAACCATTCAATTCCCTTTGTTCCTAACACAAACATGGACGACGCAAGCCCTTTTAGTACCTGATAAGTACTTGCGTCTACAGTCTTGTCGACAAATGTCATTGCCGCGGTTGCATTGTTGAGATTTTGCAATCGTCTCATAAATGTGTTACAGTACTTATCTGTAGTGGTGCTAAATATGGTTTCGAGGAAATTGATATGTGCAGTCTCATAAGGAATCAATGCCGTTGCAGCTCTTGTCTGTACAAGCTCTTCGTAGAGCTCCTTGGATATGAGCTCATCGTGATTATCTAGGATTAGTCGGAGACTTGGGTGAGATATTATTGCTACTTTTACCTGAAGCTCCCCATGAGACTATTTGGCAAGAGCTGCCATATACTCAGATTCCTCTTGTGATGTGAACCTAGTAGATCCATCTTTCGGAGTTGGCGCTATACAGAATAGAGTAGAATATAATTAAATTAAAGTCCCTACTGAGTCTATGACTATAAAGGACTGCTAAACCCAGACGATATACCACCAAAATTCAATTTTTTTATGTGCTTTATTTTCAATCTTTTCCAAGACAGAGTTGGCGCTGTAGGTAAAGTGACTGCCGAAATTCTTGGGACATGGTAGAATACATGGCCGACAACGTTGAGAGTAATGAGGCGAGCCAGGATACTAGTTCTCCATCGGTTGAATGAGACTCCCGACTGCAAAACCAGCCTGTTTTCGGATTCTGATGACATCCTGATTAAATTTCTCTGATGATCTCTACGTGGAAGAGCCCGGGCTCATAACCTATTAAGTGTGTGCGCACCGTTACATTGTATCCATAGTTCAATATTTATACCAGAAATAAAGATCCGCCTAGTCAGCATGCGCTAAAATTAACCCAGTCTCTCTCCCGACTACATCTTCATTCTGCCAAGACGATTACATCACAACATAAGGGTTAATACATCTCTCCCGTCTAGAAGTACCTGGGCCACTATCACCCGAGCAGGTCACTAAATTCCCGTCGCGCAGATACTGCAGTCAGAATACCAAAGGAGGCAGCAACACCGACACGGCAAGATTACCGACTCTTCCTGCTTCTCGATGAAAAACACGAGTGGAGACAACTCTCTCCATCTCAAATTCGTGGAGCAGTAGTAAAACAGACACTATGCGCCTCTGCCGATATTGACCAATTGCAACGCGTCCCCACGGGATTTGCTGTTACGACGGGGTTCATTTAGTTTAATGCCCCAAAAGTGCTAAAAACAAGTGGTATATTCTATCTATTTCTTCTGTTGTCTCCCTCCTCAAGCATTAATATCTAAGGTACAAAGTGAAGCTTAGCGCCCTAACTATATCACGTGATGCGCCCACCAATAATTTTGGAAGTAAACACTTAATACAAGCCCTTTACTGTGAGCTAGCACGACGTTAAATAATTATAAAAAATACAAGCCCTTTATCCCTAAGCCATTCACCTGTGAACCGACAGGATTTGCCATCCGTGACAAAATAATTATTATTAATTCATTTTATTGTCCTGTCTGAATCAATGACTATGTAGGACATGCAGGTCCTCTCTGCCTACAGGCCAGGGATTCCTATACCAGTAGTATATCCCCTCCTATGCCTCCCATACAACTCCCGTCAAACAGTACCACCCCTCACAAGTCCTCATTCGATCATACACTAAGAGGAGCCCTTAGCCCTTCATTATCTCCCCTCTCCAGCCAACGAAACGATGGCCATTTGCGGGTGTATGGCAGCCGGGAAAAATCGCAAAAGACCACTGGGTGCGGAGCTCTCCTAATACCGACATCGGGACTAAATCCGAAGACATAGTGATCATTCTGAAGCGTCCAAAGAGGTCGGCTAGCTGGGCGCTGCAGACTTGTGGGTACCTCGGAGAATTCACACTCTGCCTTTCTAGCCTCCTTCCAACTCCTTCCCGAAGGTGTTGCTAAAAATGTCGGGAAAGTTTTGACAGAGCGTAATTGCTGTGTGGTAGATTAGCCTACCTTCTTTTGTGCCGTCCAAGGCGCTGGGGAGTGCCGTTGACTCATCGACAACTGTAGTTCTCTTGGCTAATCAGCCAAAACCTTGGTCTCGGCGCCCACAATCGTTCCGAATTTGAAAACTACTCGAAAATATCAGTCTCAGTATGGTCTTCAGAAACCTGTTCCCCCTCTCGCTCCACATCTCAGCCGCTTGTTCTTCCTCAAGTTGTTTGTCCCATTAGAGCAATAGTCCCCCACAAGCAAAGACCCAGGTTTTGCATTTTTCGACTTGATTTCCTCCTTGCGGGTATAAATAGCGTCGTAAATATGTAGTGAGTGATGGCTGGAGATTAATGGGGCAAGCTCCTGTATGCAATTGGAGCAACTTCTTTATTGGTCGTTGAGGCGAGATGATGCATAGTTAGAGATAGGCTGAGGACTCAGATGATAATGATGAGAGAAGCATTGTCGAGAAGTCGTCAAATGGAGATGTGTACGAGGTTGCTTTCGACTCCGATTCGGATGCGATTCTTCTTGGCTATCGCAGATATGTAGAGCATGTTGAAATATGATATATCTTGGAATGCCAAGAATAACTTATTAGTAAGTCCGGCTAATTTGACTATCAAATTCCCCATTCTATATCACTGTTATCAATACATCATTCACCGAAAGTTTAATGCGCATTAGCGTTTATTTCACACTAGCATTCCAGCGGATGACTATGTCTCAAATGCAGGATATAGTTTTCTCGTATCTATTACCGACACACATGTATTTAGCTTTATATTCCTGACCCATATATGTGTATGTACATAGATCTACATCTACATGGATCATAACTTACGATCCATGGAGATTGATAAATACTGGTCAAAAACCACAGTTGATAAGATATGCAAACACGCAATCTCATTCTTATCATTTCGGTTTTACTCTGAACCATACATCTAAATACAATTGTTTCCACTCGGATCTTCCTCTCACAACCTCACACGAGACTTACTGCATCGGTCTAACCGCCGACACTGATTCCGCTACAACCTCCATCTTCGCTCAAGCTCATAACTTTAACAGAGCATACTGAGCGATTACACCGGCACCACTGGAAGGTGAAGAATTCGTCTTTGCCGACCTCCGTGATAAAAACCTAGATGCAAAAACCCAACTGCTGGAAGGCTCCAGCTCCTTCGCAATAATGGAGGCAAAACTAGAACCGCCAAGTGATCTAATTTCCTCCGGATCGCTACGGTCCCAGTCGCAGTCTACAGCTTAGAAGGGCGAATAGAAGTTACTGCCGAAGAATGAACAGGGTGGGAGGTGACCATGCTGAGATTGTTTCCAACTCGAGAGGAGATGGGTTTGGAAGATAGGGATGCGGCGCAGGGCATCGTAACTCAGATATTTTCTGTACCTTTATTTTCTTTTCCTTTGACGCTTCTGGCTTTATTGCCGGTCATGTAGGTAGCAATGAGCTCTCAGAGCTCATGTGAGACAATTTTCTAACACCTATCAGTGGTGTCCCCTACGGACCTCCAGCTCTCACTGTGGAGTCTGCAGAGCCAGGATTGAGTAACAAAGTCCTCACTTCGACGAGGATTCCCAATCGCTTTCATTTCCCAACAAATCACCCTATCACCATTGTCATGAAGCTAACCACGACCAGATCAGATGGTAGGGTCGGAGCCCTACTCATTACCAACCCTTGATAATGGAGGAGAAGCCATCCGATGAGTTTCCGGAGCTAACCCAGCACCCGATACGGAGATGGCGGATTGGATCAAGTCGACCTCAACTGTTATAAAGAAGGGAGATATAGGTGAATATGCGCACCTCACGTGGTCCCGGTGTCTAGGCCTCGCCTGGCTGGAGCTGCAGGCTTTTTGAGGCCTTTTCCCGCGCACGTAGTTTCCATTGCTACCATTTTTATTTTTATTAGGTATCAGGTTCCCTGGAAAGGGTGGCCGAATTCTACAGGTAAAAACTGAGCTGAATGGCTATTCACTACGGGCAATCTATCAATGATCTTTCAAGTGACATAAGAGACAAAGAGCACTGTACAAGGTGTGGCCTGAGCCAGAGAGGAGACCAACGTGCTGAATAATCGAAGACTCAAGTAGTACAATAAGCATACCTCTCTCAGAGCCCATCTACTTTTGTCACGTCTAAACAGATGTCGGATCCTTCCTGTCACGTAAAAGACTTCAAGTTCATACTTCAAAATCATGGGTGCAGAAAAAATCGTAACAATGATTGAGCTGCGAACTGGCACGACGTTATATTAAATCAAACTTGAACTCACTGGTGCAAATAAGTAAAGAAATTGACAAAGCTTCCAATTCGTTCCGGAGACAAGAATAATCGAGTGACTCTACTTTCGGATTTAATCCAGCGCCAATCATCAATTGACTTTGCAACATATGTTGACCCTTGAAAAGTCTTGGTACCCTAACCCACCTGCACGGTTAGCGTGAAGCTGTGTAGAGGCTCTTTTGAATTCGTCTATTGCGTATTCAGGCGTCTGGCCACGACTAATTATCGGTGCTATGAATACCTGTTAACTGTCACATTCTTAGCCAAGGCACTTGGGCGACCTTGTGATGAGGGGCTGTTTATTTTCAATACATGCTAAACTACGGGTTGATGAGGATAATAACAGCTACTTTATATGCATTTGTTATCCCTTCCAATGGCGCAGATTACTATCTGTATTTCCGTATCCCCTTCTCGCATCTCACCTTTGAGCCTTTTTCTCGGTGGTGTGCGTTCGAGCCTAGAGGTTTCATTATTGTTGTTATTTAGGGTCGTGCTAGCTCACGACCCAGCGTAGGGGTTGCGAAGTGGCTTCCGGTGACTAGGGACTCAAAGCAGCCTGGAATTAGTATCACGGAACGCCTATGGAGTTCATTTAGTCAGATGTACTGTCCCTCTGGGGTATAAAAGGTAAAACTTCAAACTGGGCTGTTTAAGGGATTAGCCCTGTAGGCGCAGTTGGGCTGGCTCGCAATAGGTTAGACTGTCTATCGTCATTACCCCGCTCGCCATGAATTGTGGTCCAATCGTCTACTTCCAACATTCGGTTAGAAAAACACATTTTCAACGAGATTTTTGGCTGTCTAACCTTTTTAGTCCTTGAAACTTAACATCACTATCAATTCATCCTCTATTTTAGCAAACAATGTCTCTCGAAAAGTCTGCTTCAGAAACCAAAGTTTGCAGGCATCTAACTCGCGATCAGTGTATTGAAATAAGAAAATTAAGAAGACTTGGCTTGACATTACAGCATATATCCGACGAACTTGGCTTCACAAGAAGGCAAGTGCAACTTGCGTGTGCTTGAAAGACAGAGAATCCCAAGCCCCGCAAAAGATGCTTATCTAAATTAAGCGCGGAACAAGTTGATGAGCTTGAAGTTTTCGGCCGGGAATCTCCTGAAAATCGACAGATGTGCTATTTGGAACTAGCCACGGGGCCCTTCAGCCACTGGGGGGAAGCAGTGAGGGTTTAATTTCTAATGCCCTCAATTAAATAGGTTACAGCAGATGCACTGCTCGGAAGAAGCTTCCGTTAAGTGTTGTGCGTTCACGTATATGGGTTACGAATGTCTTACTGTAGACTATGAACTCAAAGCACGCCTGTAATCTTGGACTGCAGAATGCCTGTGGAGTTCGTTAAGTCTAGTGTAAGTTCGTTATTCATTCAATGCCGACCAGAAACTCCCTAAGACTACAAACACGCTAACCTATGATTACATAATATAGACCCCACTAATGTTATCATCCCGTTGTCCTGTGACCTGGACACACAGTGTGGTTAACATGCACGAAAGATGTATAGCGGTGAAAATGGAAAATGGAGGGTTCACAAAGTATTGGGATGGAGCAGAATTATACAAAATATGAAGTACGCTTTCATTTTACTTGCGAGCCATACCGAGGGCTTCGATGTATACTTTTGTAGTACAGAGCAATTATTTTGAAATAGATGTGTATTTTTAGAGAATATCGATTGATTTCTTAAATTTTTAATTTTGAATGAGGACCATTGTACTTTTCCCATGATACTGAAAACCGTCCCCATTAATTTTGACTTTCACGGAATATCGTTGGATAGTACCCCTACTTGCAAAACTAGTCGATAAACTAGATATGGGCAAGCATGAAGACTAAACCAATCTAATCGATATGCACGGGGATATAGCCCCAGTCATTTTGACAATTTTACATTTGATATCCTTAAAAGACCGTAGGTTGTTCGTTCTTCCTAATCCAAATAGGAAACTCCCATTCTTACGGGTGCGCTGACACACGATTACACAATAAGGTTCCCGCTAATCTTCTCAACGCAGTGTCCCGTGACTTAGACATACGGTGGGTTTACAATGGTCCCACTGCCACTTGTAATTTCCTGCGTCGGAGAATAGGCACCACATAACTGTACGCTGGAGGGCAAGACTGAACACCTGTACGCGGTGTCCTCTACGAACCTGGGAGTGAAATATTCTCCCAGAGCCAAGTTCAGTCAAATTTCGCAATATCAAAGAAGTTGGCCCACGAGGCAAAATTTAAAATTACTCCACCACGTCGTTTTTCCGCTCCCAACGAGTTTGACGCCTACCTGAGTCTTATCAAGTCTACAAGTACGACCTAGTACATCCTCATCCCAATGACCACACCTCTCTTCGACCTTCTCTGGTCTCAGTTGACCACCAAATACACGCCCACGCCGATATTTATACCCGACGGAGGAAGCAAAGCGTGGCGCACAAATCTGGGAGACAGTTCTTCGGGATGGACGTGAGAGGGATCAGGACAAGTTTACATGATGATGCAAAGGAAGGATATAACCTTGAAGGGAGTGAAATTCCGAATTTTGGCAAGCAGTTTTACGAATCGAGCTTTGTGCGCGCCAAGACTTCGCTTGTGAGAGTGCAGCTGACACTATAAAAACTAGCCAACGATGGAAGGTGTCGTGGTCCGCCTCCTGGTGGTGTTCTCTGGTATGGTTTGAGTAGCCTGGGCACCTACTCCACTTGGGAAAGAGACACCCCAGATCACATATCGCGCGGAGAATAGTTGAAAGATGATGAAGGCATGTCTGGATAACTCGGGGTTTTTGAGATGTTCCCCTGGGTGGGTATTCACGGATGAGGGTTGACTTGGGGTGAAGGAAAAGCCGGCACAACTTCGCAGTGGTACTTGCAAATGAAATCCGAGGCATGAGTGCTCCTTTTGTAAATTGAGTCATCTTTTCTGTACTTTTCTTTGATATTGTGTCATAGCTAGATAGCTGCATACGCAATTAAAATCTGATGCAAAAAAAAAAAATAAAAAAAAATAACTGTACGCTAAGCCTACGTTAAACAGGGCGGGCTACAGGTAAACACCGGCTTACCTACCGTCTCGTTAACCACCATTCCTTTTTTTTTTTGGTATCAGATTTTAATTGCGTATGCAGCTATCTAGCTATGACACAATATCAAAGAAAAGTACAGAAAAGATGACTCAATTTACAAAAGGAGCACTCATGCCTCGGATTTCATTTGCAAGTACCACTGCGAAGTTGTGCCGGCTTTTCCTTCACCCCAAGTCAACCCTCATTCGTGAATACCCACCCAGGGGAACATCTCAAAAACCCTGGGTTATCTAGACATGCCTCCATCATCTTTCAACTTTTCTCCGCGCGAAATGCAATCTGAGATGTCTCCCTCCCAAGTGGAGTAGGTGCCCAGGCTACTCAAACTATACCAGAGAACACCACCAGGAGGCGGATCACAACACCTTCCATCGTCGGCTTTTATTTATAGTGTCAGCTGCACTCTCGCAAGCGAAGTCTTGGCGCGCACAAAGCTCAATTCGTAAAACTCTTGCCAAAATTCGGAATTTCACGCCCGTCGAAAACGTATCCCTCTTCTGCATCATCTTGTGAACTTGTCCTGATCCCTCTCACGTCCATCCCAAAGAGGTATCTCCCAGATTTGTGCTCCACGCTTTGCTTCCTCCGTCGGGTATAAATATCGGCGTGAGCGTGTATTCGGTGACCGGCTGAGGCCAGAGAAAGTCGACGAGAGTTGTGGTCATTGAAACGAGGATGTACTAGTTCGTACTTGCAGACTTGATGAAGCTTTTTTGAGAATCGGACTCTTTGGGAGTGAAAGATTGAGATGGTGGAGTAATTTGAAATTTTGCCTCATGGGCCAACTTCTTTGATATTGCGAAATTTGAATGAACTTGGCTCTGGGAGAATATTTCACTCCCAGGTTCGTAGAGGACACCGCGTACAGGTGTTTAGTCTTGCCCTCCAACCACCATTCCTTATTACTGCTGAGGCGAGCTTATGATATAAATACCACCTGAGTAATACGATAGGTGCTTAGAGAGATGATATCATCAACCGTTGGAGTGTACATCAAGCATCTCCTTCACAGATGACCATTGTTAGTACCAGTTCATATTTGATACCAACTGACACCCATCGGTCACAGTGTGGATCCAGAAGATTCGGATCATAGTACCCTCGTGTGAGGTTCGGAATAACTATTGCACACACACCACCTCTGTAGAGTCGTAGCTTTTAGATACACAGAATACATACCATACAGATCACAGCAGACCTTTACATGCAGATATACATGTACATTAAGGGCCTGGTGATATTGGTATTCAAGACGCATAATAGTAGTAGCCGCTCATTATCCAGCGCGCCATCCCTGCAACTCACCACTGCAAATTAGCCCGAGCCATTCCCCCGACGGACCGCAGGGCCATCCAGTTACCATATATCTCTCAGCTCTCAGCCATAACACTTCTGCGGCACATATCGAGTGTCGGATGTTAGAGCAACGTCGTAGTCAAGAGCAGTGGCCAAGAATCCCGAGAAGGCGATTGTTGGCCCTATCTACACTCGTACACACGCACCCTAGTCTACTATTACCGAGGTTTATCTTAGAATAAGATTCTTGTATACGAGTGGTACGTAAGTACTGGAAGTAGAATTGATAAAGTATTGAGTTAATCTATCGTGTATGATTCTCGCGATCATAGCATCCTTCAATGCTGCGACCATACTCCTATTAAGATGTGTCTGCCAGCCTCGTCTATACGCTAATACGGAACTACTAATACAGGGTATCTAAGATCTCCAAACGCCTTACCCTCTATACTCCTAAGTAAGTAATAAATACAACCATAACTCCATTATGTTCAGGTACAGGAATGATTATGTTTGACCAACAATCATATAGTTCAACAGTTTACATCAATCTTGGGCCCGGCCAACATAGACTAGAGTATTCAGCCGCCATATTGTGCCTGAGTAATGATTAAAACTTGGACTGAGCAGTGGAGCAAATTAATGACACTAAGAAGCGGAGGAAGATTAGCATTAGTAGAGCCGAGCCCGGTGGAGGTTGAAGGCAGGAATCTGCGAGCTTTAACGGGTATCCTCGAGTTAAAGGCGTGCGTGAAGGCTCCAAGACACTGAGTCCACTGTAGTAGCAAATTGACGGCAACTCTGACTCGTACGTCTTCCCCCTCGACCCTGCGATAAAGCTAGACCAATTCTCCCCGAGCCCAACCATCTCGATCTCCCAATCATCATCTCTTGCCCGTCCCATCGCCATGCTGCATAGCCACAATATGCACTTCCCTCGCTTGCTGAACTGCCGTGCAATTTGGTTCGTATCTATCATAGCTGTGGTGCAGTGTTTTCAAAACTATAGATGTGACAACAATTATGTGGTAACAGCCGAGGAGATTGAAGAAGTCTACAATAAGGTCGTGCGCTACACAAATGATGCCGCTAGAACGGGCAAATCTCTGAAAGATGATGAATATAGAGGAAACTTGGCCGATGTACCAGCACACACCTATAATTGGTTCATAACCTACTCGCTCAACTCCTCGGGAAGTAAGTATTACTCGAGCAACTTACTTGCATCTACTAATATGGCGTAAAGATCTGGCGATGGATTACTTTCTACTGACGTCTTCCTCGAACGAAATCGTGGGGGTAATAAGCACTGCCTTCAGTCCGTTTGTTAAAAATGATGACAACTGGTGTACCCCGATGTCACCGGCTTAAACGGGTAATCAGGTCGCTGTTGATAAGCCTGACTATTATTCTGGTCTGGAGAAAAAGTATCGACCGCCACAGGCATTGTCCAGCTAAAATACCCTAATTCTCGCTACTTGTCCTGCACCTCGAGATGGAGTCGATTGCAAGCATCTGACGTGCATTTCCCGCCTTCTCTCCATGGCTTAGATTGTGCCGTAAGGCTCAGTGATAGGAGCCCCTACATCAATTCCAAGTAGGCCCACTCCGCGGCCATGGCAAATGGCGCATCTTATTTTACCATTTACATTATTTTGATTCCTCTGGCTGTAACAATTAATCGGAGCTTTGGGTACAGATTGCATGATAAGTCTGACTCTAGCCACACTCATATCTTAAATTTCATTCGAAGGCCACGGCGTGACTAATGCCCGCTGATAGAATAGTCGACTCAGCGTGGGAAGCTGCAAAAGAGAATTGAAACCTTTAGCTGTTCGTGTATGCCTTCGTCCTCATTGTAGTTGTGCATCAAGTGCAGGCGTTCTTTCATTACTCTGCTCAGTCTCAAGGTGACATAGATAATTATAACTCGTTGTAATTCACGACATTACATAACTTCCTCTTCCTCAGTATCCATCTCTTTATTACAGCCCCCGATACACGAGAATTGCGGGGAATAGCAGGGGATAGACTGAATACCCCTCCGCCGTGTCCTCTATGAACTTGAGAGTGAAATGATTCCCCGGAGCCAAGTTGTTGGGAGTTGTGTGTCGGTTCCTAGAGGAAACTCACTTAAATAATATAGGCACAACCTTAACGTGCTTCGTATTTAATAAAGCCGATTAGTTATTCACCTAATCTTTTAATATTATTATCAAGTAAATAATGATATCTCAGTCACTGAGGTTGTGGAGCGCAATGATCCAAGCCGCTACCGAAGTGAAATTAAGTACATAATTTGTAGTCACGTGTGTACCAACAACGTGTCCTACTTGCTAGCCCCAATTTTTCTAAATTTTGGGCTGGATGGTGCAGTGGTACACCATCCGGGGCCGTCCTCCTAAGTAGATACTGGGTAGCTTGAACACCTACCCCATTCGAGACAGGAGAAAGCTGGTTCGAATCCAGCCAGACCCACACACCATTCTCTCTCGCGGTGATATCGTTCTTGTGGGATGATGAAAGCACACTCGGATAGCCACAGGTTTTTCACGCTTTTCCCTGTGGTGGGTATGCACAGAAGAGGTTATACACCGTCAGGGTTAACTTCTAGTGGTATCTGCAAATGAAATCTGAGAGATAGTGTTCTAAATGTCAAATTGAGTCATCCTACTTAAAGTACATATCTTCCGATAAAAATCTGCACGGGCCTCAAGGCGCCAAATCAGGTAAAAAGAACTATATATATATTCTAAAATTTACGGTATATACTTCGACCCCCATTACCACACATCGTCGTCTCTCTTTTCCTATCCAGCTGTTTCCCTAAGTCGATTACTACATTTCGATAACTATAAAGTGCATCATAGTTTGATCATCGCGCTCGTGATGGCCAAATCACAACAACCACCTCACTTAGCCCAGCGCGTGGCAAAGGGTCGAGCTGCCTGGGACCAATCCTTTCACACCAAGTTTTGGTCAGCCGTTAAAGAGGCTGATCCTCTCATTCAGTCCTTCGTGCGTGAGCAAATGGACGCGTTTCTCCTTGCGGTTGCTCCCGGGCACCCTATGCGACTCAACAGCCATGTACAACCCAAATCGTCGGGCTCCCTACCCAAGCCCGGCCAAAACATTCCACCACGACCACTTGCTCCTACTTCGGAGCAACCGAAAAATTGGGCAGCGACCGCCGCAGGCCCTCCAGCAATCGTCCTCACGGCGCCGTCTTCGTCTCGGCCCAACTCTGCGCATCGCACCCCTCGCACGCCTGTTCCAAAACAAGTTGCAACAACCAAGGGCCCCAAGGCCATCTTCCGCCTCTCAGAAGAGGCTCCACTTCTCAGAGCAGACGCCACTTCAGTCAAGTCTGCTTTCATTCATACTGTGCCCGGTCTCAAGGATGGAATTGCCTCTATCTCTCGCTGCTCTAATGGTTTCAACGTCGTTTTCTCGTCTGATACATCGCTGAAAGTTGCGATGGACAACGCTGACTCCATAAAGGCGTCTCTCTCCGGTTATCTCGCTCAACTTGAAGACCGCAGCGGGTATGTTGTTAAGCGTATCCCACGCACCATCTGGAACCCAGTTTCTAATTTGGTTCCTACAATGCTTGATGACGTCAAGAGTATTGCCCAGGCACAGACAGGCGTCGCTCCATCCAGTGCCCGATGGTCTTTACATGAAGATCGCCATGATCCTCTGCATACGGCCGTTATTTTCTTCTCAAAGGAGGTGTCCACTTTTCGAATTGTCGACAGCGCTCCTTCCAGACGTTATGTCCCTAACTCGAAAGTAGTCCAGTGTGATGCATGCTTTGGGCTTCATCAATCCTCTCGCTGCCGCGCTCAAGCGATGTGCGCTCGTTGTGGTACACCTCGCCATCATGGAGAATGCCGGCACCTTGGTCAGTGTATCCACTGCCTAGGGCCTCATTCTGCAGACGACTCTAACTGTCCTCTACGTCCTCGCCCTTTCAATGGCAAACTAATTCAGCCTTCAGAAAAAGCGATCGCTGAACTCCGATCACGTAACCGTAATAATCTCCGGAGAGAACGTCGCGTAGAGGCAGCTGCCACCTCTGCCAGTAGCTCCAGTCCATCGACTCTCTCGACGGAAGCTCCCTCCGTTCCTTCTAAGCGCATGTTTTCTGCCAGCTAGAACAGCTTCACACCATTTGCATCTGCCTCAGATGGTTCTATGGAAGTAGATCTAGGCGAGCAAGTCACCATCAATACCTCCAAAAGTAATTCCTATGAGCAATAGAGCCGATTTCAGGAGCACCCCCCCGCCTTGCCTCCGTTTCCTCCGAGTAAACGTTGGGCGTGGTGGATCTTCTCGCCTCATCCTTCTGCAAGCCGCATTTTAGGGCAAGTATGATGTGATCTTTGTCCAAGAGCCCTGGACAAAAACAAAAACCAAAAGAACGTAACCAAGTCCCATCCGGCCTACGTTGTTTTCACTCTTCCTAATCGTGACTGGAAAATTGCGCGCCCGCGCGTTATGACCTATGTACGAAAGAAATCAAACCTCCGTCCTATCCAGCTGGATTGTGGTCTCTCGCCTGATATCATCGCCCTCAGTCTCCAGTGCTCTCCACTTGTAGAAGTCATAAATATATACCGCCCACCTCAAGCTCATATGCCTGAGAGCCTCGGTGCACTCCTAAGTTGGCCGATCAAACCGAATACTATAATTGTGGGAGATTTTAATCTCCACCACGAATTATGGGATCCCAATGTTTCCCGTTCCTCTGGCGTCAGCAGCTTTGTTGATTGGATTGATAACTATCCTTTGAGGTCCGCATTGCCTTACGGAGATCCTACCCATCGTGCCGGCCACGTACTCGACTTAGTACTTACGAACATGGAAGGACTTTCAGCTCGTGTGGCTTTGGAGGCACATTCAACCTCTGACCATGAGACAATATCTGGCTTCGTCCAACTCTTGTCATCTCAAAGGCGTCACGTAATGCCAAAGTTACCAAAATTCAACGATGAGAACGCTGAGACATTTCGTCTAGCCCTCTCTGCTACCGCACCTCCTTCTCTTCCTTTTGAGGACCCATCCTCCCAAAGCCTAGACGCGGTGACTTCATCTGGCATCGCCGCTCTCTCGGCAACTTTGCTTGCTGCTAACCCTCCAAGGCCTGCATGCATTCCATGCAAAGATTATTGGAACCACGAATGCTCAGACCAACAGCGTTGATATCTCGAAGCCCGCCATATCGGTGATCCAGGTCTCATTAGTGAGGCACACAATAATTTCCGGAAATCTGTAAGACTAGCTAAACGAGAACATAAGCGCTTCAAGATGGATAATGTGTCTTCGATCCTAGAGGCCCATAAAGTTGTTGGATGGCGGAAGCTATCTAGTCGCTTTGGCCCCCCTCCAGTTCAATTTCAAGGTGTCACATATAGCACTCCGATCGAGCGTGCAGACATATTCTTTCGAGCTAAGCTTGCCCGCACAATTGGTCAACCAGATATACCAATGAATACCCCTACTTGCCCACTGCGTGAAATCCCCGCGCCTCTCTCTATAAATGAAGATGAAGTGCACCATTGTCTTCTGGAGATTTCGTCAAGTACCCCGGGACATGACCACCTCTCTGTCTCAGCTCTCCGTTTGGTATGGGGAGTAGATACATGGCGCTCGTGGGTTGTTAACCTTTACAGCCTCTGCCTGGCATATGGTCACCATCTCAGCATCTTCCGTCGCGCCGAAGTGGTGGTCATTCCTAAACCACACAAGGATGACCTCACTAACCCCGCAAATTGGCGACCGATTTCACTTCTCCCGGCCTTCAGGAAGGGGCTGGAACGTCTTCTTGCTAGACGCTTTGCATTTTGGGCCGTACCAAATCGCGTTATCTCCACGACGCATCTCGGAGCGCTACCTGGAAGGTCTACCATGGATCTCGTAGAATGTTTGGTTCACGATGTCGAAAAAGCATGGGAAACAAAGCAAGTTTGCACTCTCGCTACGCTCGATATCCAAAGTGCCTTCGATAGCATTCAGCCTGGCCGCCTTCGCGCTCGTCTTCGCGAACAGGGATGGCCTTTACCATACGTGAATTGAGCTGCTTCCTTTGCTTCTTGCAGGAAGGCTCGTGTCAGAGTGGGTGATTTTGTAGGTGACTTCTTGGATATTCCGCATGGCTTGACCCAAGGATCCCCTGCTTCCCCTATCCTTTTCCTCCTCTTTCTCGAGCCTGTATTCAAACTCGGGTTTCCTACTTATGGTTACGCAGACGACGTAGCGATCCTTTCGGTCGCAAAATCTCTGGTCGATACTTCTCATTTAACCGCCAATAGGGTTGGAAGTATCACCCGATGGTGCGATGAGAACGGACTCTTGTTGGCAGAAAACAAGACAGAAATACTGCATCTTCACAGATCCCGTCAACCCCCACCTCCTGTAACCATAAATGGTGTCTTAAAAACCACCAAATCTACTCTGAGGTGGCTAGGCGTCATTCTCGACACCAAGCTCTCTTTCAAACAACATGTGCAGGAATGGAGCGCCAAAACGCAACGGATTAGCGCTCATATTCGATAGCTTGGAAATACCAACCGTGGGGTGCCAACAACTTTTCTGCACACTGCAGCCCTAGCTGCGGCACTACCAGTCCTTTTGTACGGTGCTGAAGTCTTGTGGCGTGGAGACACTTCTATCCGGCGTGACTGCTCGACTTCGACCCGATACTAACACCTTGTATCCATGGTCTGTAGAGCCTTGGTCAACTTGGCTAGAGCAATTCTACCAGTATACAAAACCAATCCCATTGCAGCACTTCTCAGGGGAGTGTGGCTCAAACTGGCACACATTCTACTTGAAGAGACGCGCCTCAAATCTGCAATTAGAATAGCCGCTGCTGACCACTTTCAACCTTTGGTCAAAAGATCCAATGACTCCCGGGCGCACACCCGTTTAACTGGAAAAGTACAGCTCATTCCCCCCTTTCCCCGTCCTCGGCTCGTACCGCCCTCGTATAGAGATCTTCCAATCCTCACCCGGGCTGGACTTCCGTCCGAAGAAGTCTCCCAGCGCATTAGAAACCTACCACCACGGGACATCCTCGTCTTCTCGGACGGCTCTAAACAAAAAGATGGATTTGCTGGGGCAGGTGCCGTCGTTCTCCATAGGGGAACTACCGTAGCAACAGTAAGAGTCCCGCTAGGCCCCGACTTTGAGGTCTATGACTCCGAGATAATTGGTGCCCTCGCAGGGCTTTATGCTGCTGTAGCAGATCCCTCTACCCACCTGGCAACCAATATCCACGTAATTTTAGACAATCAAGAGGCAGCGCGACGCCTTCTAAAACCACACAGCAAGAAATTTTCGAATTCCGTAATCTCGCCTCCCAGTGGCCCTCGAGGAGAATTCTTCCCATCGCAGGCCCGGGTAAAGTCTACGTAATGTGGTCGCCTGGCCATGTGAGAGTCCTGCTGTACAGCACTCACAACACCTTAACAAATGCAGCTTTCAAGGCCTTCAGGCTCCCAATTTAGTGTTATATAGTATAGTACGTAGTTGTCACCATATCCCCCAAGAGATGGGGCCTTAGCCGTAGCTAAAGCTCGGTAGACCTTTAATAATAAATAAATAATAAATTTTCTAGATTTTAACAATTATTGTATTATTCAAGAATCACATATATTACAAAAAAGTAGGGGGACTATTCTCAACACCTGTCGGTGGTATCCCCTACGAACCTCCAGCTCTCACTGTGAAGTCTGCAGGGCCAAGATTGAGTAACAAAGTCCTCACTTCGACGAGGATTCCCAATCGCTTTCGCCGTCCGTATCGCCTTTATCTCAACACATTCCCCTATCACCATTATCATGCAGCTAACCACGACCAGATCAGATGGTAGGATCGAAGCTATTCTCATCATCAACTGTTATATTAAATAGCCTATATAGGAGCGGGATGGTGGATACTATTGGGGAGGTTATGCTCACAGTAGGTCTCATTAATCGCTATGGCGTGTGTTCTTGTGATATATCAGACTTGTATCTATATTCTCATATAAAGGAAACTTAGTTACAAGGAACGAAGAGAGGTTGAAACCTCCTTACATGTTGCTCCAGACTAAATGTGTTGTTCACAGCCTAGTGCTGGAACATTCCCTTGTCATACCATTTCTCTCCTACGAGAAATGACCATCTCGCTCTCGCTGATTCCATTATCTCTATTCTATCGAGTTCTAGTTGGATCCATAATACCCACACATACATTACGCACTAAACACCCAGCGGCTTAATTCCACAATCACGTGCATCTGCTGTGACGTGACTTAAAGCATCTACCATGGTAAGTTACATGGATAACACAACAAAAAGCCATCCTATGAGTTTCCGGAGCGTAGCCAGCATCCGATACGGAGATGGTGGTTTGGTTCAAGTCGGCCTCGAATGTTACAAAGAAGGGAGATGTAGATGAGTATGCGCACCTCAAGTGGTCCCGGTGTCTAGGCCTGGCCTGGCTGGGGCTGCAGGTTTTTTTGAGACGTGTTCCAGCGCACGCAGTTTCCATTGCAACCATCTTTTTTTCGGGGTAGAAAGTTGCGTGGAAAATGGGGCCGAATTTTTATAAACGCAGGGTTATGGGAGGTGGGAGGTGGGAGGTGGGAGGTGGGAGGTGGGAGGTGGGAGGTGGGAGGTGGGAGGTGGGAGGTGGAATAGTTACCGGTAAATAACTGCACGTTTACTGAGACTTGTAGATGGAAGTAGATTGCAATGAATTAGTAGACTTGCTTGCTATCATTCAAGTCTAGAGAATCACTACTTTTATACACATATACCACATTTTATGGGTTTTCATATCCCCAGTCACACAGTTCCATTCAGCTCTAAGTCATCACATCCTATTCCATCCTATTCTATCTATCTCTGATCTGTTCTATTTTGAGCATCTGATTCTACATCTCTGTGATTCACAATAACCAGATGCAGGGGTAGTTATATCATCAATCACAACACGAATTCCACGGGTAAATACTGAGTTGAATGGCTATTCACTACGGGCAATCTATCAATGATCTTTCAAGTGACATAAGAGACAAAGAGCACTGTACAAGGTGTGGCCTGGGCCAGAGAGGAGCTCAATGTTTTGGATAGTCGTAGACTCAAGTAGCATAATAAGCACACACATGGAAGCAGAAGATAGTTTGGAACGAGTTAGGCTATGGGAATAATCGTAGGGATCTCTATCGGCTCCACCGGTCCTGCGCCTATAGTGGTCACAGAGCATTAACTTGGGATCAATTTATTCGAAAAAAAAGAGCGGAAGATAGAGGGTACCGGCGCTGGGAGTCTTTAAAGGAGCAAGCTGATGGCAGTTGTTTAGTGATTACGTCACGGACAGCGAAGTGTACGCAATGGCCAGTCCGGGATACCTGGTATTCGGAGGTTACAAATCGATGGCCCGGGTGGTATGTATGGAAAGAACAATTAGAACTAGGCCTGGAGCGCGTATAGGCCAAGGTAGAAGAATGGAAGGAACATTATCTGGCCTTTTGTTTGAAATGCGGGGTTCCGCGCAGATTCTCCCTATTGTTATAGCTCTGGGCTGCTAGATTCATCATGATTCAACTGTCAGGGCTCGCGGACGGTGGACTAGGACGAGGACGGGGAGTAGGACGAGGACGGAGAGTAGGACGCGGACTAAGATGAAGACGAGGACGAGGACGAAGATGAGGCCAAGAGAGTAAGTAAATTACAAGACATGAAGCTACAGTACAAATTCACCCCGAAATCACAGCCACGAGACTACTATCTACCAGTTCACACACACAGTTATTGGTTCACCAAAGTGACTATATTGCATTCCACTTACGACATCTTACTGTCACCTACATTTCTCAATCACCTATGCCGCCCCAGTCCTCCGCAGAGGCTGGCTCCTGGCCACCTCTCCCCACCCAACACGCGACGCGCCAGGACGTCGAAATGGATCTCAACGATCCACAATACACAATACCGCCTACACCACACAACACCACACCAGACTCAGTCTGCTGCGCGAGCCAACAGCACTCTCCAAACCCGAGCCCAAACCCCACGGCCGTCAACATGACCAACTTTCTCGCCGAACAAGCGAGAGCTTTCCAGGAACGTTTTGCGGAAGCAGAGCGCATCGTCAGCGGGTACTGCAACCTGCTCGAATCGACAACAGACGAAGAGTTCCGAAAAGCCATCGAACTCACCGGCTTGGCTCTTCAAAGCCGGATCACAGAAATTCTGCGGGGCAATTCAGCCACCCCCAAAGCCACAGCACCAGCTCAAGCTGCAAGTGGCCACATCATCAAACCTCGCCTCGAGACAGCTAAAGAGTCGAGGAAGAAGACTATTGCGAGCGTCGTGCGTCCTGTACAGATCCTCGCCAGGGAAAACACGAGATTAGGAGCAGCCACACCACCCGCTGCTTCTGCGACACCAATCCCTACCCATGGGACAGAACAAACCACCAACCAGACTCCCGAGAGATCCTGGACAGAGGTGGTGCGTAAAAAGGCTAAGCCAGCAACCACAGCTGCCACAAAAACAACCACTGGCCACACGCCCACATCGAAACCCAAGGCATCAGCAGTGATGCAGGAAAAAGCTGACGAGCGCGTATTCTTACGGCTCAAATCCGATCACCCGTGGAGACGCATGTCTCCACATTTCATAAAAATAAGCCTGGCTAGTAAACTACGACTGGCTAACTCATCGATCAGACAAGTCACAGTCGTGAATTCTGGATTTGCAATACAAGCTGACGGGGAAGGAGCAAGAAACGCGCTACTGACAGGAGCGAATACCCTTGACAGCTCTGAAATGAAGTTGGAAGCCGCGTCCAATTGGATATCAGTGCTTGCACCCAATATTCCAGATAGGCTATATACCCTCGAGGGACCAGTGCCAGTCACGCCAGAAATGGTGATCGAAGAAGCCACCCTCAAGACCGGCGTCAGACCAACATCTGCTCGCGCTTTTGCGACTAGCATGGCAAGGCCATCAACAGACTGGGTGCTACATTATGCGACGGGAAAACCAAAGCTTGGTGAACGACTATTTGAAGAAAGTGGTCGGCTGCACGAACTCCAGCGCAAGCCAAAAATTGCTCAATGCAACCGATGTTGGGGACACCACCCTACAAAGATCTGCTCGCGAGCAGAACGCTGTTCACGATGCGGCTCTGTCGAGCATAAGGCCGCCGATTGCAAACAGGCTATCCCGAGATGCATTAACTGCCATGGACCACACTCTGCCGTCGAGCCTAACTGCATGGCTAGACCGACGCGGGTTGCTGGCAAAACAGTACAGCGCACAAGAGACTAGCTGGCGGTAATTCGCGAACAAGGTCAAAAAGAACGGAACGCTTCGATCAGAGAGATGGAAGCAAAGCAGAAATCCACCGAGGCTACTGCCGGAAACGAAAATACAAACGTTGCTCAATGCCCGTAAGGGACCACAACCCAACCGAGCTTCAAAAAATGGCAACAACAATATCGTTCCTCTGTGCTAATCTGGGCAGAGGAGACCCGGCTACGGACATCATCCTGCAATCCGCTTGGGATTCAGGAACCGATGTCCTACTTATCCAGGAACCCTGGACTCAACACAAGGATGGCTTCTGGCTCACCAAGTCACATCCCGGATTCGATAGGCATTTGCCTCCCCATGCCGCTGCCAACTCTTCAAGGCCACGCTCCTTCATCTACACGCGAAAGGGGATCAACTGCCAACAGCAAGCAATCTGCGAGACATCACCAGATCTCACTGCAGTAAAGGTAGAAGGAGTCACATTTGTCTCCGTATACCGCGCTCCTGGAGCAGACCTTTTGCCGCTGCTATCATGGGCTCCATCCAGACCTACAGTTATTGGCGGAGACTTCAATGCTGTTCACACCGACTGGCAGCCAATGGCTACTAGGCTACACGGTGACGGCCAGGTGCTCACCGAATGGATGTTCGAGCACGGCATGGACCTATCTTCCACACCGGGCGTCCCGACACACGACTTTGGAAACACACTCGACCTAGTTTGGTCTAACGCGGGAGCCCTTGCAGACGTCTCGATAGAGCTTGACTCGACATCGGACCACAGAACTCTTGCGGGAGACGTTCCGCGTCCAAACTCGAAAGCCAGAGCTGTAATCAAAACTAGTCAACCGTTCCGAGTGACAGACGACGCCCTCGAAGACTTTGCCAAGGTACTTGGTAGATGGGCTCATGGAATAGGGCTACAGCCAATGGACTCAATAAGCGCGGTAGACAACCTCGCTGATAAGCTGGTCCAAACCATTATGTCAGGGCAGCATGTAGACAGCAGGGCGGAGACATGGGTCAAAGAGGTGGTAATCAGGCTAAAGGGCGCCATCCTACATTATGCATGAGATAGGTGCATAACCGCTCGGCCAAAAGGCCAGACCAGAATCATAGAACACTAGATTCTGGTTATCTCCACATATATAGATTATACAGAAGGCAATCCTGACATTACCCCTCCCATAATCTATAGATGTGCCCAACCTCCGCAGGCTCATCCGTGATTTGCTTGCTTAGCCAGAACTGAATACACACGAGTGGATGAACACGTGCCAGAGCTAGACCATTGTGTAGTTCTATGATTATGTCAGGGCAGCATGTAGACAGCAGGGCGGAGACATGGGTCAAAGAGGTGGTAATCAGGCTAAAGGGCGCCATCCTACATTATGCATGAGATAGGTGCATAACCGCTCGGCCAAAAGGCCAGACCAGAATCATAGAACACTAGATTCTGGTTATCTCCACATATATAGATTATACAGAAGGCAATCCTGACACATTAGCAATGCAATTAGGGCTACCGGAAGACGCGGGAGTGCGAAGAAGGGTAGGACGGCACCTTGGTGGACGATAGAGTGCGCACAAGCCAAACGCGAATACAGGATATTCAGGGACGAAGAGAGCAGAAAGGATTTCCGTCGCATAGTCAGAAGTGCGAAACGCCAGTACTGGCGGCGGAAGTTCTCCGAAGCCACAACCGACGTCGACATGTATCGGATGGCACGTTGGGCAAAGCCGCATTCTACATCTGCTACTCCACCACTCCAAACTCCGGATGGTTTTGTATCGGATCCAGGAAAGCGTGCACTTCTATTGCGCGATCTCCTTCTCGGCCGGTTCACCAGCCAAAACGACGTGGACATCAAACACCTCGAGCCAGGACGCGGAAACCTTCCATGGGTCTCAAGCGTCACTGATGAAGAAGCCAAGTGGGTCACAACGGCCTGCCAGAATAAAGCCCCTGGAGCAGACGCAATTTCTGTTCGTCTTCTTAGGACAGCCTGGCCGTCAATTGGACAAGCAGTGAGAGTACTCTTTGAGGGCTCACTTCGACTGAACCACTTCCCGAAGGCATTCAAGCTAGCGGAAGTAATTCTTCTCCCCAAACCTGGCCGTAATCTCAGTACAGCTAAAGGATGGAGGCCCATCGCACTGCTACCCTCTCTCGGCAAAGGTCTTGAGAGACTAGTCGCAAGGCGCATGGCTTACACCGCCATTTCGTACAAGGCCGTGCCGCAGCAGCTTTTTGGAGCACTCTCCGGCAGATCCGCTAACGACCTTGTCTCATGCGTTATCCACGATGTGGAGCATGCAATGAAGAGGCAGAAGAAAGCAGTTCTTGTCACTCTGGACGTACAGGGTGCATTTGACGCTGTACTCCACGGACGACTGCTGCAAAGGATGAATAAAGTTGGGTGGCCGAAAGCAGCTATCACTGTGATAAAGTCTTTCCTTGACAAACGATCCGCCCGCGTCAGACACGAGGATAGAGTAACAGACCCGATTCACCTAGAATGCGGGCTGCCACAAGGATCGCCCCTATCCCCAATTCTCTTCCTCCTCTACATGGCCGAAGTCGTGGGGGGCAGCAGTTGGAGATTTGGCTATGCAGATGATGTTGCTATCCTCGGCATAGGCTCGACCCCAAACGAAGCCGCAGCAGCTGTCCAGAGAGAAGTCGATGCAGTCCTAGGGTGGGCTGCTGAAAATGCCGTCTCTTTCGACCCAGATAAGGCCGAAGTAGTCTACTTCGTCGGCCCCAGATCCAGGGGACACGATCTTCCGGCTATAAGGGTAGGCACTCGCGATGTACAAGCATCCGACGATATCCGATGGCTCGGAGTACACCTTGATCGCGGTCTGACCTTCGAAAGCCACGTCGCAAAGTGGACCAGTAAAGCAATGCGGCTAGTGCAACACTTCAGACGGCTCACCCAGTGCACCCAGGGACCAAGGCCCGACCTACTAACCACAGTGATCCGCACGGTAGTCCTGCCAATCGCGATGCACGCAGCGGAATCCTGGTACCCGGGGCCAACCAGGGAAACATATCGGGGTGTCGCGCGAAATTCATGTAAGAGACAGTGCAAAGTTATTGACCAAACTTCTGCCTTCGGAATCCGCGTGGCTCTACCAACCTGGCGCACCATGCCCATCGCAGCCCTGATAAGGGAGACTGGTATTCCACCTGCACAAATTCTGCTCGAGGAACGCAGGCTCAAGACTGCCGCACGAATCCGAAGACTAGATGAGTACCATCCGCTTCGACTTCGGGCCACGGAAAGCACAGACAGCGCTCGCCACCGACTTGGACTAAAGACATGCAACAAAACCAGACTTGGTCTGGACAGAGTTCATGATTCGAGGGTCCATAGGATGTATCGACTCCTGCCAGAGGCTGAACTACCTCCACCGCTCCGACCTCCGGTCCCTCCTCAGCCAATTCCCTGCTGGACAAGCAAGAAAGAGGCTGCCAAGTTCATAAGAGAGTGGCTGCCTACACTCCCACCCGACTGTCTCTGCGTGTACAGTGATAGTTCTGGGGCGTCCACCGACAAAGTGTCATGGGCCTTTGTGACCTTTATAAGTGGCACAGGTACGACAATTGAGCAAAGCGGCTCAGGCAAAATTACCAATGCGGAGGTCTACGACGCAGAGGTCCATGGAGCTTTGGCTGCTCTAGAAGTAATTACTGCCAGCAATCGAGATCGAGGACGCAGCGCTATCTACATCCTTCTCGACAATTCTGCGGCTGTTCAGGCTTTACTGACGGGAACAACGGGCTCATCATCCTGGCGTATCCAAAAGTTCGTGAAATTGGCCGCGGGATCAGCCGCGCCTGTCAAAATAGGATGGATTCCGGGCCACGAAGGGCTGGCAGGAAATGAAATCGCCGATGAACTCGCCCGAAGAGAGCTTAACTCGCCGGACAACTCTAGGACGACACATGGTTTGATGACCCTCGCCTCAACAGGACGGAAAGCCCGTGAAGTGGACAGGCAGATGTTGACGGACTGGTGGCACTTGAATCGCCCCAGGCACTATGCCAACCTTGAACTCGAGATGCGGCGCAAGAAACCGCCAGAACTAGCGCTACCTAGAGCGGTCTACGCCCGCTTAATCGCTGCTCGAACAGGACATGGGGACT
The DNA here is from genome assembly GCA_905067625.1 of Blumeria graminis f. sp. triticale. Taxonomy (NCBI): domain Eukaryota; kingdom Fungi; phylum Ascomycota; class Leotiomycetes; order Helotiales; family Erysiphaceae; genus Blumeria; species Blumeria graminis. The sequence continues at coordinate 1,332,681 of LR898471.1, read as the reverse complement.
TTGCGGCATATCATCGCCGCTTCAACCACACTGACGCCAAACTCTACTGCGAGTGTGGGAGGGAAAAATCAATTGGTCACCTTGTCCAGTGTCGAAAAGCACTGGCAACATGGCGGCTGAAAAGTGGTAAGCGTAGGGCGCTGGCTCTGGAAACAATGCTTGGATCAAGGGGATGGCAGCTGTTTAGGGACTACGTCCAGGAGAGCGGGATTTACGCGGAGGCTAGTCGGGGGATGGCAGGGATACCTGTGACTCGGAGTTGATAGATCAAAGGCCTAGGTAGTTTGGTGTGGACAGAGAGATTGGAATCGAGGCTCAGGCGCGTGGTGGCTGAGGCGGAACGATGGAAGGGAAATTGTTTAAGTTTTTCTTTCGTAATGCGGGATTTCGCGTTAAAGTTTTTGTTTTGTTTTCAATTCTAGGCTGCCAAATTTGTCATGGTTCAACACATAGATGCATTTTGGCATGGTTCCGGTCATTTAGGTGGGACGAGGCATTTGTACTGCACGGTAGTTAACCTGATCCGGCCCGACCCCACTCGTGCTCAAGCTCCAGTAGGAGTGCGACGGTAGTTACTTCACCTAGCACGTTAATGAACAAACAAACAAACAAACAGTACAAATTCAGTCTCAGAGCTCCCTTAAGTACATGAGGGCAGTCACCATAACCAGTGATGCCATAGCCTACATCCGTGTCATAGCAACTAACTGGTATCTTGGGTGGTTACTGTTGCTATCGCAACACTGTAACTATCGCAACGCATTAACTGTGATTTGAGTACACTCATGACACGGTTTGCCAGGTGCTACACAACATTACAGGGCCAGTCCGTGACATCAACACATGAATAAATTTCAGCGTCGTTCCAGTCATGTAGATGGGACAAGGTATTTTCACCTTTACGGATAGTTAGCCTGATCCGACCCAGCACCCTCGTGCTAAAGTTTCAGAAGTAGTTTGTTGGGTGTCATTTATGTAGTATGTTAATAAATAAACACGGCGAGTGGTATTGTTGGGAATGACTGCTTCACCCCATCAATCTTCTTGTTACGGTTTGACCGTTGTTTGATCTTAGGTGGATACCTAAGCCTGATACTAAGAATTCTTACGATGAGGCTTTGTGGGGGGGAGATGAAGCTGAACGAAACGGCACTACTACTCGGGAGGCTGAAGCGTCATTACAACTTAGTGACACCTGGAAATACGTGGCTGGGTAAGAATTATTGTGCCTAAGGACAAGTCACTAGTCTGTAGATTCACGAGGAGGATTATCTATTATAAATTCCTGTTAGTAGTGGCTAGAGTTAGCTTTTGAATTTGAATTTGAATTTGAATTTGAATTTGAATTTGAATTTGAATTTGAATTTGAATTTGAATTTGAATTTGAATTTGAATTTGAATTTGAATTTGAATTTGAATTTGAATTTGAATTTGAATTTGAATTTGAATTTGAATTTGAATTTGAATTTGAATTTGAATTTGAATTTGAATTTGAATTTGAATTTGAATTTGAATTTGAATTTGAATTTGAATTTGAATTTGAATTTGAATTTGAATTTGAATTTGAATTTGAATTTGAATTTGAATTTGAATTTGAATTTGAATTTGAATTTGAATTTGAATTTGAATTTGAATTTGAATTTGAATTTGAATTTGAATTTGAATTTGAATTTGAATTTGAATTTGAATTTGAATTTGAATTTGAATTTGAATTTGAATTTGAATTTGAATTTGAATTTGAATTTGAATTTGAATTTGAATTTGAATTTGAATTTGAATTTGAATTTGAATTTGAATTTGAATTTGAATTTGAATTTGAATTTGAATTTGAATTTGAATTTGAATTTGAATTTGAATTTGAATTTGAATTTGAATTTGAATTTGAATTTGAATTTGAATTTGAATTTTAAATCTTTTACGTGATAGGAAGAACCTAACATCTATTTAGACGTGATACGGGTAGATGGGCTCTGAAAGCTCATTGCTACCTACATGACCGGCAGTGGGGCCAGAAGCGACAAAAGAAAAGAGTGAAAAAAAAAAAGAACAGTATGTGTCTGAGTTACGGTGCCCTGCGCCGCATCCCTATCTTCCACACCCATCTACTCTCGGGTCAGAAACAATCTCAGCGTGGTCACCTCCCACCCTGTTCATTCTTCGGTAGACTGTAACATCAGCTTGTAGTTAAGAATCGAATGAACTTCTACCATCCCTTCTCCCCTATCATTTCCCTGGCCCCAGGTGGGGCCATTTTCTCATAGATTCTCCAACGTAGCAAAGCAGGTCGGCACTCTGAAAAATGCTAGGGCCTTTTCTCTCGGCCGCAAACGCATTTCAGATCTTCATGTTCGGGGTTGAAACGTCGATGGTAGTCGGCATAGTCCCCGTGGCCTGTTCTTGCCGCAATAAGACGATGGTACGCCCATCTTGGTAAAGCTAGTTCCGGTGGTCTTTTGCAACGCATGAATAGGTCCAGATCTTTGTATCGTTTCGGTCGATACTTCTGCCACCACTCTTCCACGAGCTCTTGGCTACGCTGTTTAACCCACCTCCCTAATGCCGCAAATGTTAGATCTTGATCTTCTAGAATGGGCGCAGCTGAGGTTAGTGACCAGTTATTGGAAGCTCCCAAGGCTGATTTGGCCAGCTTATCGGCCTCTTCATTGCCTTGAATCCCCACATGCCCGGGTATCCAGCGTATTTCCACACGCTTATTGTGTATCAGCGATGAAAACTTGTCCACCACCGACTGCGAGGAGTTAGATCTTCCTCTTTCGAGCGCCTGGGTGGCCGCTTGGTTGTCCAGAAGAATGTAGATCAGTAAGTCTTCTCCTACCTCTATTGCAGCCTTCAAGGCTTTCATGGCACCTACAACTTCTGCATCGAATACCTCTGCTCCGGGAAGTGGACCGGAGCCACTTGCAACTAGCTTGCCTCCTTGGTATACTACATACCCCCAGGATGATTTTCCGGGACCCGATGATGATCCATCAGAGAAAGCGAAGACTGTGTTAGCTGGGCGGGAAGCTAACCGCCGCTTTATGCTTCTAGACCTAGCTTCATTTTCTCGACTACATGGAATCGATGCTGGAGTGCCACGTGGGAAGTATAGCTTTCCGGGGCCTTCGGCTGTCGGAACGCGACGCACACTCATTTGTAGGCGTGTCATGTACCGTTTTGGTTGTCTGAACAATCGATCTCTTTGTCCCGATCTAAGACCTAAGCGTCTTATTGTCCCTTTCGGATCCTCAGCCGTCCGAATGGTTAGAGGGTGCCAGGCATCCATTCTTCGCATACGAGCTGCAGACCGCAGCATCTTTTGCTGAAGAATTATCGATGCCGGGGGTATTCCCGCTTCACGATGAAGAGCACCATTGGGAGTGGTACGCCACGCTGGGAGTGCTACTCTAATAGCTTTCATTATCGTTTTTTCCAATAGAGATATGTGCCAGCCTACTCCAGTGCCGACTTCTTTATCTCGTAGTGTGGTTATTCGAGTGAGACCTGGCCACCACGCTTCTGCCCCGTATAGAGCTGTGCTCACAACGCATGCATTTACCGCACGAATCAGAGGTCCGGGTGCTGCACCACGTTGAACTCCGTTTATATGTCGTAAGAAATGGACTAGACGATTAGCTTTTCCAGTCCATTCCTGTACATGTTGCTTGAAGTTTAGCTGGGTATAAAGCCAGATTCCTAGCCACCGGATATGAGGTGACGGTTCGATCCGGCGATCTTTCACCATGATGGAAAGATCAGCCGCGTTGATTTTCTTTCTAGGCCCTCCTCCGGTCACTAGAAGTTCTGACTTTGCTGGGTCAAAATCGATCCTGTGTTCTCTTGCGAGAAGGATAAGGCTGTCGAGGTCGTCTTGAGCTGCGGAGATAGCATCCACTGCGGTGTTTCCAATTCTGACAATAACTACATCGTCAGTATAACCAAACCTACTCGTTAGACCGTGATCCTCAAAAAGCACAGCGATGTAGAGCATGAAAAGAAGTGGCGATAGTGGCGAGCCCTGAGGTACTCCACATTCCACTATCTTCTCTTCTATGATTCCACCGCGGTATTTGACCTGAACCTTTCGTTGGCAAAGAAATGTCTGAATAAACCGGCACAGGGATCGTGGCCAGCCTTGTTCTCGAAGACGTTTGAGCAGTCGGTTGTGAAGGATATTGTAAGGTTATGGATCGTAGAGGAATGCTGGAATGGTATAGGGAGGTGAAGGATATATGCCGAACAATGAAGCAGTTGAATAGAGCTTAAGGGTGAAGCTTGGTAGGGTGACACGAAGAGGGTATGAATAGACCTTCAGAGATATTCAGTAAATGTAATGAACTGAGGATTTCTGAAGGAGGAGAACACTACATATATATACAGGAATTAGTCCTACTGAGACGAATTTAGAAATAAGCCAGGATATGCGCCCATGTCCCAGTATGGCGACATTATCATGGTGATGGTATGTCTTGACCACCAGTAGACCCCCAAACTAGCTGAGTGTAAGACAGAATCATGCATATACCATAATTTCCAACATATCTTGTGTTAAGCGCCAAGACTAATTAATATTACAGAAAATAGATGTGGCGCAGTATTAAATGATACGAATAACGGAAACGAAAACGAGATAGTACATGACTAGTGTAACAAGTGCAGGACTGTTAGAATTACAACAAAGGACTGCATCAAATGCACCTTGAATGTCGAGTGTGACCATAGCCGCACACTTACCACTTCTCATGGCCGCCTCAGCATCATGGATTACACAGGATGCAAGGTCGACTGCAGATCTTCCTGGTACGGAGCCGAATAGTTGTGGGTGAACAACTTGGTGACTTATCGTCAGCTATGCCATTCTCTTACCAACTAGACGCTCAAGTCCTTTACCTAAACTCGACAACAGCGAGATTGGTCGCCAACCCTTGGCAGTTGACAGATTTCTACCCGGCTTTGGAAGAAGCACAACTTCTGCCACCCTGAAGGCCGTGGGAAAGTAGCCGATTTTCAGACAGGCCTGGTAAAGATCTTTCACGAGAGGTCCTAGATGGGACCAACAGGCTTTGAGTAACCGTACCGTTATCTTGTCCGCCCCCGGTGCCGTATCGTTGATAGAGACAGTGGCGCTTGTAGAGTTAGCTTTTCTCCTCATATAGTTTATTAAATCGATTTATTCATCACCAACTCGGTTTCCGTCACACTTCTATTCTGAGTTAGCCAGGCGTTTAGACCATCGAGACTCTGCTTGATATTCGTGCCCGGACAAATTGCCACTATAGCGTACAACTCTAACCCTGTTCGCAGATTTTTAATCATTGGACCTGTATTCTGGTATCTAGTTACGACACATGACCACAGCTATGTATACATGTTTGACGACTCTTTTGACGTCCGAGATAATCATGCTCGGGATTTCACTCGCAAATACCACTATGAGGTATGTTTGTCAACATTTCTATCTTGATATCGACCCGTACAAACATACCGTGTATTAGTAACTCATATTGATACTCAGGATAACGATGAATAGCAGAGATTGATGGTGTTTATGGCAGTGCGGGGTTTCGTAATTTTTGACAGGGATATGAAACGTATATATATATATATATTTATTGCGCACTTGACTCCTCTTTAACATGATGATGATGATGATGATGATGATTTATATTGCCACCTTGGGCAATACCAGGCTCAGCTCCATAGGGCACAGAATTCTAATCCCAGCGTATCTTGGGCTCTTGCTTCGGCGGCGGAAGTTAATGCATTCAACAGCTGGTTGCGTATCACATATTTCTCCGAAAGAGCATAACGACAAGTCTGATTCGAACGAAATCACAATTTGATATAAACAATTTCTACTTTTCATTTTTATTGGTAAAATCTTATCATCATTTAGTACCAACTGCATAGCATGAGATTCGTTGGACGGATGACCTTCATGTATAATTTAATCTTCGAGCGCAAGGTAATAAGATCCTGGCTATCATTTGCTTTGTTGGGACTGTTCAGGCGCCAACACGTCGGGTGGTTTAATTTAGACTGGGCTAACCGGTACGTGAAAAGCTCACGTGCTGTGCGCGGGCACGACGTTAAGTCTTATAAATAAATAAACATGATGATGCTTCCGACTAAATTCACAATGCCCATACCTACTCTGGGCTGATCACCCCTTACTATATCGGTCCCAACTTCTAATTAATGCCTTTTCGCCTTTTTATCTTAAATGATAGTTCATGATATTCTTCGTCTTGCTGGCCATCATCAAGCTCAGAGTTATGGACAGATTAAATCTCTAGCATTGTTTGCTTACACAAACATTCGACCGTCCTCTGTGAGTACCCGTAAGAGGGAAGTTTCAAAATCTTTGAAAATCCAAGCGTGACTTCGTCATCCACGCACACCAGTGTCGCGAGAAACGTGATTCAGGCTCGTTAGATTCTAACCATCGATCTCCTGTCGCACGTGGAATTTGTGTCCAAGTCATCAAGGATCTACTTGGGAGACTAGCCCTGATGATGTACCACTGCACCATTCAGCCATGACGACTTTTATAGTGTCGCCTGCGAACACTCAAATCAACTTCTATAGTGCACAATGCTCAGTTTTAAAATCCCCTTTATTAAAATTCATATATTATCCTTTCAAGATTGTACCTATCCTTTGTTTCATCCTTTAGACTGGTCCTAATTTCTCTCGCGTCCATCCCCAGGAACTGTATCCAAGATCTGCGGGCCACACTTTGTTTCCTCTGTCGGGTATAAATACGGCATAGACGTATTTTTGGTGACCATTTGAGGCTAAAAGCTGATTTGACGAGAAGTGTGGTCATTTAGGTAGGGATGTGCTAGGTCGTACTTGCACACTTGATCAGGCTTCGGTCGGAAACAATATCTTTGGGAGTGATATTTTGATTCGGTGGAGAGTCTCAAATCATTGCCTCGTGGGCCAACTTCAGATATTGCGAAATTCGACTGGACATAGCTCTGGGGAATCATTTCACTCTCAAGTTCACAGAGGACACCGGGAACAGATGTTCCGTCCTTGCACTCCGCCTCACATGGTTTGCGTTGCCCGCATTCTCCATGAAAGGTTGTATGGCCTTCTTAATTGCTCCTATCACCTGTTTCCAAGTAATTATTTCCGATCAGCCTGCCCATGCATTGGCAACCGAGACTCAGCTGTGCTTTGTACTGTTACCCCGATGAAACATCTCCGAGTTGAAGACCAGACAAATTGTGTGGTACAAGGATTTCGGATTTCGAGGCAATAGCTAGAGACTTCCACCAAATCGGTTTCTAAGCCAGCGAAAGAATGATCACCACCAAAACCTCGTAGAGTCTGCAAGTACAGATCACTAAAGATTTTGAGTGACAATACCCACCGTCGAATCAGTCACGCCATGGGCGGAGATGTAATCATGGCATGAAAATTGAGTCTTGAAGAATACCGTGCGCGCTGATTCTTTCCTTGTGGGGGCGCCTACGACACGGTGGAAATATCTGAGGCTGGATCGTGCAATGGAAGGCTAATCGGCCAGGTCAGACTCTTGAAACTTCTCTTTTTGTTAAGAATACTCCCGGATGAGGTGGATGCGCTTGTCTGAGAGATTCTGGTAGCGAGAGGGACTGTGGGCGCCCAGTTGCCAATTTCCCGAGTGTTGTGCTGCGTGACGTAGTCGGGCCCGCATTCCCGAGCCGACGCGGCGAACTAGGCGGAGACAATAACTCCGGTGGCAGCCTAGGCGTAGATCAATGGTCACGCTGACGCACAAATAACCGGGGCCTTGCTGCGGCCCCTGTGCAGCAAGCAGACGCGAAATCCTTCTGATCCGCAACAGACCGGGTAGTGCTGTTCAGCGAGACCTTCCTCAGACTCTGGCGCCTAACAAACCCGACTTGACCCCGATATCGTCCTCACCACGTCGCTGCGGTGTCCCAGCTTTGCTAGTATTGTTCGAAAGGGGAAAGGTCCGCATCCACCACCTCTTCTCCTAGCTCGTGCTACGAGCTCTGCTGTGTAGGCCTCAGACTGACATAGCTACTGTAGCTGTGATGATCATGGCGAGCCTGCGAAAATGTTCGCGCGTTGTCATTACGCTACGAACTCTCGCGGATTTGAGGGTCACAGGTGGGAGCCGTTATTCCAAGATGGCTCTGAAACCCCGAGCCATTTGCCTTGGATGCTTGATCAGGCGCGTCTCAGGGTCTAGCCCCGACAGGAAATGACATACAAAGATCTGATCGGCGCTGAATAGCGTCCTCCACCGCTCCAAGGTAATGCCTGGCTACAAGCTATACCGTCCGACTACATATGGTTAGCTGGCCTTATCGTGCTGCAGTTCCTTCAGCCCTCTCTTCCCCGTATTCAGTAGCCTGACGTACATTACAACGTGCATGAACTCTTAGCCTGATGAAGAGTGCAGGCCAGCCTGGTCAAAGCTAACACAAGCACCTTGTACGATGAATTATCATGGTGGCAAGAAAGAGTCCGCTTCCCGGCTGCGATAAATTCATATAGTAATTCTGTCATCTTCCTCCATAGTGCACTGGCAATTAAACATACAGGATTATGTGCTGCTGATACCTGATCGCACCATTCTCTGCCTACGAATCGATGCTTGGAAAAGTAAAAAACTGTTTTCTGATTGGGCTGTAGATACAGAATTCACGCCTAGCTAGGCCTGAGCTGATGATCAGAGACAAGATCTGGTAACCGAGATCTGAGTCGTCCTAGGTATGCCATGGTGTGTCTGGTCCAAAGAAGAGAGAGTTATAAGGGTACCTATTTCTCAGCAAGAAAATCTAAAAGCTAAATTATATTACAAATGATAAATTCCTAGGGTGCAGTCTGGCTGACAATGTAGCCATCAAGCTGCTTCTTTATATTCAAGTCCCCATATCTCCTGAAGAAGCTAGTTTAGGACCCACCTCCAAATACGAAGCGGCGGGGCAAGACTTTGAGCCATCTAACGTCATGACGCACCCATACATATGCCAACTCGGGTAATTGTACTTGGCAACAAGTTGTTACAGTATGCGAGTGTTGCTATGAATCTGCAGCAACCTAGACTCCATGAGGTCATGTTAGATTTCCAAGCTTCATGCAACGCCACTAATAAGTATGCTGAGAGTTCAAGTAGATCATGCAAACTGATTACCAACTTGTTAGCTTCATACTCATCATCCCCATATAGTTGCGTCTGATGGTGAAAATCTGCATGTACAAGCAGCTTTAATACTCAACTTGTACTGCACCATCAAGATCTCTCAGAAAATACTCTTGATTTCGATCTTTCTGGAGAGGTTATTATTATCATTACTATTATTATTATAATAATTTTTTCAAGATTCATCTCTAAACATGTGATATTGATGTCCTCTATCTCGTTACGTAATGTAACGAAAGCTTTTCCGCCCATGCGTAGATTCATAGTTTTTGTCTTCCTTAGATGTTTCTTTTGCATCTAATTGACGATTTTGGCGAATAAGGATATATCGCATGACTAGTACAGTCACGATTGCTGCACTGCACATAACGCTATTGAAGGTCATGGCAGCGGCATAGCGTGGAGCCGATGTATCCCGATATAAATAAGATGAGTAGACCGGAGATGAGTTCGATACGGCATTTATAAAAGAAATAGCAACGGCCCGCTTAATTGGTGGCCGAGAGATGGTATCGGAAACCCAGGCCAATGCGATAACGCAGCTACTGAAAATACCTGGCACCATAACAATCATGGCCGTATAGCGCAGAGCATTACTTGAAGTAGTCGCTGATACTATGAAAGAAGTTACTGCGAAGATAAGTGGAACGATAATGTGCAGTGAACGCTCTTGAACACGATCTAACACCAAAAATTAGTTGCAGGGAAAGCAATGCGCAAGGCAACGAACCAGCATGCCAAGCATTTAAAAGAGTCATGGCTAGTCCGACAGCATATGGAGGAGCGGTGAGAAACAAAGTCGTCACATCACTGTAGTCAAGTGTCTTGACAATTGCCCTGAAACCAGATAAGCTTACGCATTGGAGAGAAGTAATTGAGACTTACGGGAAAAAGTTAGTCACAGATGCCGATGCGATTATACCGTAACAAATGAACAACAAGATATAGACTTTGTAATCAGTAAATGCCAATTTCAGGCCATCCACAAATGATAGCTGGTCATCTTCAGACCAGTCTTTTTGGCCTACGTCTTCGATAAGGCGCCAAACAGCTAGCTGTTTCTCTTCGGCATTTAGCCAGCTCGTCGTACTAGGAAAGTTGGGTAGTACAATGGTGCCCAATAGAGCCAGTCCGACTGTTGTGGCACCTTCTATTATAAAGAGCCAGCGCCAGGCACGTAAACCATGTAGGCCATCCAAATTTGCCTTGATGCCAGCGGTTACCAAACCAGAAATACTTCCGCTAATGAGGATTCCCGAGAAAAATATTGCAGTTCGAAAAGCTAATTCTTTACGCGTGTACCAGCAGGAGAGATGGAACATGCATCCAGGCTACGCAAAAATATAAGTGGGATATTAGGATCATGGGGAGCACTAGACGCACAAAAAAAGCGGCCTCAACGAATCCAAGCATAAACCGACAGATGGTCAGGCCAACAAAGTTACGCGTAGCAGCGGTAGCTAGAGAGAGGAGTCCCCAGATTACCATACAGGTCGGTAGATAAACGGCTGGTTTTCCAATCTTGTTTAAAAATAAATTGGATGGAACTTGCATAATTAGGTAACCAAAAAAAAATATTGAGACAGCGACCTGATAAGACATTATTAGCATTGAATTTCACTATACCAATTACTTTATATGTTTGGGACAACGGACCTGATACTGTGAACCCTTTAGCTTAAGATCTTCTGGTAGCCCAGCCAGTTTAGCCGACGATATATTGTTGCGATCGAGGTAATTTAGGATAAACATGATGACAATGGTTGGCATGAGACGAGTATCAATCTTTCGCTTCAAGGCCTTTTCGGCCGTAATCCTCTGTTCATGGGTCAAGCTTTGAATGTATTCGGGCGGGTCCGGCGCGGGCGTGATTACTGCCATTATTGCCATGACAATTTCGAGGTTCAATGATAGGGCAAGGTAAACGGATTAGAGATGTAATTGATTATTTAATATATCGAATTATTGGAGGCCGCTTGAGGAGGAGTGAGGCGCCTAAACTAATCCATTGAGGGTGAGATAAGGTTGACTTTATAGATAATCTGCCTTCCACAAAGCTGGGGAGGTGATGCAGAAAATGCAGCGGTCCCATCGTGTTTGCAAGGTGATAGGTTCATTTCCGGCTGATAGTCGAGAGGCACGTATGTAAGATGATTCTTTGTCAAGGGGACGAGGAAGTTTGTGAGTTGACAGGATGTACTGGTAGCTGATTGCATTTCTGTCTCTGCAGCTCTTGTTGGAGCCCATGTCCTTTTAGGTGGCAGGGAAGGTGCCTAGTACTGGAACGTAGGAGGACGGAAAAAAATCGCATGGAGAAGAATAGAAAAAGGAAAAGTGTTCGGGCGGTTCCTAGACCTTTGCGAAGCCTCGCCTAAGACATCGGGCCAGTCGTCTGTCCCAAGCATAACCCTGATACCTATGAGACGTGGTGGACACGATTCAAGTGATGAAGCCTGTTGGAAAGGTTAGGTAGTTTCCTTTTTTCCCAGCAATAGTATGCAAGGTTGAATGGCGGAGTCTCTCTGACGCCAAGTTTCAAGCACATGCAATGCATAACGCGAGAGGTAGAATGTCGAGGTTTTATCAATGCTCACATGGTGTGGAGAGAGGTACACATCTTCGGTCTAGGTCCCCGGGGAATAGTACAGAAGTTATCTCTCACACCAGCACTGCATGCGTCCAGCGAGAGTGCAGGCAACACTATAAATACCGCCATGGTTGGATGGTGCGGTGGTACATCGTCTCGGCTGGTCTGCCGAGTTGAGTCTGGATAGCTTGGACACATATCCACTCGAGACAGGAGATCGCTGGCTCAAATCCGGAAAAACACAACCACATTTCTCGCGGCGCTGCTGTGCATGGATGACGAAGACATGCTTGGATAACCAAAGGTTTTGAAACGGCCCTTTGGTGGGTACTTACGGAGGAGGGTCGACTGTTTGTGTAAGCGAACATACCTCATAGTGGTATTTGCGCACGAAATCCAGAGTATGAGTGTCTCTAAGTTACAAAGAGTCATCCTAGATGTATACATAGGACCGGTCATGTGTCATAGCTTTATAGCTCTATAGCTGAATACACATTAAATGATCTTAAAAAAAAATAAGCTTAAGCTCTCACTCAAGAGTCTGTAGAGCTGAGATTGAATAACAACTTCGTCACTTTGTGGGGATTAAAAATCGCTTTCGCCGTTTGTCTCTTCCTCATATCTCATTACAAACCACTCTCTCGCGGAGATATTGTATTTATGGGACGATTAGAAGCACACTCGGATGACCACAGGTTTTTCACGCTAATCCCTGTAGTGGGTATGCACGGAAGAAGTTATACGCCGTAAGGGCTAACCTCTGCTGGTGTCTGCAAGTGAAATTTGAGTGAGTGTTTTAAACGTCAAATTGTGTCATCCTACAGAAATTACATATCTTCCGATAAAACCTGCATGGGCCTCAAAGCGGCAAATCAGAATGATAAATTATTTGAATTTGATTTCAATATCCCGATTTGGCGCCCTATGGGCTCATGCAGGTGTCTACAATCTATACTATTTATCCGGAAGGAAACCTTTATAGTGAAAACCCCCCCACCTTTCTACTTGATTGATTGGATGATTGAATTGTTTAACGAATCAGGCTAAAGCCCTACACCCAGGAGGCTTAACACGGGTGCGTGTTCCCGGGGGGACCCACAAACACCACTGATGCTGGCTATATGTGGCCAGAAATTTACATGATCTAATAAAGACAAAAATTTCACCAAAAACCTTTGCTGTCCTGACTTAACGCCCTGCGCCTAGCCAGCTATCTCATAGCAGTTTCCTGTACTATATGTATCCCAGAAAACCTCGGCCATTCAAGTCCTACTTTGCTCCCCGTAGCTACCTTTCTACTTGTTGTCTTTAGTTTTCACATATTTTCTTCAGGAAGCGTAGTTACACTTTAGTGCCATCCATGTAAACTAACCAGATTATCTCTATCCGCCCCAAGCATTATTTGACATTTTCCTTTCCCTCAGCAGCATTTCGATCGCCTTTGTCATCTGGAATTGCTCTATCCAGCCATGATTTAGGATCCACTGTGTTATCCTTTTGATATCTCCAGGATTGCTTAGCATAGCTTCGTAGGACCGATCTTTGGCTTGTCTCCATATCTCACCTCTACCATTTGACCATCGGGGGCAGGACATAACCATGTGCTCGGGATTCTATGATTGGTAGCAACATGGACAACCTAGACTTAATACTTCGGGTAATTTTATTCTGTGTAAATACGAGTTGAGCCCCATGTGCTCACTTCGTATTTGCATTGCCAGACTACTTTGGACCCTTGTCAGATTACGATATAGAAAGAATGGCGAGACTTGAAAACTTAATTTTTACCGTCCAGACTTTCTACTTTGGTAAAATTTGGCTGCTCCCCTATTTTCGGAATCTACAGTTGCTAACTGCCGAGGCTTGTGAGTTGTCACTGGTTGGAATTCAAATTATTTATTTATTTATATCCATATCTCGTGACATACCGTGGTGCCACGATTTCAAGTTTTCAGTGGATTTATATGGGGCGCATATTCGCTACAGGGGTTGTACCCCTGTTAGCGCCGATTACGACAGGGTACATAATTCTTGTCCTGTATTTCCAGGCCCAAGCCGAGGGCACAATTTGATGTCATATCACCCTCAATTTTATGCAAATCCAACCCGCTCCCTAATTCTTTCCCATTGCTTTGATGAGCGCCGACCGCAAAAAGAATTACACAACTCTTCTCACCTTATGCTTGTGTCACAATAAGAATTAGATTTCTCAAATACAAAGTTATTTATTCAGAAGACACATGGCTTTACTCGATAATAACCTTATTTTACAGATGAATCCACCTCAAACCCCACCTTCAACACCTCGAATCAAACAATTATCCAGAGATCAAAACATTTTAGTAAGCAGAAAAATTAGATATGAACAAATAAAAATTAAAAGAAAAATTAAGATTTATGGGCTTCATGAATCTGGCAAAAATCAGACGCAGATTGCCGCGCAACTAGGCATTTCTCGGGGACAAGTTAATTATTCACTGCGCCGCGGAACTGTATCACCTAAAAAGAGAAAAAGAACATCCTCAGGACTGAAAACAGATGATGTTGATCAGATTATATCTTACGTTGAGTCTTCACCTGAAAACTGCCGCAAAACATTTCTGGAACTCGCCTCTGGCCCCTTTAGACATCTTGGTGTTAGCGAGCGGGTAATCCAAAGAGAACTTAAAAAAGAGGATATCAGCGACATGTGGCTCGTCTAAAGCCTCCAGTATCTCAGAAAACTATGAAGACACGCAGAGAATGGGCTGAAGCTCATCTCAATTGGACATATGAAGACTGGGCGTCAGTTCTATGGACAGACCTAACTTGGGTAGAGGATGGAAGACATTCTAGAGAATGGGTGACAAGAAGTGTTCGTACATTCCTCAATAAGAAGATGTTAATTTGATGCTCTAACATTATGAGCTAGACTTCCCAAGGATACAACGCTGATTGTGTTGGAGAAAAATCGAAGAATAGGGTCGGATGGATGCTCTGGGGTTGCTTCACAGGGCCAGAAAGAGGCCCTTGTTTGTTTTGGGAGAAGGAATGGGGTTCCATTAACTCCCAAAAATATTGCGAGAAGATAGTTCCTCTTATCGATGGCATGTTCTCGATGAGACCTTGGCTTTCTGTAATGCAGGATAATGTTCCTGCCCACACAGCCGCAATTACAATGGAAGATGTGAGCCAGAGGATCATGCAACCGATTTTCTGGCCGGCCAACTCGCCTGATCTTAACCCGATTGAAGCTGTTTGGAATAAGGTGAAGGATTACATCCAGCGTCATTATCCGAATCTGGGTTGCGGAAAGCAGCGAACTCAAGATATTCTTCGCAACATTGTAAAGGAGGCATGGGATTCCGTGTCTTCCGAAGATCTTGTGAGACCCATTCAGAGTATGCCAGCAAGATGTCAGGCTGTGATAGATGCGGATGGGGGAACAACCAGATATTAAAGCCTGAAAATATTCCAGCCACATGTTCAGATCTAAGGTTAGGATAAGACTGGCTCTATCTTGTAATTTGAAAACCTTTAAACTCTTGTAAAAAAGTTATAAAGTCAAGTAGCAAAATGCATACATCTTATGCAGCCGATCATTATACAAATTAGGTTTAGTACGAAGGAAAGACCCACTGCAAACTATGATGTCCGCATAAAAACCGCCATACATAATTTTTCGAAAATTTGCACAAATACGGGGGCTAACTCCAATATGGAAGATGACTATGCCTAAGGCGTCTTAGTATAAACGCTAAATGCCCTGCCAAAGCCCCTTTGCAAACTTGATACCGTGGCACCATGGTACATAATTTCGTAATTTCGCACCAGTTGCTTAACCTGGAGCTACACCATGGAGGGCAACGATCGGCGAGGCTGGCTGGAAATAATCTAGCACACTTACACACTAGTCTATAATGAGAATAGCGTTATATACAAAGGATTGGAGTAAACCATAGACACATTAATGTGATTTATTAGTCTTAAATAATACAATATAAATAAGATTACGTGAACGATACATTGGATTCACTAGCTATGAATTAAATTAAATTTGTGCCTAAATTCTTTGAGTGGGTTTCCTCTAGGAACCAAAACGCAATTTCCAACACATACTTCAACATGTTACTCATTTTGTAAATAACTTGTTGGAACTCAGCAGGAATCCCTTTTTCTCTTTGTAGACAATTTAACTCCCCAGATTTGACCTCGTCGATCTATACTTAAACTATAGCGTGACACTAACACGATGAGATCAGATGGCAGGGTCGAAGCCCTTCTCGTCATCAACACTTGATTATAGAGGAGAAGCCATCCGATGAGTTTCCAGAGCGTAGTCAGCACCCGATACGGCGATGATTGATTGGACTAAGATGGCCCCTAATATCACAAATAAGGGAGATGTAGATGATTATGCGTACCTCGTGTGGTCCCCGTATCTAGGACTCGCCTGGCTGGGGCTGCAGGTTTTTTGAGACTTTTTCCCGCGCACGCAATTTCCATTGCTACCATTTTTAATTTTTTTTGGGTAGAAGGTTCCGTGGAAAAGGTGGCCGAAATCCACGGGTAAATACTGAGCTGAATGGCTATTCATCACGGGCAACATATCAATGATCTTTCAAATAATAAAAGAGGAGCAGATTGCAGTACAGGGTGTTGCCTGAGTCAATGAGAAGCCCAATGTGCAAGATTGTTATAGACTCAACTAGTACAATAAACCCACACACTCACCCTCAAGAAACCTGCAGCCCCAGCCAGGCGAGTCCTAGATACGGGGACCACACGAGGTACGCATAATCATCTACATCTCCCTTATTTGTGATATTAGGGGCCATCTTAGTCCAATCAATCATCGCCGTATCGGGTGCTGACTACGCTCTGGAAACTCATCGGATGGCTCCTCCTCTATGATCAAGTGTTGATGACGAGAAGGGCTTCGACCCTGCCATCTGATCTGATCGTGGTTAGCTTCATGATAATGGTGATGTGATGAGAGATGAAGACGGCGAAATCGATTTGGAATGCTTGTCGAAGTGAGGACTTTGTTATTAAATCTCGGCTCTGCAGACTCTACAGTGAGAGCTGGAGGTTCGTAGGGGACACCATTGACAGGTATTGAGAATAGTTCCCTACAGGGTTCTTTGAGGCTTTCTCCCGCGCACGTAGTTTCTATTGTTACCTTTTTTATTGGAATAGAAGGGTCCATGAAAATTATGGCTCGATTCTTCGGGTAAGAACCGAGTTGAACAGCTATTCATCATGGTCAATATTTCAATGATCTTTCAAGTGACAAAGTAGGGGCAGATTGCGGCACAGGGTATGGCCCGAGTCAAGAGGGAGCCCGTCGTGCCAGAAAGTCGCCGACAATTATCTCACAGTTAACATACTTTTATCTACTGTTGTAGCAGTGCATGTCAAAAACCTGTCTGTTGAAATTCGGGCGCGCCCCAAAAGTTCGACGGGTAATGAGCCCGAGGCGGGGCTCGAACCCGCGACCTTGAGGTAGTCTTGTAAGAGCCACACGCTCTACCGATTGAGCTACCCGGGCTGATGAGTTCTTCGAAATTAAATTACATCAATTTAATAAAATTAATTATTTGCGAGTATTTTATGAAAGGTAAAATATTTTAGCTTGTTTATTCGCGTCATTCAGTTTATCTGCGAGAAAATGATGAAGTTTGCATCAAAATTGACGGGACTGTGTCATTTCCCTGTTTGTTCTATTTTGCTCATTAACGTGCTAAGTATGCGTGTTGGAATATTAGTCATGTGCACTCTGATAATTGTTGGAATATGTACTAACCTATTGTAACAGTAGTGCAACCTATGTAATATTATCTTGGCATTCATACATGATATCGTCAGCATTAGAACAGGTGGATAGAATGAATTATATGTGATGGTTACTGTATCATTTTATTGCATCTACTTTATTGCCTTTTTATTTACGTGCGTATACCCTATTGTATCAACAATACGAGACCTACCGCACTGCAACTGGAGCTTGGGCACGATTGGGGCCGGGCCGGATCAGTTTAGCTACCGTAAAGTATAAGTATGCCTCATCCCGCCTAATTGACTGGAACCATGCCGGTCCCCATAGATGTGTTGAATCATTACGAGTACAGCAGCCTAGAGTAGAGAAAACTCTTACGCGAAAATCCGCATTTAGAAAGGAATACAATAGAATAGAATTTAAGTCCCTACTGAGTCTGTGACTATCTTCGAAAGGAAAAAAAAGCTTGAAAACTATCCCTTTCCAACATTCTGCTCCAGCCAGCACGCGCCTGAGCCTCGTCTCATATTTGATTCAATTAAATTGTCATAACCAATGGCTTTGCCCTCATAAGATGCCTGGCATTGTCACCCCTCCGATTCTTCGATTTTTGGCCACGTTTCCTTTCTCTGTTATTGGCATTACCACGTCTACGACGTCTTTCGGTGAGACAATGTGGTTGCAACATTCCTAGGTGGCATGTGTCCATTCCCTTGGTAACTAACTAGGCTCTACTTGGAGGCAGGTTTCACTCCCTGCAAGGCTAAGTTTGCAAGCGGTTGTGGAGGTAACTTTTGCACAAGCAGCTGGGCACGGGCCATGCCTTTATCCGAGAGGACATTAAGCTAGCCATGACCAGAAGTCGACCATCAAATAAGAAGTGAGAATGCCTTGAAATTACCAGAAACTTTTATTATTCTCACCTGTTAAGCTCGAGATCTATTGAGAGTGCCATGTTCATGTTGAAATTGATTATTCGGGCGCAAGACAAGAAGAATCTGGCTTCATTTTCCTACGTGACATGCGTCCCGGCATGGACACGCCAGGAACGTTGATTGGAACTGGGCTAGCTACCACGTGAGGTTCTAACCTGCCGTTTACTTGCACACTAAAAATTTTAACAAACGGCATGTTACCAGGGCGGCGAAATTGGATCCCAACTACATGGAAGTGCCTGCCATGAGATCTTGGAAGTCACCCTTTAAACTTCTGTGCGGCTCCGGGGATAGTTTACAACGTTCCGAGCGACCTTGCCAGCTCTTGATGACGGATCACAGGGGAGCAATAGAAGATATGATCGCATGGCTCACCATTATTGTCGTGAGGCCGGGAGGTCTGACTGTCTTTAAAATATTTGAATGCCTGCTTCGTCTGGAAGTGAAGAGAACCAGCTGCTTCTCCAAATCTGCAAGGTTTTCAGTTTCCCTCCCATTTCGGAGGTCATTCTATGTTGACAGGATAGTGAGCCTGACCTGACATTAAACTTCAGCGAATTTTTAGTGGTGTACATTAACAAAAGACATGTGTGAGTGTCAAACTCGAGGGTACCAGGAATTGTGTTTGAAGGATAACCTAGAAGTACGAGCAATCTATGACGAGATTTGTCTTAGACTAAGGTATTCATTCGGGATTCTAGCTATAACTAAGGACAAGAGACAAGGTCAATGGAAGATGGAAAGCAAGACGTGGCCCTCTGCAGCGGCTCTGCCCAGCCCATATATACATCATAGTAACCAGAGCAACTAAGGCTTCGAGGGTTACGCCTACTACCATGCTATTGCTCCATTTGTAATCCATAGCAACTATTGTATCTCAGTCAACGTTCTAAGATGAGAAAACATTCGGATATAGTTTAGGGAAAAAATATGAGGGTGCTACTCTATCCTCAGTTCCAGATAATGAGCCATGAACTATCACGTGAAGTAAATTAAATATGGCTAATAAGAAGTGCGTCTTGGATACCAATATCACTGGACCCTTATTATACATGAATTTTGAATTTGATTTCATTTAGCCCGATTTGGCGCCCTATGGGCCCATGTAGGTGTCTATGAACTCTGATATTTACATAGAAGGAAACCTTTGCGGTAAAAACCCCCTCAACTTCTCAATTTGTCTACATTATGGTGCTGTGTTACCTTTAGGAAGTGCACTATCACTGTCATGTCCAGTGTGGAAACCGTTCCCTTCCTTGCTACTGGGAGAAGTCTTTCAACCTTCTTCCCTCTTCTATCTCCCTCATCGTAGCCTCGACTTCAACAGTCAGTCGAAACTGTTCTAGCCATCCTTCCTGCTGTATCCATTTTTTAATCCTTGCTATATCTTTTGGACTGTTCGTCATGGCCTCAAATGACCGGTTCTCTGCCTCTCTTAGTATTTCTCCTCTTCCCTTGGCCCAGCTGGTGCAGGCCATGACCATATGCTTCACATTTTGAGACGGATATCCACATGGGCATCCTGGATAGTCTACTCCCGGAACTTTTCTTCTGTGCAGATAGGAATTGAACCCAATATGTTCGCTTCTTATCGGCATGGCTATGCTACTCTGGGCCCTGTTCAGGTGTTTATGGATACTAATCGGTATCCCTCTTAGGTTCATTCTTGTTCTTCCGGTCTTTTTATCTCTAAAGATGTTTGCTGCCATCCAGATTTTGGGATCTCCTATGGCTTGGTGGTTAAGTTTGTCCAAGACTTTTCCCATTCCTTAAATGCTGTCACTTTTCCAGCCGTTTTCTGTCCATCTTTGGTATCAATATCTGCGCATGTCTGACCCCACTCAGCAAGGCCATGGATCCTCGTTCGAATTCGTGCATCTTTTCTTCCGTCTCTGGGTCGCTTTATCTTCCTGCATGCCGTTATCATACATAAATATCTGCATAGAAAGGCCTGTTGTGATCCATGCGGTTTATCTTCTCTGTCTCTAAAAGCTACTATCTATCAGTATGATAAATTATTCCACAGAGGTGGTGTGTGCAACTCTTATCCCTAGCCTTGTACGGGAATACTTTGATCCGAACTTTATGGACCCACAAAGGCACAGTGAAGGATTAGCCGAAGCGCATACGCTGGTTATTATGGACTCATTTTCTTTGCAGCAGATTTTAATTGCGTATGCAGCTACCTAGCTATGACATAACATCAGAGAAAAAGTACAGAATACATGACTCAGTAAAATACTACAGCATTCATGCCTCGGATTTCATCTGCAAATACTACTGCGAAGGTATGGCGGCTTTTTCTTCACCCCAAGTCAGCCCTCATCCGTGAATACCCGCCCAGGAGAACATCTCAAAAACCCTGAGTTATCCAGACATGCCTCCATCATCTTTCAACTTTTCTCCGCGCGAAATGTGGTCTCAGCCGTCTCCTTCCCAAGTAGAGTGAGTGCCCAGGCTACTCAGACTACACCGGAGACAACCACCAAGAGGCGGACTACAGCACCGTCCATTGCTGAATTGTGTCTAAAGTATCAGCTGCACTATCGCGATTGAAGGCTTGGCGCACACATTGCTCTTCAGTTTGAAAAACATCTTGGCAAATATCTAAATCATACAAACGTCCAGATGGTAGCCTCTCTCTGCATAATCTTTTAAACTTGTTCTTATTTCTCTCACGCACATTCCTGAGAACTGCCTTTTAAGCTTGTGCGCCACGCTTTAATTCCTCCGTCGGGTGTAAATATCGGCGTGGGCGTTTATTTAGTGGTTAGCTGAGGCAAGAGAATAGTCGATTTGAGGTGTGGTCATTGAGATGAGGATGTACTGGGTCGCACTTGTAGACTTGATAAGGCTTAAGTAGGAGTCAAATTTGTTAGGAGTGAATAAACGACGTGGTGGAGTAATTTGAATCATTGCCTTGTGGGCCAATTTCTTTGATATTCCGAAATTTGACTGAAATTGGCTCTAGGAGAATATTTCACTCACAGGTTCGTAGAGGACACCGCGCACAGGTGTTCAGTCTTTTCCTCCTACAGTATGGTATGAGCCAAAGTGGGGAAACTTAGATATAGATCTCTGCTTGTAGAACAATTGAGTTCCTTATGCAACTACAATTATCTATTCTACACATCCCAGTATGCACACACCGCCAGGCCGTGAGAGGGGGACAATTGCTCTGTGGAAACTCTACGATTTGTGGTGAGAAAGGCAGTTAGGACCGTTTACAAGAGAGGGAAGAAGTCACTCATAGGCATCCATATTTTAGAGGGGTTTCGACTCTTGGGTGCTTATAGGCGCCAAGACAATGATTTTGGATAGTAATCCCGACACTTTGAAGCGTGCAACGCCATGCTCGCCTCGGTAGATGGAGGTGTGAGAGATATTGGTTGGCGCAAGTGAATGTGTTGATGTAAAAATTGATCTCTTGGTGCACAACATTGGCGGACTCGGGGGAGGCGCAGGGCACGGCACCTAAAAATATTAGCTTTCACGTTTTTTTCCAAGTCCATTGAATTGGTCATCTTGCTGGTATTGGGTCTTTCGGGATCAACTGCCCGTGTCATGTCAGATTACGGTCACATGAGTGGGAGACATATTATCACAGCTAAATAGCTGAATACAATATGTATTAAATACCGATAGAAATCTGCCAGTTCAGAAGCAAAGACTCCAATACGCTGGCCGCTCGAAAAACCTACCAGTTCAGAAGCTCATACAATCTGCCTGTAGTAATATCAAGCTGCCCAAACGAGAGAGAGAAGACATTCGCGCCAATAACAGGAGATTAGATCTGGCAAACTGGGTGGAAATTTGTGGGGAAGACCAGTCACAAAAACGGCAGAAAGAGACGGGAAAAGTTGCAGCATACCATGAATGGGCTAAATCCTGAAAAAATCAGAGGCGGCTCCAATTACCTCGACATAAAGCAATCGCCGACCCCGAAACCTGGAGAGCAGTGAAGTTCTATCAGAACCGAAAGTCGGATCGATGGAAAATAAGTCTCCAGCAATCGCCGTTCCTACTCCACCGAAACCTGACAAGGGCCCAAAGCAGTCTAGCGATTCAAATACGAAGTGAGCACATGGGGCTCAACTCGTATTTATACAGAAGAAAAGTACCCGGAGTCTACAGTCCAAGCTGTCCGTGTAGCTACTAATCGCAGAATCCCAAGCACATGTTTATGTCCTGCCCTCGATGGTCAAATGGAAAAGGAGAGATCTGGAGACAAGCGAAAGATCGGTCCTACGAAGCTATGCTAAGCAATCCTGGAGATATCAAAAGGATAACACAGTGGATCCTAAATTATGGTTGGTTAGAGCAATTCCAGATGAAAAAGGCGGTCGAAATGCTGCAGAGGGAAAGGAACAGGTCATGCCTTACTTGAGGTCGATAAAGCTGATGGGATTGGGTTATATTGAGTGCACTATAGTGTAACTGCGCTTCCTAAAGGATACATTCGAAAAAACATAGAAATTAAGCAGGAAGGTTTGGGGGGTATTCACCAAAAGGTTTCCTCCCATGTAAATTATAAAGTATGATAGACACCTGCATGGGCCCATAGGGCGCCAAATCAGGATAATGAAATCAAATCAAAAATATTATTTCTACATGTTCCATACGCCACGGGAACGCTTGAGCCTGATGCATTACATTAGTCAATTTAATACCATTCTCGTTTTGAATTTGATTTCATTTAACCCGATCAGGCACCTTATGGGTCCATGCAGGTGACTATCTTCATTATTTGCAGAGGAATCCGATTTAGTGAAAACCCTCGGATCCTGTCTATTAATATTACTATCAATTGGTTTAGTTTACCTTCAGGAAGTGCAGCGTACACTGTTCAGCCAGTGTGGATTCCCTCCTCTCCACTTCCAGATCGATTTATTATATCCCATATTGCTACCTCGACTTCCCCTGCAGGTCAAAACTGTTTTATCCATCCTTTGCTTAGTATCCACGGTGTGATTCTAGCCACATCTTCTGGGCCGTTCATCATTGCTTCAAATGACCTGTTTTTAGCTTGTCGGAGAAAGTCGCTTCTTCCATTTGCCCACTGCGGACATGCCAACACCATACGCTTGACGTTTGGTGACGGATATCCACATTGAAGGCTTGGCTTTTCTACTCCGGGAACTTTCCTTCTGCACAGTTAAGAATTGAGCCCGATATGCTCGCTTCTTAGCTGAATGCCGACACTGCTTCGGGTCCTGGATAGGTTACGGTGTATTTTTAAAGGTGTATCTTTGAAATTCGTTTTGGTGCTGCCTATTTGTTCATCAGTAAATATATTTGCCGCTTTCTAATGTTCAGGATCGGCTGATGCTGGTCGGTCAGGGCGTTGTTTCCTGTTCTGGCTTGTCCAAGAATTCTTCCACTCCTGATACCATTCTCGTTTATAAGGAGCTAGTCCTTCATAGTCATAGACTCAGTTGGAACATAAATAAAATTTTATGCGTTAGAATCTAGAATAATTGGGGCTATCAAGTAGGCCACGTTATTGGTACACATGTGACTGCAAATTCTGTACTTAGTTTCACTTCGGTAGTTACTCGAATCAATGCGCTCTACAACCTCAATGACTGAGGGGTCATTATTTCCTTAATACTATTCTACTATAAAGATGTTATAATCTGCCAAGAAATCCAAGACCTGTGCATATTTATGCATGCCAATATTTCATGCAAGTCTAAGGACATGGACTTGAGGGCAACCCATAGTTGGGGTATCATAGATTTATAATGAAATAGTAGGGTGTCGAATAGTATGGAATAGGATGGAATGGAATATACTGGATAGTGTAGGAACTGTGATATGGGAGGGCGAAGGCTGAACACCTGTCAGTGGTGTCCTCTACGTACCTGGGAGCGAAATATTCTCCCAGAGCCGAGATTCAGTCACGAAAAAGGGTGGGGTGAA
The DNA here is from genome assembly GCA_905067625.1 of Blumeria graminis f. sp. triticale. Classification (NCBI taxonomy): domain Eukaryota; kingdom Fungi; phylum Ascomycota; class Leotiomycetes; order Helotiales; family Erysiphaceae; genus Blumeria; species Blumeria graminis. The sequence continues at coordinate 1,308,313 of LR898471.1, read as the reverse complement.
TTTTAATTGATGGATTTTCGACTTGAAGGAGTTGCACTCGATATTTTGGTCGAAAAATCAGTCGGCAGAGATTTCACAGCTGGAATAAAGTCGAACAAAAACTCATCACCACCAACATACGATTCATGAATGGGCATAGGTCTATCTGGGGGTCGTATTCAAACATCCGACATCTCTCAAACTCCTTTATGTTTGCGACGAAGCATTTCTCAATCGATCCTTTACCTGCGACCCACTCCCATACTCGTCCGATCACCTACATACACACGCCCTAATGATGAAAGTCATGATAGAGATGGGACGTGTATAAAGGAGGAAGAAGAGTAGGGAAGATACACCGAGAGGATTACACAAATCCCCAATGACGAAAACAACCCAACCGTACGATATGAAGGTGCAAGGCTAGAGTAACGATGAAATCTTGGACGGCATTTATAATTCGGAGTCAATGAGGATGTCAAGGGCTCGGGCGCGAAGTGGCCGAGGCTGAGGAGGAACTCGCGCTACGGCGTGTATACAGCGGGTTTCTGGACGGTTAGGCTTGGTATGATTCAACACATAGGTGAAGTCTGAGGTGGTCCGGTCATTAAAGTGGGTCGAGGTTTATCTGTACTTCACGGTAGTTAACCTGATCTGGCCCAACCCTCCTCGTGCTTAAGCTCCAATAGGAGTGCAACGGTAGTCATGTAAACTAGCACGTTAATGAACAAAACAAAACAAAAACTGTGATATGGATATCTGTCAAGGGGAACTATTTCACCTACTCATGTAAACTAAGTTAGTCGGGTCACATGACCTGACTATCAGTACATATACTTCATCTGCAGCATCAGGGCTATCTAGCCAACACTTACAACGTAATACCGTGTCCCACGTATCTTTCTTAAGAATATCTAGGACATGTATATTATGAGATGTACCTATTAGTAGTAGGAGTAAGAATAAGTCATTTAAATACAAGCGTTCTTCAATCAACACAAGTCTCTTCGATATGTACGTTGGTGTTCTACGAACATATATAGCATCCTTCCGAGGTAGAGATTCAACCCGTATGTGCTCTTAATCTTAACAAAGGAGCTAACTAAAGCAAGTTTCCCGCATAAATTTATCACGTGTTTTGTAGCAAAAATTACTCATGGACTTGATAGCGTTACGCGCCGGGTTGCAAATGTTTACAGAATAGTAATATGCGGCCCAAAACTTGTCGGTTGGTAGACAAATTCCAATGCTTTTAAGGATGCCGGGCAAAATTTCTACTTGAACGAGACTTTAAATGTCATCACGCACATTGGGGTCGGACTTCGGCTCCCAAAAATTTAAGATCTTGGAATCTTAATGGAGTGACCGATAATAGACTGCAACTAGCCACACCACAGGGGATTCCAACATTTCGAAGGTGGCTGCTAAGAGAACCTTGCAGGAAACGGTTGTTGTGACGCGCAAATTGTGGCTAGCAAAAACTCAAGGTGTGAAAGGAAGTAAAGCGAAGGCATAATCTATTTTCATGAATTAGATATATCGCACGCACAAGATTAAGCGATAAGTAATAAGTCGTTAGCGCTTCTGTAACGCCAGACCTCACAGTCATCCGTATCCAACTGCAAATCTATGTACTTCATTCCTAACTACTTAACAACAGTCATCGACCTTTCATACCAAGTGATAAGCTGATTAGAAAAATTGGGTATTGCTGGATACGCGAGGATTGGGATACCGGACAAAACTAAATATACGATCCCGATTAGACTTGTGATTACAAGTATGCACCCGTCTGACTGCAGACTTTGTGCATTTTGGAAAGTAGATCTGGAAAGATGGGTAATATAGTACGAGGGAATTAGTGGACAAAAGCGTCAGACCCTTTAGTTGCCCTACAAGATGCTAATATTAAGGGAGTACATCTATACTGTCTCAAGACCTGGTCAAGTTCCATGGCAAAGGTTGCATAGTCTCCAAAGATGTAAAACTTATTGATCGAACCAAGACACGCATGTAGGCAAGAACTAGCTCCGAATCCAGAATATGGTGAATTCAGATTCCGACACCTTCCTCAACAGTTGAAAAAAGGAATCCATCGAGCTCACCGATCTATCTAGAGGAGATTTGTGGCTGATGTAACAAGAGCTGCCTATGAGCTGCACAACCAAAGGGTCTAGAAAGGTTCGAAGTGGTCAAAGAAAATAATGGATACGTAGCAGGGCCCGCAGCACCTACCAGCTATGAGAAGATTCAAGGGAAACATTCCGACTGGGGAATAGCGAATTAAGGCAAGATTGCTCAAGAAATTTTTTCCAATAAAAGTAGAGTCAGATCTAATTAATAAAGCTGTGGGCATCAAGAACACGCACTCCGCAGTGCCCTAGGGAAATTTCACATTAAATGACATTGAAATCGCCCTGAACTTTGTCCATAAAGAGAAGCCACCAGGACCTAACGAGATCCTGCGGGTATTGCTAATGGAATGGAAGAAAAAACCTGCAGAATCCATAAACATATTGCTTATTAAAGTAGAGATCCCATAATCGTTCAAGGAATCAATCACCGCTCTGCTACGAAAAGAGCTAGGTCCTGAACACTCGTTGCTATCTAATCACAGGCTCATTGAGCTTGAGTATTCGCTCGGAAAACTAGTCAAAAAACCAGCAGTAGATCTTATTTCGAGGATAGCTGAAGGATATGGGATGCTTCCGTGGGTATAAATTGGGGCTTGTAAAAACAGATCAAATGCTTCAGCTCTGGAGCTCCTTAACTCTAGTATACAAACAGCATGGAATGCAGATCCTGGGTGCTTAGCTTCTATGCTAGGCCTAGATATTTAAGGAATGCTCGATAACATGTCAGCTGAGAGACTCCAGTGGATTTAGCGACGTGAAGAGATCCCAGAATTCTTAGTCCGGCGTTTCAATTCTTTTCTGACGCAGGGGAAGACTTAAACTAGCTTTACGGGCTACACTAGTAACTAGACAGGGACAGTGGTCGGCAATCCATACGGGTCACATCTTTCACCTATTTTATCTCTTTTTTACATCACGAAAATTGTAGATCTTGGAAAAGCCTCATGACTGTTGTCTCGCTTGAGATGAGAGGTATGGGGCGGCAATCTTCGGGGAAGAATGGGAAATTCAAATTTTTCTGGAAAGCTTAAACTTGGGGAAATTCCAAACTAACCCCAAGTCCTACATGAAAACCCTAGCCGTGCTCGCAGATAGTAGGCTTCGCTGGGTCGCTGGGTTGTGCAGGTTGTACAAGTAGTAGGAGCTGGAAAAGCCGCTTTCAACGCTCTATCATGAATAATCTCCCCGGTCTGAGACCCCTCTCTACGCCATTCAAGGCTGGCCTGATTGGAGGTTATACGGCCTATTATGCAATATAGATCCTAGGTTAGGGAGTGCGGGTCGATGCTAGACCGTTAGCAAAAAGCCACGTGAAAAAATTGAAAAAATACATAACAGATGTATTTGAAAGATAACCGACAATTACAATTGCACTTCTAAAAATTTTCTTGAAATAGAAGCTGTTGTAGAGTCGCCTGACCGACACATACGCTCCGGCTTGCTCCAATGTGGTGCAAAAATAAAAGATAATATCGGAAAGTAGAATAATAAGAACTATAGAAGAAACATCATCATTGGTCAAAAGCGGCACAACGTTCCACGAGCGTTATTTCAACATTTCGTTAATTCCTACTATTTTAATTGACCCAGATTATCCCATTTTCTCACGCTGCGCTTCGGCATGGCGGGTTGGGGAACTAGAAATGTGGTTTTCACTCCTGGAAAAATTTTCACGGCACCACCAAAACCACCAACGGACAGCGGAACAGCCGTCAATACGGATAACCTAAAGACTATAGGGTATTACTTAAGTAAGTTTCGAGACAAACTGCTGATCGCAGGCACTGACAAATCTACGGCACCGATGACGGAGATAGATGAGGTTATCAAAGCCTTTAAGACCTACGCTGAGACGCTACGATCGAAGCTCATGGTAACATCAATGGAGGAAAGGATGCTGGCCTTAGAGAAGGCAGTCGAGAAGAGTCTTGAGGAGCCGTCTTGCGCGCCGGCTCCTCAGTCGGCACAAAAAATGGGAGGACGACCTACCTACGCATCAATCGTCACACCGCCAGCCACCAAAGCGGCAATACGGATACGAGTTGAAGGAGCAAAAAAGATGCAGCCGGCAGAGCTGCTTTACAAGGCGAAACAACACATCGAGGGGGCATATGCTGTTAGGCAGCTACGGAGCAACGACACCGAGGTGTATGTGCAGTCGATCTCCCAACGAGACGCTGCCTTGAGGATGGCGCAGCCGAATGAGTTCTGCGTCTTGAAGCAGGATTATCCTGTTGAGATTTTGGGAATCCCATTGGGGACAATGATACGAGGAGGAAAAGATGCCAACAACGGCACATTGATATATCAAATGACGGAGGAGACAAAATTTCGGATTCCAGAACTTAAAATCAACAGGGTCAGGTGGCATTTCGATGGCAAAGAGCACCAGTAGATGAGAAAGAATGGCCACACTCCAGGGTCAGTAGTAGCGAGCCTACCGACCGAGGCACTTCAACGCGAAGTGATAAAAAACGGCATTGTTTTCAACTCAATGCTACACACGGCCCAGCTCTGGCCACTCCGTGCACAAGTCAAGTAGTGCTTTAACTGCAGTCAATGGGGGCATACCCAAGCCTCTTGAAATGAGGCAAGGAGATGTGGAGGGTGTGCGGGCACTCAACAGACTAGGGACTGCCCGAAGAAAATGGTGCTTTGCTGCAACTGTGGCAAGGCCCATATGTCGTGGCAGAAGGGGGCGTGTCAGAACTTCGCGGATCACAAGGCCAGCATCCAGAGGGCGCCGTACGGACTCATAGAGATAACGGCGGAATTCAGACGAGAGAAATATACACCAACGGCAAAAAATGTAGACGACCAGGGGTTCATACTGGTGTTTAACCAAAGGGTAGAAGGTCTAAAAAAGGGACCAGGACGCCCGTGGAAATAGGTCCTAGTCCCAGCAACACAGCCACTATCAGCACCATCGGTGCTAACCTCAAGACCACAGGCATCCATTTTCAACACGCGAGGAAAAGGGAAGGATGCCGAGGTATACTTTAGCTAGTTCTGTCTCGAACTAATGGCCAATTTCGCTTCCTGTAGGTTAACGAAGAACAACAGAAATAATGTGAAGGGTTAGGGGGTTTTTATCGGAAGGTTTCCCCCTCATGTAAAATGTCTATAAATAGAGTTTATAGCCTAAACATAAGCAAACGATGGAAGGTAATGTGATCTGCCTTCTGGTGGTGTTCTCTGATATAGTTTGAGTAGTCTGGGCACCTACTCCACTTGGGAAGGAGACGGCTGAGACTATATTTCGCGCGGAGACAAGTGAATGGATGACGGAGGCATGTCTGGATAACCCAGGGTTTTTGAGATGTTCCCCTGGGCGGGTATTCACGGATGAGGGTTGACTTGGGGTGAAGAAAAAGCCGCCATAACTTCGCAGTGGTACTTGCAAATTGTGACGAAAACCGAGTTGGTGATGAATAAATCGATTTAATAAACTATATAAGGAGAAAAGCTAACTCTAGCTACTACTAACAGGTATTTATAAGAGTTAATCCTCCTCGTTTTTATTAGTCATAGACTCAAATAGGATGTAAATTTAAATCCTCCTCGTGAATCTACAGACTAGTGACTTGTCCCTAAGCACAATACTTCTTAACCAGCCACGTTTTTCCAGGTGTCACTAAGTTGTAATAACACTTTAGCCTCCTGACTAGTAGTGCCGTTTCGTTCAGCTTCGTCTCCCCTCCCCCCAATACAGCCTCATCGTAAGAATTCGCAGTATTGGGCTTAGGTATCCACCTAAGCTCAAACAACGGTCAAACATAACTGCACGTTCACTGAGACTTGAAAATGGAGGTAGACTGTAATGAATTAGTAGACTTGCTTGCTTTCATTCAAGTTTAGAGGATCACTACTTTTATATACATAAACCACATTCTATGGTTTTTGGGTAGAAGGTTCCGTGGAAAAGGTGGCCGAACTCCACGGGTAAATACTGAGCTGAATGGCTATTCATCACGGGCAATATATCAATGGTCTTTCAAGTAACAACAGAGGATAGGAGCACTGTACAAGGTGTGACCTGGGCCAGAGAGGAGCCCAATGTGCTAGATAGTCATAGACTCAAGTAGTACAATAAACACACACAAACACACAATTTTTTGAAATTCGAATTTTCGAATATCCCTCTTTTTCCCCTCTCCCTCCCTCTCTCGATGTCGTGATATCGTTTGCCCTTAATTCAAAATTTGTGAGCGACTGGCAGGCTACCAATATGCCCCCAGTTCGCAGTAAGCCATTGCGGGCGAAAGACATCGTAGATAACTGCAAGCACCTTAAACACGTTGCTCGTCAGAAAGCAAGCGACAAGATGTGTCCACTGACTGCCGTTCAAGAGATGAACATCGACCAATTAATCAACGAAAGTACCATAGATTGCGATATGATAGATGTTGGCAGCTTTGACATTGACAAGATTCTTAAGAATCTGAAAAGACTACCCAACCCAATTCACTCCAAGCCAGATGCGACCGGAGCTGAAAATGCAGCGACGAGTCGCAACAATTTAGGGACAGCGACTACCGGACAGCATATATTTCCTCTCATTGAAGTCGCTGTGCCGACTATGAGGCGGGCTGCGATTGCAGATGCTAACAAGGCAAAAGGTGCAGCATCTACCCCGAACCCCCTGGAACATACACCAGTAACCACAGAAGAGAATCCTTCTCCTCACGGTGGAAATGAAGGCAGGCAGACAGAGGAAAGCCCCCCCCCCCCCCCCCCCCCCACCGAACTCAGAGCCTTAATTGAGGCTGAGGAACGCCGGGCCGCAAAAACTGCGGAAAATGTAAAAATTTGCACCGCTGCAATAAACGGTGTCGAGAATGCTCTCTCCCCCTATCCAAAGGGTCGAGTGTTCAATCTATAGACTCTATGAAAGTCTACATTAGAGCTGCAATAGCTCAATTCATGATCGCGGGACCAGGTACAGTCCTCCCATCACTTCCCTCACGCCCCGAAAGCCAGGCTACTAGTTGCAAGACCGCAGAATGTGCTGCTGGTAAGCAAAGTGAGCCATAACGCGAAGCGGCTCAAGCCGAATTGCGCCAGGCCAAAACCACTTGGGCCTCGATCACCCGTAATGGTCTACAGACGCTCCTGGCACCTACAAAAGTCGCGCAGACAATGCCCAAGGCGGCAAACTCGACGCGAACGGCTCAAAATTCAACCGGGCCAATAAAACTGGCCGTGCAAGACGAACGTTTGTTTCTCCGCCTCGAAAAAGAACATCCCTGGCGAAGACTCTCACCTTTCGGTGTTAGAGAAGCAATTACGCAAATGCTCGAAACCCCCCAAACAAATATTGAGCATGTCTACCGTGTGCCAAATGGCTTCGCAATCAGAGCCGAAAACCAAGAGGCACGCACGCTGATGCTTAGCCTAGCTGGATTCTTCGCCCAGCAGGATGCGATATTGGAGAAAGCCTCGGACTTGGCTTCCCTTAGAATAGCGACGGTCCCAGTCGCAATTAACACAATAATGGGCAAAGTTCTCATCACAGAAAAGATGGTGGCCGATGAGATAGTCAGGGTCACCAAAGCTGTCCCGGTAAAAGTTCGCCCACACGGGAAAAGCCGAACGGGCGCCCCATACCAGTCATGGGTAGCCCTTTTTGAAAAAGCATCGATTCCTTGGCCAGGTTTCCGACTTTTCGACGACTCTGGGATTGCAGTTCGCCACCAGCCTCGTCAAAGCATCAACCAGTGCAAAAGATGCCTACAATTTCATGGCACCAGGGGCTGCTCGCGTGCCCAAGCCTGCTGGAATTGCACTTCGACTATGCATTCCATCGCGGAGTGCAAGGCACACACCAAGTGCCGCAACTGCGGGGGTCCACACAGATCAGATAGTCGGGACTGTCTAGCTCGCCCTACAAAGTCTGGGACGGCCTCCAAGGAAAACTTACAGACCATCAGGCAGGCTAGCCAACGCGAATTCGCGGCAGTTACTCGGGCCAAAGCAGCTGTCAGACGCGCATAGGTAGCGATGAAAGCAGCTGCAGAAGCGTCAAATACTAACCAGCCAGGTTTTAAATCGAGCAACTGTTTTGAAGTTCTCATGTCCGACGCTACAACGACTGTAGCCGAGGTCGATGAGGCATCAAATCAGCAAAAATCTTTGTGAAGGGCACCCCACGGGTCTCTTCGAGCCTCTCTCCTACTCTAAGCTTTGTGTCAATAAACGTAGGTAGAGGGGGCTCAACGCAAAACATTGCGCTTGCCCGAGCATTTGAGCTGGGTATCGACGTGGTTCTTGTTCAAGAACCTCTATGTAATAAACAAAAGAACATAACAAAGGATCACTCAGGATACACCTATCATCTGCCTAACGGCGGCGAAAATGTTAGGCCAAGGGCTGTGACCTATACCCGGATAGACGATAAAAAGATATTGGCAACACAGATCTTTCCTTATGTTGTGTCTACAGGAGACTATTGCTGGGTTGAAGTGAACAGCATTACTTTTCTCAATGTCTACAAGGCACCCAATGACTCGACAGCTATACAGCCTCTGATCAACTGGATTCCACCGCCAAACTCCGTCGCTGCTGGGGACTTTAACTCGGTATATTGGGCTTGGCAACCTGGCGTGGAACTTCCTCATGGACAAGGAGAAATGATCGAAAAATGGGCACACAAACACCATTTGACTTGCCATATTGTTGGGGAGCTCACTCACCGAGCTGGAAACACGCTAGATCTAGTTTGGAGTAATGTCGACGGCGCCCATGCTTGGGTAGATCGTGGTGGATGTGTCACCAGAGATCACTTCCCTATCCGAGGACAAATTCCAGTTCGCAACTCAGTGATGAGACCCGAAAAGGCAAAACTCCGAGTAACAAAGGATAAGCTACCCAGATACGCCAAGGTAATTGCACAGTGGGTCCGACCACCACCAGTTCTTGACACAATCCAGAGGGTTGAAGAGTATGCCGAGGAAATTTGTTTCCATCTCACTAATGCAATCAATGTAGTAGGAACACGACCAAAAGCCCGCTGCGGCAGATCTGCTCCGTAGTAGACCCCAGAGTGCAAGGCAACCTTTGCTGAGTACAAAAGCGCGATAACTCCCAGTCAACGGGCACTCTGCGCGAAAAAAGCTTCGATCAGTTGTGAAGACCTCGAAAAAGGAGTTCAAAACCCAACAGGTCGAATCAATTACTACGCCGACTGATGTATTCAAGCTAATGAGAATGGATAACCCTAGACAGGCTAGTATCCCTCCGCCACTGAATCACAATGGGACGTTGATAACAGATCCATTAAAACGGGCCACGTGTTATGAATTTGTTAGGTATAATCTGAGTGTGGTGGCGCAGGGGTACTTTCTTAATTCGGTTAGGTCTGAGGCAACAGGATTTGGATTTGTTCAGGCTGGAAATTTGAACTGGTTCTTTAGTTCTAACAATTTTGTTTCTTTTATGTTTATTGTAATAATTTGCTTATTGGGAACTCGATATTTTGATAACATGATAATCTGAACATATGAATTCGTAACTTTTGATAATTCGAGCCTCGATTACTTTCATTCGCACCTTCGACCTTCGTAATTTGTCTTCGTCGAAATCGACTCGACCTCTGCAGCTTAACAGCTTCGAAAATCTGCCAATAAGTAGATTCATAACACCACGATCCTTCGCGACTCCCTCCTGGCACGATTTTAGGCACCAGACAACTTGTCACCACGTACAGTCGCGAGCAGCAGTCAGATACCACTGGAAGAGGACGTAACAAATGAAGAAGTCCGAGCCTGCACCATTGGTTGCGGAGATACGGCCCCAGGAGCAGACGGAGTCTCCGTAAACCTGTTGGAGGCGTGTTGGAATACAATCGGGCCTTGGGTTTCCCAACTGTTCCGAGCTTGCATTCTGCTTGGCATCCATCCACAGTGCTTCAAATTAGCTGAAGTTGTCCTCCTTCAAATGAACGATAGAGACCCAACGACAATCAAGGGTTGGAGACCAATCGCTCTCCTCTCATGCTTGGGAAAAGGGTTAGAAAGGCTCTTAGCTAAGCGGATGGCACACCTTACAGTTATCCATGATGTAGTCAGCCAGCAACAGTTTGGTGCACTGCCGAAGCGCTCAGCAACGGATCTGGTCTCATGTGTGGTCCACGACATCGAAGAGGCAAATTCACAAGGATGGGCAGCTACTTTTGTAACGTTGGACCTTCAAGGAGCATTCGACACGGTACTCCATAATCGATTAGTGATGAGGATGCAGGAGTAGGGATGGCCGGAGTCTATTCTCAAATGGACTAGCTCCTTCCTTGCCAATCGGATGGTTCAAGTGCGATATTCTGGGGGAGTCACTGCCAAGAGAGAGCTAGTGTGCGGAGTTCCGCAGGGCTCACCGATCTCGCCACTTCTCTTCCTTCTATACATGGCAGAGCCTATGCGAGCTGGAACCCCGGGTCTGAGGTTTAGCTTCGCCGACGATATCGGTATCCTTGGATTTGGCCGGACGATTGTAGAGTCTGCAGCCGCAGCACAGGACGAGGTCAATAACATACTAGACTGGGCTCGAAGTAATGCCGTCGCTTTCGAAACAGACAAGCCCGAAGTCGTACAATTCCCCGGACGATACCACGGAACATCAGTTGGAACTTATGTAAACGGAACCCTCATAGAACCGTCGCAAAATGTCCGCTGGCTTGGTGTGTACCTCGATCCTCGACTAAACTTCAAACACCACGTCACAACCTGGTGTGGCAAAGCGTTGAGAATTGCACAGCACATGCGTCGCTTCAATACAGCATACCGAGGAGCCGCTCATGGGGCGTTGGTTAAAGCGATCTACACATGCATTGTTCCCATTTCAACATACGGAGCTGGTGCCGGTGTAATCGCTCAGTATGCTCTACATATCTGGGATAGCCAAGAAGAATCGCATCCGAATCGGAGTCGAAAGCAACCTCATACACATCTCCATTTGACGACTTCTCGACAATGCTTCTCTCATCATTATCATCTGAGTCCTCAGCCTATCTCTAACTATGCATCATCTCGCCTCAACGACCAATAAAGAAGTTGCTCCAATTGCATACAGGAGCTTGCCCCATTAGTCTCCAGCCATCACTCACTACATATTTACGACGCTATTTATACCCGCAAGGAGGAAATCAAGTCGAAAAATACAATGCCTGGGTCTTTGCTTGTGGGGGACTGTTGCTCTAATGGGACAAACAACTTGAGGAAGAATAGGCGGCTGAGATGTGGAGCGAGAGGGGGAACAGGTTTCTGAAGACCATACTGAGACTGATCTTTTCGAGTAGTTTTCAAATTCGGAAAGATTGTGGGCGCCGAGACCGAGGTTTTGGCTGATTAGCCAAGAAGACTACAGTTGTCGATGAGTCAACGGCACTCCCCAGCGCCTTGGACGGCACAAAAGAAGGTAGGCTAATCTACCACACAGCAATTACGCTCTGTCAAAACTTTTCCGACATTTTAGCACGACCTTCGGGAAGGAGTTGGAAGGAGGCTAGAAAGGCAGAGAGTGAATTTCCCGAGGTACCCACAAGTCTGCAGCGCCCAGCTGGCCGGCCTCTTCGAACGCTTCAGAAGGGGCAATATGTCTTCGGATTTATTCCTAATGTCGGTATTAGAAGAGCCCCGCACCCAGTGGTTTTTTGCGATTTTTCCCGGCTGCCATACACCCGCAAATGGCCATCGTTTCGTTGGCTGGAGAGGGGAGATAATGAAGGGCTAAGGGCTCCTCTTAGTGTATGATCGAATGAGGACTTGTGAGGGGTGATACTGTTTGAGGGGAGTTGTATGGGAGGCATAGGAGGGGATATACTACTGGTATAGGTATCCCTGGCCTGTAGGCAGAGAGGACCTGCATGTCCTACATAGTCATTGACTCAGACAGGACAATAAAATGAATGAACATGGAAATGAGGAAGTAGACGCAGCGGCCAAATTCGCCCTACGAACGCTTCCCACCGTGGAAACTGAGCCAGCAACCACCACGACAGCATTTTTACACCAAAAATTGCATCTACAGCGATAGACTTTGCTCGACAGCTGGTGGAATGAAACTTGCCCGTCACGGTATCGTGAGCTAGATCTGCTCATGCGCCGTTGCAAACCACCAGAACTGGGGCTTTCCAGGCTACAGTTACGACATCTCATTGCAGCCCATACGGGCCACGGCAATTTCGCGGCGTACCATCGTCGCTTCAACAATCCGCACGCTATCACAGAGTGCAACTGTGGGGAGGAAACTACCCCTACCCACTTCATACATTGTCGACTCAACGCAAATATCACGCGTCGAATCAGAGGGTCATTGTCTCACAGTGCCTTCCTACACAAGGTACTCGGGCCCAAGTGCTTCGAGAGCTTCAAACAATTTGCGCAGGATACCAATTGTTTTGGGCATTCTCCTGTGCATCCATCTCCTACTCTAAGTGGAGATCGAATATAACTGGTCAGGAAACTAAACCTGACACAATGGGAATCGAGGCGAGGAGTATTGCTTCCCATTCTAAATAATTTGCAATTTATCTTTTTCTTTTGTCGGTTATGGGAGGAGTTCGCGACGGCGCATATTTTTAACCTACTGCTGGTTTTGTGGTGGTTCATACGGTGGAATCAAGCTGGGTATGTCTTAGATGTAGTTCTGGCTGTGAACATCGGTCCTGTACTCATAGTGGATAATAGCTTTAGCTTAGGACCTGAATAAAACAACAACAACCACATTCTATGGCTTTCCATATCCCCAGTCGCTCAGTTCCATTCAGCTCTGAGTCATCATATTCTATTCCATCCTGTTCTATTCTATCTGACTCTAGTCTGTTCTGTTTTAACCATCAGATTCTACATCACTGTGATCCACAATAACTAGATTCAGGGGTGGTTATATCATCAATCACAACAATAATATATAGCTTACTTTTGAACTCTTCATTTTGCATTGAACTATCATTGCGTATACCTACATTAAGGCCAATCGACAGATAAGCCTATTACCTTAGGGAAACTGAAAGATGTCGGGCAACTCTGGCAAGATACTTGATCACTGAAAGGTCAGAGATCGAGCAGCACAAAGAAATTAACGACTATGGGGATCATTTGGAACAAGGCAAAAGAAAAAAGCAACGAGGTATGGACCATGCAAAATGTGACAAATTAGTTTGTGGATATAAAGGTACTGTTTACATCTTGAGCTAATGAGAAATAGCATCTACGGTGAGAAACTAGCAGGGACGATCGGACGGCAGCAATTTTGAGAATATCGTGGAAACCGTCGCTGTTGAAATTATATGATGAGCCCATAAAATGCTGATCGATAGCTCTAGTGCTACTTCGCTCCGAAGTTATCGGTCTCAATGCATGACTTGTCTCTCCAGGTTCTAGATCTTACACCAAGTTGCAGGGGGACTGTTCTCAACACCTGTCAGTGGTGTCCCCTACGAACCTCCAGCTCTCACTGTAGAGTCTGCAGAGCCGAGATTGAGTAACAAAGTTCTCACTTCGACGAGGATTCCCAATCGCTTTCACGGTCTGTATCGTCTTCATCTCTCAAAACATTCCCCTATCACCATTATCATGAAGCTAACCACGATCAGATCAGATGGTAGGGTCGGAGCCCTACTCGTCACCCACCCTTGATCATGGAGGAGAAGCCATCCGATGAGTTTCCGGAGCGTACCCAGCACCCGATACGGAGATGGTGGATTGGATCAAGTCGATCTCGACTGTTACAAAGAAGAGAGATATAGATGAATATGCGCACCTCATGTGGTCCCGGTGTCTAGGCCTCGCCTGGCTGGGACTGCAGGTTTTTTGAGACTTTTTCCCGCGCACGCAGTTTCCATTGCTACCATTTTTATTTTTTTTGGGTAGAAGGTTCCGTGGAAAAGGTGGCTGAATTCCACGGGTAAATACTGAGCTGAATGGCTATTCATCAAGGGGAATATATCAATGATCTTTCAAGTAACAAAAGAGGATAGGAGCACTGTACAAGGTGTGGCCTGGGTCAGAGAGGAGCCCAATGTGCTAGATAGTCATAGACTCAAGTAGTACAATAAAACACACACACACACCAAGTTGCAGCCATGCTGGATATTACTAAACACTTACACACATCCGACTCCACTGCCCGGATCATTCAGTAGTCCAGGCTCGCATATTCCTTGACCAAAACCACCGTCTTTGAAAAGATATTCCTCAACCCACGGGGTTGCCGTGCCGCAGCTCGTATGCTGATTGCTAGTACGCGCACGTAACAATCTAGGGTTGCAAACCAAATCGATGGCAATAGACTCGAACTCTTTAAAACTGGAAAGCTAAAATGAGACCACTCTTCCCTGACGGATGAGGTCATGGAAAGGAGGGCAAGACTGAACACCTGTACGCGGTGTCCTCTACGAACTTGGAAGTGAAATTTTCTCCCAGAGCCAAGGTTCAGTCAAATTTCGCAATATCAAAGAAGTTGGCCCACGAGGCAATGATTCAAATTACTCCTCCACATCGTTGTTTCGCTCCCAAAGAGTTTGACTTCTACCTAGGTCTCATCAAGCCTACAAGTGTGAAAGGTTTAAAGAATTCAGAAGTACTTGAAAGACGTTAACTCAATAGGAATTGATAATTTTTCCTTAGGAGGCTAATCCGCCTACGACGGCTTCTGTCCTTTATGTCCTCTTCAGCGTCGCATTTAAGCTCCCCTCCTAGCCTACCTGAGAGTACTTCATTCTCCCTGGCCACCCTCTTTCCTGTGACAACCTCCCCCTCTTAGTACGTACTCCTTTGGGTCCTTCCTCATGCGCAACCTTGCATTCTTCCCTATGCAACCTCTCGCGTATCTGTAAGCGCTGCTTCGTTGACGCTTAAATATCTAGCCGGGGTGGTCCTAGTAACCTGTCCCAATCCGGGCGCAGCCCGTCACAACAAGTACGACCATTTACATCCTCATCCCAATGACCACACCACTGTTTGACCATCTCTGGCCTCAGCCGGTCACCAAATACATGCCCACGCCGATATTTACATTCAACGGAAGAAGCAAAGCGTGGCGCACAAATCTGGGAGATAGCTCTTTGGGATGGACGTGAGAGGATTCAGGACAAGTTTACAAGATGATGCAGAAGAGGGATACGTTTTCGACGGGCGTGAAATTCCGAATTTTGGCAAGAGTTTTACGAATTGAGCTTTGTGCGCGCCAAGACTTCGCTTGCGAGAGTGCAGCTGACACTATAAACACAAGCAAACGATGGAAGGTGTTGTGATCCGCCTCCTGGTGGTGTTCTCTGGTATAGTTTGAGTAGCCTGAGCACCTACTCCACTTGGGAAGGAGACATCTCAGATTGCATTTCGCGCGGAGAAAAGTTGATTGATGATGGAGGCATGTCTGGATAAGTCGGGGTTTTTGAGACGTTCCCCTGGGTGGGTATTCACGGATGAGGGTTGACTTGGGGTGAAGAAAAAGCCACCTTGACTTCGCAATGGTACTTGCAAATGAAGTCCGAGGCATGAGAGCTCCTCCTATAAATTGAGTCATCTCTTCTTTGATATTGTGTCATAGCTAGATAGCTGCATACGCAATTAAAATCTGATGCAAAAAAAGAGGTCATGGAAACAGTGATGTTGTAGGAAGTAGCTGGGTAGATGAACGCCTTGCTCATGGAGTCAGGGTTTGCTCTAGTTGCATTCAAGGATTTTTACTTTTAGACTGTTCCCTAATTAATATGACCCACGCCTATTTGTACCAGTGTAAATGAACCACATTAGGCAATAAATTTGAACATATATTTTTACAACACACTATCGAAGGATATATTATTGTTATCCATCTATCATTATCTTACTGATAGTCTATCAAGAAACGCTTTACTTGCAGTGCTCCACTGTTCTCTTAATCATCATGGAATCTCCAACGTTCCACCTTCATTTTGGGTGATCATTACCCTTGCACATTATAATCTTGTATATCAACAGCATGACACATGATGCGATACCGAGGTTGGTGGGATTTAGTTTCTTAAATGTAGCTTAAAAGAGATTCTAGATCCTCCTGCACAGTGACGGTTTTATCTTCCGAACCCGAGTCCAGATTGCCCTCGAAGATAGGGCTAGAGACTTTGACTTCTTCATCGCTTTTTCGTCTATCTCCAAGTACAGACAAATACCGTTGGATTCTTTCACGGATTTCTGTGCGTTGCATGATGTTCTGCACTTATGGCGCTATTGTTTTCCCATCAGAGTAAGTCAAAGTCATCAAGCTTGTCCCGGTATTTCAAGATACTCCTCTTGATCTTACTACTATCAACCCAGGTCACGAAATCCTCCATACTCCGTGTCACGAGGAATGCTGTATCAGTAATTGGTTCTGTTCCCACTCTGACGTGGCCCTGCTCAATCATTTTAGTAGCAGCTTGTACCGTCTCTGCCATGCGCAATCTGGTCATTATGACAGGCAATCGCCGTCGACAGAATGCCGACACGCTCACATTTTTCTCTACTTCCGATAGCCTAGCAAGAGAGGCATTCGATGGAAGCACCCCGATATCATGGAGTTTAGATAAGACGGCCTCCTCGTGCCTGCGTCGGAATTCAGAGTCGGGTGGCAGCGCCGCAAGACGATGGGCAAGTTGTTTCAAGCTCTATAACAAAGTCAGTGAATGGCCTAGTCATGAGAGAATACTGATAGAAGGTACCACGCACTCCACAGAGTCGGTTGTATTTCATGTAATCAGCCGGCTTCTGAATATTATATCTCCGTATAACCGCGCTATCCCTATGGTTGTTGTCTCCCTTGTAAGTTGTGAAGTCAACTTTTCGTAACAGCTTTTGTTCATGGTGCTTGAGCTTCCGAACCATGTCGCACTCTGAGGGACCTGATGTTGTTAAAAGTTTGACGGAGTGTAATTTTAGGTTTGACCACTAGGTTCCGAGAATGATGATAAAAACGTATCGAAATTTGCAAGGAGCTAAGCGTAGGAATCAAGAGAATAGGATGTGGCAGGAAGGCAGCTCTAATGTAGCAGTGTGAGAAGATGATTGGCTGTGAGTAGAGAACTTAGAAACAGTTAGAGACTGAATACTGATGTGCACGTACCAGGTGCGCACATGTCATCTCATGGGAGGGCAAGACTGAACACCTTTACGCGGTGTCCTCTACGAACCTGCGAGTGAAATATTCTCCCAGAGCCAAGTTCAGTTAAATTTCGCCTTATCAAAGAAGTTGGCCCACGAGGCAATGATCCAATTACTCCATCACGTCAAATTTTCACTCCCAAAAAGATAGAATCCTACCTAAGTCTCATCAAGTCTACAAGTACGACCAAGTACATCCTCGTTCCAATGACCACACCTCTCGTCGACCATCTCTGGCCTCAGCCGGTCACCAAATACATGCCCACGCCGATATTTACATCCAACGGAAGAAGCAAAGCGTGGCGCACAAATCTGGGAGATAGTTCTTTGGGATGGACGTGAGAGAGATCAGGACAAGTTTACAAGATGATGCAGAAGAGGGATACGTTTTCGACGGGCGTGAAATTCCGAATTTTGGCAAGAGTTTTACGAATTGAGCTTTGTGCGCGCCAAGACTTCGCTTGCGAGAGTGCAGCTGACACTATAAACACAAGCAAACGATGGAAGGTGTTGTGATCCGCCTCCTGGTGGTGTTCTCTGGTATAGTTTGAGTAGCCTGAGCACCTACTCCACTTGGGAGGGTGACATCTCAGATTGCATTTCGCGCGGAGAAAAGTTGATTGATGATGGAGGCATGTTTGGATAAGTCGGGGTTTTTGAGACGTTCCCCTGGGTGGGTATTCACGAATGAGGGTTGACTTGGGGTGAAGGAAAAGCCGGCACAACTTCGCAGTGGTACTTGCAAATGAAATCCGAGGCATGAGTGCTCCTTTTGTAAATTGAGTCATCTTTTCTGTACTTTTCTTTGATATTGTGTCATAGCTAGATAGCTGCATACGCAATTAAAATCTGATGCAAAAAAAAAAAAAGGAATGGTGGTTAACGAGACGGTAGGTAAGCCGGTGTTTACCTGTAGCCCGCCCTGTTTAACGTAGGCTTAGCGTAAAGTTATTTTTTTTTATTTTTTTTTTTTGCATCAGATTTTAATTGCGTATGCAGCTATCTAGCTATGACACAATATCAAAGAAAAGTACAGAAAAGATGACTCAATTTACAAAAGGAGCACTCATGCCTCGGATTTCATTTGCAAGTACCACTGCGAAGTTGTGCCGGCTTTTCCTTCACCCCAAGTCAACCCTCATTCGTGAATACCCACCCAGGGGAACGTCTCAAAAACCCCGACTTATCCAAACATGCCTCCATCATCAATCAACTTTTCTCCGCGCGAAATGCAATCTGAGATGTCACCCTCCCAAGTGGAGTAGGTGCTCAGGCTACTCAAACTATACCAGATAACACCACCAGGAGGCGGATCACAACACCTTCCATCGTTTGCTTGTGTTTATAGTGTCAGCTGCACTCTCGCAAGCGAAGTCTTGGCGCGCACAAAGCTCAATTCGTAAAACTCTTGCCAAAATTCGGAATTTCACGCCCGTCGAAAACGTATCCCTCTTCTGCATCATCTTGTAAACTTGTCCTGATCTCTCTCACGTCCATCCCAAAGAACTATCTCCCAGATTTGTGCGCCACACTTTGCTTCTTCCGTCGGATGTAAACATCGGCGTGGGCATGTATTTGGTGACCGGCTGAGGCCAGAGATGGTCGACGAGAGGTGTGGTCATTGGAACGAGGATGTACTTGGTCGTACTTGTAGACTTGATGAGACTAAGGTAGGATTCAATCTTTTTGGGAGTGAAAATTTGATGCGGTGGAGTAATTGAATCATTGCCTCGTGGGCCAACTTCTTTGATATTGCGAAATTTGACTGCACTTGGCTCTGGGGGAATATTTCACTCGCAGGTTCGTAGAGGACACCGCGTACAGGTGTTCAGTCTTGCCCTCCGTAGGTATCTCTAGCTTGTAGGCAGCGAGGACCTGCATTTCCAACATAGTCGCAAACGGAGAGGAAAATAGGATACAAAAAATAACCACCCCGTCCGTTTAGATCCACCCGAGTAGATGTACGGAACCGATGCAGATATAAGCATGGCCTCTTTATTTCGTACACAACTTTGCAACTAAAAGTAATCTAGTACTTCCGGCAGATAGCCAGCGACCTCCTGTCGCGAGCCAAGTAAATGACCAAGCTCTCTAGAAACTGTAGGGTTGAACAGCCCGGATTGCATCCGACTGTCATTCGGGCTTGGGCGCTATTCATGTCAGTCTCCCCTACTACATACCATACAACCGACTGACGACGCCCAACGCAAATCTTGAGGATGAGGTCAATCCAAACATATAAGGTGGGCTTGCTTAGATTTCTTTGTCTCTTCGTAGAGGTGATGCTGGTGGAAGTTGATCCACAATCTTACCCCCATGAAACCGTACGCGTCTCCTTCAGCACGGTCTGTTCCAACTTGTACGCTGCAGCCTATGGATGAAATAGATGTCATAAGTAAATAGGCCTGATCAAACATTCCCGCGATTACCCATCGGGAAGCACCTCTTGTCGGAGAAAGGTCTGAAACACTTCGCCAAAATACGTGGATAGCAATACTAATGAAATTGATACCGTCGACAGTGCAGTTTCTAAAATGTACTTGTACTTGGTTTCAAATGTTTGAAGAAAGAACAGTTCTGCCACTACGCCCAGCATAATAGATTCCGCAGCGCGGCTCACTTTGCAACGCATCTAACAATTAACTTAATTCCGGAAGCATGAAAATATAGACGGCCACTCATCATACATTTGTATGAAGCCATCCTTGCCTTCCGTCTTCACAAAGCGTCTCCAATTCATTTTTCATGGAGTTTTCACTGGAATAAAACTGCTGAATAACACTACCCTAACTAAAATTGGAACTTGCACAAGTTTGCAGCGCCCAGCTGGCCGGCCTCTTCGAACACTTCAGAAGGATCGCCATGTCCTCGGATCTAGTCCTAATTTTGGTATTAGGAGAGCTCCGCACCCAGTGGTTTTTGCGATTTCTCCCAGCGGCCATAAACCCACAAATGGCCATCGTTTCGTTGGCTGGAAATGGGAGATAATGAAGGACAAAGGGCTCTTCTAAGTGTATGATGGAATGAAGACTTGTGAGGGGTGCTAGTATTTGAGGGGAGCTGTACGGGTGGCATAGGTATACTTGGCCTGTCGGCAGAGAGAACCTGCATGACTCATGTAGTCATAGACTCAGACAGGACAATTAAATGAAATAATAACAATAAAACTGAAGCTTTGGCAAGGCTTTGTATGTACCACTGTAGGCGGATAAAGGAACATTGGGATTTAGAGGTTCAGCTTACAGCAGCTGGCGCTGTATACGAATCGCGTAATTATTCTTATGGCCGGCTCAGCTACTCCATAATATGCTAAAACTGAATGAATAAAGAAATAACCGCTCGAAAAAATCCATACTCCATCCTATCACCTCTATCTAGATAATTATACCCACTAATCCGATCAGAAGACCATCGGCAAAAACACCTACCCTGTTCACTTCTACTTTTCAATACTTATAAAATTTCCCTATCTTGAATTGAATGAAAATCATGGAGTCGACCAATGACCTGCCATAGTGTGACGCGAGACTGGTCGAACAACGAGACAAGTGATGTGAGTGACCTTCAGCCTAGGGTGAAGACCCGTCGTAAAATTGACATAGTTGAACCTGAGAATCAGTCATAAATTAGATTTAGTCTCCCTTGTGGTTGGAATACTAAGAAAACCCGTTTCCCGCTTACCATGATAGCTTTCGTACATCGTGGAGGTAGTGGGATATGTTTTAGATTATGAATCCAAGGCAATCGACAAAAGAGAGGAGATGTTGACAAGCATTATCATCGTTGTAATCGTCATTATCATCATAATATTCCAACTTCCTCTACTTGTTTCGGAAATATTTTCTCAGCCCGAATTCGCATCAAGCTAGCTGGCGTTTGGACTGAGGTTACCGATTTTTGGTTCGTGATATCGTAATTATAAAGATAGCTTAAGACGGGCCGCAATCGAGGTAATATGCATCATCTATCTAAGCCGACTGTCAGATCCCGCTCCAGTCCAGTTATTTCGTGATCATTATTTTCCTGTGGTCTAGGATCTTCTGATCCCCAAGCTACGGAAGTTTGAAGAGCTGGGACCGAAGGATCGTTACTGGGACTTTGCATACCAGGTTGAATTCTCACATGATGACGAAATCGAGCTACCTCATCTAAGATCATTTTGCGCATCTCCCCGACATCATCAGTGACCTCAAAGTCAAAGTTGAAGGTGGTTGGACAGCATGGTTCATCTGACACATCGTGCCAAATTTGAAGATAGGGGTGTTCAAGGGCTTCCT
Source organism: Blumeria graminis f. sp. triticale (assembly GCA_905067625.1). Taxonomy (NCBI): domain Eukaryota; kingdom Fungi; phylum Ascomycota; class Leotiomycetes; order Helotiales; family Erysiphaceae; genus Blumeria; species Blumeria graminis. The sequence goes on along the minus strand of LR898471.1, from coordinate 1,286,809 downwards.
CAACAGAAATTCTAGAAGCTGGATCGAAGGCTAACATCCGGTTGAGAAGATCCAAGGCATCAGGGTTGGCGTTGGGAAATATCTGCGTAAATGGTCGTTTTGCCATAAACGGAAGATTTCGCACGTATTCTTGAGCTCTGGGTGACCCAATACGGGCTAGTGTCTCTTCATTCGGGGTTCCGAGGACGTGGAGTATTTGATTTAGCTGATCTACATAATCTCTACCTTTAAAGAACGGACGTCCGCCGAGGAGTTCTGCTAGAATGCATCCTACTGACCAAACATCAACTAATTTGGATTAGCTTGAGCCTGAATATTCATCACAGGTTATTCCAACTCACTGGCTTTGGTATAACTTTGGAAGCTCAACATAATTTCGGGAGCTCGGTACCATCTAGTAGCAACATATTCAGTCATATATCCGGCATTTTCTTCGGGGTCGACGGAAAAGCCTCTTGCCAGGCCGAAATCACAAATCTTCAGCTCACAGTCGGCATTTACTAGCAAGTTACCTGGCTTGAGATCTCGATGGAGAACGTTGGCAGAATGGACATATTTCAGGCCGCAGAGTATTTGGTATATGAACGACTGGAAGTGTGCATCAGTTAATGGTTGTCCTGAGCGAATAATTGCTGCGAGATCACACTCCATTAGTTCTGGTTTGTAGTTAGTAGACGAGCTAAATATTGTAAACGGCCCTCCCACCTTCGTACAAATAGGTCTCATTGAAGTTTTCTGGCCGGGGAATATCCATATCGTATAGACAGGTAATCTGTCTGAGTTAATCGCCAGTTATCTTTTTCAGATATCCCGGGATCAGTATACATTACGATGGCCTCGGAAATGCTGTAGCAATTTAATCTCTCTCAGCGCACGTTTAGCCAAGATCTTCTTGCTAAATACATTGGTAACCTTTTTAATCGCAACTCCTTCCTGGGTGGAAATGTTTGTTGCGGCACTGTCAGATCAAATTAACGAAGCTTCAGTTCTTGTAAGATCAAAACCTACCAAACGATACCGTAGGCACCCTGGCCGAGCTCTTTGGTGACATTATATCGCTCATCAACCACAAAGTCCTGATTGAATACCTTGAAAACCTTTCGGCCCTGCATATCTGACATGTTACGGAGAAGTCGGAGTCTTAGTATGCCAATGGTAGGCGTCGATCTCAACAGCGATCAACAGTTATCAAGTGAGATTTCCTAAGTCTAGAGTTTGAGGTATCAAGCTTGGAAGTAAATCAGTCGAGAAACTTTTGGATGTTATCGCTGGTGGGCCACTGTAGGGCAAGAGTTTGCTTCGGTGAAGTAGGAATGGAGGTGCTAAGGCGGCAAGAGCGAGGAAACCAGAGATAATTTCAAAGCAAATGAAAAAAGTTTGGGTGGGCACTGAGGACCTCTAAGGTAGTTCTGCTACTGATAATGATAGTTCTCACGTAAACATGAGTAGTTATGTCTGTATGAGTGCGTCGGATCTAGCTGGTTGAGGGCTGAGTACAATATGTGCTACACAACGCTTACTAACTCTCCCAATAGCCCCAAAAGCCCAAGAGGCCTAGGGTGTGGTGAATATGGCCAGATTGGGTTTGTCGGAACTAGACTCTTCCTACGTGTCGTTTACTCTCTCACTGCCTGATTGTTTCGATACAAAAACGAAGGAGCTGATGGCTGTTTGAACGTGTCTGAAGGCGACCCTGAACTGTTTCGCCCTGAACTGTCACTTTTGAGTTGTCTTCTACCATGCAATTCCCCATCCTTGGGCTACCGCTGAATGGCCCCAAACCGCAAGACAAGTGCTATATCCCACACACCCTACAGGCACAAATTGACCGGTGATAGCCTTGTTCTAGATACCTTTTCCGATGAATATAACCATCAAAGCGCTAGGAGAGGTTGTCGCAGGGCCCTCACCAATAGAGTCTTCTAGGCCCGCCCCAACCCTCTCGTGTTGACGTGCCGATGCATTGGATTCCCCTCCGATTCGGATCCGCCTGGCTAATAATCTGCGCTTAGTAAAGAGTTTCCTGTAGTCCATGTCCCAACTTTGGAAGTCTAAGGCTCAGCATCCGCTGCCGAACCTGACGCGGAAGTGAAGGGGTTGACACTGCGCATAGCATGTCCCCTCCACCCTTTAGCCAAGTCCACAAGTCCCTAGCTAGCTACCCCGGCCATTCATTGGGTAAGTAATTGCCTTAGTTCGTGTGTGGAGAAAAATTGTGTCTTAGGACTCCACGACTCGCGGACAAGATAAAGCGTGTGACTGGAAGAGGAAGTATGTAAGGAACTTGATAGAATTATGGTTTGTTGTGTTGGAAAAAATCGTTCCTGTAGGCTATAGGAGTGGGCTCAAAATCTGCTTGAAAAAATGAAGTTGGGGGTAGAGAATACAAGGGCTTAATCGTGAAAGACAGGATACTCATTTTTGCTACGACAAGCAAATACGTTGACTTACCTGCTGCGGTTCGACCCAAACTAGTACTGAGATACTTTAATGGACGATTAGATAGACTGTCTATTAATTCTGAATAGGTCGTTAGCCTAGCGATAATAGAGCCTCTGTCTACTATGAACTTCCTTCGTTTCAGTGGGTCTCTGCAACCGTTGCATCGCAAATTAAAAGTAGCGCTTAGGCGTATCTCGATACCAATAAGGGCCAATCGCATGTCTGTTAATTTCACTCTAACTAACATGTTAATCGTGAGTAATTCCATGATTAGTTTAAGCAGCAAGTTGGTTGCTAGAATTACGGAGTGAAATAAAATGCTGTTACCGATCGAGATCTCCAGGGCGATGGATTTTCATCTTTAACTTGGAGATTTTTATTGCTGGGGTGTAAGAAGCTCAAATCATGCAATTGACCGAATCAACACCTACGGGGCGTGGGCTACAGATATAACAGTTATTGCGGGTATGGAGTATTCAGGGGCAACGATCAGCAGTTGGGCTGACAAACGAACTTGGAAAGCCAGTAATACCTCATCCGGACTGTCTACCACGAACGTTTCAAGCACCTCGACGCACACAAAACATGCAGTTGCGGGGCTCCAAGTTCACCCAGGCATCTCCTAACCTGCCACATTCCCTCAGTAAGACTCCCCAGAGTTCCACGGAGCTACAGCGATAACGTTAGTTACCTATTTGGTAGCCAAGATGGAGTAAAAAATTGACCCAGTGGCTGCAAGATACAAAATTCTTTTCAAAAATCTGCCCCCGACATAGAGCAGAATCTCACCATGTAGATGCTGACTAGAAATTTGCATAGAAGTATTTTACACTCTGGCCCTGTAACCCAACTCAAATATATAGATAGTCATTTGTCCCAGTATTTTCATGCCCTAGAGACTCTACCGCAAATGTTTTTAAAGCTCTGGGGCAGGGTAACTCTCCCACAACCCTTTGCCCATAAAAACTATGTCTTTGTCTATTCAGGTTTGGACCATCAAGGCCTTAGGCATCCAGGGCAGCTAGCTTTGGCGTCTTAAGTCCTACTTAGGATTTCTATTACAGTCCCTTAAAGCTATCAAAAGTACAATTGTCAAAATGACTGGGGCTATATCCCTGTGCATATCGATTAGATTGGTTTAGTCTTCATGCTGGCCCATATCTAGTTCAGTGACTAGTTTTACAAGCAGGGGTACTATCCAACGATATTCCGTGAAAGTCAAAATTAATGGGGACGGTTTTCAACACCAAAACAAATGTACAATGGTCCTCATTTAAAAATTAAAAATAAAAAAATCAATTGATATCATCTACAAATACACATCTATTTCAAAAATAATTGCTCTGTATTGCAAAAGAATACATCGAAGCCCTCAGTATGACTTGCAACTAAATTGAAAGCGTACTTCATGTTTTGTATCATTCTGCTCCGTCCCAACACTTTGTGAACCCTCCATTTTCCTTTATCACCGCTACACATTTTTCGTGCATGTTAACCACACTTAACAGAGGCTTCTTCCGAGCAATGCATCTGCTGTAACCTATTTTATTGAGGGCATTAGAAATTAAACCCTCACTGCTTCCCCCCAGTGGCTGAAGGGCCCCATGGCTAGTTCCAAATAGCACATCTGTCGATTTTCAGGAGATTCCCGGCCGAAAACTTCAAGCTCATCAACTTGTTCCGCGCTTAATTTAGATAAGCATCTTTTGCGGGGCTTGGGATTCTCTGTCTTTCAAGCACACGCAAGTTGCACTTGCCTTCTTGTGAAGCCAAGTTCGTCGGATATATGCTGTAATGTCAAGCCAAGTCTTCTTAATTTTCTTATTTCAATACACTGATCGCGAGTTAGATGCCTGCAAACTTTGGTTTCTGAAGCAGACTTTTCGAGAGACATTGTTTGCTAAAATAGAGGATGAATTGATAGTGATGTTAAGTTTCAAAGACTGTGTTGGACAGGCAGCTGAAAATGTGGTTGAAAATGTGTTTTTCTAACCGAATGTTGGAAGTAGACGATTGGACCACAATTCATGGCGAGCGGGGTAATGACGATAGACAGTCTAACCTATTGCGAGCCAGCCCAACTGCGCCTACAGGGCTAATCCCTTAAACAGCCCAGTTTAGAGTTTAACATTTTACATCCCAGAGACACAGTAGATAGACGTAAAATTATAGACCAAACCAAACCTTATCCGGACTAGTGCAGATCGCTCACATGGCTGAAGTAGTCTAGAGCCTTGTTATGCTGGCATGGATGAGGTCATCACATTTATCGACTGTCTCCCTTATAAACCTGAATATGAAATATGTTCTCAAGATCGATTACGGTAGAATATCCTGATATCGATGGAGTAGGCGCATGAAGTAGTAATATTAGGTTTTCTGCTATATCAACATGCTCCTTCGATCAAGCTAAATTCCTGCCAAAGCCTCGTCCATATTCATTTCATTTCATTGATCTAGTTTAACGTCCTATGCGGTATCTATATACAGAACCATGAAGACGGTAAGCCGCTTTGGTAAGGGAAAAAGCTTTCAACAAACAAAACCCGATGTCCTGCCACTTTGAACCGACCCGGCTTAATGCTGAGGACGTTCCTTTCAACCGCAATTTTATAAACTTTCCTCGAAATTCGTTAACTCCCCCTTCGATACGACTAACGTTATGAAAAATTGAAAAGAGAAGGCACCTCCTCACTCGGCGTTGGTCTTCGAAGTGTTCGAAGAGTTGGTCCCGATGGCGGTGCTGCTGTCGAGGCGATTATTGGTGCCGCTGGGGCTTCGACTACCTTACGCGGTCGTCCTGGCCCTCTTTTGAGTCCTTCAGCCTTTTTACTGGTGACCAAAGTAAATCCCTGATCATCAGTTGGTCTGGCTGTTTGTGTTGGCGCCATTGTTGGTTTTTCATTCCAAATATCTGCCGTTCTCGATAACAGCTCCATCCGAGCCTTCTCCACACTTCCCTTGTAGACCTGGTAGGTCCGACACGCTGCTTTCTGCCATGAACGATGTTCCTTGCCGCAGTTGGCACAAGAAACCCTTTTCCTCGGACAGTCCCGAGTTTGGTGAGCGCCAGCGCACTCACCGCACCTGGCTGCCTTTCCACACGACGCCTGAGTGTGTCCCCATTGGCTGCAGTTGTAACACTGCTTTGGCTGAGCCCGTGGCGACCATACCTGCGCGGTGAAGAGCATGGCGTTAATAACAAGGCCCTGTCGCACTACCTCCGTTTGCATTGCCTCCGATGGGAGGCTGACCACAATTGAACCACGATTGCGACCGTTTTTCTTCGATCGCTGATGTTCCTTTCCATCATGTAGCCATCGTATTCTGCTAATAACCAGGCCTGGAATACGTGCCTTGGTCGCCGTCTCAATCTCCCTGATGATGGCGTAGTTGTTGGCATCTCTGCCACCCTCAATTCTTGTCCGCAGTGGGACTCCGGAAACCTCAACAGGAAAGTCTTGCCGCAAAATTTTAAAGTCCGTTGGTTGCCGCATATTAAGCGCCGCGTCTCTCTGGGACGCCGACTGGACAAACACCTCGGTGTCGTTGCTTCGCATCTGTCGAATTGCAAATGCGCCTTGAATGTGTTGTTGTGCCTTTGAGAGCAGCTCTTGTGGCTGCAGGTTTTGTGCGCCATCGATTCTTATCCTAACCGCTGTTTTCGTCATTTGCGGAGCCACGACCGACGCGTAGCTCCTTTGTGTCGGCGCGCCCGAAACAACTGCTGGTGCAGCTTTTCGAGCGGGATCCGCGAGGCTCTTTTTGACAACCTCCTCGAGCGCCATCATCCTCTCCTCGATAGGAGACTTCTTCTGGGAAATTTCCGTCCAGGCCCTTTTGTGCGCGTTGAAGGCCTTGACGGCCTCGTTCACTTCCTCCATTGAGGGTAGGTCCTCCTCATCCACCTCTCCCATCACGGTTAGTCTGACCTTTTTCAATAGTTTCCCTAGGATTTCAAGGTTCTTATCCTTTGGAGCTGTTTGCGCTCCGCTGCCGTTGTTTGATTGTGCCATTGTCGCATTTTGCGACGCGTCGAAACCGCTGGATTTACCCACACCAGCACCCACACTCGCCATGTTGGAGCACAGAAAGCGAAAAGATGATAGGAGGGTAATAAAGATGTAAAAATAATAATCACGATGTCAAATTGGTGATACGGGTAGCGTAGAACGCTGCGCAGCTTTCTGACAAAAATGATGTGCCTCGTCCATATTACAACCACAACACCCGTTTTTTAAAGTGCGTTCAGCTATCTGGCTGAGGATCCAAGATTGACAGACCTCTAGATTAGTACGAGGCTCTAATAAATTGTAATGCTTATGTAATGTTGTTCATGTTGGAGTCCCGGCGCAAGATTAGGAATACTGTACTTATATAGACGATACCCTGTAATAATAGAAAACCAACTTATATCTAGTCTTAAGCTCTACTATACATATTGGTAGATTGGAGCCACGAGACACCCGTAACCTACGCTATCTTAAAGCTAAGCTTATCTCACTTTTCACACATACCAATCCATCAGGAACCTCATGGCTATGAAACATTTGATTGTTAAATTTTAATTACAAGTATTAAAACTCCACTTTCTATACTTGTCTTCCGACGATCTATTTTTTATTCCTATCAGTGGTGACCCCTATGAGCCTCCAGCTCTAACTGTACAGTCTGTAAACCGAGATTATTATCTGGTGTCCAGTGCATGTGGGGATTGAGGGTAATGAACTTGCTGACTCACTTGCAAGAGGAGCAGCAAAGAAGACAGCTTCGAGGTATGAGAAATTTACATCCCATTCTTTTCTGGGGCAGAAAGCAACTGAATGCCCTTTAAATGCTTAGCATAATAAGTGGCTAACAGAAGTTCTCCGGGAAGAAGAGGAAAGAAGGTGTAGGGGACTTGGCAAGTTATACAGAATCCAGGACCAGATACATATACCCACCCTATTTTTGCAACCATTTAACTTTAAATCCCATAGTAGGATTGTTGAATCAGCATTTTTCCAGGCTAGAACTGAAATTGAAAACACCAGAGTTTCCCTGAACATAATTAGAAAAGCTGAAGATAAATGTTGCCACTTTTGTAAGGCTAAAAAACAGACCACAAAATAATTACTTCTCCATAGTACCAGATTTTGCAGGCAAAGGGAATCAGAATTTGCTGAAACAAAACCAGTTTCATTCCAAATATTATTGAGAACAAAAAGGGGGAAGGAAGCCCTTTTAGAGTTTTTGAAAACTACCAATTGAATGTCAGCATACAAAGGAGACTAAATAGGTACATTAACATTGGGCATGTAATAGTGTGGAAAAAGAAGTTAGGGCGTTATATGGTGTCATCTTCATTGTAAATAAATAGAAACTCAAACGTCATAGCTACATAGCTGAATAAAATATGATACAAAAAAAGCTGAGATTGAGTCGAACCGTCCTCACTTCGATATGGGCTCCAAATCGCCCTGACGGTCTGTATCTTCTTTACATCTCAGCACAACCTTCCAGCACCATTATCATGATGCCAACCACAATCAGATCAGATGGTAGGATCGGAGCCCTACTCATCACCCACTCACTCTCCTTGATCATGGAGAAGCTATCCGATGAGTTTCCGGAGCATATCCAGCACTTGATAAAACGATGGTAGATTGGATTAAGTCGGTCTTGACTGTTACAAAGAAGGGAGATATAGATTAATATGCGCACCTCACGTGGTCCCGGTGTCTAGGCCCTGCCTGGCTAGGGCTGCAGGTTTTTTGAGACTTTTTCCCGCGCACGCAGTTTCCATTGCTATTATTTTATTTTTTTGGGACGAAGGTTTCGTGGAAAAGATTGTTGAATTCCACGCGTAAATACTGAGCTGAATTGCTATTCATCAAGGGGAATATACCAATGATCTTTCAAGTAACAAAAGAGGGTAGGAGCACTGGGCAAGGTGTGGCCTGGGTCAGAGAGAAGACCAATGTGTTAGATATCTATTGACTCAAGTAGCACAATAAACACACACTCACATACTACTCTCGTATCCTTATCTTTATCGGTCAACTGTGGATGCCTTCATACATCTTTTGCATTAAAGATAGAGAAGAGTTTTTTCTCCCGATTTGGTATTGAATAACATCCCCATCCTCAACGTCTCTATGCCCTTTCATAACACTCATAGTTACTGTATTGTAAAATTAAACTCCAGGAAACCACAGATTAGCATAATCTAATTTTCCTAATGTTTTTTTATTCCGCCTTTAAAAAGTAAGGTTCGGTGAGGGGCCGTAATCATCGGTTGTTTAAGTTTTGCATGTAGAGCGAATGAATCTTGTTTATTTTTATGCTTTATTGGGCCTATCTTCGCACCAACAAGTCGGTTAGCTTTGTTGATACGAGGATAGCTGGTATGTGATAAGCTCTTGTGCTGTAAACGGTTACAAAGTTTACTATTAAAGATACATAATGAAGATGTTGTGCCTAATAAATATTGAAGTTGCAAGAATTGAGTGGTGCAAATCTGAGTCATGGAAAAAGTATAGTGGTATCAGAAGGATGGGTTATGACGAAAATTATATCCAAATGATTGATAGGGGTGCTGATTCTTATCAGGCTTGTTTCATTCAACATGCTCTGGGCTGTAGCCAGACCTGTTCGACACGCTCGGTTGTCAAGATATGGACCAGGACAACAAGTAACATGAGATTTGCTTGAAGATACTTTGTGTTCGGTCTCATGTAATGTGCCGGCATAACTTTAAAACGAAGGCAAACTTTTAGATATTAGCATAGAAGATTTGACATGCATAACTTGAAGGGGTTCGGGGATAAGTTTACCTTGCACAAAATGAAGTTTCTAGCTTTCTTTCGCCTAACTAAAGATAACAATATAATAATATGCATTCGTTTTTAGGTTTTCCTAAATGATTTTATTTGGACTTGCTCTGTTGTCACGGATATCAATTACAATGGCGGAAAACAGCATATATTTACACCCGTGAGTTTGACTGGCATGTAATTATGAAGTATTTGTTGTATTCTTAGCCGCCTCTTCCTTGGCACTTTGAATAGCCATTTTTCCTTCCGCAATTTTTTTCATCTTCGCTAATTTCTTAGCCTGATTTTTGGTCATTTTTCCAGGTTCGACTTCAGACTCATCTCCAACTACTGCTTTATCTTTATTGCACGTGGAATCAGGGTGTGTTTGGCTGGCTACTTTCGGGTTTCCATGCCATGTCAGAGGTTTCCTAGCCATAAAATCCTGCACTATCTCGTCAGTGACAAGTGCACGTCTTTCCTGGAAATCTTTAACGTATGATTGTAGCTCTCTGATGCAGAGCGCCTTCAGTTCACCCGTTAACATTTCCCCGTTGATGTAAGCTTTTCGGATTCTTTCCAATTCGGCATCATCTTCTAGGAAAAATGTCAAATACTGAAAGCTGACATCTTTATCTGCATCGCCACCTAATGCACGCTGTTCCGCTTCGGTTGTCTGACCCCCAGAAAATGCGTAGCGGTTGACTTTGTTTTTAATGTGACTGGGCATGTCCTTCATAAAAATTGCAGAAGTGTCAATGGAAGCGCTCATCTTGGAGCCTGGACCTTGGAGCGCATCAAGGAATCGAGAGTGTATTAATGAAGGTTTGGCAAAATGAAGACGAGCTGCTACGTCACGGGTTAGTCGGAAATATGGATCTTGATCGATAGCACAAGGGATCAGCGAGGGGATAGAGTTTGTGAAATTCTCGTTTTCGCCAAATATATGCGGGAATGAAGATGCAAAAGATGTAGCTCCTTGAACAGCACCAAAGTGGACTTTGCCGATGCAGGAGCTAAGAAGACGTTAACTAAAATATGATTAAAGCATTGTAAGACTAACCTATCATTAAATCCAAAGACAGCTCTGGCGACATTAAGAGTGACATGTTTGGATATTCGTGTGACATTTCTGTAGAATGCTCCGCCCATAAATTCGTAATCACTGAACATGAAAGTTTTCTTTGGATCAAATCCTACAGCAATAATATCCTTTGCGTTGTTTCGAGTATAGCCTGTAACTTCTTCAATTGTACGTTTTTCTCCAAATATATACTTTTCATCATCAGTGAGCATGATAATTAATGGCACATCGAAAACATCCTGAAGCCACCTTGAATTAGTAAGCAGATGTCAATCAAAGTAAGAGATGTTGGATGCAGTGCGCCTCTTATGACTTACTTTGTAAATTCGAAGGGAACAGTGTGTCCAATATGCATGCTTTCGCTACTTGGTCCCCTGCCCGTGTACAAAAAGAATGGCATTCCCTTTTCATGACGATCTAAAATCAAGTTTAAATCCCGATGACTGAAGACTATACCTCTTCTCATAAAACGATGTGGTTTATGTCCAGTTACCTGTTCAAACCTCGTCAAATCCGCTTCGAGTATCTTTTTTGTCCCGAATTCTTCAATCAGAGTTTGATAGTTGATAGCTTTTGCAACGCCATCAGTACCGATTTCACCTATCACGTTGTAAGGATCGACTGTTTGTTTCTTTGTCAATGCAGTATCGTTGCATGTACTATCAGTAGACTTGAGGTCGGCCATGGTGTATTAGGAATTGATGTTGAACCAGAAAAGTTAAAATGGCTCTCTTTTGAACTTTTGAAATTTAAAATTTCGAAACCTGGCATAAAAGAGATCAGAAACACGTTATAAATAATGAAGTCCCTGCCTAACGTATTTTTGAAGTTGTGAATATATGTTTGGCGAGTGAAGTCTCCAAAGTAGCTTTTCAATCTCTTGATGCCGGGTTTATTCTAGGTGAGAGAGCACGTAAGCAAGATGAAATGTGAATGGTTCCATCCAATAATTAGGAATTGAGGATGCGCGAAAGCTTCAAGTATTAACTGGGACGGATTCGCTAAGGTCTCGTTTGTTGCAAAGCGGTGGATACTTGATTCACGGTGCAAGACTCTATTGTGGTTCCCCGTCTGCATTTAATTAGACCAAGCAAAGTCTACGTAGTCTGGTATCTACTCTTAATATGGAAGGTTCAAGAATTTAATTTATTAGTGGTGATAGAATATATAAAGATCATTGCATGCTGATTTGACTCTATGGTTTCCAAGTCTTTCTCCCGAAGGTTACTCTGTTCTTAAAGGGAGTGTGAATTTGCCCAGTTCTATCTTGAACGATCTAAGCAAGTACACCTATGGCATGAATGTGCTTCGACAGAATAATACCATTTTAGGCCACTCATGACCGTTGGTGAGGGACAAGTTGTAAAGGAGACATACGAGGGGATATAATACCTCAGGTTAATGTATCCTTAGCCTGTAGTTGAAGAGAGGCTATGTATCATATATAGTCTTAGACATGACATAACAGAACAATAAAATAACCCTGTCCCAAATCAATCGATTAAGGAATGGTCATCTCACCGTAACACCCTACTGGCGAAGACTCAACATCTCTCAGTGATATCATCAACTCTCACCGTACAGTCTTCAGATCTTCATTAGAGCCTAAAACTTGCCAGATAGACTGCTGTAGTCAGTAAATCTGGCATTTCCACCAAGAGATCCTAATAAAGTTGGGCGCGGCTACTTTATAACACACTCTCATTCAAGATTTTCTAGCAGCATAACATGACTATCATTTTAGTCTGAAGCAAGACAATTAGAGAGTTCTATTAGGTACACAAAAGTATGCAGATAATCGCTGGCCGTACCTGCCAACGCTTTAAAAGGATAGCAATAGCTTCGGATCGGGTCTTGATCACGGTAGCAGGAAAGTGTGACGGGCTAGGACTTTCGGCCAATGCACGAAAACAATGCCACAATTATATGTTTATATTTTCTACGTGGAATTTAGGAAAGGGATGTTACGTCGCTTTTTAACTACAGTGCCTGTTCAGATCACCTGGCCCTTTACAAACGATCTGATAATACACCCGTATAGTGAATAGATTGTCAAACTAGCTTGCGCATACAAGATAAGGATGGGCCCTATAGTCTTAAACAGCCCAACCATAACCAACCGGGCCTAGCCCGTAACAGAGGGTCACATGTTCATGGTTTTCTTTCATTTTTCTGGCCGCTACAAATCCACAAGTGGCATTTGTTTCGTTGGGTGTGAGGATGAGGTGATAAAGAAAAAATAGGCTCAAATTGTGTAATGAGACCCAGACTTGTGAGGTATATTGCTGGTGGTTGAGAGATGCAAAGGAGGCAGAGAGGAGACGATATATCGCACGAGCCGTGGCTATATTTGCACTAAAAGTAGAAAAAACATACATTACATTAATAGTCTTTGACTAAGAATGTACGCTAATAACAGTATAAAATGAGACACCCCGTCTAGAGCAACTGGTTGGTGTAAACACGGTCCTAATTATAGCCATCTGAACTACTCGTATTCGCAAACAATGTGGCCCTCCTAAAAGATCAAAGAGCCTTTGTCCTTCATAGTCATAGGTCTAACATAACAATGAGATACAAACCTAGAATATTTCTGCCTCGTATATCTACTGTGTTTCATTGTATCTTTAAGATTTTGCCCAGTAATGTTGTGTTGATCGTTTGCGTCACAGATATGGGATTTGTGGCAGAATAAAGCTACCCAGCCCCGAATTAGCTCACCGCCATATCGCACGTAAACTTAATGCCTTACTGTGGATGATTGAAGCCGATCATCGATTTTATCGCAGGCCATCTCCGGCAAAAAGAACAGATATATTCTGGGCTCTCGCCATCACACCCGTCACGTTCGTCTCAACACAGCAATCATATTCGCTCATTTGTTTCTTGTAGCTGGTATTGACACGCTTTGAGCAGATCAAAATGGTCAAATTTTACGAGCTATCCTTCAGCTACGACTATTCCTTTCCAGCTGTCACCCTCGCCTACTTTCTCCGATATCCGAATCCTTATAGCAGACATGTCCTCTCTACCGATGTTATATCGCGCGAACTTGACGCCTCTGGACGGCTACATACAGTGCGAATCCACCGCAAGCGCACTCGACTACCCTCGGCCGTCCTAAAATTTCTACCACAGTCTGTCCTTGGAAGTGTTAGTGGCGGGCGAAGCGAATCATACGTCCTTGAGCGTAGTACTGTTGACATTAAAGAGGGATGGATGCGTACAGAAAGCAAAAATTTAGATTGGACGGGTATACTGAGCGTAGTGGAGAAGCAGGAATATCGACGACTCTCGCCCATGAAACCCGGCGAGGACTTTGGGATTGATGCCGATACAACGAGCGTGCTATCGACAGTTATATTCCGTTCAAGGATGGGTGACCGGTTGCGAGCGCGATCTGAAAAAGCGGAAGATCAAGCAGCATTAGATACACAAGAGGAGGCCAAAAAAACTTTCCTGACTAGGTGGAGTACGAGTGGTGTTCAGAAGAGTATCGAGGCAATAGCGCGTCATCGAAGCGAGAATCTCCTCGGAAAGAGCAAGCAGGGGATGGTAGTTGTGCTTGAAAGACTGAGATCAGGTGGCTTAATAGCTGTCCTGGAAGGAATGCGAAGAGACAGAGATGTTGCCCAGCCACTCTAGCCCATCTTCCAAGGGTACATGAAAGCAATGACTCTACTCGATAACTTGCGCTACACAGGAATAGGTAACTAGTGTGATCTTATGAAGTTTTAAGCTGGCAAATTTTGTACAACAACTCATCCGGGAGCGTGGAGTTGATGAACCGGCATCGCAGGTGTTTGTGGCAAAGCTACTGACTTGAAGTTATCATTTTCCGCTGTAAATTTATCATAGATTTACTGTTACAATGAAAGTACTTCTTTTACACCTGTGTTGAAGCCATAAAGTTACGATTTGTTACACATTGCAAGAGAAGCTAGAACTAGAATGGGCGGTGAAGTATAAACAAAGTGACTGCATTTCGGCCACTATCTGACTCTCTCTTTTCAATTGGTATTATTCCTAAGCTATAATTTTGGAATTTGTAGGGGGTAATTTAACTCATTAAGTGTATGCAATATGAAGATTTGAGGTCTCTGTGATAATATCGTCACCGGAGTGGGTAAGGCCATCAATATCAACGAGGAAAATTGATAGATATTAATCAATAAATTTTAATTTAAGAACTAGACAGCTGATCTCAAGAACATTTTAAAACTTGCGATGAAGTAATGTCTATCATTTATATCATATTTCACCCATCACTTTCTTAACTTGTATGTTACGGTTATGCCTCGATATCGGTTCGTTGGGACGGGCCAAAGACCCATTTCTTTTCCGACAGCCTAATGGGAAACCGACCATGCTTTCTGTAGTATTTTTCAAATTTATGACCCTAAGCTAGCACTCTGAGAATGTCTTGGGAACATGACCGATGTAGACGGGAAAAGTTTCTTCATGTAGGCCTGGCTCTCTCGCATTGCATGAATCCCCACCAATAAGTGGCTAACTGTGAGAAATTATTAGACTGCAGAAGAGTCTTGAAACGAATACAGAATTCCAGGCTAAACGGCTCTCTGCGGTTGATAGTTCCGACTGAGCATTTCTCATTCCTCTCCTCGATCCCACCAGTAACAGTCCACAGGCTTGAACACCGGCTTTCGAACGGGATAGTGCCACGAAAGGACTGGTTAAACTCTCAAGATCCAATATTATTTCCAAAAAGATAAGAAATGAAGTGTTCATATGACAAAAATTATACCCAGAAGTCAATTTGTTCACTTAAAGTTATGAGAGTACTCGTGTACGTAGTTCGAACTATTGCTCAGAAGAAATGCGCATTTTTAGTTTTTTTTTTTAAATTCATTTTATTGTCCTGTCTGAGTCTATGACTATGTAGGACATGCAGGTCCTCTCTGCCTACAGGCCAGGGATACCTATACCAGTAGTATATCCCCTCCTATGCCTCCCATACAACTCCCCTCAAACAGTACCACCCCTCACAAGTCCTCATTCGATCATACACTAAGAGGAGCCCTTAGCCCTTCATTATCTCCCCTCTCCAGCCAACGAAACGATGGCCATTTGCGGGTGTATGGCAGCCGGGAAAAATCGCAAAAAACCACTGGGTGCGGGGCTCTTCTAATACCGACATTAGGAATAAATCCGAAGACATATTGCCCCTTCTGAAGCGTTCGAAGAGGCCGGCCAGCTGGGCGCTGCAGACTTGTGGGTACCTCGGGAAATTCACCCTCTGCCTTTCTAGCCTCCTTCCAACTCCTTCCCGAAGGTCGTGCTGAAATGTCAGAAAAGTCTTGACAGAGCGTGATTGCTGTATAGTAGCTTAGCCTAACTTCTTTTATACCGTCCAGGGCGCTGGGGAGTGCCGTTGACTCATCGACAAAAGAAGCCCTCCTGGCTAATTAGCCGAAATCTTGGTCTTGGCGCCCACAAAAAATCCAAAGTTAAAAACTCCTCGAAAATGTCAGTTCCAGCATGGTCTTCAGAGGCTTCTTTCTCCTCTCGCTCCACATCTCAGCCGCTTGTTCTTCCTCAAGATGTATAACCCCATTAGAGCAGCAGTCCCTCATAAACCAAGACCCCAACTTTGTATTTTTCGACTTGATTTCCTCCTTGCGGGTATAAATAGCGTCGTAAATATGTAGAGAGTGATGGCCGGTAATGAATGAGGCAAGCTCCTGTTTGCAATTGGGGTGACGCCTTTATCGGTCGGCGAGGCGAGTTGATATGTGGTTAGATCGGGGTTGAGGACTCAGAAGATAATGATGAGTGCTGCATGGTTGAGAAGTCGTCAAATGGAGATATGCATGTGTTTGCTTTCGACTTCGATTCGGATGCGATTCTTCTTGGCTATCCCAGATATGCAGAGCATACTGAGCGATTACACCGGTACCACTGGAAGGTGAAGAATTCGTCTTTGCCGGCGCACATTTTTAGTTATTCGTCTTTTTCTGAGCTGATGCAAGGGAATTGATTCTAGCTTATGCTCGGATAAAGCATTATCCGAATGTCAGAATCTAAAAATCAAGAGAACTAGCCAATGCAGTGCAACAACCACCGACTCCAAATAATTCCAACTAGATCAATCATTCCGACATGAAGCTCTTCTTAAATATTGGACACATCTAAGTGCGTGGTAGCACACATATGATACCAGAATAGGAAATACCAATTGGAAATTAACAAGTAATTGAGTAAATTATATGCAAGGAGTTTGGGGGATATAGATTATGTAAATAATGTATCATAGCTAGATAGCTGAATACACTATGAATTAAAAAAACTCTCAAGACATATGGGCTGAAGAAGCCTACCGACGAACTAGACTGTGGAGTTATCAAAGATCAAAGTATAAAGACGTCATCTCTCACCCGCAGACTCAATACACGGAAGTGTGAGGTATTGGACCAACAGGTGCACACTATGAAGTCACGATGACCGGACTAGGTTACGATAAAGTTCTAAATTGCCTAAAAATTGCGCACTCGGAAAGTTTTATCAACGCATAAATATGCCAATATAGCGGTATTGTGGAGAATGTAGATTTTCCTTCCAGTTGTCCACTAGTCCATACAGAAGGCACGAAAATTCAACACCTGCCGGTGGTGTCCCCTACGAATCTCCAGCTCTCACTGTAGAGTCTGCAGAGCCGAGATTGAGTCGCGCCGTCCTCACTTCGATAGGGGCTCCAAATCGCTCT
This sequence comes from Blumeria graminis f. sp. triticale, assembly GCA_905067625.1. Lineage (NCBI taxonomy): Eukaryota > Fungi > Ascomycota > Leotiomycetes > Helotiales > Erysiphaceae > Blumeria > Blumeria graminis. The sequence continues at coordinate 1,269,765 of LR898471.1, read as the reverse complement.
GACGGTCTGTGTCTTCTTTATCTCTCAGTACAACCTTCTATCACCATTATCATGATGTGGATCCTAAACGTAGCAGGCTGCGTAATGTAACAGAGAGATAACTCAGGGTCTTTAGTTGTTCCCCCGGGTGGGTATTCACGGATATGGGCTGCCTTGGGATGGAGAACTAGCCGCCACAACTTCGCAGTGGTACTTAAAAATTAAATTCGAGGCATGAGTGCTCTGCCTTTACATTGAATCATCTTTTCTGTACTTTTCTTTGATATTGTGTCAAAGCTAGATAGCTGCACACGCAATTACCATCTGATGCAAAAAAAACATAGACTACTAAATGCGGTTAGCCTATGATTAGTAAGCTACGCACAAAGTGTAGATTTCGGAGTTGGGTGTTAGATGAAGAGATAGACAAATGTATTAGAACTCTAGCTCAACTATTGCATTCTGCGAAATTAGCTGTAGTAGAGCCATGAGTTATGTTTGTCGCCATCCTGTTTCAATTGTGATCAATCGAAACCCACAATGATGCCAACCACTATCAGATCCGATAGTAGGTCGGAGCCCTACTCATCACTGACTCAATCTCTTTGATCATGGAGAAGCCATCCGATGAACTCCCGGAGCCTATCCAGCACTCAATACGGCGGTGGTGGAATTCGATCAAGTTGGATTCGATTGTTACAAAAGAGGGATATAAAAATGGATATACTAACCTTGTATGGCAGGGGCTTCATTTTTCTTGAGAATTTTACCCATGCACGTAGTTTCCATTACTACCTTTTTTTTTCTGGGTAGAAGGTTCCGTCGAAGAGATGGCCGAACTCCACGGGTAAATACTGAGCTGAATGGCTACTCATCACGGGCAATATATCAATGATCTTACAAGTAACAAAAGAGGATAGGAGCACTGTACAAGGTGTGGCCTAGGTCAGAGAGGAGCCCAATGTGCTAGATAGTCATAGACTCAAGTAGTACAATAAAGCATCACACCACGCGGTGTCCTCTGCGAACCTGGGAGTAAAATGTTCTCTCAGGGCCACGTCCAGCCAATTTCGAAATACCAAGGAAGTTGGCCCACGAAGCAATGATTAAATACTCTCTACCAAATCATTTACTCCTACCCAACGGGTTCGACTCCTACCTAAGCCTCATCAAGCTTACAAGTACGACTTGGTACATCTTCCTTTCAATGAGCCTACCTCTCGCTGACCTTCTCTGGCCTCAGCTGAACACCAAGTACACGCCCACGCCGATATTTATACCCGCAGCAGGAAACAAAACGTGGCGCACAAATCTGGGAGATAGTTCTTTAGAATGAACGTGAGAGGGATCAGGACAAGTTCACAAGATGACACGGAGGATGGATACAATCTCGACGGGCGTGGAAATTTGAATTGTGGCGAGGAGTTTCGCAAGGTTGAGCTTCGTGCGAGCCAGGGCTTCCGTTGCGAGAGTGCAGGCGACACTATAAGTACCGTCGCGGTTGGATGGTGCGATAGTACATCGTCTTGGCCAGTCTGCCAAGTAGAGTCTGGATAGCTTGCACACATATGCCACTCGAGACAGTAGATCGCTGCTTCAAATCCGGCAAAACATAACCACATTTCTCGCGGTGCTGATATACATGGATAATCAAAGATTTTGAAATTCCCTTTGGTGGGTACTTACGGAGGAGGGTCGACTGTTTGTGAAATCGAACATACCTCAAAGTGACATTTGCAAATAAAATCCAGAGTATGAGTGTCTCTAACGTCAAAAGAAACATCCAATATGTATACATAGCACCGGTCATGCATCATAGCTGTCAGGGAATACATTTGGATCAACATCATCCCCTGCCAAATACTAGTATTAGCGTATAGCATATGTTTTGTTTTGTTCAGTAATGTGCTAGGTATAGTGATTCCCGTTGCACTCCTACTGGAGCTTGAGCAAGGGCGGGGCCGGGCTGGATCAGGTTAACTACCATTAAGTACATCTACCTCGTCCCACCTGAATGACCGGACCACTTCAGTCTTCACCCATGTGTTGAATCATGTCAAGCCCAACCGTCCAGAAACCCGTTGTTGACATGCCACGGCACAAATTCCTTCCAGCTCGGCCACCACGCGCCAGAGCCCTTGACATCCTCATCGACTCCGAAATGTAAATGCCATCCAAGATTTCATCGTTGCTCTAGCCTTGCAAGTTCATATCGTACTATCGGGTTGTTGTTGTCATTGGGGATTTATGTAATCCCCTCGGTGTATCTTCCCTTTTTCTTCCTCCTTCGCACACGTCCTGTTTCCATCATGACTTTCCTCGTTAAGGCGCGTGTAGTTAGGTGACGTGACGAGTATAGAGGTGGGTCGCAGGTGTGAGATCGGCTGAGATATGGATCGTCGCAAATATATAAGGAGTCTGAGAGATGTCAGATGTTTGAATGCGACTCTCAGATAGACCTATGCCCATTCATGAATCGTATGTTGGTGGTGATGAGTTTTTGTTCGACTTTGTTCCAGCTGTGAAATCTCTGCCGACTGATTTTTCGACCAAAATATCGAGTGCAACTCCTTCAAGTCGAAAATCCATCAATTAAAATTCACCCCACCCTTTTTCGTGGCTGAATCTCGGCTCTGGGAGAGTATTTCACCCCCAGGTTCGTAGAGGACACCACTGACAGGTGTTCAGCCTTCGTCCTCCGTATAGCATATGTGTTTATGGGCCAAGTAATGGGTTGGTTACCACATAGGTTTAGTTCAGGGTTTATCTCATGTAACGTTGAGCTATTGTATGAGTTGGGAGGAAGCTCCAGTTCACTTTTACCTAGAGTATAACTAGTCGCTTTACTGCTGCTGGGATTGGGCATACGACGTTCTTGTATCTTAATTACCTGTTAGAGACTACTTACTTATTCGAGCTACCCGTATATCATAACTCCTACCCAGTGATATTACCTATCTAAGACATCTCCCTTACAATAGATAGATAGCTTCATACACATTTTATGATTTTAAAAAAGAAAAAACGATAGAAAAGGCCAAGTACCGGTTTGATGGATGTATTTAGACTGCCCTTAGTGCTGGCACAGCCAAACTTAAGCGAAGATTTGAGAAAATACCGAATGATGAATGTCCGTCAAACGTAATACGAGCTAGAGAGTGCGCTGCGCAGTAATCGTTCTGTTGAGTAATGTTCTCTAAATCAGAATCATCTCCTCCAATACACCTTCTCAACTCCCACGGCTCAACATCCATCTTGCCCACTACCTTTGAATTTGTATTCTTTACTGAAATCAGTTTCTGGGTTGCCCTGATTAGGCATGTCCCTTGTGTGCCAGAAAAACACCTATTTTAATCCTACGATCCACAATCTCTCCGTTTCGTCGGTGTAATTAATCGCTAGTTAGGGGTCGGAAAGAGTAGAACATAATTAAATTGAAGTCCCTACTGAGTCTATGACTATGGAGAACTCAGAAAGATTATCTCGCACCTATTTCAGTCTACATAATTGCTATCCAGAGGAGAAATGGCTCCTGGCAAGAACATTGGGAAGCGGACGAGATTCTCAGCAAATCCCAAGACCGAACTAGCTGATGATCATGTGATATGGCTCTAGGTTATTTTTAGCACCCTTGAAACCTCTTCAGTATGTGCTCGTGGCCAGAAATTTACTTCAGGATTCCGTTCGACTGACAACTCATTGAAGCTTTGCGAATCCAGCGAGGCTCGACTGTACTCCTTACGAAGCTCTACTACAAGATGACGAAGTCAAGCTCTTTTAAGCAAAGTTTTCGTGGCTTAGCTTTGATGCATACTCATGAAAGAGGATCAAATATTCTGAGTAAACAAAAATACCTCACATTGGAATTCTCGAGTATTATCTAGGGAAAATCTCGAAATCCAGGCTCACTTAAATTACCAGATGTGATTATTTGTAGTAGATAGATGGCTAAATACCCAAAATATGTCTAAAAAACTAGCTGTAGAGGGAAATAAATATGCTCATTGGTTGCGCCGTTTCGACCGCCAGCCTCTTTCCCCATAGGCATAGCCTCAAATTTGGTCCGAATTGGGCACTCTAGGCTCGTAATAGAGCCATTTTTGAATAACTATATTTTTTCTTCAGAATAGTCACTGTTTTACTCTTCCACCTCAGCTCCATTCCCGACATTAGATTTTGTTGTTCTAGCTTTCTTTGCTGGTGGGGCTTCAACATCAGCCTCAGCTTCGGGCTCAGCTTCTGGTTCAGCTTCCTGATCGGCCCCTTTCGGAGAATTGGTTTGTGCTGTTTTGGCCTTCTTTGCTGGTGGAGCTTCTAGTTCAGCTTCTGGTTCGGCTTCAGGCTCCGCTTCCAGATCGATTCCTTTCTGAGAATTGGTTTGTGCTGTTTTGGCCTTCTTTGCTGGTGGAGCTTCTAGTTCAGCTTCTGGTTCGGCTTCAGGCTCCGCTTCCAGATCGATTCCTTTCTGAGAATTGGTTTGTGCTGTTTTGGCCTTCTTTGCTGGTGGAGCTTCTGGTTCAGCTTCTGGTTCGGCTTCAGGCTCCGCTTCTGGATCGGCCCCCCCCGCATCACCAACTGCCTCCTGTTTAGCTGCAAGACAAGGCACATAGGCATTTTTCTTTTTGCAACCAAACATCGAGCAGTTATTCGTTTGCTTGGTCTGTTTAAGCATGACAACACTTAGAAATTTGCAATGATCATTCATAAGGATGAAATGTAGTTTGTCAAAGTCTGTGTCATGGAAGGACCCTAAAATCATACACTACCGTTAAATTGACCCAATTTTCATTCGGAAGCGAGATTTTAATTCCACACAACTTACATTTAGTGTAGATCTTTCCGCCACTTAAGACAGGATAGAGGTGGTTGTTACGATAATCGAGAGGAAACTTGTGACTTCCCTTGGTTGTATCACCTTGAGTTAGAAGAACGCAAGCTTGATTCCGAGCCCTCTCTATGTCGGCACTGTCGTACTTGGCGAGCCTGCAGGTAAAGCTCTGTTGGGGTTCCTCTCTCCTATGTAGACGTCTTCGCATGTGCCGACGAAATGGGAAATGAGAAGCGTCAATAGACGTGAAAAGGGCAGCCACGGCTAAGATGAGTAAAGATCGCATGCTTTTATCGGGCTCGTATGTCAATGAAGGTTGGTAGGGCTAATGGGATACTTCAGCCACCACAGGAAATTATATCTCTTGTAAAGGTGAGGATTTTTTCAATATTTATACCACACACGCGTTACAGTCTGTATGCAAGATTACTGAGGGCTTGGGGGGCCACTGTGAATTGAATCACGACTCAAGATCTTATTTCCGGCCATCTGACATAACTACCAACTTGTTACAGCCTCTGACATCTCCTCTCATGTACTATTTATTTTTAACGGGTGAGGGGCTGACGTTGCAAGAATTCAAGTAATAGTCTTTTTAATTCTTTACTCTGCGCTGTTGTTACATGACTGACTATGGCCCCAAATTCCTCGTGTCATGAGCCTTGAATAGGATCTCCTTGTTTTTCAATATTTCAGCTACTCTAAATTAGCAATGAATGTAACTATGTTTAAGATAGTGGTTGAGGGTGAGACGATACTTACTAGCATCATTACCATCATTGTTCCAAATCTCTCTTCTTTACCCCAAACCTCAATCAAAGTGACACACTTTTCATTAAGCGTCGGCTACATCATTACTAGCCTCCAAACCATCCCATCAGCTACAGACCCACAAAGTTTCTTCACTCAATCAGCTGAAGATGGGACCTAAAGATGAGATAACGACTCGTATGAGTATTTGCTTGGTTAAATTTATGGAGAGATGAAACCATACGTCAAGAACCAAGGATGAAGATGAGATAGTGCACTACCCATAGCATACATCATCTTATCCCCTCATCAGGAGAAATGCAAAATTTCCACTTTGGTGGATCCAATTCGCAAATAAACAACTTAATCTACCGTTAGTTCTGAGCCCGCGCATGATAAATATCCATCTATAGTCTCCATATTCAAATTGGAGACAGCTGCGTTACAAATTACTTTAACTTGTTCTGCTAAAACCTCCAAATTCTTGGCTGAAACTCTAGGGCCCTGTTGTCTACAATAGCGGTGAGGGTGACGAGAAAAATGACAAAAGGACCTCGTTCATGTTCACTGGGCCATCCATGGCAACAATTTTCACCGGTGCAAGCCTCTTAGGGCAGGGTGATGGATCAAAAAACTGAAGCAACTCATATGGTTGTAGGTATTTTGAGGGCGATGTGGGACTGTCTTTCAGGTGATTTGAGGGAGCTGGATAGATAGATGGGTTTGTGAACGTGTTTGACTTATAAAGCTCAATCCTCGCGGATGTCAACATATTCCATCTTGGGACCATGTGCTTGTTACTGCCTCTACATATGCAAATCATCTAATCTCTGGCACCGAGGATCAAACCATCTAAATTGTTACATTTACCTCCACATATGTAATCCCTTATTATTTCATCACAATCTATGCTATTGTACTTTATTCCATCATGTTCCAATCTTCTTTGTCATATTCAGTCTATTGTATAGGCATTGCAATATGATGATTTGTGTAGCAGCACGCATGGACAGCAACGCAGATGTCTGAAACACAACAGCAACACCAGCAATGTAATGAGAACCTATCAATAGTAACGCCATGCCGGCATAGACGAATTCTTCACCTTCCAGTGGTGCTGGTATATTCGCTCATTATGTTCTGCATATTTAAAATAGCCAAGAAGTATCACATCCTCTTATATTAACTAGACTGTCTAGGAACAGGATGAAGTATACTCTTTAGGACGTTATGCTTAGAGTGGGTCTCGTTAATCGATATCGCGCGTGTTCTCGTGATATATAAGACTTGTATCTATATTCTCGTAGAAAAGAAACTAAGTTAATGTGATGAACAGAGGTTGAGACCTGATGTGTTGCACTAAACTTTCTGCGTTGTTCACAGCCTTGTACTAGAAAATTCCCTTCTCATACCATTTCTCTCCTGCGAGAAACGACCATCTCGTTCTCCCTCAATCCATCAGTCTCTCGCTGATTCGATTATCTATATTCTATCGAGTTCTAGTTGAATCCATAATACCCATAAATATTAAGGAAATAATGACCCCGCAATCATTGAGGTTGTAGAGCGCATTGATCCATGTGATTAGCGAAGTGAAACTAAGCACATAATTTTCAGTCAAGTGCAGGTCGACAACGTGGCCCACTTGAAAGCCCTAATTATTCTAAAATCTAACAATAAATGCATTACACACTAAACACCGCCACGAAACTCACACTGCCCTTGATTTTTTCAAGTGACAATATCGCATTTTACCCACGACATTTTACTGAATTAATAATCTCTCAATCACCCACGCCGCCCCAGTCCTCCGCAGAGGCTGGCACCTGGCCCCCCCTCCCCACTCTATGTTCGACGCGTCAAGACGTCGAAATGGTCCTTAATGGGCCAGAACCGCCATCACAACCACCCACCCAACAATTTTTAGAGCCAATCTACGAGGCGAGTCATCGAAGCTCGCCCCACCAACAAACTCCGTCGCCTCAAATTGTCGCGACCGAATTCCTCGCCGAACAGGGCAGGATATTCCAGACGCGCTCTGCACAAGCAGAGCGTTTCATCATCGGGTTCTGCAAGCTGTTGGAACCAGTCACTGACGAGAGACTTCGAAAACTCTTTGATCAGGACTTATTGGCCCTTCAGGGCAAGATCTTGGAAATTTTGTGGGGCAACCCATCTCAAGCAGACGCCAACATTCCCCCAAAGGCTGCAAGCGGCCATACTAACACATCTAACCCGGCTCAAGTTACAGAGCCTCCAAAACAAAGTCCCGCAAGCGTCACGCGTCCAGTGCTGATCCTTGCCAGAGAAAAGAACAGACCGGCACCACAAAGGCTGGTAGCCACAACCGCAACTCTCTAGCCCAATCAGGGCTCAAACATAACCAACAACAACGCTACAGAGAAATCTTGGACCGAGGCGTTGGGAAAAAGAAACAAGCCAGCAAACCAAGTGGCTCCAAATCAAGTGGCTCCAAATTCAACACTCAAAACAGTACTGATGAGGCCCGTCCCCACGCTGAAGTCTAAAGCTCCAGCAACAAACTCCCAGCGACCTGACGAGCGCGTATTCTTGCGCCTCAGACCTGACCACCCGTGGAGACGTATGTCACCCCACTTCGTAAAGATTAGCCTAGCTAGCAAGCTGCGTCTGGCAAACTCGACAATCAAACAGGTCACTGTCGTGAACTCAGGGTTCGCAATACAAGCCGAAGGGGAAGAAGCTAGAGGTGCACTTCTCTCAAGAGGAGCCATCTTAGACAGTTCTGAAATGAAATTGGAAACCGCATCCAATTGGATATCAGTTCTGGCACAGAATATCCTAGACAAGCTTTACACTCTGGAAGGGCCCACCATAGTGACACCAGAGATGGTAATAGAAGAAGCAGCTCTCAAAACAAGAGTTAGACCAACCTCGGCTCGTGCTTTCGCTACTAGCATGGCCAGGCCGTCAACGGACTGGGTGTTGCACTTCGCAACAGGAAAGCCGAAACTTGGAGGAAGACTGTTTGAAGAAAGCGGGCGCCTTCACGAACTCCAGCGCAAGCTCGAAATTGCGCAATGCAACCGATGCTGGGGACACCACCCAATTAAAATTTTTTCACGAGCAGAGCGCTGCACCCGCTGTGGCTCAATTGAGCACAAAGCTACTGCGTGCAAACAGGCCGTTCCAAGGTGCATCAATTGCCAAGGGCCACATGCTGCAACTGAGCCTAACTGTATGGCTAGGCCGACACGGGCTGGTGGGAAGACGGTGCAACGCACAAGGGACCAGCTGTCGGTGATCCGCGAGCAGGGTCAAAAAGAAAGGAATGCTTCGATCAGAGAGATGGAAGCAAAGCAGAAAGCCACCGAGGCTACTGCTGAAAACGAAAACACAAACGTAGCTCAATGCCCGTAAGGGACCACAACCCAACCGAGCTTCAAAAAACGGCAACAACAATATCGTTCCTCTGTGCTAACTTGGGCAGAGGAGACCCCGCTACGGACATCATCCTGCAATCCGCTTGGGATTCAGGAACCGATGTCCTACTTATCCAGGAACCCTGGACTCAACACAAGGATGGCCTCTGGCTCACCAAGTCGCATCCCGGATTCGATAGGCATTTGCCTCCCCGTGTCGCTGCTAACTCTTCAAGGCCACGCTCCCTCATCTACACGCGAAAAGGGATCAAGTGCCAACAGCAAGTAATCCGCGAGACATCACCAGATCTCACTGCCGTCAAGGTAGGAGGAGTCATATTTGTCTCCGTATACCGCGCTCCTGGAGCAGACTTTATGCCGCTACTATCATGGGCTCCATCTGGGCCTACAGTTATTGGCGGAGATTTCAATGCTGTTCATACCGACTGGCAGCCAATGGCTACTAGGCTACACGGTGACGGCCAGGTGCTCACCGAGTGGATGTTCGAGCACGGCATGGACCTATCTTCCACACCGGGCGTCCCGACACACGACTTTGGAAACACACTCGACCTGGTCTGGTCTAACGCTGGTGCCCTTGCAGATGTCTCGACAGAGCTTGACTCAACATCGGACGACAGAACGCTTGCAGGAGACGTTCCCCGCCCGAACTCGAAAGCCATAGCGGTTATCAAAACTGGTCAACCGGTACGAGTGACAGACGACGCCCTCGAAGACTTCGCCAAGGTACTTGGTAGGTGGGCCCATGGAATAGGGATGCAGCCTATGGTCTCAACAAGTGCGGTGGACAATCTTGTGGATAAACTGGCTCAAACCATCAGCGATGCTATCAGGGCTACCGGAAGACGCGGGAGTGCGAAGAAGGGTAGGACGGCACCTTGGTGGACGTTGGAGTGCTCACAGGCCAAACTCGAATATAGGATATTCAGGGACGAAGAGAATAGAAAGGATTTTCGTCGCATGGTCAGAAGTGCGAAACGCCAATACTGGCTGCGAAAGTTCTCGGAAGCTACAACAGACATCGACATGTATCGGATGGCACGTTGGGCAAAGCCGCAACCTACATCTGCTGCTCCGCCACTCCAAACTCCGGATGGTTTTGTTTCGGATCCAGGAAAGCGTGCACTTCTATTGCGCGATCTCCTTCTCGGCCGGCTCACCAGCCAAAACGACGTGGACACGGAACACCTCGAGCCAGGACGCGGAAACTTTCCATGGGTCTCAAGCGTCACTGATGAAGAAGCCAAGTGGGTCACAACGGCCTGCCAGAATAAAGCCCCTGGAGCAGACGCAATTTCTGTTCGTCTTCTTAGGACAGCCTGGCCATCAATTGGACAAGCAGTGAGAGTACTCTTTGAGGGCTCACTTCAACTGAACCACTTCCCGAAGGCATACAAGCTAGCGGAAGTGATTCTCCTCCCCAAGCCTGGCCGTAATCTTATCACAGCTAAAGGATGGAGGCCCATCTCACTACTCTCCTCTCTGGGCAAAGGTCTCGAGAGACTAGTTGCAAGGCGCATGACATTTACCGCCATTTCGCACAAGGCTGTGCCGCAGCAGCTTTTTGGAGCACTCTCCGGTAGATCAGCTAATGACCTTGTCTCATGCGTTATCCACGATGTGGAACATGCAATGGAAAGGCAGAAGAAAGCAGTCGTTGTCACTCTGGACGTACAGGGTGCATTTGACGCTGTACTCCACGGACGATTGCTGCAAAGGATGAATAAAGTTGGGTGGCCGAAAGCAGCTATCACTGTGATAAAGTCTTTCCTGGACAAGCGATCCGCCCGCGTCAGACACGAGGATAGAGTAACAGACCCGATTCACCTAGAATGCGGGCTGCCACAAGGATCGCCTCTATCCCCAATTCTCTTCCTCATTTACATGGCCGAAGTCGTGGGGGACAGCAGTTGGAGATTTGGCTATGCAGATGATGTCGCTATCCTCGGCATAGGCTCGACTCCAAATGAAGCCGCAGCAGCTGTCCAGAGAGAAGTCGATGCAGTCCTAGGGTGGGCTGCTGAAAATGCCGTCTCTTTCGACCCAGATAAGGCCGAAGCAGTCTATTTCCTCGGCCCTAGATCCAGAGGATACGACTTTCCAGCGATAAGGGTAGGTCCTCGCGATGTTCAGGCATTCGACAACATCCGATGGCTCGGAGTTTACTTGGTCCGTGGCCTGACTTTCGAAAGCCAAGTCGCCAAGTGGACCAGTAAAGCAATGCGTTTAGTGCAACACTTCCGAAGGCTCACTCAGTGCACCCAGAAACCAAGGCCCGACTTGCTAACCACAGTGATCCGCACGGTAGTTCTGCCAATGGCGATGCACGCAGCGGAATCCTGGTACCCGGGGCCAACCAGGGAAACATATCGGGGTGTCGCGCGAAATTCATGTAAGAGACGATGCAAAGTTATTGACCAAACTTCTGCCCTTGGAATCCGCGTGGCTCTACCAACCTGGCGCATCATGCCCATCGCAGCCCTGAGAAGGGAGACTGGTATTCCACCTGCACAAATTCTGCTCGAGGAACGCAGGCTCAAGACTGCCGCACGAATCCGAAGACTAGATGAGTACCATCCGCTTCGACTTCGGGCCACGGAAAGCACAGACAGCGCTCGCCACCGACTTGGACTAAAGACATGCAACAAAACCAGACTTGGTCTGGACAGAGTTCATGATTCGAGGGTCCAGAGGATGTATCGACTTCTGCCAGAGGCTGAACAACCTCCACCGCTCCGACCTCCGGTCCCCCCTCAGCCAATTCCCTGCTGGACAAGCAAGAAAGAGGCTGCCAAGTTCATAAGAGAGTGGCTACCTACACTCCCACCCGACTGTCTCTGCGTTTACAGTGATGGTTCTGGGGCTTCAACCGACAGAGTGTCATGGGCCTTTGTGACTTTTATCAGCGGCACAGGCACGGCAATCGAGCAAAGCGGCTCAGGCAAGTTTACCAATGCGGAGGTCTACGACGCAGAGGTTCATGGAGCTCTAGCCGCTCTTGAAGCAATCACTAGCAGGAAGCGAGATCGTGGTCGTAGCGCCATCTATATTCTGCTCGACAATTCTGTGGCTGTCCAGGCTTTACTGACGGGAACAACGGGCTCATCATCCTGGCGTATCCAAAAGTTTGTGAAACTGGCCGCGGGATCAGCAGCGCCTGTCAAAATAGGATGGATTCCGGGCCACGAAGGGCTGGCAGGAAATGAAATCGCCGATGAACTCGCTCGAAGAGAGCTTAACTCGCCGGATAACTCTAGGACGACACATGGTGTGATGACCCTCGCCTCATCTGGACGGAAAGCCCGTGAACTGGCTAGGCAGATGTTGACAGACTGGTGGCACTCGAATCGCCTCGACCACTACGCCGACCTTGAACTCGAGATGCGGCGCAAGAAACTGCCAGAACTAGCGCTACCTAGAGCGGTCTACGCCCGCTTAATCGCTGCTCGAACAGGACATGGGGACTTTGCGGCATGTTATCGCCGCTTCAACCACACTGACGCCAAACTCTACTGCGAGTGTGGGAGGGAAAAATCAATTGGTCACCTTGTCCAGAGTCGAAAAGCACTGGCAATATGGCGGCTGAAAAGTGGTAAGCGTAGGGCGCCGGCTCTGGAAACAATGCTTGGATCAAGGGGATGGCAGCTGTTTAGGGACCACGTCCAGGAGAGCGGGATTTACGCGGAGGCTAGTCGGGGGATGGCAGGGATACCTGTGACTCGGAGTTGATAGATCAAAGGCCTAGGTAGTTTGGTGTGGACAGAGAGATTGGAATCGAGGCTCAGGTGCGTGGTGGCTCAGGCGGAACGATGGAAGGGAAATAGTTTAAGTTTTTCTTTTGTAATGCGGGATTTCGCGTGAAAGTTTTTGTTTTGTTTTCAATTCTGGGCTGCTGAATTCGTCATGATTCAACGCATAGATGCATTTTGGCATGGTTTCGGTCATTTAGGTGGGACGAGGCATTTGTACTGTACGGTAGTTAACCTGATCCGGCCCGACCTCACTCGTGCTCAAGCTCCAGTAGGAGTGCGACGGTAGTTACCTCACCTAGCACGTTAATGAACAAACAAAACGCAAATTTCGAGAAATTCGAAAATTCATTTTTTCCCTCTTTCCTCCCTTCTCGACCTCGTCGCATCCATCTCTGAATTGTGATCAAGCTCAGGCATTTTCACTATGCCTCCAGTTCGTAAAAAGCGTCTCAACGCCAAGTTGGACAACACGAGAGTCCACCCGAGGGCTCTCGAACAATTACCTGGCCTTGTCCAGTCTCCAAAATGCGCGGAGATGAGAAAGGTCTCCATCAAAGGGAAGGAAAAGGCCCTCCCCGCCGTCGCTGAACCCGATACTGACATGATCGGGTCAGTTGAAACTGTTGAGGAAATTCCTCAACGACCCTCCGTCCCCCACGGGATTGGAGAAACGTCAAAATCTCCTCCGACCGCATCAAAACCGTCGGAAAACGCTGCACCTATATCAGCGCCAAAATCAACGTCGCAGCCAAAAGCTGCGTCGAAAGCAGAATGCCCTCCTGAGCTCCGACTAATAGTCGAAGCCGAACAATGACGCGCCGCTGAAATAGCGACAAACCTGGCCCTCTGCTCCGCCGCCATCTCTGGCGTCGAAGCCACCCTTCTTCCTTTGACCAACGGGTCAAACAGAAAATTCGTAGACTCGATGAGAGTCTACCTACGCGCCGTCATTGCGCAATACATGGCCACGGGCCCGGCCACTACGCCACCCGTCCTCCCTCCTCGCCCGGCAAACCCTCCCCTAAGGGCTCCCGACGCCAGGAGCATACAAATTCCCGCCGTCCCAGTGTTGCCTGTAAAAAGCACCTGGGCTACGGTGGCCAGAAACGGACTGCGACAGAAAGCAGTCCCAACTGTAAAGGCTGTGCCGAAACCTGTGGCAAAGGCCCAAAAGAAAGATGCCCCGAAGGCGAAAGTCGACAAACGACTATTCCTTCGCCTAGAAAAGGAGCACCCGTGGCGCCAGCTTACGCCTGCTGGCCTACGGCAACAACTACAAAGTGAGCTAGGTTGCTTCTTGAGTGACGCCTACTCTATATACCGTGTTAGAACCGGCTTTGCGATTCTGACAGGGAATGAAAATAAAAGGGAAGAGCTCCTAGATGCCGTACCAAAGTTTTCAGACTTCGGCGCCAAGCTCGAAGTCTCCAACCTTGTCACCTTTCGGATCGCGAATGTTCCGGCGACCATAAAAACAATCGACTGTACTTATACGGTCAATGCAGATTGGATCTCATTGGAGATCTACCGAAAAACACAAAAGCTTCCATACAAGGTGCTACCGCACGGGACATGCCGTCCTGGAGCGCCACACAGAAATTGGAAAGCCCTTTTCGACCGGAACAACGCTCCTCGCCCGGGCTTCCGCATTCTCGAAGTGGCTGGTATGGCTACCATTCACAAGCCACGACCATAAATTAAGCAGTGCAAACGATGGTTGGGCTTCTACGCCACCCGTGGTTGCTCCCGCGCTCCAGCCTGCTGGAACTGTAGATCTAACATGCACTCGGAAGCCGAGTGCAAGGCCCTCACTAAGTGTCGTAACTGTGGGGGACCTCATCGATCGGATTCTCGGGCCTGCCAAGTCAGACCCAGAAAGTCTGGACCGGTGACCAAAGAGCAGCTCGCGTGGATCCGCCACATAGAACAAGGGGAGTTCTCAAAGGTGGCACGAGCACGAGCAGCAGCAAAAAAGGCCGAAGAGGCGATCATCGCCGCTGCGAAGGACGTCTCAATGGCCGAGGCTACAGGTTTCGGAGCTCTGGAAGCTGAAGAAGAAGTTTGAGGACACAGCAACCTCGACGATGTCCCCATCGGGGCATCTAATAACCAATAGCAGGATACCGGCTGGATAAAAGGTACCTGCTAACTTATCTCTTGCTCTCAGCGGAGAATGAGTAAAATTTTCATTTGGAAGGTGTGACGGACGACGGAATGTGTGAGGAGCGCATTTACTGGGTTCAATATGGAGGAATCTTCTGGTTTTCGGAGTTGTTTTGATTTTCTTGATTTTCCGTTTCTGTTTAATCAGCTGCACTTTTGGTAGCGATTCACGAGGTTGGAACGAGTTAGGCTGTAGGAAAAGTTACAGGAAACCCTGCTGGATCCGCCGGTCCTTGACCCAATGTGGATAAAGAGCTTTAGCTTAGGACCAAAAGTAAAAAAAAAAAATACTAAACACCAAACGGCTTAATTCCACAATCACGTACATCTGCTATAACGTGAATTAAAGCATCTACCATGGTAAGTTACATGGATAACACAACTAAAAGCCATCCGATGGGTTTCCGGAGCGTTTCCAGCACTCGATAAGACGATGACGGATTGGATCAAGTTGGCCTCTAATGTTACAAAGAAGAGAGACATAGATGGAGATGTGCACCTCATGTGGTCCCGGTGTCTAGGCCTTGCCTGGCTGGGGCTGCAGGTTTTTTTGAGACTTTCTCGCGCGCACGCAGTTTCCATTGCTACCTTTTTCTGGGGGGGAGCGGGCTAGAAAGTCTCGTGGAAGGGGTGGCCGAATTTCACGGGTAAACACTGAGCTGAATGGCTATTCATCATAGGCAATATATCAACGATCTTTTAAGCAACATGAGAGTCAAGGTGCACGGTGCAAGGTGTGGCCTGGGCCAGAGAGGAGCCCAACATGCTAGATAGTCTGTGACTCAAGTAGAACAATAAATACTTACTCATTCACTCCGAATCGAAGTCGAAAACCAACACATGCAACTTAATTCGACGACTTTTTGTTGTAAAGATAAGAGCATACGGAGGTTAACTGGCAGAAGGTTTACGAATGATTATCGATGAATCAATGTGAACTGCTGATATATTTGATATTCAGAAACAAGACGATCTAGAAGGTAGAAAGAGCTAACTATATACACATCTGAGGTAGCTAGAATCTCGTCTTATTTACCCAAAATAGTATCATGGGATATTCTAGTCTGCTCCATCTGGTAGTATAATCTAGAAACACTTTCTATACCGTGCTCCATTGTTCCTCTACTCGTCATGGAGCCACCAGGAAAGTTCTTCCTTCACCCTCAGTGATCACTACCCTTGTGCATCGTATTCCTAGCCATCACCAGCTCAACACTTTTCAATCATACAGCACTTACCATTACCTTCTGAGTCCTCAACCTATCTCTAACTATGCATCATCTCGCCTCAACGACCAATAAAGAATTTGCTCCAATTGCATACAGGAGCTTGCCCCATTAATCTCCAGCCATCACTCACTACATATTTACGACGCTATTTATACCCGCAAGGAGGAAATCAAGTCGAAAAATACAAAGCCTGGGTCTTTGCTTGTGGGGGACTGTTGCTCTAATGGGACAAACAACTTGAGGAAGAATAGGCGGCTGAGATGTGGAGCGAGAGGGGGAACAGGTCTCTGAAGACCATACTGAGACTGATATTTTCGAGTAGTTTTCAAATTCGGAACGTTTGTGGGCGCCGAGACCGAGGTTTTGGCTGATTAGCCAAGAGGACTACAGTTGTCGATGAGTGAGCAACTCTTCCCAGAGCCACGGACGTCACAAAAGAAGTTGGGCTAAGCTGCCATACAGAAATCACGCTCTGTCAAGACTCTTCTTACATTTCAGCACGACCTGCGGGAAGGAGTTGGAAGGAGGCTAGAAAGGCAGAGTGTGAATTCTCCGAGGTACACAAAAGTCTGCAGCGCCCAGCTGGCCGGCCTCTTTGAACGCTTCAAAAGGGTCACTATTTCTTCGGATTTAGTCCTAATTATTGAAATGTATAGCCCACTACTTAGTTCGTAGGCTTATTGGTAGAGGGAAGCTTATGCAATAATGAAGGATAAACGGATGTTAATTCGACTACTCTTCTAAACACAGTTACCAGACTCCTTTTCACCCCAATAGATAGCTCTTGCAGGATCTCCTATTAACATCAGTAAACAACGCTAGCACAGGGTATACGCAATCTCCGTTCGCCAAACACCAATCGGTCGGGACTACTAATTATCGAGCCTATTAGCATCGACAAAGTGTAGCCAAACACAGAAATTATAGAAAACTCAACAACCAAACCCTTCATCAATAACTGTCATTAAGCATAACATGACTTATCTCTGTACTCCATATTTTCAACACGAATGTCTGTATTAGGAGAGCTCCCCACCCAGTGGTTTTTGCGATTTTTCCCGGCTGCCATACACCCGTAAATGGCCATCGTTTTGTTAGCTGGAGAGGGGAGATAATGAAGGGCAAAGGGCTCATCTAAGAGTATGATCGAATGAGGACATGTGAGGGGAGGTACTGTTTGACGGGAGCTGTATGGGAAGCATAGGAGGGGATACAATACTGGCATAGGTATCCTTGGGCTGTAGGTAGAGAGGACCTGCATGTCTCATATAGTCATAGATTCAGGCAGGACAATAAGATGAATTCATAATTATAAAAGTAACGCCGTGACACATGGATCAACAATCCCCATGGCCCAAGGTGGCGCCTGGAATCTAGTTTATAAATTTTTTTGCATCAGATTTTAATTGCGTATGCAGCTATCTAGCTTTGACACAATATCAAAGAAACTTACATTTTAGATGACTCAACGTAAAGAAAGAGCACTCATGCCTCAGATTTCATTTGCAAGTACCACTGCGAAGTTGTGGCGGCTAGTTCTCCACCCCAAGGCAGGCCTCATCCGTAAATACCTGCCAAAGGAAACATCCCAAAAACCCTGGGTTATCCAGACATGCCTCCATCATCCGTTCACATTTCTCCGCGCGAAATGTGGTCAGAGGCGTTTCTTTTCCAAGTGGAGTAGCTAGCATGATTGGTGTTTGATATGGAAATGTAAACATGCGCTAGAACAGCTAGTATAGTTTATGGAGAGATATCTTCATCGAGATGTAGAAGTGAAGTTACTGTGATGATTGTTATGATGCCGCTTGGAGGAAGCTCGTCTCTTATCCCCTAGCTAGTTCGCTTACAAAACGACCACATAAAAAGTATTCCAGCGCACCAATTCCGATTGCCCTACATAAACGACTTATCTCTCATACCACATACAGAGGTACTTGGAATATCGCTATGTAAAGACTGGATCTCCTCCATGCGTCATAATGCCTTAATGCCATGCTACCATATGAACCACCTATGCACCTGCAGACGACATTATAAACACCGCCATGGTTGGATGGTGCGGTGGTACATCGTCTTGGCCGGTCTGCCAAGTAGAGTCTGGATAGCTCGGACACATGTCCCACTCGAGACAGTAGATCGCTGCTTCAAATCCGGCAAAACACAACCACATTTCTCGCGGCGCTGGTATGCATGGATGACGAAGGCATGCTTGGATAATCAAAGGTTTTGAAATTCCCTTTGGCGGGTACTTACGGAGGAGGGTCGACTGTTTGTGTAGGCAAGCATACCTCATAGTGGTATTTGCAAATGAAATCCAGAGTATGAGTGTCTCTAACGTCAAAAGAGTCATCCCACATGTATACATAGCACCGGTCATGTGTCATAGCTAGAAAGCTGGATATACATTAAATGATTTAAAAAAGATTAGCCATGCGCCAGCGTCTAGATCTCCCATACTACACGGCTGAGTACAACAGTAGGTGCCCAGGCTACTCAAACTTTACAGTAGACAACCACCAGGAGGCAGACTACGACACCTACATCACAAATTAAGGCTAAGCACGTGCAATGCTCTTCAATCTGTAAATTTGCTTGCCAAAATTCCAAACCTTACGCTCGTCGGAATCGTATACTTCCTTTGCATCTTCTCGTATACTTGTCCGGATCTCTCTCACGCCCATCCCAAATAACTGATTCTCAGATTTGTGCGCCACGATAGGTCTCCTCGGGCGGGTATAAATATATTCGCGGGCGCATATTTGGTGGCTGGCTGAAGCCGGAGGAAGGTAGATGAGAAGTGCGGCCACTGAAGTGACCATGTACTAGGTTGTTAAGGCGCGCGCTAATGATACTGAACATCGCCGTCTATCGAAGTTACTACAGTACTAACGATCAATTTAAATACTAACGAAGAATACCTGGAGATGATTGGGCCGGCGAGGTGTCAGATGTTCAAAGAGATGAGCCACGAATTCGAGATGCGAAGCAAGCGAAGTAGTCTAACAGGTTAAAATCAAATGAAGCACGAAGAAAGTAACGAGTGATGAAAAATTGAGAGTTTATGTCGGTAAAAGGATCATATTTGGGCAGTTTGAATTGTTCTATCTAATTGCGGTATTCAGATTGTCGTTAGGACACTGACGCTCCCAGAGCCAAGTTTAGTCAAATTTCGCAGTATCAAAGATGTTGGCCCACGAGGCAATGATTCAAATTACTCTACCACGTCGTTTTTTCGCTCTCAACGAGTTCAACTCCTACCTAAGTCTGATCAAGTTTACAAATACGACCAAGTACATCCTCGTTCCAATGACCACACCTTTCGTCGACCTTCTCTGGCCCCAGTTGACCACCAAATACACGCCCACGCCGATATATACACCCGACGGAGGAAGTAAAGCGTGGCGCACAAATCTGGGAGTTAGTTCTTTGGGATGGACGTTAGAGGAATCAGGACAAGATGATGCGAAGGAAGTATATAACCTTGAAGGGCGTGAACTTTCGAATTTTGGCAAGGAGTTCTACGAATTGGGCTTTTTGCGCGCCAAGACTTCGCTTGCGAGAGTGCAGTTGACACTATAAAAACAAACAAACGATGGAAGGTGCCGTGGTCCGCCTCCTGGTGACGTTCTCTGGTATGGTTTGAGTAACCTGGGCACCTACTCCACTTGGGAAGGAGACATCTCTGACCATATTTCGCGCGGAGGAAAGTTGATTGATGATGGAGGCATGTCTGGATAAGTCGGGGTTTTTGAGACGTTCCCCTGGGTGGGTATTCACGGATGAGGGTTGACTTGGGGTGAAGAAAAAGCCGCCGTAACTTCGCAGTGGTACTTGCAAATGAAACCTGAGGCATGAGTGCTCTTCTTGTCAATTGAGTCATCTATTATACACTTCTTTGATATTGTGTCATAGCTAGATAGCTGTATACGCAATTATAATGTGATGCGAAAAAAAAATAGGACACTGACAGGGAACTGACTTAGTTCATTAGCGAGGCGCTTGGAGTAGATGGAGAAAGGGGAGATGGAGAGGAAAGGGAGAGACAACGTTTTATATATTTCGAGATACCAGTTAATTGACATTATTCACCGAATTCGTGACGGCACCCATTTTGTATTACTTCGTGTTTTACCAACAGTGTAAGATTGCAAGCGTGAAGGATTGAGAGTGGCTTGGTGGCAGCTCCGGCTTTCTCAACCATATCTCAAGACCGTAATAGAGCCTAACTAAGGCTATAGAAAGATGTGGTCATGCCTCCAGCCTCTCTGTACCTTTCGAGTTTTCCCGAGAGCCTTCTTCAAGGATGTCTCGCCATAACATCGGTTTTACTTGCAGAGCGAGAGAGAGGTGTATTGATTGTACAACTTGAGTCTGCGACAATCTAGCACATTGGGCTCCTCTCTGGCCCAAGCCACACCTTGCACAGTGCTCCTATTCTCTCATGTTGCTTAAAATATCGATGATATATTGCCTATGATGAATAGCCATTTAGCTCAGTGTTGACCCGTGGAATTCGGCCACCCCTTCCACGAAACTTTCTAGCCCGCCCCCCCCCCCCCCCCCCCCCAGAAAAAGGTAGCAATGGAAACTGCGTGCGCGCGAGAAAGTCTCAAAAAACCTACAGCCCCAGCCAGACAAGGCCTAGACACTGGGACCACATGAGGTGCGCATCTCCATCTATGTCTCTCTTCTTTGTAACATTAGAGGCCAACTTGATCCAATCCGTCATCGTCTTATCGAGTACTGGAAACGCTCTGGAAACCCATCGGATGGCTTCTCCATGACCAAGGAGAGTGAGTGGGTGATGAGTAGGGCTCTGATCCTACCATCTGATCTAAGCGTGTTTAGCTTCATGATACTGATGATAGAGGAATGTGTTGAGAGATGAAGACGATACAGACCACGAAAGCGATTGGGAATCCTCATCGAAGCGAGGGCTTTGTTACTCAATCTCGGCTCTGCAGACTCTACAGTGAGAGCTGGAGGCTCGTAGGGGACACAACCGATAGGTGTTGAGAATAGTCCCCTTTGGAGGTTAGAAATAAAGTGAATTTCTTGCGCCTTGTGATATTGATATATATTTTGAAGGAATAGGAATAAAATTCCCATAATGGCAAATACCGTGGCATTAGATGGGACACAAAATAGGCTTTGAACGCTGTGGAAGCAGTTGTGAGGTGGGAGTTAGGGTTTGAGGTGGATTACATGAATTGGCTGGGAAAGCGGGTCTTTTCAAGTCTCATTTCATAGATCGCGCACTAGACGATGAATAGGCTCATTTTACATTGTTCCATCCCTTTTGATAAACTATTACGTTTACAAGGTTGAAACCTATTAAAAATTTCACCCAATAGGCCTAGCCAGGGCTATATTTTCAAGGACCGTCAATGCAAATAAGAAATCTATGGTTCATGCATAAGCAAAGGGCATTTATTTCTGTTCTATGATGTAGTATTTGCGCGCAATCAAGCGTCTATACAAACCCGTACAGAGATACAGCTAGACTTAGCTCTGGCACATTTATGTGCATTAATCTATTTGACTCACTTCTTCTCCCTTCTCTCGGCTCGTAGGTCGACCAATACACTACGGGTAAGAGGTGCAGTGGCAGGTTAGCCAAGTGTACGAGTACGGGACATAAGTCGCGCGTACAATATCTTCATTGGAAAGATCTTGACTTGCGCGTATTCAAACGTTAGAATAGGTAAAGTGGCGCTCAGTTTTTAGCCGGGCCGAGAATTTGTCGTTAACAATCTCGCCTTTAATCCCAATACTTAATTGTACCCTCTAATCCGGCTGTGACAACTCTACTGCTTTCTCGAGGATGCCAGGCCACGCAGGTTACTGCACCTTCAGCAGCCTGAAGCTTGTGCCACATCTTACCCGTTTTCCAGTCCCAAAAACAAACGTACCCACCAGAGTCTCCAGAGGCCACAAATTGCCCATCAGGACTACAAGCCACATCCACTGCGTAACCGCTTGTATTATGGCCTTTGAACGCTTTCCTTCTATTCTGTCGAAACTTATCGTTTGCACCGTACACAAAAATATTATTATCTGACGACTGGTAGGCGACATATTTTCCGCTAGGATGAAGAGATGCTCGGGTTAGAGGATACATGTGAGGCTCTGCAATGTATTTGATAGGAACAGGAATATTATAATCCCAGGCTCGTAGACTTTTGTCATCCGAAGTAGTCATAAAACGGCGATTTTCATCGACAAAGGTTATAGTATTTATAGCCGCAAGATGATGGTCATATTCTTGTACAATGTTGCCATTACGAGTGTCAAACTGGATGATTTTTTTGTCTGAAAGTCCAACAAGAAACTCATGGCTGTGCTCAAGCGAAGGATTGAATTTGATAACGTGCGGGGTTTTTCCCGTGGTAAAACGGTTCGTACATTGGCCAGTTTCGGTATCCCATAGCTTGATCATACGATCGTACGAAGCTGAGAGAAATTGTCGACCAGACGCGTTAAAAGTGATATCTGATAGTGCCTTGTTGTGGCCTTTATAGGTTCGCAGAAGTTCCCGATCGTGATAGATGTCCCAGATTTTTACAGTCGTATCGGCACTTCCACTCAAGAGAAGGTGTCCACTGTCAGGAAATAGCCGGAGTCCACATATGGGCTTGGTATGGCCCTTCCACTGATGTATCATTTTTTTGGGCACATAATTCTTGAACTCACCAAAGATTCGTTCACTTCGCAAATCAATATCAAGATCCTGCGGCACGTGCATATAGGTCCGGCCTTGATAGTCGTGTAGCTGACTGCCCTCAAAAACACTAGTCTCGTCGCCTAACTCCTCCACCTCTTTACGCTTCGCAAGGGCTTCTGGAAGCGCTGGCACAACCGTTCCACTTTCGACATATTCGTCTTGCGAAACTTCTTCGTACTCTTCATCACTATTTTGATCATCTCCATCTCTTACATCCTCGTATTGTGTCGTATCGTACTTCGCCCATGGTCCGACATATGCGCTATCCCCCTCAGCAACAGTAGCATCACCCTTCTTCTGGCGCTTACTTCGAATTTTTGCGCTTTCCTCTTTATCTGCTGCGCCTCCTTTATATTCGCGGTCAGGTCCTCGCTCCATCTCCCTGAGCTTACTCCGGAAGATGTACTCGCTGATAAAAGTCTCCTCCGCATATCCCGTGAGAACGTTTTTGCGTTTTGAATTGGATGTGTCGTCCTTGAATGGATTGGCAGGCCCTTGTAATGCTCGTGATAGATTGTCAGCCGTGTAAGGTACGACAGCATGGTCTTCACTCGCCTGCTGCCTGATTATCATAGCATTTTGGGGCATCATATTCGGTGGGAAGGCGCCGAAATCAGCCATGATTATGGTGTTTAGGGTGACACTGAGAGGTATATATCAGCGTGACCAAGAGAATGGTTGTATGAATCTTGACGACATGCGCCATGGCTCTAAAAGCAGCGCCCACCCTGAGGCACGTGCGGCGCCTTTAAATAGGATATTAATCATGTGACATCAGCGAGCCAAAAGCAGCGACGCATCTAGTAAATACTGCATAGGAGTTAATGCAATATTTAAGTGATATTAATGCTAAGAAAGCTTTGGTTTGTGCTAAAACCTCATATACAGCCTCTTAGTAATTATCTAAGTTCCTCGTGAGGGAGGGTGGCACCTTTCATCCTGCACAGCTATGAAATGGGTCGATCCATGAATTATCTCGCCACCCGTCATCAATTTTACAAGTTGAGTGCTATGCAATGGAGGCTTCGTCTTCCAACCACTAACCATTTCAACTATTTCCCCTTTCATCGCTCCAAGCTCGTTTGTTATGTTTATAATTTCACTTGAGGTACATTCACTGGGTTTCATCCTTAATTAAAGCCACAATCATAGAATAGAGGTAAAAGAAGAACATGACCAGATGGAACCCGAGCTTGATAAAAGATTCCTAAAGTAGTGAATTCACGTTAGTAGATATCCAATCTGACTCCGAATTTGTCTCTCTGGTTTGCCACATACCTTTTTGTGAACATTAAGCTTCCGGAAAATTTCTGTGGCGTCTAGTAAATGCGCATTATCGAGGATTCTAAGGATTTTACTGGTTAGCTTTGAATCGAAATAAAAGGTTATCGTGCAAAATTAAAGGCATACTTTTTGATGTTGAACGCCATTAAGGGTAGGTTGAGAATGAGTGCGATCCAGTACCCATTAATAAGAAACAAGGCGGTCAGAAATCCGTGGACTGCAGCTTCTGGAATGATGTATGTATTGAGACGGTTACAAAGGTCGATAGGATTGATGTAGTCACTATATATGATTATTAGCGATTAATCATCATGCTCAAACTTTAATGTCACAACATGTCTACAAAGAACCGGGTGTAGCAAGAGAATATGTTTGGGAAATAGAGAATAGTACCATTCCAGATCACTGTACATGATCGTAAAAAAAACTTGTAAAAACAGATTGACGGCATTTATCATCACCGACAACAAGTACAGCCAGGCTTCACCAGACATCATCTTTGCGACGTGAGGGATCGTCTAGGCGTATTTTTGCCGAATCCGTTTCGAATATTCGTCTTCTCGCTTGGTGTGAGATGTCGCTAGTCACAACTGGCGTGAAGGACTCTGCGGTTGATGATTATTGATCAAGTTAGACCGAGATATCGACTAATTGTGACTATAATCCACACTGGCAGAGTAATATAAAAATGGAGGTGGCGGATGCTGACAGATGCTGCGGTAGCAATGCGGGACAAGTGTTAAACTTGCACCTTTGCAACCGTGGGCTAGAGTTTTGTGCAAATAACTAACGTTTGGCTCGCTCTTCAACTGCTGGCTGGAATGTTGTGGAGTGCTAGGGGTTCCTGGTTTTCGGGACACACCAGCCTCAATGAGCCGCAGCTTACCTAATTTCAGTCGAATCAAATTTTCTGCCCTTTCCCGCCTTTCCGCAGTTCGCTTATATAGCCTTGAGGCCCAAGCGTCATTCTCTGTCGATCATATCTCCACTCTTGCCATCAGGATATCCACTACACTACAATACTAGTACAGTCATTAAGGTCAGCCCATAGCTAGTCAATAGGACGAATATATCTATTCAAAACAATATTTCATCAATCCCAGGTGCTGAAATTTTTCTAACTCCAAAATGCTTTATTTGAACCGGAATGTATTTTTGAGTTATTTATCCACTTATGTCCCATTCGAATTTACAACAATGTAGGGCAGACCATTTAAACATAGCTTTTCTTTTCCATTCTTATTGGGGTTTTCCTTCATTTGATGGTGGGATCCTGATTACTGATTCACCGTTGAACCGGTATGTAGTTTCTAAGCCCAGAATGATTTCGGCGTGATTTTAATTGCTTTTCAGCTATCGGTGTACAACTGTTTAATTTTTGGGCATCTAAACCATATTTAATGTTAGAATGTAGAATAATTGGGGCTAGCAAGTAGGCCACGTCGTTGATACACACGTGACTGCAAATTCTGCACTTAGTTTCACTTCGGTAGTTATTAGAATCAATACGCTCTACAACCTCAATGACTGAGGGGTCATTATTTCCTTAGTAGTTTTTGAGTTTAAGTCTATGACTACCCTAGAAAGTTTATTTCCTCCTGCTTGCAAGCCGAGAGTCTTAAAGTCTTGCGGTCTTTCTGCAGCGGAAAAATCCCACGGAACTTCAATTGAGTACGCACATAGAAGAGCCCTTGTCTCATAATCATCTCCCCTCTCCATCCAAGGAAACTAGGACACTTGCGGGTGTATGATAGCCGGGAAAGATCCCAAAAACTAATGGGTGTAGAGCTCTCCGAGTACCGAAGTCAGGACTGAATCCGAAGACATAGCTGCCCATGAAGTGTTTTAAGAGGTCGACTAGCTGCCCGCCGCAGACTTGTATATACCTCAGAACATCTCTCTCCCTTCCTAGTCCCCCTACCTAATTCAATTTATGATTCGTGCCGCAAGACATAACGAAGATCTTGAAATGATTTTAGAATATACTTTGTCGAGCTTTATTGGCGTGAAGTAGCCTAGCCAGAGCCCAAATGTCTCGAAGGAGGTGGAGTTGAAGGGGAGCTCATGTATTTTGGATGCTCTTCTGACTATTAGAGTCTGTAGTAAGATTCAGAAAAGACAATTTTGTCACCAGTTGAATTCAGCTTTTCTCCAGGGCGAAAAGCTCTTTTACTTGATTTCGTGAATTTTGTTTGCCTGCCAGTGGGTAGTATACGTTCAGATATGATCACTGCTTCTTTGATTAAATTTATAGCGCTTATTACCGCAACATTTTGAAATTGATTTCGTTATCCTGATTTGGCGCCCTATGGGCCCATGCAGGTGTCTATCATACTTTCTAATTTACATGGGAAGAAACCTTGGTGAAACCCCCCAAACCTTCCTGCTTAATTTCTATGTTTTTTCGAATGTATCCTTTAGGAAGCGCAGTTACACTATAGTGCACTCAATATAACCCAATCCCATCAGCTATACCGACCTCAAGAAAGGCATGACCTGTTCCTTTCCCTCAGCAGCATTTCGACCGCCATTGTCATCTGGAATTGCTCCATCCAACCATGATTTAGGATCCACTGTGTTATCCTTTTGATATCTCCAGGATTGCCTAGCATAGCTTCGTAGGACCGATCTTTCGCTTGTCTCCGGATCTCTCCTCTTCCATTTGACCATCGAGGGCAGGACATAATCATGTGCTTGGGGTTCTGCGATTGGTAGCTACACGGACAGCTTGGACTGTAGACTCCGGGTACTTTTCTTCTGTATAAATACGAGTTGAGCCCCATGTGCTCACTTCGTATTTGAACCGCTAGACTGCTTTGGGCCCTTGTCAGGTATTACCGCAACATCTTTCTTCATTCCAATCATCATTATCGTCGTCTTGACCGTCTTGTGCGGTATCGGAAGCGTAACTTAAGGGATAAGGATATCATTCAGCTCAAAGTTGAAAACATGTTCCTCAATTTCAACTCTGCAGGCTCTACAGTGAGAGCTATAAAGGGCTTGTCCCTCACTGTCTATGAGAGCAAAGTTAGAAACTATCCAATTTGAATATAAAAATATAGCTAGTATCTCATGTAGAATCTAGGAGTCCTCCATAGTCTTAGACTCAGTTAGGGCTGTAATAATAATCTAATCGAATCTACAGTGAGAGCTAGAGGTTCGTAGGGGACACCGCTGGCAGGTAATAAGTTTCATCTCCCTGAGGCAAGTTCTGACAAATATCGCAGTATTGGAGATATTGGCCCACGAGGCAGTAATTGACGACCCCCTACTACATCAATTTTTGACAATCAGCGAAACCGACTCCACCAAAGCCTCGTCAAGTCTTCAAGTATAAACTAACATATTCGCTTCCATGACTACAACTCATATTAATTCTGTGTCTTGCCGTAGGTGGTCTCCAAATACCCACTCACACCGATACTGACATTCCAAGGAAAAGAAAATTCGTTGCGCAAAAGTCTAGTAGTCTAATCATGGGGATAAATGGGAGAGTTATCAAGATACATAGGCAACGTAATACTTATGATAAATGCAATTTTAGAAGGTGCTAGATCTCGATTATTGGAAAAGAGCTTTTCATGTTGGGCACTACATGCTGCAAGACTTCGATTGCAGGAGTGCAAGCGATATTTTAAAAATTTCCATACTTGGATGTTGTAGTAGCAAATAATACAAATTGGTCTCCAAAGCAGATCTTTGGATAGCTTGAATACCCATCCCACCTGCTGCAGGAAATCTTCGGCTCGAATCCAGTAATATTCAGTGACATTACTCGCGGTGCTCGCGCAGAGCATGACGAAGACATGCCGTAATAACCAAATGTTATGAAACTTCTCTTGGGAAAGTACTTATTAAGGAGGCTCGAATTTTATGTGTAAATAGGCATACACTATAGCGGTATTCACGAAAAATGCTCGAGGCAAAAGTTTATCTGTATACAAAAGAATCATCCCACATGTAAACATAGCCCTAATTGTGTGTCGCAGCTAGGTAGACGAATAAAAATTAAACTAATAGGAGAAGTCAGTGTTTTGTTCTAACATGTCGCATAAATATATTCATGTCATACCTCTCTTATTTATTTTTATCGTCTATCTAAAGGTGCTGAATTTTGAAATCTTTCATTCTTTGAGTCAGCCGTGATGAACTCATGCTACTAGAGACGCCTCCGGCCGTCACAGTGCGTCGTATGACAAGTATCGTGTGTTCCTGCAGAAAGTGTTTTTTAGTATAATCTAATATCTATGCAGCTATGTAGCAGTGACACATGATCAGTGTTTTGTGGACGTCTTACATGACTCTTTAGTATCAGGAGAAACTCATGCCCTAAACGTCATTCTTGAATACCACTATAGTGTATGCCTATTTACACATAAAATTCGAGCCTCCTTAATAAGTACTTTCCCAAGAGAAGTTTCATAACATTTGGTTATTACGGCATGTCTTCGTCATGCTCTGCGCGAGCACCGCGAGTAATGTCACTGAATATTACTGGATTCGAGCCGAAGATTTCCTGCAGCAGGTGGGATGGGTATTCAAGCTATACAAAGATCTGCTTTGGAGACTAACCCGGATTATGAACCACTATACCATCCAAGTGTTGCTGTGATGATAGCGGGTGTTAAGGTAGGTAAACAAGCCAAATCCCAGACGGAACCTGATCATGCACCCACAGACCCACCCGTTTTCAAAAAGTCCGTGTAGATGTGCTGCACTCCTGGTACGGATTGAACATTCACGTCGGATGATAACTGAATTGCGTATGTGCCCCTTAAAACTGAACTTTTCCAACCGTCGTTCATGACTTTGACTGTGTCAGTTTCAGCTCAGATGGAACAGTGTATGGGCGCTTTGATCGCACAGCGATAAGCTCGTTGGTTTGTGTATGATTCTAGAGCTATCGACGAGGGACATTGAGCTCTAATCAATCTCAGAATCTGACTAGCTTCATATCGTGGAGTATGACCCTGATGGAGAGGATTAGCAGCACCAGGGAAAATCCCGCCTAGAGGGCGCGGCTCTAGTTTTACAAAGATCACCGAAGACCATGAAGACCCTTGGATAAGTCTGCCAATGCTAATACCACATCAAGTTAAGGGTCACATATGCAGCATCTCGGTCGAAATTTATAAAATCAAGTCCATGTGAAGATCAAGTTTTCGGACAGGAAAAAATGATTCCGACTAACGACCTAACTTTCCTGGGCCCTTGATAGATTACGCGTGCTGGTCCTTCCAATTTCGTAGGTCACGAATCGTTATCATCAGCAGAGTTTCGGTTGCATAGAATCAGACTTTCTTGCAATTATTGTGCACCATCTGTCCATACGTCATCTCTCTGCTGGGTGAAGCCCTTGAAATTTCCGCAGCACTTTTCAAATTTGAGACTTGAAGAGACCAGGTCAGACCATCTGCCATTACACCACTGCGCCATCTGACCATGCTCATAGCCGGCCAAGATGAATTCTTCCCCCTCCAGT
This sequence comes from Blumeria graminis f. sp. triticale, assembly GCA_905067625.1. Taxonomy (NCBI): domain Eukaryota; kingdom Fungi; phylum Ascomycota; class Leotiomycetes; order Helotiales; family Erysiphaceae; genus Blumeria; species Blumeria graminis. The sequence continues at coordinate 1,240,149 of LR898471.1, read as the reverse complement.
GGTGCAAGTGTAAATAAATTGCTTTATAATCTATCCTGAATTGGTACCCCTAGGGCCCATGCAGGTATTTTCGGAAGATACATATTTCATGTAAAATGACTTGTTTTGACGATTGGTGCACTCAGATTTCATTTGCAAATATAACTCAAAGTTAACCCTTGCGGTACGTAACCTCTTCCGTGCGTTCCCACCACAGGCGGAAGCGTCAAACCCTCATGATTATCTAAGTGCGCTTTCGCCACCCTAAAAATACGACATTTCCATGAGGAAAATAGAGCGGGGAGAAAAGATGATGGATGACTGAGGCCTGTCTATATATATATTTATATATATATATATAATTTATTTTGCCTGATTTGGCGGCTTGAGGCCCATGCAGGTTTTTATCGGAAGATATGTACTTTAAGTAGGATGACTTAATTTGACGATTAGAACACTCACACTCAGATTTAATTTGCAGATACCACTCGAGGTTAACCCCTACGGCGTACAACCTCTTCAGTGCATACCCACCACAGGGAAAAGCGTGAAAAACCTGTGGCTATCTGAGTGTGCTTTCATCATACCATCGCACCATCCAACCCGCATGTCTATTTAAGTCGGGATTTTTGAGACGTTTCCCTGGGTGGGTATTGACGGATGAGGGTTGACTTGGGATGAAGAAAAAGCTGGCACAACTTCGTAGTGGTTCTTGCAAATAAAATCCGAGCCATGTATGCTCTTCCTTTATAATGAGTCACCTATTCTGTATTTTCCTTTGATATTGTGTCATAGCTAGATAGCTGCATACGCAATTAAAATCTGATGCAAAAAAATGTCTTTTATCAGTCTCACGCGAGTCTTCGACCTTATTCTTACCATACATCATCTCGCACCAACGATCGATCAGATCGTTACTCCATTTGCAAATAGGAGCTTATCTCATTAATTACCGGTAATCACCCTCTATCAAATTATGACGCTACGTATACCCGCAAGGAGGAAATTAAGTCATGATTTACAAAGTTAGGGTCTTGGTTCCTGGGGGACTGTTGCTCTAATGAGATTATACATCTTGAGGAAAGATAGGCGACTGGGCCGTGGAAATGTATAAGAGACCTCTTGTGGAAGTAATAGGTCTGACATCCCCGACATGTTTTTGCTTTCGTAATTTTTGTGAAAGACAAGACCAGGGCTTCAGCTAATTGTCCAGAAAGGCTTCTATTATCTATGAATCTAGGGCACTATCTAGTACCACAGACTTCACTGTGAAGCTGGGCTAAGCTGTTATACAGCAAACACGCTTTGTCAAGAATTTTCCGACATTTCATCACGATTTGTGCGAAAGAATTGGGGAAGAATAAAATTTCCGACGTATCTAAAAACCTGCAGCGCCCAGCTACCCTGCCTCTTCGAACGCTTCGGAAAGGTTGCTATGTTATCGGATCTAGTCCTGATGTCGGTATTAGAAGAGCCCCGCACCCAGTGGTTTTTGCAATTTTCCCGGCTGCCGTATACCCGCAAATGGCCATCGTTTCGTTGGCTGGATAGGTGAGACAATGAAGGAAAAAGGGCTCCTCTAAGTGTATGATCGAATGAGGACTTGTGAGGGGTGGTACTGTTTGAGGGGAGTTGTATGGGAGGCATAGGAGGGGATATACAACTGGCATAGGTATCCCTGGCCTGTAGGCAGAGAGGACCTGCATGTCCTACATGGTCGTAGACTGAGAAAGGATAATAAAAGTGCTAACACTACGGCGTCCCTTGGACAAAATGATGAAGAGAAGAATGAATCACTCCCAACATTCAAAATTTCATCTGTTAGGAGACTATGTCTATCCCTTTCATCAACTTGTCTGTATACACCGATTCTTTCATTTCAATCGAATTAAATCACTTTTCTATAAGCGTGTGCCGTGATATTGGCCCCATTTGCATATTCATACTCTTGTGGAAATGTATTCGGAGGCCATGTGAGGTCATACAGCGAATTAATGAGAGGCGAGGTCATTAAACTTAGGATGTACTTGGTCATCCCTGTAAACTTGAGAGGATTTTGATGGGTATCAACCTCGTAGGGGGGTTGGAAAATTAATATACTAGGAGGTCGTCAGTTGTTGCGATATTTCGCTCTCAGATTCACAGAGGACACCGGATACAGATGTTAAATCTCAATCCTCCCTGGCTTTAGAAGTGTAACAGTGAAAACGGTCAGCACGAGCAGCAGTCGGCTCCGTCTGCAGTAAAATTTTGGTGTCGAGATTCAGAAAGATGTAATAGGAGTGGCCATTGTTATGTAGTTGGCATTTGGCTGGATGGTGCAGCGGTAAGACGCCCAGACTGTTCATCCAAACACACACTGGATAACTTGAATACACACCTCCTTTCAGACATGAAAAATCCGACTCAAGACCAGCAATGTCCCCGTTCCATTTTCCTCATGGAAATGTCGTATTTTTAGAGTGGCGAAAGCGCACTTAGATAATCATGAGGGTTTGACGCTTCCGCCTGTGGTGGGAACGCACGGAAGAGGTTACGTACCGCAAGGGTTAACTTTGAGTTATATTTGCAAATGAAATCTGAGTGCACCAATCGTCAAAACAAGTCATTTTACATGAAATATATATCATCCGAAGATACCTGCAAGGGCGCCAACCCAGAATAAATGATTTATTTTTCGTTTTTTCATGCAAAAGGCGTCAGGTCAGTACAGACTGACTTAATCTTTTCTTTGTCGTCAATCAATTAATCTCCATAACATTCTTTCAATACATTACATCTAAGCATTACAGAGCTATTCACAGCCCTGCCTGATTTCTGAATAACCATAATCGCTGGTAAGGCAGTCCCTAAAACAAACTGCAAAGTATTCGTAGGCACCAGCATGAGTAATTCCCAATTGACAGCCTCAAGGTCAAAATGTTGGGCTGAACTAACGATATACGTTCCAGCCAACGAAGGCTACTTTTTAGGTGCGCGCGAGGTTCGTGTGGGGAGGCAGACTCTGGATCTCTGATCACGGTAAGGAGGAGTAGTGTATCATCATTGTTTCGGTTACTGTCCATGGACTCATGTTTTGAGTAGCGACTTAGTTTGAATGATTTTACCTTTTGGTTGTAACATAACATCTCCATTAGAATCTTGGCGCGGCTATGCTTGTTTCCTCCCAACCATGCCAAGTCAATCAGGAACATTTTTCGATTCTTACGTAGTCATGTGACATAGGGTTGTTGTGCATGAATAATATGTATGAATCATAAGTGCGCCTTTACCCTCTATCTATACTGGCAGATGATAATTATGGTGTAGATGCATAGATCCGGCCGAGTCTTGCACTACTGTACAATTGAAGCGAGAGGGTTCCACGTGTTACGGGAGTTAATCTGGGCGTGTGATGTCGCGGACGAATTAATGGAGGATTCAAAATTCGCCTCCTTGCCGTGAAAAAGCTGCCAACTGTTCATTTACGTGATCCAAGCGATTTGGCTGCTAGATACTGCTTATCAGCAATATTCTATGCGGAGCTGCGAACCCAAATCACTCAACACATTTTTGGCACTCATGAATAATGAAGTGAGTTCTTAGCTTCGCTTCGCAAAACTTGAGGTTCCAGGAGAAACATATTTACATAATTTCGAAATAAAGTTAAACCGATGAAAAATTTTTGACGTGACAGCGCCTCATAACCTGTCGAACTTTTGAAGAATAGTTTGAGCTTGACTCATGAAGTCCTGGATCCTAGAAGTCTTGATGCATTTCCCCCAGAACGCGTCATACAAGCTCATAAAATCAGGTGTCCTGCGCGGCCCACCTGACGTCTGACTCGGTCAATGGCCTCTTTGTCGTCTCAACTCAAACGCAGTAGTAAGTGTTGAAGTTGCAACCCAGTCTCTCAATCTGTTCTTGCCATACTTCACTCATCAAGTGTCACAAGTCAAGGTAAACCTTTGAACCGAGGAGAAGAAAGAATGATCCAAGCTACGTCGGCGGGGGCTAGTTGTCTCATCTCAACTACCATGTAGGCATATGTATATAAACGCAGAGGTAGCCATTAGTTTGAAAATAAAATATATTTGCTATCCAATCGTACACTGATCGGTAGTATTCCATTCATTTACTGAGCATTCGTTGACGAATAATTTCAAATATCCTATCATTTTCATTCTTTCATTAAATTACAACAACAAATCATTGACTGATTACAACAACAAATCATTGACTGATTGCAACAACAAATCATTGACTAATTACAACATTCAACTTCGATACGAAAGGTTTAAGCCAAGATGAGGTTTCCTACCGAAGTTCTCGCCGCAATAATGAGTGTCCAAATTGTAGCCTTTCCAGCGGTACTGAAAAGTCGCATTGAGCTTTCTGGGCTTTCTGGAGGCAGCACTCTTTCAACCGCTTCTGCAGCTGGCATTGGCGGCGCCTCTGTAGCTGATATTGGCGGTGCATCAGACGCAGCAAGTGTATCTGGCTCAGAAGTCAAACAAGATGGGGTAGCAATAGCTGGTACAGGCCTAGAGGCAACGGCCATTGCGAGTGAGGGGAGCCAGGTCGCAGGTATTCTAAATTTAAATTAAACTAACTATATATTGCTAACACTATTATCCAGCTCTATCTGATAATATTGTAAATGTAGGTGGCGATGCCGGCATTACTAGCGTACCAGATGGAAGTTTAGTCTCAGTTGGCGGAAAAAACGGAATCTCAGTCGTTGGTGGTGCCGGAGCCAGTGAAGCATTAAGTGCTGCAGCTACAGTTCGCGGCTCAAAATCGTCCTCCGAAAATGCAGCACAAGCCGCTGCCAAATCAAAATCAGAAAATTTGGGCACAGTGGAAGAAGAAGAAACAGAGGTAGAAGGGGAAGAAGGAGAAGAAGCAGAAGAAGTAGAAGAAGGGGGACAGAAGGAAGCCGCCGAAAAAAGTGAAAAGAGTAATGGTAAAGACGGTGCAAAAGAAGCTGCAGCCGCTAAAGCAGAGAAAGAATCTGCCAACAAGGAAGAAAAGTCTTCGGCTTCTGAAAAAGAAGTTAAAGGTGGAAAGGCCGAGAGCAAAGAAAATGAAGGCATAGAAGCTGAAGCCAAGGCCGAAGAAAACAAGAGCAAAGAAGCTGAAGCCAAGGCCGAAGAAAACAAGAGCAAAGAAGCTGAGTCCAAGGGCGAAGAAAACAAGAGCAAAGAAGCTGAGTCCAAGGGCGAAGAAGCTGAGGCCAAGGGCGAAGAAGAGAAAAAGTTGGCAGGTGCCCATCCACATCCACCTCCACCTCATGAACTTAAAGCCGCTGGTGCTCATCCACATCCGCCTCCACCCCCTCCTCATGAACTCAAAACAGCAGCAATAATAGCAGGAGCTGAAGCAAAGAAAGACGGAGAAAAAGAAGAGGCGGGTAAAGGAGAGGAAGAGAACGGAGAAGAGGCAGAAGCCAAGGTAAATGAGCATGAAAATGTCAAGGATGCTAAGAAAGAATCAGCCATGAAAGAAGAGGCTAAGGCCGAAGAAGGCAACAAAAAAGAAGCAGAGGCCAAGGCAAAAGAAGAGAAGGGAAATGAGGCAGAAGCCAAGGGAAATCACCATGGAAATGTGAAGGATGTCATAAAAGAGGACGCTAAGGCCGAAGAAGGCAACAAGAAAGAAGCAGAGGCCAAGGGAAAAGGAGGGAAGGGAAAAGAAGAGAATGGAAAAGAAGCAGAGGCCAAGGGAAAAGAGGCAGAAGCCAAGGAAAACGAAGGCAACAAAAAAGAAGCAGAGGCCAAGGGAAAAGAAGAGAAGGGAAATGAGGCAGAAGCCAAGGGAAATCACCATGGAAATGTGAAGGATGTCATAAAAGAGGACGCTAAGGCCGAAGAAGGCAACAAGAAAGAAGCAGAGGCCAAGGGAAAAGGAGGGAAGGGAAAAGAAGCAGAGGCCAAGGGAAATGAGGCAGAAGCCAAGGAAAATGAGCATGAGAACGTCAAGGATGCCAAGAAAGAATCAGCCATTAAATCAGAGGTTAAGGCTGAAGAAGGCAACGAAAAAGAAGCTGGGGCTAAGGGAAAAGAAGAGAACGGAAAAGGTAAGGATGCCAATAAAGAATCAGCCATGAAAGCAGAGGTTGAGGCTGAAGAAGGCAACAAAAAAGAAGCTGGGGCTAAGGGAAAAGAAGAGAACGGAAAAGGTAAGGATGCCAATAAAGAATCAGCCATGAAAGCAGAGGTTGAGGCTGAAGAAGGCAACAAAAAAGAAGCTGGGGCTAATGGCAAAGAAGAGAAGGGTAAAGAGTCAAAAGCCGCCGCTGAAGAGAAAGAAGAAAAATCGGAAGAAAAAGGTCAAGAATCTTTTGCAGCAAAAATATTGAGCAGCATTTTCTAGTCAATTTTTGTAAAATAAAGATGATTAGGATAGCCGAGACAGGTTTAAATTTTGTGCCCTAAATAATTATTATTCTGATCAGGGGCATTCGATATAGACACAAATTGAAAGGCCATAAGTATAGTGTCAACTTAATATATTGACTTCTCTCATATTCGTGCCAACTGAAATTAGTATTGGCTAGAAAACTCCCAGTACAGCTAAGAAAAGTTTCTGTGAAATTTTGACGTTTCACACAATATCCATAGTACGAAATAAGAATTTTAATGTAATGATATTGGCCAATGCAACCAACCTAGAGAACAAAAAAGAAACAATTGCTTTTTTTTTGTCTGTTACTTGTAATAACTGAATTTGTGACTATCTAGCATATCGGTCTTCTCTCTGACCCTGGCTGTACCTTAGATAGTGCCTCTAATCTCTTTTGTTACCTGAAAGATCATTGATAGAAGGGCAAGACTGAACACCTGTACGCTGTGTCCTCTACGAACCTGGGAGTCAAATATTCTCCCAGAGCCAAGTTCAGTCAAACTTCGCAATATCAAAGAAGTTGGCCCACGAGGCAATGATTCATAATACTCCACCATATCAATCTTTCACACCCAACGAAATCGATTCCTACCCAAGCTTCATCAAGTCTACAAGTACGACCTAGTACATCCTCGTTTCAATGACCACACCTCTTTTCGACTTTCTCTGGCCTCAGCTGGTCACAAAATACACGCCCACGCCGATATTTACGCCCGACGGAGGAAGCAAAGCGCGGTGCACAAATCTGGGAGATAGCTCTTTGGGATGGGCGTGAGAGGATTCAGGACAAGTTCACAAGATGATGCAGAGGATGGATACAGTCTCGACGGGCGTGGAAATTTGAATTGTGGCAAGGAGTTTTTACAAATTGAGCTTTGTCCGTGCCAAGACTTCGGTGGCGAGAGTGCAGGCGATACTGTAAGCACCGCCATGGCTGGATGGTGCAGTGGTACTTCGTCTTGGCCTGTCTGCTAAGTAAAGTCTGGATAGCTTGGACACATATGCCACTCGAGACAGTAGATCGCTGGTTCAAATCCGGAAAAACACAACCACATTTCTCGCAGCGCTGGCATGCTTAGATAACCAAAGGTTTTGAAACGTCCCTTTGGTGGGTATTTACGGAGGAGGGTCGACTGTTTGTGTAAGCGAACATACCCCGTAGTGGTATCTGCGAATGAAATCCAGAGTATGAGTGTCTCTAACGTCAAAAGAGTCATCCAACATGTATATATAGCACCGGTCATGTATCATAGCTCTATAGCTGCAAAAAAATAGAATGATTTAAAAAAAAGTATCATTGATGTATTGCCCGTGATGAATAGCCATTCAGCTCAGTACTTACTCGTGGAATTCGGCCATCTCTTCCTCGGAACCTTCTACCCCAAAAAAATAAAATGATAGCAATGGAAACTGCTGTTGAAATATGATATATCTTGGAATGTCAAGAATAACTTATTAGTAAGTCCGGCTAATTTGACTATCAAATTCCCCATTCTATATCACTGTTATCAATTCATCCTTCACCGAAAGTTCAATGCGTATTAGCGTTTATTTCACATTAGAATCCCAGCGGATGACTATGTCTTAAATGCAGGCTATAGTTTTCTCGTATCTATTACCGATACACATGTATTTAGATTTATATTCCTGGCCCATATATGTGTATGTACATAGATCTACATCTACATGGATCATAACTTACGATCCATGGAGATTGATAAATACTAATCAAAAACCACAGTTGATAAGATATGCGAACACGCAATCTCACTCTTATCATCTCGGTTTTACTCTGAACCATACATCTAAAGACAATTGTTTCCACTCGGATCTTCCTCTCACAACCTCATACAAGACTGACTGCATCGGTCTAACCGCCGACACTGATTCCGCTACAACCTCCATCTTCGCTCAAGCTCATAACTTTAACAACTGCGTGCGCGGGAAAGAAAAGTCTCAAAAAACCTGCAAGCCTAGCCAGGCGAGGCCCAGACACCGGGATCACATGAGGTGTACATATTCATCTATATCTCCCTTCTTTGTAACAGTTGAGGTCGACTTGATCTAATCCGCCATCTCCTTATCGGGTGCTGGGTTCGCTCCGGAAACTCATCAGATGGCTTCTCCTCCATGATCAAGGGTTGGTGATGAGTAGAGCTCCGACCCTACCATCTGATCTGATCGTGGTTAGCTTCATAATAACGGTGATAGGGGGATGTGGTAAGAGACGAAGATGATACAGATGGCGAAAGCGATTATCAATCCTCATCGAAGTGAGGACTTTGTTACTCAATATCGGCTCTGCAGACTCTACAGTGAGAGCTGGAGGCCCATAGGGGACACCACTGACAGGTGTTGAGAATATTCCCCCTTGAGACAGGAGAAAGCTGGTACGAATCCAGTAAAACCCCCACACCACACTCTCTCGCTGAGATATTGTATTTATGGGATGATGAAAGCACACACGGATAACCATAGGGTTTTCAAGCTTTCACCTGTGGTGAGTATGCACTGAAGAGGTTATACGCCGTAAGGGTTAACCTCTAGTGGTATCTGCAAGTAAAATCTGAGTGTGAGTGTTCCAAACGTCAAATTGGCTCATCCTAATTAAAGTACATATCTTCTGAAGAAACCTGCATGCGCTTCAAGGTGTCAAGTCAGGTAAATTGAATAATTTATTTATATACGACCATAACTCAGTTTGACATATGGACTAATCATGTATTGGTTGCATTCGCTGATTCCACTCGAGACCTTGGTGCTAGGGACTTTCACCCTTCCTCCAACCGTTAATATCCACCAAGGGGAAAACTGGAAAAACCTTTGGCTACCCTAACATGCCTTTGCCATCTTGTATATAGCCGCCGCGCGAGAAATTGCCTCACAGTCCTCCCTTTCTCGAGTGAGGTAGGTGTCCAGGCTACCGAGACTTTAATTCGGGTAGAAGACGACCAGGAGGCGGACCAAAACACCTTCCATCGTTGGCGGTTTTTAGAGTACCAGTTGCACTATGCGAAATTGTTGCCTTTGCGTCCATAGACACCCTTAAGTCAAAAATACTCGAATAATGTGCGTCCCAGCATGCCCATTTGTGATCTCTTCACTCGTTAGTCCCACGTTCCAGCTGCCTGTCTTCCCTCAAGATGTGAAGCCCCATTAGATCAATGGTCCCCCATATACCAAGACCCGAGCTTTGTAGATTATGACTTGAATTCCTCCTCGCGGGTATATATAGCATCACAAATGTGTAGTGGGAGATGGCCAATTTTTGATGAAATATATTCCAGATTTAAATTAGAGCAACTCCTTTATTGGTCGTTGAGGCGAGATGATGCGCGGTTAGAAAGAGGTAGACGACTCAGATGAGAATGATAAGAGAGGCATAGTCGAGAAGTCGTTAAATGGAGATACGCTTGAGGTTGCTTTCGACTTCGATTCGGACGCGATTCTTTTTGGCTACCCCAGATATATAGAGCATACAGAGCATACCGAGCTATTACACCGGCACCCCCTATGTGATGTACTTGTTTGGGGATATATTGTATTATTTATTTGAATTTGATTTCGTTTAACCCGATCAGGCACCCTATGGGTCCATGCAGGTGACTATCTTAATTGTTTGCAGAGAAATCCAATTTGGTGGAAACCCTCGGATCCTGTCTATTAATATTACTATCAATTGGTTTAGTTTACCTTCAGGAAGTGCAGCGTACACTGTTCAGCCAGTGTGGATTCCTTCCTCTCCCCTTCCAGATCGTTTTATTCTATCCCATATTGCTACCTCGACTTCCCCTGCAAGTTGAAACTATTTTATCCATCCTTTGCTTAGTATCCACTGTGTGATTCTAGCCACATCTTCTGGGCCTTTCATTGTTGCTTCAAGTAACTTGTCTTTAGCTCGTCGGAGAAAGTCGCCTCTTCCATTTGCCCACTGCGGACACACCAACACTATATGCTTGATGTTTTGCGACGGATATCCACATTGACAGCTTGGCTTTTCTACTCTAGGTACTTTCCTTCTTCGCAGGTAAGAATTGAGCCCGATTTACTCGCTTCTTAGCTGAATGGCTACACTGCTATGGGCCCTGGTATTTTATTTATTTATTTTTAAGACTAGCGGGCACTAGTTACACCTAAAGCCCCATCTTAGTGGGGACATGGTGACTGAGGGGATTAGTCTTTTTTTTTCATTTAATGTGTATTCAGCTATAGAGCTCTGACACATGACCGGTACTATGTATACATGTTGGATGACTCTTTTGACGTTAGAGACACTCATACTCTGGATTTCATTCGCAAATACCACTACGGGGTATGTTCGCTTACACAAAAAGTCGACCCTCCTCCGTAAATACCCACCAAAGGGACGTTTCAAAACCTTTGGTTATCCAAGCATGCCAGCGCCGCGAGAAATGTGGTTGTGTTTTTCCGGATTTGAACCAGCGATCTACTGTCTCGAGTGGCATATGTGTCCAAGCTATCCAGACTTTACTTAGCAGACAGGCCAAGACGAAGTACCACTGCACCATCCAGCCATGGCGGTGCTTACAGTATCGCCTGCACTCTCGCCACCGAAGTCTTGGCACGGACAAAGCTCAATTTGTAAAAACTCCTTGCCACAATTCAAATTTCCACGCCCGTCGAGACTGTATCCATCCTCTGCATCATCTTGTGAACTTGTCCTGAATCCTCTCACGCCCATCCCAAAGAGCTATCTCCCAGATTTGTGTACCGCGCTTTGCTTCCTCCGTCGGGTGTAAATATCGGCGTGGGCGTGTATTTTGTGACCAGCTGAGGCCAGAGAAAGTCGAAAAGAGGTGTGGTCATTGAAACGAGGATGTACTAGGTCGTACTTGTAGACTTGATGAAGCTTGGGTAGGAATCGATTTCGTTGGGTGTGAAAGATTGATATGGTGGAGTATTATGAATCATTGCCTCGTGGGCCAACTTCTTTGATATTGCGAAGTTTGACTGAACTTAGCTCTGGGAGAATATTTGACTCCCAGGTTCGTAGAGGACACAGCGTGCAGGTGTTCAGTCTTGTCCTCCGAGTGGATTAGCCAATTGGGGCGAAAAAGCAGGTCACCACTTTGATGCACACGTGACTACCAAGCATGTACTTATTTTAAGCTGAGTATAAAGTTGAAAGAACGTGCACCACACCGTCAGGACTAGGGTCCCTTAATTCCTTGATTTTTCTCTAATGAACTTCATCTCTCATCTTGGAACGCTTGGAATCAAACAGAAACCACGCCTAGAATATTAGAGTTCTATTTGTGTGTAAGTGCGCCACATTGTTAGTTAAAGCCTTTTCTAGTATTTTCATGCGACTTTCAATCTGTGCTAGGTCGTGAACAAGGAATGGGATCGACAAAGAGTTGGGAGGAGGCTAGAAAGGCAGAGGCTGAATTTCCCGAGGTACACACAAGTCTGCAGCGCCCAGCTGGTCGGCCTCTTCGAACGCTTCAGGGGGGCTCTATGTCTTCGGATTTAGTCCTTATATCGATGTTAGAAGAGCCCCGCACCCAGTGGTTTTTGCGATTTTCCCCGGCTGCCATACACTCGCAAATGGCCATCGTTTCGTTAGCTTGAGACTGGAGATAACGTAGGGTAAAGGGCTCACTAGTGTTTTTATACCACCTCGCCTCAAATACCGATAATGGCGTTTCTCCAATTGCAATCGGGCATTTGCCTCATAAAAAACCGGCTATCTCTCACTACACATATACGATGCTATATATACCAGCAAGGAGGAAATTAAGTCATAATCTACAAAGCTCAGGTCTTGGTCTATGGGGGACCATTGCTCTAATGGGGCCTCACATCTTGAGGGAAGACAGGCAGCTGGAACGTGGGACTAACGAGTGAAGAGATCACAAATGGGCATGCTGGGACGCACATTTTTCGAGTATTTTTGAATTAAGGGTGTCTATGGACGCAAAGGCAACAATTTCGCATAGTGCAACTGGTACTCTAAAAACCGCCAACGATGGAAGGTGTTTTGGTCCGCCTCCTGGTCGTCTTCTACCCGAATTAAAGTCTCGGTAGCCTGGACACCTACCTCACTCGAGAAAGGGAGGACTGTGAGGCAATTTCTCGCGCGGCGGCTATATACAAGATGGCAAAGGCATGTTAGGGTAGCCAAAGGTTTTTCCAGTTTTCCCCTTGGTGGATATTAACGGTTGGAGGAAGGGTGAAAGTCCCTAGCACCAAGGTCTCGAGTGGAATTAGCGAATGCAACCAATACATGATTAGTCCAAATGTCAAACTGAGTTGTTTTCGTATATAGTCGTCGGAGAAGCTAGTCTTCTCCGTGTCATGCTCTTTGAGTGCAGGGCTTGTGCCCGTCACGAATGAATTTTCATTCATTCCGCAATTGTCTTATCGAACAAGAGATTGTGAGAGGTGGTACTGTTTGAAGGGAGCTTTATGGGAGGCATAGAAGGGGATATACTATTGGCATAGGCATCCTTGGCCTGTAGGCAGAGAAGATCTGAATGTAATGTATAATCATGAGCTGAGGAAGAAATACGATGATCAAATAATGTTTAATTATTCGATTTCTTCCCTTTACTACGGATGTTAGGAGATGAAGTTTAAGATAAGTCAAACACTTCAAACAAAAACAGTAGGGATTAGAGTTAGTGCAGAACTGGTTGATGTACAAAGACGAGCTCATCCTTGCCAACCCAAATCTTCATCATAATCTTTCGACCATTACATTACCTCCACATTCAATTTATCATACTCCATACGTCTTTTACCGCTGGATTTTAAAATCTCCATAGGAAGAATTCATTTGATTCTATCTTTTCTTTTAACTAGGAAAATATTTAACCGAATATTGTGACAGTATAGGTCGGCCAAGCGGACGTTATCACAATCCGACCCTCGTCTCGATAAATTATCTCACGTTACTTTTATTCAATTATTTCTCTTGTAAACTGTCACGAGTTCTACCATACAAATTCCTTCTCTTTATCCTAGACGACCCGAGTGTAATTTTGATCGCAGAGCCAGCCAAGTCATCTTTATTAAAGTTCCATCAATTACGAACTATCCTTAACCGCATCATAAAGTTTCTCCTGTAATATCATCATTTTAAAGAATAAGAATAGGCTTTGTTTATTTCGTTTAATCATATAGATCACGAACTCATTTCGTAACAACTCATGTGAGAGAATACCAATTTCGCGCAATATTCTGGCTGAGAGTATAGACACAATATCTCCAATATCCTACCTATTTTGCTTAGCCTGCGTCATGGCTTTTTTTTAACGATAGACTTCCACCGATTCGATAGCCTATCTACAAAGCTTTTTTTCTTTATAAATTACAAGGTCTGCGACCTTGTATGCTTCGTAATTGTTGTAGGACAAAGCGATCACTCCTAGGCTCGGCGCTAGGAGCTGTGATGAGTCTATATCTCGTATCTAGCCGAAATGAGGCGATGTCTTAGCGTCACATGAAAGAGTACTTACGTCGTATTAAATTGGCCCTATCGTAGGCTAATAGAAATTGGCCGCGTGGTCAGCGCTCGAAAAAATGGTCTCAAGTCGTGATAGTGAACTTGTCCCAGGTCCAGATTGGGTTAAGGCTAGAGTTTTTTGCTGACAAGACTGGTGCAGATTTTCTTCGAGCTGCCTCTCGCTCACAGCCTATAGCTCCGAGATTCGCATCAAACTTATCATCTGGCGAAAGAGGAGACGAGTCTCGTGGGTCCCATTCGGCCACCGAGTTGGAATCGTTTTCCGTCGGAGAAGAGGAAATTTTTGTGTGATCTGAGGCTAAATTTTCCATAATGAATAAATTGATAAAAATATGTTTAGCCTAGGGTGTAATCTGTTGGTAGAAGATAGACTAAAATTCCTGGGATTTTAAGATGATTGCCGCTGCTCAGATATTAATATGAAAGATGATGGAGAAGAAAATCAATAGCTCTAGTAGTAATGTAGAGATTATACTGAGTGCACTTTATAGAATTTGTCTTTGAGTAGACTTGATCTATTTCGTCGTTGCCATTTATCCGAAGACCAATGTCAGCCAAGGAAATTTATAGCCTTAGTTGTCAGCGCTTTAGGTGTATATTTAGCAAATGTGCTATCAAGCTAAAGCACAAGAAGTCGGTGCTAAATATGCTCATTGATATATTCAGAATATCGAAAAGTGGCGATAAATGATACGAATAATCGGATCGGGAAGCAAGCTGTAACCTTGAAGTATCCCTACAAGTTTTGTTGAAATGGTAGACATGCCATATAGTAGGGGCATTCGCTCCTGCCTGCTACTGGCGGTATTTCTCGGCACAAACACTCCGCCCAAGGAACTAGGCTAAGTGTGGTATAGATTTTATTGATATTTCTAGTACTTTAGGTTGCCATACTCGCACTAGTATGTATCTATTCATGGTAACGTTCTCCAAAAGATTCCCATTTGAGACAGTTATCTAAGTGCATGAAGACTAGTTTCCAAGCACTTGTACTTCTATTTTGTTTCAAAAAGAAGTACATGCACTCGATTCACATGGAATCTCTTGTTTATTCTAGAGTTACGTCGGCATCTGAAAGAGGTGAAGATTTTGACTGTCGAGAGCGATACGCTGATTTTTTAATATCTAGAGATTCATCTTTAGACAAGATAGACTTAGCCAGTGGTCTATTGATACTTTTATGGTCATAGAGTGCCGCGTCTCCGATTCCGTAGAAAAGTTGTTTCTAGTTTGATAATCTAATCTACTCCAGGATCTTTAGAATATAGCGTAAACACCCGAAACTATAAGACTTTTTTCTAGATTTAGTGGATGCGTAGATAAAATTTTAGAAAACAGATTCATAGTTTAAAAGAAAGAAATCATAATGCTAGTTCTATAGCTTTGAGCGAAGTCGGTAGAAAAGATAATGTGAAGCTAACTACCACAATCACTATTCCAATAGACACAGAGATAGTTACTGTTGATGGAGATGCAACAGTTACTAGGCCTAAATTCCAGTCCGTACACACATAATCTCGTCGCTCACAGGAGAACTTTGGGTACATGATAGTATGTGCTAGTTTCTGAGCCGATTCGGGTTGTTTCGCCTATATTGAGCTATGATATGTGTCTTGTTGCATCGATATCTCCTCGTGAGTGAGTTGATATTTACTGGAGATAATCACGCACCAAGCATGGGTGCCGTTGATTCTTCAAGAATGATGAGCTCGTAGGCGTGAAATTAATTTCATTAGGCATTGAATTCGACGCTCAATGGTCTCGAAGCGATACCTTACATCACATGGTGGAGTGGACACAGAGGATTTGGTGATATTATCTTGTCCAATCATAACTATCGGCATCGAGCCACATGAGAGGCAGGGTCAGCCTTGCTAGCTGTGGGTGGATGAAATATTGAGGTCTACAATGCGCCTCGAATATATTTCCTGAGATGCTGCTGGGTTCGCAACCTTCGCTGATCATATAGTGGAAGTCTTGAAGCTGTCGAATCGTACCGTGAACAAAATTACGGCTCGGCTGTCAGAAATGTCCTAGAAATTTGACGTTAAAGATCTTCTCATCCTTGGTAATGCCGTAAATCTGCGTTAAAAAATTCCAACAAGCTGAAATGTCTATGTTGGAGATTTAAGCTGTACCGGAGTCGAGGCGTCCAGCAATATCCTCTGGTTCGTCTGACATCAGGAGTAAGTTAGGTTTCTTTTTACCGTTGAATTGGTTGACAAATATGTCGATATTGGGCTTGATCCGGAAATTTTTCACCACTACATATTCAGAAAATAATTTATGCGTTGACTGTTCGCGCCCTGTGCTGAGTCGTAGGAAGGAGTATGTTTCCTCAACGGTGCATGATATTCAATTAGATAGTTCCATTATTTTCAGCGACAGCCCATCTACGTATGCTAGCGTAAATGATATTAGCAAATTCTAAATAACAGTAGGTGATCTCCCAAAAGAGCCCAGGTGTGTTCAAACTAAGCCTCCACGATTGCCGGTATTGGTCAACGGCCGCGTAGAGCCGATCCTCTGCACAGATTCCTAAACCGAACAGCCGAAGACTCTGATGTTTAGTGCCATAGGGCCGCAAACCTGTAGCGACTTTTGCACCCCGGATGCGTAATTCGCCATGACATAGACAATAATTCTGATGAAGAGAAAGAAGGGAGAAGTCGGATTTAAAACCGCCAGTTTTAACACAGCGAGATACTTCGACATGATACTTGCCCTCTCCTCGAACATGGCGATCACTAGAGCCAGAGCCAGCGATGCTAAGCACCTAAAGCCCCTCATTGATTCAGCGCACACAACAACACGGCCATCTGTGCCTAAGATTTTTTGATAGATGGACTTACCTCCCGTATATAGAAAGAGACAACAGCGTTTTTTGGCCATACTGGAGACTAGATTCACCGAGATATGCGAGAAGAGATAACTGTGGAAGATCTAACATAGAACACCTAATTTCTATGAACTGCCGCGAGAGATCTCATATCTGCCGATGTACCTGATATTCTTGACCTACCGCGACTCAGCTTGAATGGCGCACAGACCTTCCAGCAGATCTTGATGTAAAAGATAAGTTTGTGTGAGTGAGCGAGCTATTGAATTCTTAGTCGGCTAGTAGTCTTCAGCTTTCTTTATTTTTCACCGAGCCTGAACCAATTCTGTCGCTACTCCTTGGTAGCTTTAAACCTCAACAATATAAATCTCGAGAGCTATTTACTGCACCATCAGTAGATAAAGCCTAATGCAATAGATTTATCGGTACTCTCCCTGTGCCTATACTCAGCCGCGAATCTACTCCATATGAATTAAAATGGCCTTCACTGGTGTCACAAGCTCCTGATTTGACTGCAGTTACTAGGCCCAATTCATTATTGTTTGGTCTATGAACTGACAAATATCTGGCATATGCCTAATGCGTCCGAAATATTTCACTGGATTCAATCAATCGAGAATACTACCTTCAATATCTGCAACTACCGAGCTATTTTTCAATAGCTAGTTTCTATTTCTAAGCCATAAATTTTATGCATATATTATAGAAAAAATTATCTGGAGTTAGTCTTCCTAGAGGCAGCACAATACACATAAATTTCGAATAATTATAAACTATTCCTCGCAGAAATAGGTTTAGCTAGTTAAATTCTACCACAGGCTCCATCAGCTCTCGATTTTCCTACGACTTTGGTGACAGATTACCAGAAGGAGAACAAAAGAAACATCACGGCCATTTATAGTTTCACGCATTTACCTCTAATGTTAAAGGAACCTTTATTTAATTGAAAATAAAGTTTCATCTATCAGCTAAATGAAAGTAATCTAGTTAAAATAATTTTGGGCTGCAAACTCTATCAACAATCATTTTATACTACATCCATCTCGGCTGAGTTACTTCAAATTTTTATTTTCCAGATTGATCATGATTATGGAAGCTTTACTAGAGATTACCAAGGACCATGTATGGCCATAAATAAAAACAAATATTTTGGCAGAAATTTATCTTAAGTCTGGAGGAAATTTTGGATGAATTTCTGCCGTATGAAATAAGTTATAACATTTAAACTCATTCCCATTATTCCAGAAACCAAAAAAATATTCTAGGTAGTGAAAATAATGGCTGGATAGCTTTTAAATGGGACTGAAAGAGAACAAAAATCATTTTATTACCTCTTTTCACGTGCAAATGAACCCCAATTCCTAACAAAAGTAAATTATCAGCTAGCCTCGTTGTATTTATCGCTGTATTCTACTTAGGTCTCAAGAAATAGACGGATTCAATTTGTGTGATGATGATCAATTTTTCGAATTACTACTTTATATGAAATTTAATCGCAGACCCTTTTCAACACAAGTATTCATGTCATTTCACTTCAAGAATTTATCACTCGGATACATCCTGTTAGCATTTCGAGAACCAGCCTATGAAAGTATTCAGCGGTTGTTTTCTAGAAATATAAAACCACCTACAGGTATAGCCCATCTACTTTTTTTACCTGGTGCCGGGGCCTCTTTAGTTGTCGATAATATTTTATCGTCTATTTCCTTCTGTTTGGTCTGGTCTGCAGGATCCCAGGTGTTTAAAGTATTTGGCTGTAAGCTTGGAATATTAATACTGACCCCTGAAAATGAGGATGTCCCATTCAGAATACTCATCGATGATTCTAAACTATCATCAAGGAGATGTTCAGAAGTTTTTGAAATACTTTTTTTATGGTTGCCTCCTAGGCTTAAGTTGAAGTTTAGCCCAAAATTCTCATCTCCGTTGCTCGCCGAAAAGCTGTCAATCAGATCGTCTTGGTATGATGATAACATGTCTACACTACTTTGATGAGCTATACTAGATCCAGCTGAGTTATGAAATACTCCAACCAGTCTTGACTGATCTTAGTTAGAAGATATTTTATTGCACTCCGGATCTCAGTTTATACTCACGTCGCCATCCTCACTATCATCATCGTCATCATCGTCAAAATCATAATCATCATCTTCTTCGCCTTCGACATCATCGTCTTCATCCCGTTCCGAACTAGAACTAGAGCTATCCTCGTTGTAAGATTGGGACAGCATTAAAGCCTTTGCCACGGTAGATGTACTACTTGGTGGAGCTAGGACGGTCACGCTAGGTTCCGCCGACTCCTTCCACAGCGTACAAATAAGGCACCACTAGAACTGATAGTTAGTATCATTTTAATTATTGGGGTAAGTTTGAAACTACACCAGAGCCTCCTGCACGACGAGAAGATTTTGAGAATTGATCCAACGGCTTAATCTCACCACAGGGTCCAAAGCATTCGCGCTCGAGCGATGGTTCACCGGCACAGCTACGACATCTTAATCGCGCCGAGATGGGTGTTATTCGATTACCCCGAGAGAATTTATAGGCATACTTGTCAATTTCTTTGTTGGAATAATGTCCTTTTCCTACCCATTTTTCACATACGCGACATAAGAACCTTAAACCGTTAAAAATATCAAGATAGGGTGCAAGAGACAAACTTTTCCGGAATCGAGACGGACTGAATTCTATTTCACAAGATGGATTAGAAAATTGTAAACCAAGTCTAGAGTATATTACTCACCCGGCTTTGGGCGGCCGGTAGGTGTAAGCCATCAATATCGTAATGTCAGTCTTCTACAACTAAATTGATTTTGGGTATTTTTTAGAGAGGTACATAGTCATTTATAATGCAAGAAAAAAAGATAACATCTTAAGCCGACTGTTAAAATAAACTATTTCGAACCCAGATGCGGGGTTGGAGATCTATTTATTGTCTTTGGTGACAGCAACAATCGATTTAGTGAATGTTACATGGGGTACACATAAACATCATGAAGACTAGCCAGTCAAAGCTTCCTTTTTGGGAAATTTCAGGGAAAAATTACCATGGACCATATTCTTGTCGCTTGCTACCTTTAATTGATGACTCTCATACAACACCACTCATCTTTTATCTGTGAGTCGAGGTGATGCAACCTGCGTTGTCGACAATACAGGATCATAGCTAGTCAATACCAAAAAAATTGAGTTCGTTACTACCCACTGTATATGCATCACATTCGCTCAACAATCCGAATACACATGAGCTTTGTTTGAGGTTCAATACATCAGAGCGACCAAGCTGAATGCGGTATTGACACACATGTGACTGAACATCATGTGACTTTGAATTGAAGTTCATTTTTCTCAATCATCCCTTCCTTTCATTGACTGTTATTTCAACTTCAGCAAGCCAGAATCGTTCAAACCAGCCGTTTGTAAGTATCCATCCTGTAACCCTCTTCATAAGATCCGGGCTGTTCATCATTGCTTCAAATGGCCTGTCTTTAGCTTGTCGGAGAAAGTCGCCTCTTCCATCTGCCCACTGCGGACACGCGAATACCATGTGTTTGACGTTTTGCGACGGATATCCACATTGACAGCTTGGATTTTCTACTTCGGGTGCTTTCCTTCTGCACAGGTAAGAATTGAGCCCGATATGCTCGCTTTTAGCTGAATGGCGATACTACTTTGGGACCTGCTAAGGTTTCGGTGTTTTTTTTTGCATCAGATTTTAATTGCGCATGCAGCTATCTAGCTATGACACAATATCAAAGAAGTGTATAATAGATGACTCAATTTACAAGAAGAGCACTCATGCCTCAGATTTCATTTGCAAGTACCACTGCGAAGTTATGGCGGCATTTTCTTCACCCAAAGTCAACCCTCATCCGTGAATACCCACCCAGGGGAACGTCTCAAAAACCCCGACTTATTTAAACATGCCTCCATCATCTTTCAACTTTCCTCCGCGCGAAATATAGTCAGAGATGTCTCCTTCCCAAGTGAAGTAGGTGCCCAAGCTACTCATACTATACCGCAGAACACCACCAGGATGCGGACCATGGCACCTTCCATTGTTGACTTGTATTCATAGTGTCAGCTGCACTCTCGCAAGCGAAGTCTTGGCGTGCACAAAGCTCATTTCGTAAAACTCTTACCAAAATTCGAAATTTCACGCCTGTCGAGAACGTATCCCTCTTCTGCATCATCTTGTAAACTTGTCCTGATCCCTCTCACGTCCATCCCAAAGAACTGTCTCCCAGATTTGTGCGCCACGCTTTGTTTCCTCCGTCGGGTGTGAATACCGGAGAGGGCGTGTATTTGGCGACCAGCTGAGGCCAGAGAATAGTCGATGATAGGTGTGGTCATTGTGATGAGGATATACTTGGTCGTACCTGTAAAGTTGATGAGACTTAATTATGAGTCGATATCGTTGGGTGGGAGAGTTTGATTTCATAGACAGTCTTGTATCAATGCCTCGTGGGCGAACTTCCTCGGAATTGTGAAATTTAACTGAACTTGACTCTGCGAGAATACTTTACTCCCAGGTTCGTGAAGGACACCGCGTACAGGTGTTAAGTCTTTACACAGCAGAGATATCTTTACTGGTATGTAGAAGGGCGTTTACTATGACGTTTGTTGTGGCGCACACAGAAAGAAGCTCGTCTCTTACCTCCTTGCTAGTTCGCTTGTAAACCGATAGCGTTGAAGAACCCGGACTCCGATTCCGAGTGAAACGCCGAGTTTGAAGACCCTGGATTCTTTGATCACAATCCGGGTGGCTTAGTGCCTCACTCATTCCCTACTATATTACACTGAATAAATAAGTAATTCATTTGTGCAGATTTGGCGCCTTGAGTTCCGTGCAGGTTTCATCACAAGATATGTATTTTAAGGAGGATGACTCAATTTGACGTCTAGAATACGGCATACAATCTCTTCCGTGCATGCCCACCACAGGGAAAAGCGTCGATAATCTTGAAGGCAACCGATTGTGCTCACATCATCCCACACGCAAGATATCACCGCGGGTAGTTTTGGTGTTAGAGTTTCATTGGATCCGAACCAGCTATCTTCTATATGGACATGGCTGCTGCTCAAGCTACTCAGAATCTACTTGGGAGGACGGCTCAAATGGGGCACCACTGCACCATGCAGCCCCACAGTGTTCTGCTAGCTTACTTTGCCAGCAAATATTGATCATTACATTATCTGGAATAGGGGAGATTTTATGTATTTAATGAAGAGTTACAACGTTAATAGAAATACACGTCCAAAGGGTACAATATGTAGGCCGTTCAAATTCCCTACCAGACCAAAAAGCCATTCAATCTGCATCTAATATGACCAAGCTGCCCAGAGGGGGGAGAGAAGATATTCGAGCAAATAATAGAAGAGCAGACCTTGCCTACTGGGGAGAGATTTGCGGAGAGGAGCAATCTAAAGAATTATAGAACGA
Source organism: Blumeria graminis f. sp. triticale (assembly GCA_905067625.1). NCBI lineage: Eukaryota > Fungi > Ascomycota > Leotiomycetes > Helotiales > Erysiphaceae > Blumeria > Blumeria graminis. Next base: position 1,218,015 of record LR898471.1, on the reverse strand, counting down.
AGCGGTAAAGGTTGCAGCCTACCTAGAATGGGCGAAATCTTCGTCTGCCCTAAAGCGAAGTCGACAGCCTCGATAACTTGCTTCGGCAGATCCTGAAACTTGGGGAGCAGCTAAGTTCTATCAATGCCGACATTCTGGACGTCATAGAATAAGCTTCAAGGTGTCTCCTCTTGCCCTCCATAAAAACTTGACAAGGGCCTAGAGTAGCCTAGCAATGCAAGTTCGAGGCGAGCACATCGGGCTTATGTCGTATTTGCACAGAAAAGTACCAGGAGTCTACGATCTAAGCTTTCCGTGTGGCTGCCAATCACAGAATCCCAATCACATGATCATGTCCTGCCCTCGATGGTCAAATGTAAGAGGAGAGATCTAGAGACAAGCCAAGGATTGGTCCTACGAAGCAATGATAGACGATCCTGGCGATATAAAAAGAAACACGCAATGGATTCTCAGGAATGGTTGGATAGAACAATTCCGCGTGACAAATGCAGTCAAGATGCTGATTAGGGAACGAGACAGGACTGGCACAAGGTTGGGGTGGGTACAGGGGACGTGATTGATATACATAGACGGCACTACAGTGTAACTGTGGGGGACTATTCTCAACACCTGTCAGTGGTGTCCCCTACGAACCTCCAGCTCTCACTGTAGAGCCGAGATTGAGCAACAAAGTCCTCACTTCGACGAGGATTCCCAATCGCTTTCGCCGTCTGTATCGTCTTCATCTCTCAACACACCCCCTGTCACCATTATCATGAAGCTAACCATGATCAAATCAGATGGTAGGGTCGGAGCCCTTCTCATCACCAACCCTTGATCATGGAGGAGAAGCCATCCGATGAGTTTCCAGAGCGAACCCAGCACCCGATACGGAGATGGCGGATTGGATCAAGTCGACCTCAACTGTTACAAAGAAGGGAGATATAGATGGATATGCGCACCTCATGTGGTCCCAGTGTCTAGGCCTCGCCTGGCTCGGACTGCAAAATTTTATAGACTTTTCCCCGCGCACGCAGTTTCCACTGTTACCTTTTTTTTTTTTTTTTTTTTTTGGATAGAAGGTTCCGTGGAAGAGATGGCCGAATTCCACGAGTAAATACTGAGCTGAATGGCTATTCATCAAGGGGAATATATCAATGATCTTTCAAGTAACAAAAGAGGATAGGAGCACTGTACAAGGTGTGGCCTGGGTCAGAGAGGAGCCCAATGTGCTAGATAGTCATAGACTCAAGTAGTACATTAAAACACACATACAGTGTTACTGTGCTTCCCGAAGGATAAATTGCAAATTCCAAAGACACAAATCACAAAACCAGGGAAGTTTTGACCGAGAGGTTTCCTCCTATGTAAATACATAGATAGGTTTATAGCCACCTGCATGGGCTCATAAGGCGCCAAATCAGGATAATGAAATCACATCAATACAGGTCTACACCTAGTCTCAAGCTCAACACACACATAGATTGTCGTAGTCGAAGCCATGAGACACCCGTGATTTTCACAGGCAAGATTAACAATTTTATTCTTACTGATGTGCACCAGAAATCTCAACAGAATCACTATGTAGCGCACCAAAGCGTGCTCCCAACTGAGGAACTATGCCATTTATCCTGTATCACCAACCCATCGCTCAACAAATCCCCCTACCACCATTACTATGAAGCCAACCATGATTTAACCAGATTTCAGGGTCAAAGCTCTACTCATGACTCACTCACTTTCCTTGGCCATGGAGGAGAAGCCACCCGATGAGTTTCCGGAGTGTACCCAGCACCCGAAACCATGGTTTTGGCCCCTACAAGCATCTCAACGTCGAAATCCACTCCAAAATGAGTAAGCCCCAGCATGCCCATCGACAACTTCTTTCCAACCCCCTTCCGTATCCCAGGTGCCCGTCCTTCCCAAATATGTAGAGCACCATTAGAGCAATACTCCCCTATCAGCCAAAGCTCGAGCCTTTTGCCTAATGTTTTATTTTCTTCCTTTCGGCTACACGTCACATCTGAATAAGATAGTGGGGGATATCTGGTGATTGACGAGTCAAGCTCTCGTTTTAAATTAGAGCAGCTCCGTGAACGGTTGATGATGCGAGATGGTTTGTGTTATGGTTGAGTTGGACTCGCGTGGAAATGGTAGGACCGACAATGATGAAAGGAGTCAAAAGTATACATGCCTGTGTTTGTTTCGATTTTGATTCGAATGCGGCTCTTCTTGACTACCATAGACATGCAGAACATACTGAGTGTTTACATAGGCACCGCTGGAAGGTGTTGAATTCGTCTTTGCCGGCGGTATCTTTCACATTAAATTGGTAAATTTCAAGCTCTAGTCTCTCTAGAAATTGTTCGCTATATGGGACTTACAGGCTTGGATAGGTTTATCCACAGGTAGGCCCCTGCCAATCTGGTCCATGTCTCTTTCGGCTTTAGAAATACTCATATTTTACATGTCAATCGTGAATACCTCTTAGGAATATTGATTCATGCAAACCACCTGATTCTCATTTATCGGTATCAATTAAGGAGAGAAGTGTCATATACTTTTACGAGTGGTCAATTACCTCTCTGGAATGTCACGTTTGCCATGATCCGGCTCGTGGTCAAATACTGGGGTGGTGTGATGATTGAAATGGGAGGAGATATAGGTGGAGCTGTAGCCTAACGAAGGGGTTCTAATGCAGGGTATATTATGGTTTTTGGTCTAAGACGGCTTGGGAGAAGGGCGGCGACTTGACTCCCGCAGTGAGATGACACAGCACTACTGATCCCTTCGCAATGTAAACTGAAAATGTGATTATGTAAATTATCAACGAGATATATTTTCCTCACATCAGGGCTTTTAGTATTTTCATAGTACTAGTGATGATAGTTTGGTATGGGCAACTTTTCAATTTTGGCACTGGAATCGAGAGCTTTTAGTCGCTAGGTGCTATACTCACCCCCATAATCCTACCCAAGTTCCCAACTCCTACTATCCTCATTTGATAGATTCATCCGCTTACTTAGATCTTTGAGTCAAACTGTTTTTTCATTTTTGTTATCCATTAAACATTCGCTTTACCGTAGGCGTTCACAGCAGCCAGCAATCATACGATATTTAATGTCAAATATCAGGTGTTTATGCAACAGATTCATGCTGTATCAAATTTTCAATCCGAGACTCTTGAGCACCGTATATCGCTTAGAATAGCTTATTTTGAGCTCTCTCCTCTTTGAAACATTTCCTCAATTATCTTATTATGATATTCGCATTCCTCGACCATGAACACGTGACCAGTGCCTTCCTTAATAATTCCTGTCCCAGGTTGAAGAAACTCTATCAATTTTCTGCCATGGTGGACACTGATCATCCTATCGGCAGTTCCATGCATTACCATAATCCGTTCTCTTCCAACCTTGTCGCCAATCTCTTTTAGCTGTTCAGGGGATTTATGATGCCATCCTGCGGCGATCAGCTGTAGAATAAATCCCGTTCTTCCGAAAGATTCTATGTCCGAGCGTTTGGTAATTTCCGATGCCGAAAATCGTTCGTAATTGGTGCTAAAGCTACCGTACTTCCCAGAAGGTGGAAAGATAACCATGGGCGAGGTAGGCGTTGGAACAGCTGTGTTATCTGGAGCTGCCAGCCATGTGTCAGGAAACAATGATTGGCTGGCTTCCCTAACGGAACGATCGAGTGACTTTGGGATGAGCATGCGGATTCGAGTCTGCATGTTCTCAACAAACGATGTTGTGTTCTCGATGTATGCTGCAGTTGATAAGAGATTCAGCGAAGAGATTCGGTCAGGAATTAGATAAGCGATCTCCTGAGCTATCATGCCGCCCATGCTGACTCCAGAGACGTGGAGTTGGCGTTTCTCATTCCACCCAAGATGATCAAGAAGCTCAATCACGTCCTTCGCCATTTCGCTGGTAGAGTAGCGCATTAACGGCTTGTCCGACTTGCCCATACCTTGTGTTAATGGTCAGCTACCATATTCCATATCCAAAAATATTATTTTTTGTGAAGACATGCCTCGATTATCAAATACCAGAGATGAGTATCGGTTATGTTCATCGTGTCCAAATCTCAATGTTTGTCTTTGCCAGGAGCTCTATGCACTATTAGTTTAAGCTTCGATATTCCGAAAGAATCGTTTCGACCTTGACACTTCCTAGACCCATGACCCACTACCAATTATCAGATCGACGTGCCTTTTGAGCCGAAGGAGAAAGGTTTTACAGACAACTAGCTTAATGTCACCACTTCCATGAACTTCCCAATCGATATTAAAAGGGCCGCCTCTTCCAGCAGCTACCGCATGATTGCCCTTTTGCGAGGGTGTGAGCTTCCATATAGCATCTGGGAATGATGGATGCGCTATTATTTCTTCAACACTTGGCCATTGTTGGTTTTTTTCCCTGCTAACAGGATCAACAATTAATTGGTCTGTTGATGGCCGAAGAGGTCAATCTTACATTGTTATTTGCTTTCTTAAGTAGTATACAGATGCCTCCCGTAAACCTTGTTAGCCCAGACCGGACAATTTGGACTAAAATAATAACAATAAATTTATGTAAGAATAGGTTTTGTTCCTGATGAAGCTCATAAAGTTTAAGGGTAATTATAAATAAACAGTCTGCAGATACTGGATTTACCCAACCATGGTAGGCCTTCATTCGATCTATATGCTCGTGCGCACAGACGATACTTAGCCCGCGTTCCCTTTCTCCCTTGCTGAGCAGCTCAGCAAGGCTGACGACCGGGCTGGTTGGTGACTCATAGGCGAGAGATTCCATGGCACAGGCCCAGTCGAACCTCATTTGGCATAGTAGTATGGCCTATCATTTTCCTTTAACGAATCACATTAGCCTGAGGTACTGGCAAACCCAAGACGATGGCACAACGAAGCTTCAGTTGCTTTAAGATTTATCATAATCTGAGCTAACTACAACTGCACAGAGAGTCTAGGTCAGCGAGTCTACGATTTGATACGAAAATTGAATAATTATAAGTTAAACTAGATTCGCTTGTGATACGAAGGATGTCACTTAATGGGTCTATACTTGTTACTGAACTAAAATTAGGTCCTTTGTGAGTTTCTTGGTTGTAGTCAACGAGTGCTGTATCAATAGTTGGTTGTTGTCCATGGCGCAAAAAGTAGGCAATTCCTCGAAAGCTATGCAAGTCTCCAATCCCTTGACTTGCACCTTTTGGTGCGCATGGACTATATTCCATCTTGGTATTTTATACGTTATGGCTTGGTCCTTGTCTTTAAACGTGTGGGAGTATGAGACTCGTTGCTTGAACACAGCCCAGCTTATTCCTCATCCTGAGCCAACATCTGGCATTCCCGGCTCTTGTTAAACACTGCCATTGGACTGCTGCCATGCCGAAATCTCATGCATTGCTTCCAAGCTTAACCCAGCTCCAATCACTTTCACTATCCCGTTTGCGCACATCCTCCTACTAATGGTGTTTTGTAGGAATTTTCCAACTTTTTTCACTCCCCATCATTCCAAAAGGGTGCCCTACGACCAACTCAAACAATGAAATGTCTAGAAATGTACTCAATCACTTGATAAAAATTCCAATAGGGATTTTGCTCACAGTTATAGCCGAGTATGATTGTCTTGCAGTTTCAGCTGCATGGACGCGCTCGAAATCACAGTAGCCAGAGGAGCTGTTGGCACACTATTCTGGTAATCTTATGTAACTTCAAGGTCAAGTGCATTTTGGGTTTGAGGTGTTTTCTTAACCCTCATCTGAATTTAATTTACGGTCGTGCCCGTGCAAAGCTACGAACCGCCTCATGTGGCAATCAGTCGAGTCTCCGTCGATGTAGCGGACGTCTCTTAATTGAACATTTAAAGTTCATGCAGCTATCAAGCTCAAACATATGATCAGCGTAAATTACACACGAAAAATTATTCTCTCGGCTTCAAAGGGACTCCTACGGATTTTATTCCCAAGCACTAGAAGAGCCCAATGTGTTAGATAGTCGCAAACTCAAGTAGCACAATGAGCAACACACACACACACAGCTACTACTATGAAGTATCTTACAGCGAGCCTCAGTGGAGTTGTCGAGGCTTTAACCAATATAGGGCCAGATACTGGCTGGATAAAGGGAGCCTCCGAATCCATCTTTTGCCCCCAGCGAAGATCAGGAAATATCAACTGGAAGATCTGATAGGAAAGGCAACAGGCGAGAAGCGTGTGATCCTAACCAAATTGAGGTTTCTTCTAAATTTGGATTTTATTTTGCTATTAACTTCTATAATTTGTGTGGAAGTTCACGCAGTTGGAATAAGTTGAACCTGTACATAGTGATCTTTGCCGGCTCCACCGCTCCTGTATCTAGAGTAGGACGCAGGGCTTTCACATTCGCCCAGGACTTTAATATAACAACTACTATTACTATGAAGTATCCTTGCTGACAAAAACAGTCGACCCTACTCCGCTATTATCTACCAAAGGGGAGTTACAAAACTATTGATTATCAAAGCATAGCTTTATCATCCATGTACATTGGTGCTGCGAGATATGTGGTCAAGTTTTGCTGGTTTGAGCGAGCAATCTCTTGTCTCAGGCAGGATAGGTGTCCAAGCTATCCAGAATCTACATAGGCGACATTATAGAGCCAATTATGTTCTCATCATAGCAGGCTAGGAGTGCTAAGTGCTCTTCAATGCGAAAAACTCCTCGCCAAACTTGGAAACCTCACAGTCTTTGAGTGTTTATCGTGCTACTTGACTCTATGACTATCAAGCACATTGGGCTCCTATCTGACCCAGACGACACCTTGTACGGTGCTCCCCTGCTCCTTTGTCACTCGAAAGATCTTTGATGAGAGCCATGGGTACGCCAAGGTTCAAACCAAAGAGAAAGCAAATGGAAAATTGTTTAGGTAGATATATAGGCTAGGTTGCATCAAGTCGATGCACATCCTACAGCAGTCATAGACTTAGACAGCATGTAAATGGAGAGATGATGAATAAGAAGATCTTTCATAAATTGCCCGTGATGGATAGCCATTCAGCTCAGTATTTACTGGCAGAATCCTACCACTTTTTCCATGGAGCCTTCTACCCCAAAGAAATGAAAAGGGTAGCAATGGAAACTGCGTGCGCGGGGAAAAGTCTCAAAAAACCTGCAGTCCGAGCCAGACGAGGCCTAGACACTGGGACCACATGAGATGCGCACATTCATGTATATCTCCCTTCTTTGTAACAGTTGAGGTCGACTTGATCCAATCCGCCATCTCCGTATCGGGTGCTGGGTACGCTCCGGAAACTCATCGGATGGCTTCTCCTCCATGATCAAGGGTTGGTGATGAGAAGGGCTCCGACCCTACCATCTGATCTGATCATGGTTAGCTTCATAATAACGGTGATAGGGGGATGTGGTAAGAGACGAAGATGATACAGATGGCGAAAGCGATTATCAATCTTCATAGAAGTGAAGACTTTGTTACTCAATCTCAACTCTGCAGACTCTACAGTGAGAGCTTGAGGTTCGTAGGGGACGCCACTGACAGGTGTTGAGCTTTCGTCTCCCTGAAGTGTCAGATTGGAGCGAAGACGTATGGACTGAAGAGTAATTGTCGTGGAAGAGAGATTGGATGGACTGCAAAAGATGTTTGAAGGTCTTCTTGAGATTACTTAGAGGAACTAAAGATTTGAATTGTAAGTGATTTAATGATCTAGAGAGACTAAAGGTTCGAGTGAGTACTAGTGGTGCCTCAAGGTACTAAAGGCGACCAGAGATGATCTGAAGGTGTTGAGTATGATTGACACCCAAGCGTCATGGTACTCTGTGCGTACAGACAAACCATCATACATATACCAAGTGTCAAGAGCTGTACAATTATCACAGCAACATTAGGAGAAGGGTCAAATTATAAACTAAAGTTAGGATGGGAAGGGGATTCTTTACATGAAGTTATCCTTTGATGACTGTAGGATTTGTAACTTCCCTTTGATGAGTACTCACGACAGTAAACATATCTCGTAGTATTACATGCGAATGAGTCGAGAGAATGAGTGTCTCGGAAAATATCTACGTGCATGCAAGACCCTAAGTTTTTTAAAGCTCTGTAGCTAAATGTGCTTCAAAAATACAAGGACTATTCTGACGACGCTGAGCGAATCCGCTGATAACATCATCACGAAATAAGCTTATATGTTATTCCAATGAGTGCTCGAAACAGCCAAAGTTTATCCTGGTCCCCCTAAATCATGAAAGAAAATAGAAATTGCGATACTGTTAGGGTGGCTGTAAGAGAAAAATGCTGTGCGGAGTGTGAGTTAGGAGGCTTAAGATCAATATTACACAAAGGCAATCTAGAGTAAATCAAAGGAGTTTAGGCACGAGAGCTCGCTGCACTCAACCGACTTGGAGGTGGTAATATCACGCAACTAACATCGATTACAAAGAGTGAAAGTCTTTCAGATTGAACACACCCTATCACATTGTTCTAACAATTGATCATTTTCTCGTAGTTTAATATTTGATGAGCCAAATCGTTATTAAAGTTGTTCAAGGCATGAACTCAGTTCCGTCGGGAAATTTGCACGGATAAATGCTAGGAGGGCTAGTTTTGGCGAGGTGCAATCCTCCCAAGATAAGACCTTCATTATTAAAGACAACAAAGTCATCATCAACTTCGCCTAATGGGTTTCGTTGGTCAATGTTTAATCCAAAGAGTATTACTATGTCAACAAACTAACCTTGTTGGTAAACCTGATGAGTGTGGTGGATAGGATATATCCAATACTTTCCACCAACTTTATAAACAAAATCGGTAATTTCTTTCGGGTACGCCGCCTGACTTCTGGAATCACTCCTCATACTACTAAGCCCTTCTTGAACGGAGCTCTCGAGGTATGACTTGTCATAAGACAAACCTGACCCACATGTAATGGAGAATGATTTTTCTTGGTTTGGTACTTGCAATATCTGTGAATTTCCAGTAGCTTTGACATTGAGAATTACTGCCATAGCCGGGCTTGAGATGCTCACTAGCATCATTATGCTGTTTGCAATAGAAAAATTCATGGCTGTCGGGAGAAATTCAGTATCTCTTCGAGGTCGGGCGGAAGTAGAAGTACGGAAATAGACAAAAACGAATTGTTAGTGAAGGAAGGCAGAGACTACCATTCCTTATATGTTGAGGTATAGCTTACTAAACTGCTCGACGAAATTAGTTCTGGTGATTAAGAAGAATAAACCACAAAGTTTATAATTTTGTACACTTGACTCGCCCCATCCCATCTTGCTCTCTGACGGCCAATTACTTGTTGTCGCCAAGTATCGGAGTTGACAAGAATATCGTACAAGCCACTTTGCACTGGGGCTTCACGAAATCAGGTTGGTTCAGTCTTATTAGTTGCTTTCGAAATATTCGCTGTAGTTCAAGAACAATGAGTCGGATCCTGGTCGCATCGTGTCCAACATGCCTTTTTAGTCTTCCTAGGAATCTGATCGAGGTGACTCCAGTCCGAAAACTATACCAATTGAAGTTGAATCGCCCATCAATCCACTATAACCCACTTTCGCCGACGGCCATTATAATATATCCGGGGAAAGAAGAGTCTATGGGGTTTCATAGGTCGAAAAACAAAGTTGAGGAATGACGAAGACGCAAAGATTTCGATTTCTATTTCTGTATACGCAGCTGAGGAAGGACTCGTGAGGATTTCACCCGATCTATCACCCCGCTAGAGATAGAGGTCAGCAGGGAATATTTGGGCTCAATATACCCCGGCCGAAGAGCCAGATGATATCGCGTTGAGATTTGTGTCTGCCGAGCGACAAGAACGCCAAGTTATAGTAGCGTACAAGGACCAGTCGATCGAGATTTCGTCGCCAGATGCAAAATCAACCATACTAGAAAACATTTGAAGGTCCTTCACTGGCAGATAGTTCACTAGATCGGCGACGATTTCTTTCGGGACACTGAGATCAGTGTGGTCGTATTTTTGTTGACAACTTTCGATCGAAGATGGCGGCGCCCACCTGACTCTTTTCCTACAAATTAGGCATTGTCTGCACCGCGGCTCTTGGCCCACAAGCTACGTGAATCGTAGTTCCACACTTGGGAAGTAGGCATTCAAATGACATGTTTTGCCGCGGATGGTGCTAATGTCGTTGGCTATCTTTGTGTTATCTTTAGCGCAAGAATTAGAGAAGTAAAGGGTTATTGTTTTAGAGGGTGTCTAGAGGATATCTCCCTTAAACCTCCCGGACCTGCGCAATTGTCTCGACAAGGGCATGTATGGCCACTTGATTCCATGCAGTTCGTTCTATCGATAGCGATAACATTTCCTTTTCCTCTGTTTATCAATCAAAATCGTCCCAGCCATCCTCGGCCTACGAACCACTGCCCGAATTTACTGAGGCCCGCTATGTCTTTGATCCTATCTCCATTTGACTATTTCTTAGCCATCATTCTCCATTCTGCTCAGGGAAATGAATATTTCTCCCTATCTATATCATAGGGCTTGTTCCTCACTGTCCATGAGAACATAGTTAAAAATTGGAAAGGAAATAATGTAGCTAGTATCTTCTATATAGATTCTAGGAGTCCTCTACAGTCATTGACTCAGTTAGGACTATAAAATAAATCTAATCTAATCAAATCCATTCTGCTTTTTGTGGGCCTAAACGATACACGTGGTAGTAGATTATGTAGAAGAAATGGATCCATCTTTTAACACACAAGGGATGGGCACGGCGACATCCGTGCCTACCACAGTGGATTCCTTCATAAAAATGCCCTCATGACTTGTTCCTGTGGGGGTCTCAAGTCTGTAACCCATTTAGTTTTCTGCCCAATAGTTCGACAAAGACTAGCCTCTATTGGTCACCGGCGTAGTTTGGGTAACCTCTTATATCTTCTCGGCACTTTCCGTAGTGCTAAACGATTTTACTTTATATTGGAGAAGACCAGATTCCTGTCGGAACTCTGCCCAATCTGCGCTATTTGACGTATCTTGTGTGAGGGGTTCGCTGTACAGCGCTCACAATTGTTTCATAAGGTTGTCTCAGGCCTTCTGGCTCTCATAAGATCATGTGATATTCTAGATTACATCAGTCACCGTGTCCCCTCAGGAATGGGCCTGCAGCCATAACTGTAGCTCAGTAGACCTTGAAAATAAATAAATACACAGGGGAATCTTTCTTGTGCTGGTGATAGCTATGATACAATGCACAAGGATAATGATCACTGAGAGCGAAGGAGGAACTTTCCGGGTGGCTCCATGATGAGTAGAGGAAAAATGGAGCTCTATGTGGAGTGTGTATCTAGATTATACTACCAGATGTAGGATGCTGGAATATTCCGTGATACTGTTTGGGAAAATAAGGCGAGAGTCTAGCTACCTCGGATGGAAATGTAGGTAGCATTCTCTACTTTCGACAACCTCCAAGCTCTGAATATCAAATAATCAACAGTTCACATTGGTTTTTCGTTAATCATACCCAAACTTTCAGGCAACAAGTTTTCTGTATACTCTCACCATTACAACGCATCCACGTTATCTATTATCCCGACACGATCATGTGCTTTTTGTGTGAGTTGAAAGATTAGTGTGCACGCTTTACATTAAACACCGTCATGGTTGCGTGGTGCTTTGGTACCTCACCTGGGTCGATCTCCCAAATTTAATTAGGTTAGTCTGGACACACATTCTACTCGGGACAGTTGATCGCTGGTTCGAATCCGGCAAAACACAACCAGATTTCTCGCGTCACAGGTAAATGTGGATAGTGATGAGTTTTAAAGCGCTCCTTTGGTTGATATCCACGGAGGAGGGTCGAGTGCTTGCGCAAGCATACATACCTAGTACAGGCTGTAGGGGTTGGGTTGTGCAGTGGTACATCATTCAGGCCGTTATCCCAAGTAGATTCTAGGTGGCTTGAATACCTACCCCATTTGTGACAGGAGAAAGCTGATTCGAATCCAGTAAACCCTCATATCACTCTCTCTCGCGGTGATATAGTGCTTGTGGGATGATGAAAGCACACTCGGATAACCATAGGGTTTTCACGCTTTTCCTTGTAGTGGATATGCACAGAAAAGGTTACACACCGTAAGGGTTAGCCTCGAGTGGTATCTGCAAACGTTATCTGAGCATGAGTGTCCTGAATGTCAAATTGAGTCATTCTACTTAAAGTAAATATCTTCTAATAAAAACCTGCATGGGCTTTAAGGCGCTAAATCAGGACATTTGAATAGTTTTTTTTTTGCATCAGATTTTGATTGCGTATGCAGCTATCTAGCTATGACATAATATCAAAGAAAAGTACAGAATAGATAATTCATCGTAGAGGAGGAGCACTCATGCCTCGGATTTCATTTGCAAGTACCACTGCGAAGTTATGGTGGCTTTTTCTTCACCCCAAGTCAACCGTCATCCGTGCATACCCACCCAGGGGAACGTCTCAAAAACCCTGAGTTATCCAGACATGCCTCCATCATCTTTCAACTTTTCTCCGCGCGAAATCTGGTCTTTGGTGTCTCCTTCCCAGGTGAAGTAGGTGCCCAGGCTACTCAGACTATACCAGAGAACACCACCAGAAGGCGGATCACATCACCTTCCATCGTTGGCTTGTGTTTATAGTGTCAGCTGCACTCTCGCAAGCAAAGTCTTGGCGCGCACAAAGCTCAATTCGTAAAACTCCTTGCCAAAATTCGGAATTTCACACCCTTCGAGGTTATATCCTTCCTTTGCATCATTTTTTCAACTTGTCCTGATCCCTCTCACGTCCATCCCGAAGAGCTATCTCCCAGATTTGTGCACCACGCTTTGTTTCCTCCGTCGGGTATAAATATCGGCGTGGGCGTGTATTGGTGACCGGCTGAGGCCAGAGAAAGTCGACGAAAGGTGTGGTCATTGAAAGAATGATGTATTAGGTCGTACTTGTAGACTTGATGAAGCTTGGTTGAGAACCGGACTCTTTGGGAGTGAAAGATTGACATGATGGAGTAATTTGAATTTTTGCCTCGTGGGCCAACTTCTTTGACATTGCGAAATTTGACTGAACTTGGCTCTGAGAGAATATTTCACTCCCAGGTTCGTAGAGGACACGGCGCACAGATGTTCAGTCTTGCCCTCCGGACATTTGAATTATTTATCTATTACCGGCTGTACCCAGTTCGATTAGGCTCAGGCTCGTCTTATGATATTAGTCACATGATGATATATAACCTTGTTTCTCACGACTTGAAACCCTCGTTTATTCATGCTGAGTCCGAGAAACAGATCACTCAGTAACGAAGTAATGCGTGTCGGAAATCTAGATCACTAGTGAATGCAGAGGTTATATTTGACGTAATAGATTTCCTGATGTAAATCTTTAGAGAAAAATAATGATTCTTTTTGGTATTATTTACGTGCGGTGTCAGTAATTCTCCTCGTCCTTAAAAATACCTCGTGGTGGTATTTGCGAATGAAATCCAGGGTGTGGGTATCTCTAACGTCAAGAGAGTCATTCAATATCTATCCACAGCATCGATCATGTCTAATAGTTAGAAAACTGAATACCTAATAAATGATTTCATAAAAAAGAAAAAGTTGGAAGGAGGCTAGAAAGGCAGAGGGTGAATTCTCCGAGGTACCCACATTTTACACCCCCAATGATCATGGAGAAAAAGTCATTCAATGGGTTTCCGGAGGGTACCTGGCACCCGATACGGAGATGGCGGATTAGATCAAGTCGACCTCAACTGTTACAAAGAAGGGAATTATACATGAATATGCGCACCTCATGTGGTCCCGGTGTCTAGGCCTCGCCTGGCTGGGGCTGCAGGTTTTTTGAGACTTTTCCCCGCGCACGCAGTTTCCACTGCTACCATTTTATTGTTTTTGGGTAGAAGTTCCGTGGATAAGGTGGCCGAATTCCACGGGTAAACACTGAGCTGAATGGCTATTCATGAAGGGGAATATATCAATTATCTTTCAAATAACAAAAGAGGCAAGGAGAACTATACAAGGTGTGGTCTGGGTCAGAGAGGAGCCCAATGTGCTAGACAGTTGAAGACTCAAATAGTACAACAAAACAAATTAGTCAATTCGTAATAGTATTTGCGAATGAAATCTGGAGTATAAATATTACTAAAGTCAAAATAGTCATCCAACGAGTACACATGGCACTGATCATGCATCTCAGCGAGATGGTTGAATAAAACTAAATCATACGATCTCAAAAACAATAGATAACTCTAGAATGCCTGGAGTTTTGTTCCAAATAAAAAATTACTCTCACTTACGCCCTGAGGGCTCCAAACATGCAATGACCAACGCAGTGTACCGGGGTGCCACGATTTCAAGTTTTCAGTGGATTTATATGGGGCGCATATTCGCTACAGGGGTTGAACCCCTGTTAGCGCCAATTTCGACAGGATACATAATCTTGTCCTGTATTTTCAGGCCTAAATCGAGGGCACAATTTGATTTCATTTCACCCTCAGTTTTATGCAAATCCAACCCGCTCTCTAGTTCTTTCCCATTGCTTTGATGAGCGCCCACCGCTTAAAAATTACACAGCTCTTCTCACCTTGTGCTTGAGTTACAATAAGAATTAGATTTCTCAAATACAAAGTTATTTATTCAGAAGACACATGGATTTACTCGATAATAACCTTATTTTACAGATGAATCCACCTCTACCCCACCTTCAACACCTCGAATCAAACAATTATCCAGAGATCAAAACATGTTAGTTAGTAGAAAAATTAGATATGAACAAATATAAATTAAAAGAAAAATTAAGATTTATGGGCTTCATGAATCTGGCAAAAACCAGACGCAGATTGCCGCGCAACTAGGCATTTCTCGGGGACAAGTTAGTTATTCACTGCGCCGCGGAACTGCCCCCCCCCAAAAAGAGAAAAAGAACATCCTCAAGGCTGAAAGTAGATGATGTTGATCAGATTGTATCTTACGTTGAGTCTTCACCTGGAAACCGCCGCAAAACATTTCTGGAACTCGCCTCTGGCCCCTTTAGACATCTTGGTATTAGCGAGCGGGTAATACAAAGAGAACTTT
Source organism: Blumeria graminis f. sp. triticale (assembly GCA_905067625.1). Classification (NCBI taxonomy): domain Eukaryota; kingdom Fungi; phylum Ascomycota; class Leotiomycetes; order Helotiales; family Erysiphaceae; genus Blumeria; species Blumeria graminis. The sequence continues at coordinate 1,202,983 of LR898471.1, read as the reverse complement.
AGAAGAAAGGATATCAGCGACATGTGGCTCGTCTACAGCCTCCAGTATCTCAGAAAACTATGAAGACACGCAGAGAATGGGCTGAAGCTCATCTCAATTGGACATATGAAGACTGGACGTCAGTTTTATGGACAGACGAAACTTGAGTAGAGGATGGAAGACATTATAGAGAATGAGTGACAAGAAGTGTTCGTACATTCCTCAATAAGAAGATGGTAATTTGATGCTCTAGGTTATGAGCTAGACTTCCCAAGGATACAACGCTGATTGTGTTGGAGAAAAATCGAAGAATAGGGTCGGATGGATGTTCTGGGGTTGCTTCACAGGGCCAGAAAAAGGCCCTTGTTAGTTTTGGGAGAAGGAATGGGGTTCCATTAACTCCCAAAAATATTGCGAGAAGATAGTTCCTCTTATCGATGGCATGGTCTCGATGAGACCTTGGCTTTCCGTAATGCAGGATAATGCTCCTGCCCACACAGCCGCAATTACAATGGAAGATGTGAGCCAGAGGCTCATGCAACCGATTTTCTGGCCGGCCAACTTGCCTGATCTTAACCCGATTGAAGCTGTTTGGAGTAAGATGAAGGATTACATTCAGCGTCATCATCCGAATCTGGGTTGCGGAAAGCAGCGAACTCAAGATAGTCTTCGCAACATTGTAAAGGAGGCATGGGATTCCGTGTCTTCCGAAGATCTTGTGAGACTCATTCAGAGTATGCCAGCAAGATGTCAGGCTGTGGTTGATGCGGATGGGGAAACGACCAGATATTAAGACCTGAAAATATTCCAGCCACATGTTCAGATCCAAGGTTAGGTTAAGACTGTGGCTCTATTTTGTAATTCGGAAACCTTTGAACTCTTGAAAATAAGTTATAAAGTCAAGTAGCAAAAATGCACAAATGTTATTCAGCCGATCATTATACAAATTTGGGTTAGTACGAAGGAAAGACCCACTGCAAACTATGGTGTCCAGATAAAAACTGCCACTCAAGATTTTTCAAAAATTTGCACAAATACGGGGGCTAACTCCAGTATGGAAGATGACTATGCCTAAGGCGTCTTAGTTTACACGCTGAATCCCCTGCCAAAGCCCCACTGCAAACTTGACACCGTGGCAACACGGTACATAAGACAGGCGATGATTCTGCTAGAACATATGTATAGAACCCTAGTGATTTAGAAATAATAAGAGAATGAGCCAACAATGTTTACATAATCATATCATCTTATTGACCTGTCTGAATCTATGAATATGTAGGATATGTAGATCCTCTCTGCTTACAGGCCAAGGATACCTATGCCAGTAGTATATCCCCTCCTATGCCTCCTATTCATCTCCCTTCAAACAGTATCACCCCTCACAAGCCCTCAATCGCTCAAACACTTAGAGGAGCCCTTTGCCCTTCCTTGTTTCCCCTCTCCATCCAACGAAACAATGGCCACTTGCGGGTGTATGGCAGCCGGGAGAAATCGCAAAAACCACTGGGTGCAGATCTCTTCTAATATAGATCTAAAGACTCAATCCGGAGATATAGTGACCCTTCTGAATCGTTCAAAGAGGCTAGCCAGCTGGGCGTTGCAGACTTGTGGGTACCGCGGAGAATTCACCCTCTGCCTTTCTAGCTTCCTTCCAGCTCCTCCCCGAAGATCGTGCTGATGTGTCAGAAAAGTCGACAGAGCGTGATTGCTGTATGGCAGCTTAGCCCAACTTCTTTTGTACCGTCCAGGGCGCTGGGGAGTGCCGTTGACTCATCAACAGAAGAAGCGCTCTGGCTAATCAGCCAAAACCTTGGTCTCGGCGCCCACAAACATTCCGAATTTGAAAACTACTCGAAAATATCAGTCTCAGTATGGTCTTCAGAGACCTCTTCCTCTTCTCGCTCCACGCCTTAACTGCCTATCCTCTCTCAAGTTGTTTGTTCCATTAGAGTAACAGTCCCCCATAATCCAGGACCCGGGGTTTGTACATTTCGAACTAATTCTTCTTGGGGGATAAAGAGAGTTGTAAATTTGTAGTGGGTGATGGGTGGTAATTAATGAGGCAAGCTCCCATTTGAATTTGGAGCAACTTCCTTATCGCTCGTTGAGGCGAGATGATTTGCGGCTAGAAAGAGGTTGAGGACTCAGAGGCTAATGGTAAGTGCTGCGTAATTGAGAGGTCGTCAAATGGAATTATGTTTGTGTTTGCTTTCGACTTCAATTCGGATGCGATTCTTCTTGGACATCCCAGATTTGCAGAGCATATTGAGCGATTACACCGGCTTCGCTGGAAAGTGAGGAATACAGGTCAGCCAGCTGTGATGTGACAAAATTCTGAAGAGTTGTAATCCCGGATAATACAAGGGGGATTTACCAGGCTAACCAAATCCAGAGAGACCCCCTGTACGGAAAATCACGGCACCAACTTGCCCTTTATTGCCTGAAAGCTAACCACTACATTCGTGTGGCAAAAACCTTGGGATTATGTAACCAGCTGGCACCCATGACATTGCCGAATTACCGCCTTACCTTTCCTCCTTATTTATTGATTGTGCCGGAGCATGACTTCTATATGAATAACATTTAACACCAGATAAAATCGGGCTCTCTTTAGATCACCTCAGGTTTTAACTATCTGAATTGCACGTTTAGAAACATGAACGGCCAGAATTTTGACGACAGTGACGAAGACGACAACTTTAATCCGCAACCTGCCGATTTATCAGACAACGAAGACTTTGATTCAAACCCTACCAACCGAAACAATACTAATGGTAAATATGATGAAGATTCTGATGCGGAGCCTTCGCGTGCCGCGAAGAAAGTAGCTACTGTTGAGGGTGACGACGAAGATGCTGAGGGAGAAGACGTTTCTCCAGATATTAACGAAGACGAAGAGGAGGAGGATGAAGAAGACGAAGAAGAGGTTCATGTCAGTCACATACTCTCTTGGCCGCATACATTTTTGGTACAACATAGCTTGATATGATAGCTAACAAAATTC